>OY998253.1:37958642-39158642 GCA_963922045.1 Persicaria maculosa | reverse complement strand
ATGATGTAGGTGCAAATGGTTTTGCTACTTTTTTACAGTGAAGTGGTTTAATTTGGCAAATCTGTGATTATTTAGACTGCATGAAAATCAGATTGGTATCGAACAATGTCAAATTCCTAGGACTTTATAGTTTATATATTTTGCATTAAAATCCATGTATTCTCTTTGATTTGTTTGGATGCAGTTATTACAATTTTTTTATTTACCCAGCTCACTCCTTTTTTACTCCTTGGAACTGCATTCTTTTTTGTTTTCATTAATCATTTAGATAGTGATGACTTTTTCGCCTTCAATTATCACGTGTCTTCCCATGATGTATGAATGGGAAACCATGATAATTCTAATCGTGATTGTCAAAATCTTGTGCTTTTACTGAGGGAACACATGTACTCTGAAATGAAATGTTTTCTTGTTTTAGGTACAATTATGATCAGTGATAAAAACTTGGATTTTTAGATGACTTGTTCAAAACTTCGAGTGCTCATGACATATTAGATGCATAATTATTCTTTTAAATATACTCTCTGTAATAAGGAACTCTGTGAAAGATTTAATTAAATATAGTTCCTCTTTAGTTATTAGAAGTTTATTAGTTATTCTTTTCTCGCCTACGGACCTAGGAAACCCTTTTCTTAACTTTTTTTATCTGTACCTAGATCGTAGGAGAGCAATTGAAGAGCATGTTTGGGTGAGTAACTTTTGGTATTTAGGAGGTCTTTCTATTCGTCTTTTTCTCTTTTCATTTGATTGCATCTCCGGATCCATATAAGGAAGAAGCTTATTTTAGGAGGGTTTAGTTGAACTCCTAAAACAAGACTGGAGTTACTCACCAGTCAGAACTTAAAAATTTGCCTTTGTTGAATCGATCATTGCTATATGAAGATGCATATGTGGGCATATATAGAACTTAAATAAATGGATGTTGAGCTACTACCTACATGGATTTGTTCATTCTTATTTGGAGAAGCTGAATAATTCTTTCAAGTTCAGTGGGTTTATCTTTAGTAGTTGTTATTCTCATAAATTATTGTTTCTTGAGTTTAGGGATTGGGAAAATAGAATACGTTAAAGGGGATGTTAAAAGGAAAGATGATTGATAGTTTGGTACAAGAGAAGAGGATACCTAATACGAAAGGTGAAACCCACCCACTTCAAAGGAGAAGCTGAGTAACATCTTATTTGCTCATGCAATGAGTCAATGGTTAAGAGGTACTTGTTGTAGGTGCTATTAGAGTGTTGATGCTCTTCTCTCCTCATGGTTCCTTTCCATCACCGCCCTAAGTTTGATTTGTCTCTTTGTTGGGGTCACATCTATAGACATCTTCTCATGCTGTCTTCAATTCAGAGCCGACAGGTTTTCCGACTGGCCCCCTCCCTCTTCTCCGCCTCCAAATCAAAGGTTGTCCTACCTGTTGCCTTCTCCGGTTTTGATTTGCACCGCTGTTAATTGTTTGTAGGTTTGTCTCATCTCTTATGTGGTTGATTAGAACATTTGTTCCTTTGCTTTTTCATTTTCATCGCCTTTGCCGCTTTAGTTGCCTATTCTTATATGATTAGTTCTTACGGTTGTTTTCCCTGCTTTGGATTCGATTTTGATTATTTGGAATTTTGTGTTATTGATTTCAGCCTCAGCCGTCGTCTACTCATTGTCCTCTCTCTAATTTCTAATTCTTCTGTGACATCTTCTTCGTCCCTTTGCACGACCAAATTCTTCAGAGGCTTGTGGGTTCGTTTGTCTCCATGTATATGTATGTATATGTATATGCTTGTTCGAATTACAGCATTGAAATTTGGGGATTTTGCTTGAGGTTATGCGCAGGGGTTTGTCTAAACTTAGCAACTGATTGTTGAATTTCAAACAGAGTGAGTTGATGATGCACTATAGATGCTTGATAAAATTTATAGGAAATATCATCCCAAAATTTACTACCTGTGCTTGTTTAGAGTAATATTGATTTGTATTTGGTTTAGTTGTTTATAATGTTAGCTTTCTCTACAACTATAATTATTGTTTTGATTTAGTATATGCTTGAAATCATTCTTCTATAATAACAGCCATCTTTCTGTGTAGTGTAGCATGTGTCCAAAATATTGCCAATGCTATTTATTTATTTTTTAAAACAACCCTCTTTTACTTGCTCATTTCAAGCTATATTTTCATACTGCAGGCCACAACTACATTGGTTTCAAGCATTTTCTTTCGGGATTACTTTGTGAGGGTCAGGGTGTAGCTGCACGTATTCTTGGCAATTTAGGTCCAGGCCCAAGCAACATTTCCACGCAGGTGAAAATGCCAGAACGGACTTTTATAATGGATTCTAATCCTTCATTCTATATATTCAGTTTTTAAAATGATGCACTGTGCTCTCATTTATGATCAGGCTATTCACATGGTGGGTGAAAACACAAATTGTTAGTGCTGGTGTTGGTGGAGACACCTCAGGCAACAAGATACCTACCTTGGAGGAGTATGGAAAAATCTGGCAGACTTCCAGTGACTCAATTAGCACGGTCTTTAAATGCATGCTAAAGGGTGCAGCTGACTTTCTTATAAAGTCCGTGAGGAGAAACGAACTGAAAAACCTCTGGCAACATGTTTGGAGGAGGATTTCTTTCAGTCCACCACCTTACTATCTCTTAAGCTTTCTCTTTTTATTTAGATAGTGATAACTTGGTATTCTCTTATTATATTGGAATTTAGTTATTTCATTTCCCTATCGTTTTAATATTTTTCTACTTTAGCAGGCAAACAATGCTTCTGGTGCACAAAATTTGTGTGGCAGCCATTGTAAAGCTCCAATCTAATAAAAAAAGTAAGAACTTTTCATACGAAAATTTCATACGACCATTACGAGCAATCAAAGCGGAACAAGAAGTCGCTACAGGGAAACAAACAGCAAAAGATGAAGGTTATGTCCAAAGGGGGAAATATGAATTATAAGCAAAAGCGTCCCTAATTCACCTCCACCGGGGTCTAGCCGGGATAAGACGAGTCCTACCCTGGCTCAAGCGGGACCCATTCGTTAGTGATCCCTCTGAGTGAGGAGAAGCCCACTTCGCATCAACCTCATCATCGACCGCATCCAGAAGACGAACTTCAAAATGAATCCCCCCCCCCCCCCCTCCGGTGAAAAAAGGTTACGAAAGAGCCAATGTCGATACTAAGCTAGCAAGCAAAATCATTCCACCCGCCACCCAATAAGGGAACTCCGTAATCTCCGCGAACAACCTCAACATAGAAGTCCCATAGAATTCGGGACGACAGAAGAATGTTCCTAGGGAGATCCGGGTGGAATTCATCTTCAAAGCGCAATGGTAGAGACTGAAAAGGCTCGGGAAAAGCAAAATCTCAGAACATATATCAAAAACTCAAAAAAAGAAGGGAGAGAATAGATTTAACAATGAAAAACTAACCAAGCGATGTAGTTGTTCTGGGAAGCGGATGAACTAAAAAAACGACCAACTTGCCTGGTCTAAAGCAGACATACTAAAGAGAGGAATTAAGTTAGGTGAGTAAATACACCCCAACAATTCTCCCTTATAAAGGCCACCCAGGTGAGCTGCCAGGATCACGAGCGACTAAAAATCGCACTACACATGCTTGGACGAATCCTCGATATGACCAGAAAGACGAGGGTAGAGACTGGCACGAAAAAAAAAAGACGTGACTCGCCATGCAGAGGGAAACAGTGCCTAGAGGAAATTGGTAGGAGGATAAACTTCCTCATTTAAGTCCTAACCCAGTTTAGAATGGAGCCGAGTTGATCTTAATAATCTTCAAGGATAAGCTTAGTTAGAAAGTCATCAGTTTAAAAGAAAAACCATAAAAACACAGGAAGCAAACTGATCGTCTTGATACCTGCGGAAAAATAGAAAAATTTGCCACGAGAAAGCTTAAGGGCATGAAATGACGAGGGCCGAAAATAGCCAATAAAATCTTTGGTCTTATTCGACTTTACAACAAAGATAGAACCAACGGAAAAACCGGAATTCCGTTAAGGATAAGAACCATTTGTGGGATGATCTTGCGAGGACAGTTTCGCGCGACTCATAACTCCATCGCCCGCATCCAAATTCATAACCTGAACTTCAAATCGCACATGGCCATTACGAATGAAAACCATGGACGCGCCTATTTCAAAGCCATGTGACTCAGCAAAATCATTCCATCCGCGGCCTAAATAAAGAAGCCCAAAGTCTCGCCGCTCTACGAAAACCGGAAAGTCTCTCAACAGGTGGGAAGAAAGCAGCACTTTCTAGGGAAGGGCATTCTCATATTCCTCTTCAAATCTGAGTGAAAGAAGCTACAAGGAAGGAAAGGCACGTGATTAAAACAGTATCAACAAAAGAAATTAGAAAGCAAGAAAAGACAATCTCACCATCCGTTCAAGTTGCTCCGAATAATCGATTGCTTGAAAGAAAGTCCATCGGACTTCACGCGCAGGGGCCATATCAGCCCTAAATGTTAGAGGAGGAACGATCGTAGAGCCTCGCATCTCGAAAGGGTAAGAAAGACCAACAGTTCACATTCTTGTCCCATTAATCACAAGAAAACAGTAAACCTTTAAAAAAAAAGGGAGTGCATGCCCGACGCGTGCTGCTACTTGGAGAAAACAGAGAAACATGTCCACCTCGAGCAGAGATCCGTCCTGTCAAAAACGACAAGAAGTCATGTCCAGACTCTGCAAGGGCCTCAGGAGGAATATCCAAGGCAACTAAAGCAATTCGAGGTACCACACTAGAAATAAGAGAGATCAGGTCACAACTAAGGGCGATAAAAACTAAGCAAAGAGCCACTCTTGGCGGGTATAAGAAACCAAGAAGGCAAGAGTAATAAACATCCCCCGAAAAGTGGAACCCGGGGCACCTCCCAGAGCTTTCTACCGAGTCATCATGAGGGAAGAACAACTCCAGACACTCCGACTCCCTCTAGTGTATGTCCTGTTCGAGGAAGACGCGCACACTCTAGCCCGGCTCTGGTTTCGCTCTGAAGATTCGATAATGTAAAACAAAGTAATATAAAGATACTCTAGAAGGGGGGGTTGAATAGAGTATGCCGGTTTTTCGCAGATAGTCTCAAGACTTTTGAAGCTCGTGCAAAACCCTTTGAGATTAGACTTAGTCTTTTCTCTGAAAACCTGAATCACAAAGTTAAACTATTCGAACCAAGTGCGGAAATAAGGTAAAGCAGTAAATAAAGGACTCGATGAATTGTTTACGAGGTTCGGCACGAACTTGGCCTACGTCCCCGCCTAGGGTTCTTCCACAACCCTAGGATTCAACCGACTTTTATTGATTCACAAGACTTAGGATCCTAATAGCTCACCGAGAAGCCTCTCTCCTATACAATTGCAATCTAGTCAACTGACGTTCCCTTGGAGTCCTAGACCAATCTAGAAGAGCCCCACCTCTCTATGGTATCTAGTACAATCCTCTTACACTTAGTGAATCAATCGCCTAGTGTTCACTTCCTGAGTTACAAACTCTTGAGTATAACACTCTCTCGAAATATATCCTATAAGCTCACTGTGTAGCTCTCAAATGCTTTGAAACAAAATATAAGACTCTTAAGAACAAGCAGAGAGAACAAGCTGAAGAGAGATCGTAAACTTGAGGGCTGATTGTGCAATGATATTCGTGAATGTACGTCCGTCCTCTCTCTCTTCTTCATCTCCTTTATATAGTGAAGATCATCGGCGCCACTTGAGGAAGGAATCTTCTCCAACGGCTAACTTGGATTATGGCTTGCGGGTGGATCTTTGAGATCTTCTATTCTTGGAAATTCTGAAGCCATACTCTCCGATTTTATTCTCCACGTTATTCAGCTCAAGAAAGGAGATATAATTCGAAAAGCTTCCTAAAATGTTAGTGCATATATAATAATATCCGGAAGCATATAATAACATATAATAATATTCGGACATAATATAATAAAGTACAGGTTTTGTGTTTCATCAACACAGTTGTAGCTTTAAGACCTTTGACACAAACTGTCTGTCAAATCCTTTGAAACTAATTCCGATTTTCGTCAAGGGAGTGGAGTTATCAATATCCACCTTGATGAAAGACAAAACCTGTGCATCCCTGCAACTTAGTCAAGATGAAATATCATAAGCAAAATCGGACTAAGTACCTGCATGGGTTAGACGAATGTTGGATCATAAGTTTTCAAAGCCAAAGAGAAACATCCAACAAAGTAAAATAAAACAAGGTCTTCCAAGACCCTTGGTTCACAGCAGTTTCAAAGTCTAAACCATCAAACCATCTCCCCCTTTTTGTCTTTCAACAAAGGGAGGAGCGTGAAAATAGTCACCAAAATCAGACTTACCAAAACACTTCAAAATTCAAAAAGATCCTTTCAAATCTTCAAGGCAAGAAAACATTTATCCGATTTTAAAATAATTTCCACAAATAAACTATACTCGGATAAAATAAAAGGATTTTTCCGAAAATAAAATAGGTAACAAATAAAGAAGGTTAAAATCCATTAAAACCATATTTGATCAAATATCTGATAAGATATCAACCAAATATCTGATCCGTTATATGTGCTCTACTGTTCAGTTCACAAACTTTGAAATGAGGTTCAAGGATCTTGACACCGAGTAGAATTTATCTTTCGTAAAGGGAAAGCTCCCCCTACGAAAGTGCATCCCTGTTAAGCATTCCGATCTCACGTCTAATGAAGGTGAACCTCTCATTTGCCAAAGGCTTAGTAAAAATGTCAGCCCATTGATAATCAGTTAAAATAAAAGATATGGACACATCACCTTTTTCGACATGGTCTCTAATGAAATGATGCCTTACATCAATAGGCTTTGTCCTTGAATGCTGAACAGGATTCTTTGTGATTGATATGGCACTTGTGTTGTCACACTTAATGAGAATACCTTTGAGGTTGATGCCAAGATCTCTCATTTGTTGAGCTATCCAAAGGATTTGGGAGCAACAAGCTCCAGCTGCTATGTATTCGGCTTCGGCAGTGGATAGAGCAACTGAGTTTTGTTTCTTTGAATGCCAACTGATCAAGGATGCTCCTAAGAATTGGCAACATCCTGATCTGCTCTTCCAATCCACCTTATAGCCTGCAAAATCTGCATCAGAATACCCGATTAGTGTGAAATCTTTTTGCTTTGGGTACCATAGGCCAAACTCCTTAGTGCCATTGAGATATCGAAAGATCCTCTTCACAGCCACGAGGTGAGACTCTTTAGGATCAGCTTGAAACCTAGCACACATGCAAACACTAAACATGATGTCAGGTCTACTAGCTGTAAGATATAGTAAAGATCCAATCATCCCTCGATACTCCTTTTGATTGACACTCTTCCTAGTACTGGGAAGAAAAAGTTATTAGCGAAGAATTTTTTCCTCGTTGAAAAGTGATATTTCGTCGCTAAACATATTTAGCGAGAAAATATGCTTCCTTTTTAAGTGGTCGGTGAAACATCGTCACAAAAGAGTCTAGTTTGGAAAAATGAAATTGTCGCAAATAAAACATTTGGCGACGAAGTCAATATTCGTCGTTGTAAGTCATTAGCGACTACTAAATTCATCGTAATAAGTAATTATATTTATCGCGAAAGAAGTCAAAGGATTCCATAGTAGTCATCAAAGGCACATGGTGAGAAACTTTCATTCCTCGCAAAATTGTATATTTTCTCGTTAATAATGATATCAACTTGGCTCGATATTATTTCGCGACATTTTGTCGCTAAAAATAATAATTTCATCAAAAAAAATGTTGAAAGAATCGATAATAGTCGTTAAATGTCTTTAGCGATGACATAAAACTCATCGCTAATATAGTAATTTCCTCGCGAATTGTGGACTATAATTGCAAAATTTTGAACATGAAAAGTTAATTGGTGAGGAAATTGTTTGTTACTATAAGCATGCTATCACGATGAAGTTGAATCTATCGTTATATGAATCGTTTTAGCGATGAAATATATTTAATCAAATAATATATTTTTCATCGTTATATACATCAATGAAGCGACAAAAAAATCTCTCGTTGAAGGCAATTATCATTGACCATGTCATTTTATCGGTATAAAAAATGTATTCTTTTTTGATGAAATAACTTTTCTCCAGTAATGTAGGTTATGACGAAAAAATATCTTCATCGATGCAAATAATCAAGAACATACAAATTAGAAACAAAATGAATATTGTAATATAAATGCAATAGAAATATATATATATATATATATATATATATATATATATATATATATATATATATATATATATATATATATATATATATATATATATATATATATATATATATGGGAAAATATAATACTATATGTTATATATCGATCGGTCTAAAAGTGGTAAATCAAAGAAATAAAATCCAAGATAACAATCTTATTAAATAGAAGGTTCTAGGGGAAAATATACTAAACATCAGCCATCTGGTCTTTGAATTAGGCCATGAATTCTTTGAACTTTGTAGAACTTTCCTTTAGAGCCTTTATCTCTCGACTCTGAGCCTGAAGCTCTTGGTTCTTCTCATAGACCTCGTGGATTGCAGACTTCACTATTCCCCCATTTCCCCTCTTCAAAGAAACTAAGCCAGATATCAACAGCAAAAATGATCTGGAATCATGAACAATAATGAAACGTTCCTGAATGATCTGGAACGTTTTCCCCGACATATCCTATATATCCCATTCGGAGGAGGGTTGGATAGTTAAGGCGTGCCTATCATTTTCCACAACTATGTGGATGGAACGTTGCTGAATGATCTGGAATCATGAACAATAATGATACAATACAACCCATATATATTAGCTTAACAAGTGATATATCCTATCTATTTGTACATAGTTTGTGATTATATATACAAGGCATAAGCTAATAAGCAAATATGTTTATCCTATTTATTTTATTTTCCATCCTTTTTCTTCAGGGGTCTATTTGCTTCTGTAGCAAGCTTTTTCAAGGCAATGACAGGACCCAACACATGATGGCAAATATATTCACAAACTACTCAAAGAGAAACTAAAAGAGATGAGATTGCACAATACCTTGACCAATGTCGCGATCCCTGCCTTCAACATCAAGCTCCACCAACCTGTCTTATTCTCTTCCTACAAGGTTCTCTTTATTCACAAATATAGCTTACTCCATTCCTCAATTTTCTCTGCAAACCTACATTAATGAATCATAACAATAGATGTCTTAGTTATTTCACAAGTTCAGACCTACCATAGGAAGCTTATAAGCTAAAAATGAATGAATTGATAATCCGTGCATAAGTCTTTTCCTCCATGTTTGTGGTGCAGCTGAACGCTCATCCGACCTTGAATGCAAAGATGGCGGATATATGTATCGGCACATCAGTTGTGCCAACTTTTCTACCAACTCACTACTTTGAAAAGGAATATAATGAATATGGTCCCAAGAAGGAATTGCACCTCATTGATGGTGGCATCGTTGCAAATAACCCAGTAAAGTAGTCTTTGAGAGTCTGATTAAACATTTCATGCTACATTGGTTTCCTAAGTAACCACATTGGTTTCCTAAGTAATCTCTCTTTTAGTTTTTAAGCTCATTATTAATCTCTGATGGCTGAGGGGCACAAAGAAGAATTCCTTAGTGTTCTAAATATTTTTGTACAACTCCACATTTGAACACATAATGGCTTCTTAAGAGAATTAGTTAAAAAAAGGTCAAAAAGAAGAATCAAATAAAATGCTAAGTTACGTTCTCAATCTTTTTTCTCAATTATATGTTCAAGCATTAGATTTGAATGTATAGCCAGATTAAATTTCAGACTTTATTTTTCTTTTATTGGCTTCTTTATAAGGCTCCCTAATACTTAGTTGCATTTTTTAATGTCAACTCACATAGAAAAAGTTTACCATGCAACAATAGGGGGAAAAATATGCAGTAAAGAAAGATGATGATTCATTACGGGAGATAAAGAATGGAAATCTAACTGCAAAATCAAATAAAAATTGAAGGCACACACTTCACCTATTATAATAACCAGCAGCACACCTTCCCTCAACTATTTTGAACCACTTGTAATAAGATTCAGATCGTCATTAGGTATCTTTGAACTTAGAGAAGCAAGGAGCATCCACATCGCATATAACACCATGTAGCACATAAAAAAAATATGTAGCATGGATTCATAAGGATTTGAGCAAGACTGTTATGAAATGTCTAAAAAACGATACCTTTTAGCTTGGAAAAGAATGGCTTCTAAACAGAAAGTTGATAGTTGAATGTTCTTCAATATAGTGCATCAAGTTTGGGGTTCTCCGTCAATATTTGTTTCTTTTGTATCCTGGCCGAACATGATCAACCTATACATGAAGAATACAGCAACCGAACCACTGCAACAGAAAAAGACATTACCTTATTAAGAACAGAAGAACATAAGGTATTATAAATCAATGGACCTCTTCCAAATGTGAGGGTGAACTTAAAATAGATGTTTTAATTAGTACTGGCAGTTTTGGTCCTTTAGGATATGCACTCATTAGCTTGCTGTAATATTCTACAAAGGCTGATCAAACATATTTCTTTATCTGTGTTTCGTTAAACTACACAGGCAAACAAGTCGGATGAAACTTCACAGGCATTTTAAAGAGGTGAATCGTAAAAGAAGTGGATATTAAGAAAATGACCTGATAGCTGTGCTTATTAGACCAGGAAATGATAGTTTTTGCATACAAGAAGGAACAAAATTAGCATGAACTTGCACACAAGCAAGATAACAAGCAATTTGCTAAATGCAAACAGTGGACGATCATACCTGAGAGAAAAGACGCAAATGCCTTAGAAAAAGAATTCCAGCAATTGCTGCTTAGTCAAATTACAAAACACATAAGCTTGAGACATGCTGAATGGGTAAACTTACCAATTCAAATAATCATCCACTTTGCCATTGCTACCTTTGGTGAGGACACTGTATAAGATCATATTACTCATTAATAAAAATAATATGTAAACACATATGAACAAATCCACCTAGAAAACAAATATGATACACTTAGTGAGGACATCCAAGAAAGTAGTCAAACATTAAAAAACGCAGCCGTCCACAAAATCATATGGAGTCTTTTATTCCCAAGTCTAATCAGTATATAACCATTAACTACTACTCTAGCTTAAAATTTACCCACGGCAACTCCATTATATCACATTAATGGCTTGTAAATACAAACCACATCCCAAACGGTTTTGGCCACCAATATCTTCTACATTCAGAGTATCCCAGGAATGTATCAAGATACATTCTGCTCAACATTTTAAAGCCGAACATGAAGACATTCAAACCCGAATAGGATTACAAAGCAATAAACCCAACTAATAATAATCAACCGCTAAAAATCAGCCTCAACAATCTCCCAATTAAATGGAACAATCCATGATTCAAATGACAATAAAGGAACACGAAATCACCTCCAAGAGCATGAAAAAGAGAATCAGATGCCTTCTCATCCTCTCCCATCTCTGTTGTCTTCTTCTCGTTCTTGATAAAATGATAGCCTCTTCCTTAGATACCCGCTCTAGTCTGTTCTCAAAATCATCGCTACGGGAGCCAAATAATACATGCCAAATTCGAGAGATCAGTCCTCTTTGCTTCTGATAAGCCACGACAGCATCAACTGTAATGAATTCAGAGACATGACACACAATGAGTTCAACAAGCAATAGATGAACCAGAAATTTCATAATTACACTCGAATTTGAAAAGAACGAAGCGAGTTTCATGTTAAATCAGAAAATTACCAAAAGGGACGAAGTTGAATCAGGGGAAAACCGAATTTGAGAAGTCCAATAGTGTGAAAGTAAAATAGAAAGCGAGGGATTCACCGATCTCAACATTTTGGGAGCCAAAAATGAATGATTGGCCCCAAAATCCATCTTGAAAAGCAGCACCTCGCCACCACAATCAAAACCGAAAATTAGAGAGAGGCTTGCTCCCGGTACTCGGCGCTTGAATCTCAAAAACACAAATTCTGGAAACCATATCATGTTTAGGGTAGTCGGCCTCCTCTAGAGATCTCGGCGCGGATTAGGGCCGACAACGCTTGCTCTAGAGGACGGTGTTGAGGGAGGCTGGATGAATCCCTAGAATGGAAGTGAACCAAGTGAACCAGGTAAAGAGAATTGGTAATGAAATACCAAAAACAGCCCTACATAAGAAGAGGAAAAAGAAAAGAAAAGAAAGACAATAGGGTAATTATACTTTGTGAATAGTAATGGCAAACTTTGGCTTTTATTAGTAACTAGCGTAGACCCTGTCCCGTCTACGGAGAATACATTAATCTAAATATAAATTATTTTTTTATTTAAAAAATAATATAAATAAAATTAGTTCGACAGGTTATATATAATCTAAATATCTTTTAATTAAATTCTCTCAAAATATAAATAAAATTCACATTTATAAGGTACTACGTAAAAGTTTTTTTTTTCTAATCTATGGTTAATTAAATCTCAAGTAATTTAATTAGATAGTTGATTTTTAAAATTATTTTAATATTCTTTTTTATTAAATATGTAGTATATATTTATTACATTAGTTTACTAAAATATCTATGTACGGATGAATTGTGTCTACATATATGGCTATATAATATTTTAATTATTTATTTTTTACCTCAAAAAATAATATAGATAGATATAAAATAACAATTATTAAATGACTGATTTTGATATAAATAATTCTTTCCACTAAAAAATAATCTAAATATAAATAAAATAGCATCTATAAAAAGTATTACATATTTATCTATTAATATTTTTGGTAAGTATGACTAAGAAAATTAGTTTTATTATTACTACTACTATGTTTAATTATATTGATATTGTTTTTTCCTTATATAATATTTACTCTTTTATAAGATATTCCATCTATCCAATTATATGTGTTAATGGTAAAATAAAATAATTTTTTTTATTAGATTTCCTTTTTGATGGGAGAAAGCTTTGCGAGATGCACTCACGCGCCACCACGTATGCAGATGCACTCAAGCGCCGCCACGTAGGCACCAACGCATCGGTTTTAGTATATGTATATAGATAGATAGATAGATAGATAGATAGATAGATAGATAGATAGATAGATAGATAGATAGATAGATAGATAGATAGATAGATAGATGATTATACTAGTTTAAGTCTCGTTCTGTACACATAAATATATTAGTATAATATTTTAAAATTATATATGTTATTATTAAAATTCTATTAAAAATATGCAAATAAACATAAAATTTAAATTATAATGCGAGAATTAGAGAAATGATCGTCAACAAATCTACCAAATGATATGGAATTAATGTTCACTTTTACTATTTAAATTGAAATTTTATTTATTAATTATATTGTTAATGAAAAACATATAGTTTTTGTAAAGTTGTTGAATTAATGTTCACTTTTACTATATCAATAAATTATATATAATCTATATCTATATCAATTCAATATATAATACTAAAACACAGACATGATAAGCGTAGAGTCATTTATATCAACATATAGTTTTTTTAAAGTTGTTTGAATTAATTTTTAATATAAATATTCAATATCATATCTTAATTGATTACAAAATATATCATTTTACCT
The DNA here is from genome assembly GCA_963922045.1 of Persicaria maculosa. Taxonomy (NCBI): domain Eukaryota; kingdom Viridiplantae; phylum Streptophyta; class Magnoliopsida; order Caryophyllales; family Polygonaceae; genus Persicaria; species Persicaria maculosa. The sequence continues at coordinate 39,145,043 of OY998253.1, read as the reverse complement.
TATTTTTGTAAATATAAGGGTAGAGTAATGTATACATCCTTTGTTAATTAAAACTTGTCGTTTACTATTCATGAACGCTTTTTAATAATGATAAAAACTATATAAAATATTAACATTTTTAAAATTTGTTTTTATAAATTCATACTTACTAGTAATAAGTATGAAATTATTTCAAAAAATTGTTTAAAAAGTTAATATTTTATATAGTTTTTAACACCTAAAAAAACATGCGTGAATAGTAAAACGTCATGTTTTAATTAACAGAGAGAGTATCACTTATATGCAAATTAGTATTTAAAATTGACAACGATGGACATTTGAGTATTTAAAAAGACTCTGGTGCCAAATTGGTATTTAAAACTGCACCGATGGACAAATTGGTATTTTTTCTGTTCGGAATTTCGGTTTTCATGCGCGTGACTCATACGCGTATACTGGACCATTTTTGTTTAGCTTTGACCAATTTATTTCTCCTAATAAAATATCTAAATCCCTATTTAATCAGACAGTTACGCGCATGAAAACCGAAATTCCGATCAGAAAAAATACTAATTTGTCCATAGGTTCAATTTTAAATACCAATTTGACATCGGAGTCTTTTTAAATACTCATATGTCTAACCTCGCCAATTTTAAATAACAATCTGGTATTTTGGCCAAAAAAATTTAAAATAAATGAAATTCTTCATTTAAGATCCCCCATATAACTCACTGTTTTATGGTGAAATACAATTTATTCAAAAAATGCGAAAACGTTATTTAATCCAAACCTATCAATCTAATTAGTTATTAAATCAATCTAACAAATTTACCATAAAATATAATTAGTTGTTAAAACTAAACTTGTGTTACGTAAGGGTTTACTTTTTAAAATTTTTAATAAAATTTGATATTATATATTCCATTTATACAATCATTTTTATTGATCATATTAATTTATATAGTTTTACTTAATCATAATTTCTATTTTATTTTAATATTAGTTTAATACATTAGTAGAAAACATAAAGTAACTTTATAAAAATTACATTCTATATATTAAAGTAAGGGGTATTTGCAAAACTAACTTAAAAAACCGGTTGTGTTGCACTCTCTATCCCTTATCCATATTATTTGCTAAAGGTTAGCCCAAATCCTTTAAATTTTGCAGCCCAGCCGGTTACATTAGGGAGAGAGACCGGTTGCATTGAAGGAGGAGAGAGAGGGAGGCGTGTGGATGGGGAGAGACTTGACAATTTTTTCAAAACTGTCATCTCAACTGCCTAGGAGAGAGGTCTAATAAAGGGGGAAGGTTGAGCCCGACTGTTTCTACATCTCTCTCTCTCTCTCTCATACATTTCAAAACCGAAGGAAGAAGCGGAAGGGTTTCGAAGAAGAACTAGAGCAAGGCTGCAGAGGAGACGACGAAGAAGTGGACATCAAACCCTAACGCCCCTGCACACAAGTGACGACAACAAGTAAGTAAAGCCTAAACCCTAAAGCCCCCGAATAATTACCGATTGAACAAAATATTAGGGCGAGAACTGTAGTTGTAGATCTAAATGTGTTTGTCATTGTTTGGAATGTAGAAATCAAGTAAGTTGCCGAAAGGGATTTAAGGTTCCCTCTGTCATGTAAGTTTCAACCATCGGCATGTAGACATCAAGGGCTGGAAAGTTTCCGAAAGAGATTTGACGAGGGGGTAGAAGGGAAATTGAGGGAAAATAACAATTGGTCTTCAACATTGGCTGGGGTTAAATGGAGAAATTGGGGGAAAACAACAATTCGTTGGATGGAGAAATTGGGGGATTTGGGGGAATTTTCGACATTGGAAGATTTGGGAATTTTGGGGGAATTGGGGAAAATGGAGAAAGGTGCTTGCGTATTATGAAAAAACCAGGAGTAGTGCGAGTTCGAAATGTTTAATTTTGAGATACCTTCGAACATTGGACTGAGTTCAGGGGAGACTTGATTACATGTCATGTTTGATTTCTGTCATGTTTTTACTAGTCAAATGTCATGTTTATAACATTTACTATCATGTTGCTTGATAGTCCTATGGTTTTGCTTCCCAATTGTGCAGGATATCAAGGACAGGCGAACATGTCGACTTCCCGCTCTGTAAAAAGAGTTCCCCTTTCACAGACAACAGGCGAGGTATGGTGTGCATAGTGTTGATCAACGGAATACAGTAGTGTTGATGTGCGACTGACAGTTGTGCGTAATTTTGCAGGCCATCTATGTTGTCCCCGAGGACCAGCACTACAAGGGCCGTGTAAACCAGTACGGACGGCCGACAATACTTGCAAACCTGGACAACTACCTAAGCGAGGGGGACTGGAAGCGGTTGATGGCAAGCCCGTTGGCCGCCATTGCGAGGCTTGGTTCGCGTGTCCAGTTCTCAGCCCAACTGGTGCACTACGTCCTGCAACGCCAGCTGCGGACGAGAAAGGAGAATGAGAGCTGGTACATGATACACGGCAAAATAGCTCAGTTCTCCATCCAAGAGTTCGTGCTGGTGACCGGGCTAAAGTGCTCATTCATGTTGCTGCCCGAGGAGAATAATGGGGACAGGTCGGCCGTGAAGGACTTCTTTGGGGTGGAGAAGATGAGGATGGAAGAGTTCGAAGTGGAATTCCTAGTGGCGATGAAGGGCAGAGAGCATTCGCCGCGATGAAGTTTAAGTATGCGTTGCTGATGTTGGTTGAGGGGGTGCTATTTGGGAAGGATCCCCGCAACTACATTCATGGATGGGTGGTGAATATGGTGTCTGACGTCGATGCTTTCTTGCGATTCCCGTGGGGCAGGCACTGCTACGAGAGGACCCATGAGTTCCTAAAAAACGCTGTTGAGCGCAAGCTCCAGCATGGGGTGAAGGGCCCTCGGCCGTCATATTTTTTAGCTGGCTTCCCCCTCGCCTTTCAGGTATTGGCTTATATTTCAACTAGACATACTAAGGATTTTAACTGGACACGCTTATAATTTAACTGGACACTTTTATATTTAAACTGGACACGCTTATATTTACACTGGACAGATATTGACATCTATGCCTTGTGTTTTATGTAGTTGTGGGCTTACGAAGCTTTCTATCCAATCCGATCCCAATTTGCTGCCGTCCTTGACGCGAATGCCCACCCTCGGTGCCTGCGGTACGCATCGAAAGAGCACAACATCAAGTACGAGTTAATCGTCAGCCTCATGGTGGAGGAGAGGGACAAGCTAAAAAGCTTTGACCTTGATGACAATGTGCAGACAGTGTTAATCCCCGATGACTTTGAGGCGAAAAAACGGGTGATGCACGGTGCTGTCTACCCTAGAGAGAAGACCGACATGTTCTTCGACAACCTCCGCCGCAAGTACAAGAAGGGTGCGCACACGAGGGCGACAACGGAGACCGCCACCCAGGAAACGACCCAGGCAGCCCCCACGCAGGAAGAGAGACATGGGCCATCAGTGGGTGTTTTCTTACAGATGTTGTCGAAGATAGATGACCTTGCAAAGGAATTACGAGCTGGCTTCGCTGCGAGGATCAAGCCCCTTGAGGATGCCATCCGCCAGCTGCAGAGGACGGGGAGGGAGGGACTGGACGAGTCCGACCACGCAGTCTCGCTGGGAAGGGCGGAATCGTCGGCGGCGAAGGAGGTAAGAGTTTCCTCGACCTTAGATAGCAACTTTGGTCTAACAGTCATTTAGTTGGTTACCCATTACTGTACTTTGTACAACGTTCGCAGGTTGATGAAAAAGCACAGAGAAAGGAGAGTGAGCAGCAGGACCAAGTGGATGAAGAACCAAAGCCAAAGGATAGTGAGAAACGGGACCAAGTGGATGCGAGCAAGGACCAAGAGATCACCTCTGAAGTAGCTGGGGACAAGGGGGGGAAGAAGGACCAAGGGGATGAGAACAAGGAGCAGGACAAAGGGGATGCTGACACAGTTTCTGTGGACAAGAGAGGGAAGAAGGACGAGGAGGTGAAGAAGGGCCAGGTGGGGAAGAAGGGCAAGAAGCCCCCAAAAGGGAAGAAAGACGGAAAGGGGACAGCCGACGTTGCCCACGTCCCCACCCAACCAAGCGCTGAGGTATGTCAATTCCCGTCAACTGTCATGTTATGGTTATTCAAATGTCATGTTATGGTGGGTACGTGTCATGTTAAAATTTTCCATTTGTCATGTAATTTACAACCGTTTGTGCAGGACGATGGTGACCGGGATGCCCCGGGTGTGAGGAAGGCCAAAGGTGGCCGCATGAATAAGAAGGGGAAAGCGGTCCTCAGCGATGCACCCACCCAGAAAACAAGTGAGGTATGTGAACTCACTCCGACCGTTATTATTGTCATGTTGAAATTTTCCTGGTGACATGTTGAAATTTTCCCGTTGTCATGTTCAAATTTTTCCGTTGTCATGTGGGTGCAGGGTGACATGGACACGGAGGAAACCTCTCAGGTCGAGCCGCTAACGCGGAGGGGGACGAGAGCCCGTAAGGTTACTGCTGCATTTGTTGGGCACGAGGTCACTCAGCCTCTGAAGAAGCCACAGGTGAGCAAGTCGAAGACAAAATTGGACGCCGTTGACCGTGGAATTGTGACTAGGGCAGAGGTGGACGCCTACGACGCTTGGATGAAAGAGGGCACAAAATGCGGCAACGACACACACATCAACACACTTACATCTGACTAATACCCAAAACCCACAGATGCATTTGACTAAAACCCAAAAATATTTCACATATGATGTCATGTCCAGATGACTAAAACCCAAAACCCACAGATGCATTCACATCATGTTAAGCGTACTTGATCGTTATGTTATTTCTACCTGATCGTCATGTCTTGTCCCATATATCGTCTAGTTCGTCCGGCGCTTGTATCGCCTTTCCCACTGCGAGGGGTAACGTCTAGTCTTGGGTCTACCCGGACGGGCCTTAACGCGGGAGGGGGGGGGGGGGGGGGGAGGCAGGTCTCTATGGAAATTTCTGGGGACACTCTCCATGTGTCTCAAGACGGAACTGGGTAGACAACCTCCGCGTAGCAAGCACTCTGAGTTATTCGTGGTTGTGATGTTATACCTGTTACCCGGGTAGCACGCCCTTGCCCACTTTTCGAATCCGGCCTCCCTTAGGTATTGGCCCGCGGCGGGAGAAATCGCACAGAAGTCCTTATCACTAGTACAGATTTGACATTTATCGGGGTTTTTTTTACAAAGCGTACGGGAGTTTTCCGACTCCTTTTATTCCGTTGGCTGATAGATGTCTCTCGGGAGTTTTTTAAAAACTCCTGAGAAATAATTCTCGGTCAGGGGTTTTTACCAAAACTCCCGATCGAACGCTTTTCCCCCACAACTTGGCCCAGTTTTAACATTGTCGGGAGTTTTTTAAATAACACCCGAGAAAGGCATATTTTTATTTAAAAAAAAGGCGCTTTGTAATCCGGTTCAGACCCACTTCTAAACCGGGTAATTAGTCACAATTTAAACAAAAGAAACATCAGGCGTGTAGTAAATATCTCAAAAATGCATTCACTCAAAGAAACATGAAAGAATGTCAGTAATTATTATTACAAAAAGAAAACATCAAGGCATGTAGTAATTATTACAGATACTACATTCACAAAAAGAAATTTGAAGGTATGCCTAACAACTAGAAGACCAGAACAACGATGACCAGCGAACGCATTATTGCATTAATAAATTGATGAGTGAAGTCTCCTACCGGCTATATTCTTCACATCTGCACAAAAACTAACTTAATGAGATAAAATCCCAATAGATCAAATGAACAATTAGCAAAGCTTGTACCTGTATCAAGTCCACTGTGCTTGAATTCATTTGGTTAGGCTTGTAGGTTAAATTTGTACTTGTATAATTCAGCATAATGAAACAACCTTCCACTACAGATTGGTATTCGGGCCCTCATTTTCCATGTATGCAGATAGGCATATGGTATTCCTTGGAATCTGTTAACATGATTGATAGCAATTAGCAAGCATTATTATAGGATGGATGTATATAAGATACGATTATTCTCTACTTGTTACATATATAAGGGATTGAGGGTTGCAAACATCAGTGACTTTCTTAAAGAGGATGCAGAGTATAAAGTGACTACAAACCGACCTATATACAAGGAAATCGATGCAAATAATTTAACAAGAGTGCAAGCACAAATCTGCAAGGGATATATTGGGAGTTTGGCATTATGATTTGAACTAACAATGCATTTCAAGTTAGCAATTACACACTTAATAAAACTAGGTTGTCTCATGATAATAACCTGTTCAAGGGTAACTTATTTGTAAGCCGATAATCAAACTTGGTCAACTGAACAACCTACTCAAAATTAAACAGTCCAGACTGAACTTTTAAGTTTAAAGGAGTTTTAATTCGGCATAAACAAATATGCCATTTTGCATAGAAAGGACAAAGGCAGAAAGCGAAATTTGCTTATAAATCATACAATTTAACTCATATTTCTTTAAAACATTCAATAGAAAGGAGACAAAAGAGAAAATAAATCACACAAGGTTAATTTATGCGAGACAATAAGATATGAATGTCATAAGGAAATTGTATATCAACTGAGCTACAAATAATGAAACTGTATATCTATTTAAATGAGAAAAACAAATTACAGTAGGTCAGTTTGTTCACAACTCTCTCTGTAGCTAGCCGCTCACTCTTTCTTAGCCTATACTATACATATAAGCTGATGAAAGAAACCAATCAGGGAGAAAACCATGCCATCACAAAAATATATGTTACCAATTTAACTATATATTGTTGCAATAATAGAAAGCATACAAACATACAAGCAAATGTAAACCTAGAGAGAAGCTTCTTCCTACGAAACAGCGCGTGCAAATGCAAGTCTAGAGAGAAGCTTCTTCCTATGACATCACAAAAAAATATACCATATGACTTATAATCTTGAAAGAGCATATACATTTTAAAACATGCTCTATAATCGAAGCAAACACTAATTGAAGAAATTAAACATGGATAGTCAATATTGCCAACCGAATGAAGCAAACAGAAGCAAACGCCATAAAAAATTTAAGATGGAGCAATAGATATCAACCTTAAAGACCTCATTAGCGCCAGAAGACAATATTCCCCAACTAACGGACTGGATAGAATCACTGATTGAATAAAGAATTAGCAAATGAACATGAGAGCGAAGACAGAAGCAGCGAGCCCTAATTAGTGGGGGAAGAGAAAATCGCCAACCGATTATCGAAAAGGGTGAAGAGAGAGGTAGCTAACAGACCTGAGAGCCCTAATCGAGCGAAGAGGGCGAAGATAGAAGCATCTTCTGAATGGCTGGCCTATCCCTCCTTTGCAAAGGGCGATGAGATTGAACATTAGGAGAACGAACAAAGGGTGACGAGGAACTTGCGAAGGAACAGAAGGAGAAAAGAGAATCTGCAAAATTATCGATCCTCCTTTGCAATTACTTTTTCAATTGGAAGATTTTTGGCGATGTTCATCTTCTTCAACCACTGATCGATTGAAGGGGTGGTTGACTCGTTGTATCTCCACATGTATTCGATACCGCTAAGAGGGGCTAGGTTATCTTCGTTTTTTCTTATCTAGTACTGTATATATTTCGGGCCTTTTACTAAAACCCTCTCGACATAGTTTGGTGTTTATCAGGAGTTATTATTTAAATGCCGAGAGAATAAGTCAATTTTTTTTTTTAAAAAAAAGAAACACGCTTTATCAGGGGTTTTTATAAAAAACCCCTTGCGAGAGTCATATTTCAGGGGTTTATAAAAACTCCCGAGAGTTTTGTCCCGTAAGATGACCAATTTCTACTAGTGTATACAACGACTGGAACTCGTCGTATGTGTATGCTTTGACCATGGAGAAGTATTGGTCCTTCATAGCGCTGATTTTGAACCGAAACCGGACGTTCTGCCATAAGTGCCATGTGCATATGCCGTGCTTGGAGAATACGTAGCTGTCCCGTATTCCCTTCTCGATGCTAATATGGCTGTCAGATACCCACATGAGATCAGTCGTGTCTTCAACAACATGCAGCATCTGCCTGAAGAAGAACCCCCACGACCCATCATTCTCTCCGTCAACCATTGCGAATGCAATTGGGTAGACAGAATGGTCGGCATCTTGTGCAGTCGCGAACAAGAGGCACCCTCGGAACTTCCCCTTCAGGAACCCCCCGTCCACTGACACCACCTGGACATTCAACAACCGCAATGGTTGCCTTTGTCATGTGTTGATTAACTAATGTCATGTCATAAGACCTATATGTCATGTTATTACTTGACGCCGTCATGCAGAGTTATTGGTCGATGTAATGGTAGAAATTGTATGGGTTTAACGGCTTTGCATTAAAGGACACACAAGGTACGGAGAATGAGGGACTGACCTTTCTTAGATGGGGGACCGCCCTCCGCCACACTCCAAGGCTGACCAACGCATACTTGAATCCTCCATCTGTGTCGCGTTCTATCCTGGTGTACGTGCCAGGGTTGGACTCCTCCAGCATGTGCATGTACGAGTAGATCCTCTGGTAGCTTTCCTCGTCCGTCCCGTACGTGGTGTCCCTCGCCTTCATGGCGGCTCGCCGCGCCTTCCAGTAATTGGACGGCACCCCCAGCTGGGACTTCGTCACAGCCTGCACTTGCTCCGGCACAAGGGCCTTCTTTGAACCAAGGAAACTGCAAATGGACAAGCGCATTGGGTTAGTGTTTATCGCTGTATGTCCAGTTTTATAACATTACTTGTCCAGTTATATTTAACCAGCGTCCAGTTATAAACAACATATTGTCCAGTTCGGTTGGTTAGGGATAACAGTTATTGTTACGTATTGTGGTTAGAGCGAAGGACATACCTGTCCACTATGTGTTGCCCCATCTGGGTGTATGTCGCACGACTCTTTTGTGTCATCATGTCGGTCAGGTCGCACGTGTGCTCATCCACAAGCTTGGAGATAATCCAAATCCGCGTTTTCTTGTATGTGGAAACCCGACAAAGCCACTTGCAATTGGGACCACCGCAGCGCACAACATACAAGCTCTTCGTCGACTTGTTCACCTTGGTCGTGAAACACCTAGCTAGGGCCGCCCACTTGATTGTCTGTTGGACCTCCTCCTTCGATCGAAACACTTTTCCCTCCCAGAGCTCAACGGTGTGCTGACGGGGACCCAATAGGTTCACCGCAACCATTAGTTCACTTTCCACACCCTCCGGATTCGGTCCCAACTTCTATTTTCCGCATGCATATGCTTCCTCTATTTCCCTCACAGCTTGCTCGGCCTCAATATCCCATGACCACGACTTGGTCGGAACTGCGCACCCGAGCTCCATCTTAACCGCATTTGGGAGTACCTCATCGTCGTCGGAGGAGCTGCCGATGTCAATGGGCACCCGTCCATCTCCACCCGGTGAAATAACTTCATCTTCCGGATCACTGCTGACAGAAATGACTTGCTTCCCACGTCTTATTTCCTCCGCTTTCTTTGCCTTCTGCGCCAACTCGAACTCCAACTTCTCATTTCGCCCTAACTCGTCGGTACTATTATGTAACTGGACACATTGGTTTTCTAACTGGACGCATTAGGCATCTAGCTGGACGCCAATTTGTTTTGCCTGGACACCTTCGGCTATCAAGACTACGTCTTCTTCACCACCAGCCAATTGGAGGCCCGTATGTGCGTGATCTTCTTGGGTCACCGGCGGCCCAGTTAATGGCAGTATAAATTCCTCACCTCCCGCCACAGAGATACCCACCCCGACTGAGCCACCCGTTGACGATCCTTGTGTAGGTGCCACAGTGCTGCCACAGAGCTTGATTCGCAGGGAGACATGGAGGTCGACAGGCCATGATCGTTCTCCAGTGAGACCGTTTACAAACTTGAAGGCCTGCAGGTCTTCGTCATCTCCTATTGCATATGGCCTGCACCCGCCCTTCTTCAGCTTCCCATATCTGAGCTCCACCTCATGCCTTCTCCCATCGACGTTAAACTTTTCCATCACGAGTTTCTTTAGTGCGACGTAGTCGATACGTTCGTCCACCAGCACAGCCTTCTGGCTCCGTGACCCCTTGAAGACCCAACCGCCTGCTTCGCAAGCCCACCATCCTCCGAACACCACAGTCAGACATACGATTGTCTTCTCCCCTGTTCATTTACATAACGAGGGGATACAGTAAGTTTACATTAAGCTGTAGCAAATTTTTTCTTCTCGTCATCTTCATAGAGAGACTACTTACCCATTTTCTATCTGCAGACGGTCGCAACACTGTCCAGTCTATTCCACCAGATGTCACGTTGTTTGCTGTTGGTTGTCACGTTGTTTTCTGTCGGTTGTCTAGTTAATATTAACTCGTAACGGTTCAACTTTAAGATAAACCCCGACCCACTTGCTTCTTCTACAATGGCTACTCTCTGAATCTTCAGATTTTTTTCCACCTGGTACCCATTAAATGCCACCCCCATCATTCCCTCCCATATCCTTATATAGATCCCCATATCATTGGCCACCAACCCTCCTCCTTCACTCTTTGCCGGCGCTTCTCCTTCCTCCTTTTAATTCTCCTACTACAGTGCATTAATGTGGAATAATCATTGGACTGAGGTGGAGTTTCAATGCTTATATACTCTCCCCCTCCTCTCTCCTCCCTCCTCTTCCTCTTCAGGACTTTTTGGCGCAAAAGTTTGGCGGGAATTTGCTTTCCCCGGACTGTTCACAAAGTCTCTGTCAAACTCAATGAGCTCTCTCTCTCTTTCTCTAATCAAACTCAAAAGCTCGCTCTCTTGCCTCTCTCCTCTCGATGGACGTCCGCTTATGCCCTCTCTCTCTCTCGCCTTCCTTTTCTCTCTCTCGCCTTCCTTTTCTCTCCCTCGCTGAGGTGTCACAGTTGGCCCCCACACACTGCCCAGCTCGCCCCCACTTTCCCTACCTGTTACCGCCTGCCCAGGTTTCCTGGATAATCGGTTTCACCCAATTTTTATCCGAGTTGGGTTAACCTTGCAACACTTTCCGTTTTTTGGGTTAGTATGTGCAAGTCCCTCTTAAAGTAAACTTTTGAGATAATTTATTTAAAAAAAATGTTAGTAGGATTATCATGGTAGTAAAAATAAAATTTTATTAAATCAATACAATTTAAAAAAAAAAAGAAAAAAAGAAAAAAAAGTTAAAAAATACAAAATTTTATTAGTAATATATAGAGCTGGCAAAATCTGACCCGACCCGACAAACCCGACCGACCGACCCGAACCGAAACCCGACCGAACCCGAAAATTTAGCGTTATGCATAAACCGAACCCGAAACCGAGCCCGACCGACTTTGACCCGAAACCCGAAGTGACCCGAATACAGACAAACCCGACTCAACCCGGATCCGACTCAAATAAGACCCGACCCGAATTCCAACCCGACCCGACGCCCAACCCGACCCGAGTCCCAACCCGACCCAATTTTAGATAGGGAATCAAGTATGATCTTGATAACAATATATTGCCAAATTTCAATGAAATTAATGATAAATAGAATGAGCTTACCAATGTTATAAAAATTGGGATTCTAAATTGGATCGGTAAAAAGGTGTAAGGATCGGATCGTATAATCGAATCGTAGGATCGTAAGATCCCACCTTATGGATGAAATTTCTTTTAAATGAAGTTACTATGTTTAATATTAGATAAATATTATGTTAAATCATAAAAAATACCCATAAAGATGTAAAATTTTAAAAATAAACTAAATATAATATATATAAAGGGTAAATATTAGAAATTCTTATAATAGACATTTTATAGGATTGTTATAATCGCAATAAAGGACCGGGATCATTTTTCCATTTTTAGATATTGTAGGATCGAATCGAGAGTTTAACAACATTGAGTTTACGAGCCAATGAGTAGATTATTTATTGAATCATATTTAATTTTACTAAAATGCTTTTTGAAATCCATAAATAACATGAATTACATATTCAATTTAATAAAATTGATTACCCAAAAGCAATGTTCTAACTTCTAAATATCGCTTATCGGGGTCGTATTATATTTATACTTCAAAATTTAAAAATAAACATGAAAAATTAATATTTAAATTGTAAAATTACCCATAAACTTGATAAAATAAAAATTTTAAATTTTGATCCGATATACCTAATACTGTATGATATATGGCAAATTGGTAACGAATTCTAAATATCTCCGATATATCGGCCGATATACCGGGGACCGACCCGAAACCCGAACGAGACTGACCCGATTCTGACCGAAAACCCGAATGGGTCCAACCCGATTATGACCGAAACCCGACCAATCTGAATTTCATTTTGACCGAATCCGACCCGACCCGACCCGACCAAGTCCGACACAGAAATTTTGACCGAGTTGACCCGACTCATCAGTGACCCGACCTGAATGTGATCGACCCGAAACCAACCGAATAACCCGAATTGCCAGCTCTAGTAATATATATATTACATATTGATTTTAATAAAGTGGATCTTTATTTCTTTGAATTGGTAAAGTGGTTCACGTAGACTTGAAAGCCCAGCGAGGCCGCGAGGGTCTCCTTCGGTCCGGGACCATCGTCAACCTTCCTTCAACGACCGTCTCTCCTCCTCTTCCGCCCCTTCCCAGAGGCGACATGGTGGATTCCATGGCGGCCACTTCTTCCTTCTTCCACTCCGACTTACGCCCCATCATGCTCGTCGACTGTAACCTACTCCCCCTCTCCCTTTCTATTTTCCCCTTTCATTCAATTTCAGATTTTTAGGCCTTCAATTTCGTTGATTTCGTTCCAATTGATTCGAGATTTGCTTAATTGAAATTGAAATGAAGAGGAGTACCTGTCCTGGACCTGTGTGTGCAATTCTTAAGGTACTTATTGATGGGCAAGACTGTTGTAAATTGTATACTTCAACCTTTTTTTTGGTGCCTCTAAGGTGTTTGTTAAATTGCCTAGCTGAGTTTATTATCACTGTCAGCTTTCAATTTCCCTTGATATTCAGTAAGTGAAGAAGAACTTACACTTAATTGCAGTTAGGCTGTCCCATATATGTGTTTTTGATATCTGTTGTGATTCTGTTTCTTTTAGGAGTTCATTGCCTTCTGAAAACTCTCTATCACGTTGGTTTGGTGAGCCTGTACGCACAGCCTTTGTCCATACTAGTGTGAGTTTTGTTTTCATTTTTCCACATGGACAATTGTGATGAAGCAAAAAAAAAAAAAATTCTTTGATGGGTTGACTGATTTAGAGGTCATGGCCTTGGATTACAATCCCTTGAATGCAACCACTGGCTGGTCACTTCCTGAAACCCTAGCTGATTCCGCCCAATTGGCTAATCTCTCATTGATGTTCTGTAACTTAGTTGGCCCAGTGCCTGATTTCTTGGGGAGTATAGCTTCTCTCAGCTCCTTGAAGCTCTCTCTGAATGGGTTGTCCGGTTGGATCCCTGAGAGTTTCAGTGAATTGCTAAGTCGTCTGGGTCCGTAAACCCCCTAACCATCGTCTTCATTTGTAAGAAACTTGTATGTGTTGTTTGTTTCAGGCTTTCAGCTCATTACATGTTCTATTGACACATTATGTTTCATCGCAAAGCAATCAAGTAGATGTTTTGGTTTCATTTAGTATATTCTTGTTATTTTGATTTAGCATCTGTTGATGAATATTGGCCGGCTTGCAGTCTGTAGGAATTGTGACAGCTAACAGTCAAGTAAAAAAAAGCTTCATGAATAGTGTTTGTTGTGTCCTATTGGCTGAAATTCATTCAACCAAATAAAATCTCATGCACACAACCACCTTCAGATTATCTCTTACATAATATTTGAAAGATACAATCTGCCATATGTGTTCCAAGTTTACAGAAAACGAGTTTCATTGCATATATTTTTCTCAAAATTATAGTTACTAATCAATGAGAATTCAAACCCTCATGTGTCATGAGTTAGTTGCTTGCTTGATCTTTTCCATGATTGAATAAAGCGTACTAGTTTTCTGTTCAAGTTGTTTACCAAAAAAAAAGTTCTCTTCAAGTTTCGTCGAAATTCAGCCATAACAATCTAGTAGCTATTAGATCACCACAAGGCAAATGATTCAAATGACAAGTGTATCATTGAATGCTATTTTGTGGATGAATTGGCGATGTTACTATTTTCGTAGCATTATTAAGGTGCTTAATTGATGGTGTGAGACTTGTATACTTCGGCCTTTTTTTGGTGCGTCTAAGGTGTTTGTTGAAATGCCTAGATGAGTTCATTATTGTGTTTGGTCTCTATGGTAGCTGATTTGTAGACATGGTTGCTGTCTTTTTGGTTCCTTTTGATTTGTGAGTAACTGGTGTGTTGTATCTCCTGGGGCTAATTTTAGATCCTTCTATCTGTTAAAGTTTACATCTACTCAGTTTGGTCCAAAAAGCTATCCACGGTCATACTTTTCTATTTCTGCGTTGTGTTATCATCTGCGAAAGAGAAGCTGGAGGCAGCTGGTTGTTCCCTCAAAGTACTACCTGGCAAAAAGAAGTGTGTGAACCCATCCATGGCCAAGAACCTTGCTCATGCTGACAGGACGAATACTTCGCAATGAAATGAGTTGTAGTTGCTGAAACCGCTTCTGAAGCCAGCAAGGATGATGCTAGTGCATGAAAAGAGAATCAATAGGTCCAATCTCAAATTCTGAGGTAATTGCTTCCAACAGAGGTATGTAAAGTAAGCATCAGTTTAATTTTCATTTTGTGACCTCTTTTTATCGAAAATTGAATTATTCCTCTTTCTTTATGCTCCTGTTATCTTCCATGGAAATCAACGCATCTAGTCCTACGGGATGATTATCTAGGCTCATCTCAACATGACACTTGCCTAAACCAAGAAGTAGGAAATACGAAATACGAAATACTGTTGAACATGGACTTTATTCATGTGTATTTATTTCCCCGATGGCATTGAGAATAAAATTTGTGCTGTCCGGCAAGAGTCTAGGTGAGAGGAGATGAGGTTCTGTTTCTCTAGATGAAAGATGATTTTGCACTGGTATAAGGAATTCAAAATGGATTAACACATGTATGCAGAATGGTTCTATTTGTGATTCGTTTTAGACAGAAAAAGTAAGATTATTCTAATGTATTGATTAGATTTAAATTCTTTGGGACATATAAGGTTGGGTTTTGTTTAAATTTTTTATGCATATCACTGTAAATTATATTATAATGAAAAAAAACTACAATACAGTTGTTTGAAATGTTTTCTGTAAGTGTTCATATTGAGGCATTAAATTCAGAACATGGCCCCTTGTGATAGCTTGGAAAAAACGTTCACCGCAGCTATAACCTTAGCCTACTGAAGAGGAATCACAGAATGATAATGAGGAGATGCAGATATGCTTCGGATGAGATTAGCAGAGCTGCGGATATAGGGTAATCGATCAAGATAGCCCAATAACGGTTGAATGTATCAACGGGCACCTCCAGCGACAATGACCTGATTTAGTCTTCAAGGAGGAACTCCAGTAGTTGCTTGGCTTTCGTCGTCACTTTCTATCTTGGATGATTGTGACATCAAGAAGTTGTGAACCTTCTCTTTTAGCGGAAGACAGACATGGGTGTGGAAGAGTCAGAAGAAGTACTGGGTGACAACTCATTCTCTGACACAAGAGTTCGATTTCATCAAAGATCGAACACATATGTTGGCTGTTCATTCCACTCAGATTGCTATATATGAAGCACCTAAGCTTGAATGTCTGAAGCAGGTAAGTAACTAATAATGCAGAAGCATCCCTAATACGTGCAGCTTTTTGTCAAGCATAAACCGTTGCTGCATTGAAGGGTCGGGTTTTACTTAATGTTTCACTAATATTTAAATTTATCTTATGCAGTGGGGTTCCCCAAGAGAGAGATCGACATGCGACATACTCCTGTGATAGTCAATCAATATATGTAAGCACTGAAGATGGAAGTATCAATGTTCTAACTGCCCTGAGTCTCAGAGATGCCGAATCAACCCTTCTGCGTACTTGTCTCATAATCCAAGGTTTGAGTAATGATAGTTCTCTTCTCTTCCTCACCCTCAACCAAATTCTAAAACCATATGCTCTCTGATGGAACAATATTAGAGTGTACCCGAATGTCATTGCTGCTCATCCTTCAGAACCAACTCAGTTCGCTCTAGGACTTAACATTTTGCTAGACAACACAAATTTTATTCTCAAAGCCATCGGGGAACTAAATACACAGGAATTAAGTCCATGTTAAATAGTATTTCGTGTAATTTTTATGCTTATTAGCTCAATTGGTAGAGTAATGTGCTCATGCACAAACATGCGAGTTCAAATCCCGCATAGGCAAATATTAACTTAAATGAAAATATCATTCATTCAGTAAATTAATGGCCAATGGGCAACCTTCTTACATGAACAAAGTAGCAAACACCGAGAAATGTATACTTTCATAGCCTTTGATTTTTCAGTGTTGATTTTTATTATTTTAACCCATATTAACATACCAAACATGTATTTTTTTTTTGCGATGAATTTATATTTTTGTAACCTTAGAATTTTGCGCTTGGGACATAGTTTTTCCTCATACTACTAACGATGAAATTAATACTTTCTCAATCGGCAAATAATTTTTCAACATAAAATCATTTATCGTCAAACATGTACTTTTGCGATGAAAATATACTTTTATCGTCTTACAATTATGCACTTGTGTCAATGTTTTCTCCATACCATTAGTGACGAAATTGTTATTCCTTGCTGTATGGTTGTTTTAAGGAGAAAAATGTTCCCTGTAAAATATAAACTATTAGTGAGGAATTTAACGATGAAAAAGAAATGTCCTCACTAATTGATATTTTTTGCGATAAATTATTTTCTCTAGAAACACATTATTTTAGCGAGACATTCAAATATTTATCGCTAATAAATTTGGTAGAGTTTGCATAATTCCCACCAAATATTTAACGACAAAATTGAACTTTCCTCGATAAATGTATTTTTAGCGATGAAAATATTCCTCAATAAAAACTTTAAATTTATCGCGATTGCTCTTACACTTTAGATGACTAAAATATGACAACAATTAATGATGAACCGAAAAATTTGTTGTTGATTGCCATTTTTAGCAAGGAATATAGGTTCCTCGCTAATGTTCTCGTCCAATTTTATGAGGAGTGGTTATGTTCGTCGCAAAATACAACATTTATCGAGGAATAATAATTTGTCACTAAAACTTTGGTCGCTAATAACCCTTTCTGTTGTAGTGAGTCTTGTCCTGATCTAGAGATAATGTTGAGCTCATGGGTGTCTTGGCTGCTTTGGATTGATCCATCTTGAATTTCTTCAAGAGATCCTTAGTGTACTTGCTTTGGTTGACAAAGATCCCTTTCTTGGATTGATGAACTTGTAGTCCCAAAAAGAAGTTCAGTTCACCCATCAAGCTCATCTCAAATTCGCTGCACATAATGTCAGAAAATTCCTTGCACAAAGATGTGTTAGTAGCACCAAATAATATATCATCAACATAAATTTGAATAACCAAAATATGCTTTCCTTTGGTTTTGATAAAAAGAGTCTTGTCGATCAACCCCCTATTAAAATCATTTTCTAAAAGATATTTTGACAAGCGCTCATACCAAGCTCTTGGGGCTTGTTTCAAACCATAAAGCGCTTTGTCAAGTTTATAAACATGATTAGGAAATTCTGTACTTTAAAAACCTGGGGGTTGAGCCACATAAACTTCTTCTTCTAAGAAACCATTAAGAAAAGCACATTTGACATCCATTTGAAATAACTTTATGCCCATGAAAGATGCAAATGCTAATAATATACAAATGGCTTCAAGCCGGGCTACGGGAGCAAAGGTCTCCTCGTAGTCAATACCTTCCTCTTGATTGTAGCCTTGAGCAACAAGCCTTGCTTTGTTCCTCACGATCTTACCATTCTCATCTAGCTTGTTTCGAAATACCCATCGTGTGCCAATGACTGATTGATGCTTTGGCCTAGGCTTCAAGGTCCAGACTTTGTTCCTTTCAAATTCGTTAAGCTCACTTTGCATGGCAATGATCCAATCTGGCTCTTGAAGGGCCTCGTCTACCTTCTTTGGTTCTATAAGAGAAACAAACGCGTGAAAAGCACAAAGATCTTTAAGTTTAGAACGAGTTTAAACACTAGATGTAGGGTCAGAAATGATATCCTTTAATGAGTGTGATGATGAGTATTTGAATTTTCTTTTGCTAGTCTCAGCTCCTTGATTCGTCACACCAGTAGGATTGATTTGTGATGCATCCAACTTCGTGGACCTGTTAGGTTCAGTTACAGCAGTTTTTCACGTTTCAACACTGTTGGATTGGACACCAAGGGCTTTGGACGAATCTTCAACACCTTGGACCAATTCTTCAGTGTTGAGAATCAGATCCTGCATGTTCCTCTTCTCCGTGTTCTTGATAGCGACATCATCACCATCCTCGTTCTCTGTATGGATGTTAAGATCTATATCTGCAACACTTTCACTCAAAGAACCGTCATTGCATTCATCAAATATAACATGTATACTTTCTACCATTGAGAGATTTGACTCGCATATGACCACATAAATCCATATGTAAAAGTTCAAGGGGTCTAGAAGTACTTACAACCTTTTTGGGTTTGAAAGAGCTACGTGTTTGTTTACCTCGTGTGCATGCTTTGCACATCTCAATACCTTTGAAGTCCATCTCAGGTAGTCCTCTTACAAGCCCTTTTGGACACAAGCTTTTGTAGTGTATGTGGGCTCACATGGCCGAGTCTCCTGTGCCAGAGCTTTGGATCATCCGTCAAAGCCTTTAGACATGTTAAGCTTCCTTGTGCCACTTGATCAGCATTCACAGCGTATATATTGTTGTAACGATATGCAGTCAGTATAACTTCACCTGTATCTTCTCTGCATACTAGACATCTTTTCTTGTTAAATCTGACATCATTGCCACTATCACATAATTGAGATACACTAAGCAAATTATACTTCAAACCGTCAACAAGATAAACATTTTTAATGCTATGGTTGGAATCACTACCAATACCAACGATGTCACACTTTCCCTTGTCACCAAGAGTGATTGTTCCAGTGGATTGCTTCTTTAGGTCATGGAAGAGAGACCTCTTCCACCTCATATGTCTAGAGCATCCACTATCAATAATCCATTTTTTTTTTTCACCTTGGTGATCTCCTACAAAACAAAAATCAACCTTTGTGGCTAGACTAGTGAGCAAATTTAGATCCTTTATTGGGATAAACCATATTTGGTAAAATAGTGCCTTTGGGGACCCAAACTTGCGTTATCCGTTCTTTTCTCAAGTGAACAGGAAATGTATTGCGAATAATATGAGGATCCTTTCTTCTATAGGGTCAGGTCTCTCTTACATGTCCCTTTCTCGCACAGTGGTGACATATAGGAGAGGTTCTGCTTTCTTTTGCCTTCACAAAAGTGGTAATGTGTTGCTTCTTTAAAAACCTCGGGTTGTAACCAATACCACTTCTGTTTAGAGAACTTTGTTGCTCACCCAACATCCTATCAAGAGTGCCCTTGGACTTGGTAAAACTTATGAGGGCTGTCTGTTGGTCTTGAATCTTATTATTCAAGGAGATCTTCTCGTTCTCTAAGTCATGATG
This sequence comes from Persicaria maculosa, assembly GCA_963922045.1. Taxonomy (NCBI): domain Eukaryota; kingdom Viridiplantae; phylum Streptophyta; class Magnoliopsida; order Caryophyllales; family Polygonaceae; genus Persicaria; species Persicaria maculosa. The sequence goes on along the minus strand of OY998253.1, from coordinate 39,125,451 downwards.
TTCATTTCTTAGAGAGGAGAGATCTTGCTTGAGTTCAGATTTCTCTGAGTCAAGAGTCTTGACTTTAATGTCAAGACCTGAATAAGAAGCTTCAAGACTTTTGACCCTCATAGACAGATCCTCAATAGTTATTTCCTGGTCCACAATTTTCTTAATAAGAGTGTTAGTTTGGGCAATAAGTTTTTCTTCATTGGCAATCATATTAGAAAGGAATTCCGATAATACCTCTTTTGGACTTGCTATAAGTTCTCTTACAGTTACCTCAAGCTTCTCATCATGGGATTCATCTCCTGAGGCCATAAGACAGACATTGGCCTTCTCATCATCGGAGTCAGAGTCAGAATCACTCCAAGTTGCCACCATGGCTTTCTTTTTCCATCTATCACCCTTTTTGGACTGACTCTTCGTCTTTTGAGGGCAGTCTTTTACAAGATGATCTGTTTCACCACATTCAAAACAAGACAAAGGTTTAGTCTTCTTATCATATTTGTTGTATTGAGGCTTACCTCGAAATTTAGAAGACTTTGATCCATCCTTGTTGTTGAATTGTTTCTTCATCTTGAGGATTCGAGATAGACCCCGTGTAATGAGATCAAAGGGATCATCCTCATCATCATCCTCATCTTCAGAATCAGACACATCTTTTGGCTCATCCTTCCTAGACTTGAGCGCCAAGTTCTTAGTGCTTGCTGGGAGTTCGTCATCGTCTTCATTGAGAATCATCTCATGTGTGATCAGCTTCCCAAGCAAGTCATCAAGGGGTAGAGTGGTGAGATCTTGGGCTTCCTCTATGGCTGTCACTTTAGGGCCCTATTTGTCTTTTGGGAGACACCTCAATATCTTTCTCACTTTCTCAACGTTCTTAAAGCTCTTGCCAAGAGAGTCAAGGTTGTTGGTGATTTCCGTGAATCGTGTGAACATGGCCTTGATCGACTCATCAGACTTCATTTTGAAAAGCTCATACTTTCGAAGAAGATACTGATTTTGGTGCCTTTTACTTGGCTGGTTCCTTCATAGGTGACGACCAGCTTGTCCCAAATCTCTTTAGCTGACCTACAAGATGAAATACGATTAAACTCCTTAGTGCTAAGACCACAATAAAGTAAGTTAATAGCCCTGTAGTTTTTGGAGACAAGTTCAAGATCCTCTTGAATGAATTCAGCCTCGGTCTTCGCGACTTTGCTTCCATTAGGTCCGTCTTTCATAGGAATCTTTGGACAATTCTCTATAATGTTCCAAAGTTCCAGATCTTGATTTATAATGAACATTTTCATCAAGGACCTTCAGTGGATGAAGTTGTTTCCTATAAAGAGTGGTGGTCTAATGGTAGACCTTCCCTGTGCAAATCCTCCGCTTGCTTCACCAGACATGATCAAAAACTCACAAAATTGTTAGATCGAAAGCAGTGAGTAAAGGTCTGATACCAATTGAAGGTTCGATAATGTAAAACAAATTAATATAAGGATACTCTAGAAGGGGGGGGGGGGGTTGAATAGAGTATGCCGGTTTTTCGCAGATAGTCTCAACACTTTTGAAGCTCGTGCAAAACCCTTTGAGATTAGACTTAGTCTTTTCTCTGAAAACCTGAATCACAAAGTTAAACAATTCGAACCAAGTGCGGAAATAAGGTAAAGCAGTAAATAAAGGACTCGATGAATTGTTTACGAGGTTCGGCACGAACTTGGCCTACGTCCCCGCCTAGGGTTCTTCCACAACCCTAGGATTCAACCGGCTTTTATTGATTCACAAGACTTAGAATCCTAATAGCTCACCGAGAAGCCTCTCTCCTATACAATTGCAATCTAGTCAACTCACGTTCCCTTGGAGTCCTAGACCAATCTAGAAGAGCCCCACCTCTCTATGCTATCTAGTACAATCCTCTTACACTTAGTGAATCAATCGCCTATTGATCACTTCCTGAGTTACAAACTCTTGAGTATAACACTCTCTCGAAATATATCCTATAAGCTCACTGTCTAACTCTCAAATGCTTTGAAACAAAATATAAGACTCTTAAGAACAAGGAGAGAGAACACGCTGAAGAGAGATCGTAAACTTGAGGGCTGATTGTGCAATGATATTCGTGAATGTACGTCTGTCCTCTCTCTCTTCTTGATCTCCTTTATATAGTGAAGATCATCGGCGCCACTTGAGGAAGGAATCTTCTCCAACGGCTAACTTGGATTATGGCTTGTGGGTGGATCTTTGAGATCTTCTATTCTTGGAAATTCTGAAGCCATAATCTTCGATTTTATTCTCCACGTTATTCAGCTCAAGGAAGGAGATATAATTCGAAAAGCTTCCTGAAATGTTAGTGCATATATAATAATATCCGGAAGCATATAATAACATATAATAATATTCGGACATAAGATAATAATGTACAGGTTTTGTATTTCATCAACATAGTTGTAGCTTCAAGACCTTTGACACAAACTGTCTGTCAAATCCTTTGAAACTAATTCCGATTTTCATCAAGGGAGTGGAGTTATCACGCTCCAACCATGGCCCGAGTTCACCTAAGAGAACCGAGTCCACGTGGGGTCAGCCATGATTTTCACCTATGTGGGGGACTCCATCTTCGAAGTCGACGTTGTAAGTCCTGACAGCGACGACAATGGAGAGGTAGGGCATCCTTAATCTTCTAAAAATTATGTAGCCGCAAAGTCGGCCCTAGTTTGATGTATTGGATTGGAGCGGATGCTATATTCCGTGCACCAAAACCTTTTCGTTTGTAATGTTGAATAAAAACCCCCTTTTGAGTACAACTAGGGAGTATAATTTGATGGAAAAAGAAGCCCTCAAAATAAATAGATAGATAACAGAAGTCATGATTCCGATCCAAGTTAGACACAAAGACACATATAAGAAAAGCTACAAGCGCGCTCCACCTTCAGTTAGGGATCAGCAAGACCCACTCGAAGAAGACGCTAAGTGGTCAACGTCCACTCCATTTCTAACGTCACGTCGTGGACAAACTTTAAAAGAAACATTGCCCGTATGAAAAAACATCATGGCACTACCCACCCCAAGACCATGAAGAGCAAAAAATCTCCCCATCCGCGGTCGAATTGAAAGAGACCATTTTCACTCCAAGACACAACTACTGGAAAGTTACGAACCAAATACGAAGATAAGAAAGTCCACTCTAGCGGTGACAACTCGTATTCGGCTTTGAACTGAGGGGGTAAAACATGTACGCGGTCAAGAAAAATAACAAAACATTAATTAATGACCCGTTTAGTCTTATTTAAGAAACCAAAAACCATCCAGTAAGAAGGTAAACTAACAAGTCGGGAAAGCTGGTCCGCAGTCTCTAATTTCTGAAGAAAAAAATACCCAAGGGTTGAAACCCCCCGAAGCCATGGATTCCAAAGTGATCCAATTAATCAAAGAATCTTAAAGTGCTGATCACCAGAAAGGGGATGATCCTTAAAAAGAAAAATTATGCCTCGCGGATGGGGCGCAAGTGGAGGGAGAACCTCATACACCTGGATTAAGATTCTCCAAACTTGGATTAAATACCAAAGCGCTAATAAATGAAAAATTTGCAAAGATAGAGAAGTAAGATTAAACGTTTAGCAAGACTTTACAAAAACAAATGTTTCCTGAAATGCAAAAGGGCCTTAACAAGTGCCATGGATAAGAGTTTGTTCTATAGACCTGTTTGGGGGTGAAATTTCGTGTTTGATTAAAATTTATCGTATGAGCTCAGGAGATTAGTTTATGGAAGCTTTTATGCGATGCGTTATACATTAAACAGTGCACAAATTGGTCAACAATTATTACAAGCAAATAAAGAGTGCGCAAAATATGTTACATATCAAATACATGATTTTAGCGTACTACAAGCTCGTAAACTATAAAGTATACAAATTTAATACAATAGTCGAGTATACGAAAAAAAAAAGTAATAGTTAAATTGTCGAGAGCGCAAATCCCGTCAATCGGGTGTTGGCCTACTCGAAATCCAATGTAGCTCAAGTTGTCCAGCAATCTGCAAAGCCAAAGCTGAGCTTGAATTAGTGGATTCAAAAAAAAAAAAAGTCCACACAAAGACTTTGGGCTCTTGAATTGGAAGGCAGGCCCAACAAAACAAATATGACTGCCGATTCTCTGAGAATTGGATAGATAAATCGCTACAAAAAAAAGAAGATATCATTATATAAAAAAAATGGGAAAGGAAATCAGAAGCTATCCATATCTAAACAAAAGATCAGCAGTTAAGGAAAAAAAAGGGTGTGTTTGTGTATTCTGTTCCAGAAAAAAAAAAGATAGAATAATTTGTTAAAGGTAAGTAGGAATCTTCTAAGGATCTCTTCTCCTATCCTTTTTGCCCTATATAAGGTAGCCAAGGTTGCTAGGGTTGGGAAAAAAAAGAAACTGACAGCTAAAAGAAAAAGCAGAAAACACAGAGAAAAAAAAAACACAGCAGCAGTACAAAGAGGAAGAGAACGCATCAAGTAGCGTTTTTTCACATCAGCATATGTGGTCCCAAAACCCACCCCTGAGATGTCTACGGATTTCTCTTATGGTCTGGTTTTAGGACCGTCAATCAGCCCCAAATCGGATCAAATCGCTGCGCAAATTGGTCTCTAAAACCCACCCTTGAGATGTCTACGGATTTCTCTCGTGGTCTGGTTTTGGGACCGTCGATCAGCCCCAAATCGGGGCAAACTGCTGCCCAATTCGATCTCCGAGACCCACTCCTGAGATGTCTAAGCATTTCTCTTGTGGTCTGGTTTCGGGATCGCCGATCAACTTCAAATAGAGCCGAATTGCTGCACAAATCGATCTCCGGAACCCCACCCCTGAGATATCTACGGATTTCTCTTGTGGTATGGTTTCGGGATCAACAAATCGCAATAAAGTAGGGGGAAACGCTGCTCAAATTTCCCCGAACAAATCCACTGACTCACAAACAGTTTCAAGCAGTCCAAGGATGATTCAAAGACAACAGATTTTCTACACCAAAGGAGCCTAATCATCGCACAAATCTGATCCTCAAAACCCCACCCCCGAGATGTCTACGGATTTCTCTTGTGGTCTGGGTTTTGGGATCAACAAATGGCCCTAAAAGAGGCGAAATGCTGCTTGATTTTTCCTAGCCAAGTCAACCAATTCAGACATACAAATCGCAAGCAATTTCATGCAAGGCAAAAGAAGGGGAAAAAAAACTCACTGTAGCCAGTAAAAAAAAAAGAAACTGAACATATTTCCTGTTCAATTTCACACAAAATCAAACCCTCAAGTCACTCTGTCTAAAGTCACTCAGAAATCCAAGTGTAAACAAGCCCGAGCAAACATTCTGCTTAAGCTAAAATTTGTTCAGATTGGCCATGAAAACCCCTAACTCACGAGATCAACAAATTGCTCTAAGCTCGGGCGAAGTAGTTGTACTGAACTAGAGATCACAAATAAGCAGGGAATAAATTAACTTACCAGCAAAACTATCACACCACGGTTGCAGCATTGCCCTTCACTGCCTCAAAGTCAAAACCCTTGTCAAAGTTGCAAAATTCCCAAGCCCGGGATCTCGTTTGACTCCTTGTTGAGAATGTGAAGAGACAAAGAGTCCCACATCGATTATACAAACAAAGAAGTCATAGTATATAAGCTAGTGGGTTACTCCTTCTAACGCCAATTGGTTTTAGGATGGAACCCCGCTCGTCTTATGTGCTAGGCTATTAGCGCAAGGGCGCACGTGTGCACACGACCCCCGATCCTGAGTCCCAACGGACTTCAGTACTCCTTTTGTCGATTACCTTAATTCAAAAGCACCAAACAATCAAACTTTGCTTGAATTGGTCAACTATTCCACATGTACAAATTGCAACATGTCTCAAACAAAAAAAAGGAGACAAGTTCACTGCAGTCAAGAGAGGAGAATGATGAGATTAAAATCAAAATCAAAAGAAAAAGAACAAATTTTTCCAGGGAAAGAGAACAGGTTGTCTGGACAAAGCAAATCAGTTCAAAGAAATTCAGTTCATCAAAATAAAAATAAAAATAAATCAAGCAGGGCATTCTCTCCACTTCTCAGACAAACAAAACAAACACAGTCCAAATCAAACAAACCCTAAACCCGGTTGCTACCAAATTGCAGCTAAACCTAAAATACCCAAATCAAAGTGCACCTACATCTCCCTTTCCACAGTTTAATCAAGGCCCCCAAAAACAAAATTTTGGCAAATTCCAAGCAAAAAGGGGTAAACAGTGGAATCCAGAAAATCAAATATTCAATCAGAAGAATTGGTTGATAAGTTACCGAAGCTAGGCTAAATATTAAATTTGAGGGAGGAAAAAGCATACCCAATTCCAGTGCCTGTTCCTTTTCTTTTCAATGGCTTAGAGTCAGGTTTCTTTCACCTTCCCTTAAGTTTCTCGAGCCCTGGTCCTCCTACTCCCCTTTACCGTCGATCCCAATTCGAAAAAACCCTAAAAAATCGCAGTAAAATAAAATGTAAAAATTGAAACTCCATTGAAGGGGGATTTGTGGGAGAATCTGAAATTCAGGATAGAATCACCTAAAGAAATATGTACCCGAACGTATTTCTTCGGTTCGTAATGACGAAGCACAACTGGCTCCGCCCTTGCTCCAAGACTCGCACTGCACTCCTCCGTTCTGGTTGCCAAGGGTCAAAAGTCTAGGGGGAGCTGGCCGGAAAAATCGTCGTGGTTGAAGAAGACGAGATGCGTCGAGCGCCTGGAGATTGAAAAGGAGGAAGACGTACAACTGGTGACTAAAAAAAAGAAAGAAAGAAAGAAAGAAAGAGTTAGGTTGGGTTTTGAAAAAAAGGAAAACGTGGGCTGGATTGATTTGGTTTATTTAATTTCACCATGGACTTAAGCCCATTTTTGAAATAAAAATAAACATCAACGACAACTGCAAAGTTCTTTTTCCGATTCAAATTTGTTGGGAAAAATCGATTTAATTACGAAAGTGACCCACTAAATATAAGAATTATAATTGGCACAAATTAGAAATTGGGTTTAACAAAATGATAAAGTTAAACTCGTAAAATTTCATTTCCAGCTTAGTCTAGTGGATCAATCTTAAAATTGACTTCTAAGCAAAACGAAATCAAAACCATAAATCAAATTTCCTCAAATTCAAACGGTTCTTAAAAATAACTACGTGAAGACTTGATACTCTTTTCTGAGTTACGTAGGAAATCCGATGTTAAAATTCAAATATACATTGGATCCAATCGCCCATCTCAAATTAAATTAAATTTGTCCTTAAAAGAACTACGGGTGATTTGATCCCGTTCCAAACGGGTACGTGGGACACCCAACATAAAGCTCAAGCTCGTTCGGTTCAATCACAAACCTAAAAATTAAATAATTTCAAACACTCTGAACTACGTAAGGTTTGATTCTCTTCCAAGAGATACGTAGGCAACCCGTTAAGATTCGGGTGCAGCCCAAATCACCAAAACCACTTAAATCTTGGTGTCGATACAACTTCGAATCAAGGGGATAACCAAAAGGGGTCGAACTCAAATTCTAAAAAATTAAATAAAATATATTTTCAATTATTCACGCATTTTTGTTCAACATATTTTTGTTCATCTCTTAGTTGTGTTGATACTAATGTTTGCCCATTTCTTTTTGTTATCAGGAAATGGCACCAAGAGTTATGATCAACTTTAACGAACTGCCAACAACTTTCCTCGTGGAGGGCGGTCGCTAGGTGAGAAGGAGGTCATTCAAGGTTCAATTTGATGTGACCAAGGAATCCATCATGGCTAAGATCCCAACTAACAACAACTTTGAGGCCATCAAGAAAGATGCAACAGGCGGAAATGAGACCCCTAAGACTGCTCGTGGGCCAATCATTCGGGTTATCAAGAGAAATGGTAACCCGGTGAAGGTTTCGAAGCCAGCTGTGAATGAGGCAAAGAAGGAGAACAAGCCTCGCAGGAAGAGGGGGTGTAAGTGTGGCTCCCAACGTGAAAAAACTGGAGCTCTTCACAAATTGGCCCGTTCCCCTGCTTTGGAACTAGTCAATGCAACATTGTGGAATGTTGCTAAGGATCTGCTTGTCAGCTCAAGACAAGTCTTGATTGGGTCGATTCCTGTAGACGTGGACAATGTAGCTCAAGTTCTGGTCACCTCTTATTCCGATGAGGAATCAGAGGGAATGTCCTCAAATGTGAAGGCTCAAAAAACCAAGGTCACAGACGTTGAGGTATCAAAGCCTTCTAACCCTCAAGAGGAGACGTCGAAGGTTTCTCAGGCCCAGGAGAAAAGAAGGGGTCTGAACTCAACGTCACTTCCAAACCAAAAATGTGAACGACGGGTGACAAGGTCTATGTCTAAGGCCGAGTCATATGCTGGAGTGACAACCCAATCGTCGAACCAAGAAATGGTTCAAAAAGAAAAGCAGAGTTCCCCGCTATATGGGGATTCTATTTCTCTATTTCAAGAGGAGGATTTTCCGCTTGTTGTAAGCGAAGGTGGATCATCTGATGACTCTGAAGAAGAAGTGGAAAGCATGCCAGTTTCGAAGAGCAGGCATGAGCAAAACTCGAAGAACAGGCAAGAGACTCCCATCACGAGAGAAAGCAGTGCTTCTATCTCTCCTCGGGAAATAAAAGAATAGATCGCACAAGGGATCCAAAAATTCAAGATTTCTTAGAGTCCGCTGGTGATCGGTTACAGAAAACCCTATCCTGCGGAGTTCGACGCGATCCCATTTCCTCCGAACTACCAAAGGCCGAATTTTGATAAATTTGACGGCCTCAATGGGTCTCCGCGTGAACATTTAGCTCACTTTTACTCGGCATGTGGAGAAACTGTGTTGAGTGACCAGCTATTGATTAGACAATTTATCCAATCACTACGGGGATCCGCGTTCACATGGTATACTCAGCTTCAACCTGAGTCTATCCATACATGTGACGAGCTGCAAAGGGAGTTCCTAGCTCAGTTCGTGAGCTCGAAAGCCAAGGTGTCCATCATGGATCTGGCTAATACACAGCAAAGACCGAATGAGTCCGCAAATGACTTTATCGCAAGGTGGAGAAGTTTGAGACTTCAATGTTCAAAAAAATTGAGCGAAGAGGCATGCGTGCAAATGTGTGTCAACAACCTACTCCTAGAGCTTGCTATACATGTCGGTATTGCAGAACCTCGTGCTTTTGATACATTGGTTTCAAAGGCCTGCAACATTGAGCGTCAACTAGCTCGACGCAAGCCCGCAACAAGCCGACCTCAAATCAATGAGACGAAGAAGGATGACAATAAAACGTCGCCAAAAAGAGGAGAATCCATGGCTACGTTCATCAAGCCTCGTGGAAAATCCGCTGGAAATAATCCTAAAGCACAAGTAAAGGGGCAAGCTAAAGAGCTCGTTAAAAGATTGTCTCTCGAAGAGAGAAAGCAGAAGAAGTATCCCTTTGACGATGAAGATGTGAGAGGGATATTCAATGAGCTCACGACTGAGAATATGTTGTCACTCCCCAAGCCCATGAGCTTGCACCTTCGGTGTCATTACCCCCGAAGGTAGTCCCAGTACAATTTCAGATGCGTGACAAAGTGCGCACTGTTTGGGCATATCCTGACATGCCAAGGGACGAACCAGGCCACCCGACCTTATACGAGGTCTTAATGCGGTCAAAGATTGAAGAATCATTTTCGCACGATGAAGATGGTAGAGAAGGTTCTAAGTGACAAGTCTGTCTAAGACGAAAGAAGTCTCATCCAAGGAGTACCCGACATACCGGACCTATGGGCTTTAGAATGATCGGAAGAAAGCCTGAGAAGAAAAACAAGAAAAAGAAAAACAAGAACAAAAACAAGAAGAACAAGAAATCAGAAGATGATTCTGACGAAGAGTACATTCAGCCTATACGCCAAATGGTTACTCTTAAAGACTTTATTCCAAAAGAACTCCTACAAAATGATCCTTCCGAGGAGGAGTTATTTTGGGAAGAAGAGGTTGTTTGTTGTGAGCTGAATCTGCCATGTTTTACAGTAACTTTTATGTCATTTTCTGCATACATTTAATGCATTTGGGCTAGAAAAGTACAGAATCGGTGTAATTTATGTTTATTTGCCAAATTATGGAATCTACACCAGTTTCTGTTTAAATTCGCAGAATTCGAGGAAATTTACAGCAGTTCTAAGAAAGGACGAAAAGCTCGGAAGTCAACTACAGAAGTCCAAGGTCAAAGAACGACAAAACCAGGACGAATCAAGCTGGAGGCAAACTTTACTCGATATCAAGTACCTTTACTCGATATCGACCAAAGAAGCCGAGCAGTGCCTGGTCGAGTAGGAGCTGATCGAGGAGCTGAAGACGAAGCCAACCCGACTCCGGAGCTCTACTCGATATCGAGAACACCCTGAAGACATGCTCGGAGTCGAGGAAGCCACACCTAGTCGAGAAGCCGAGGACTGGACATACCGAGAAGGACCTTACTCGATATCGAGGAGTTTGCTCGATATCGACAAACCCAACATCAGATGACGGAGGCAGTATTGGGGAGAGGTTGCTTGACAACACCAGGCCAACCAAAGTCGACACCACCTACTCGATATTGAGTACTTTGCTTGATATCGACAAGACTTGAGTCACTTGTCCGAGCCAGATCGAGAACCAGCTACTCGAGACGCCTAGACCAGCCGAAGTCGACGACGAAAGTTACTCGATTTTGAGTACTTTACTCGATTTCGAGTACTTTACTCGATTTCGAGTACTTTACTCGATATCGAGGAGAGCTATACTTGGCCGCGTTACGCGGTGAGCTGTCCGACGCGGTTTTGGCTTGCTTGGGGCCGAATGAGTCCGATTCTATCCATATCTATCAAGTTCTCTCTATGGAGAGAAGATTTACCACACAAGAAGATATTTTACTACTTTAGATATATTTTCCTTTATGGATTTAATTCTTTTATTCAATTTAAATATCTTTAAGTAAGTAGATAAAGAGATTTAGATATAGATAGACTTTCTTACCTTGATTAGCAAGGGTGGGAAGCCTATAAATAAAGCCTTAGGGGCTAGATTTTAATCATTCAATTTCGGAGAGAACAAGTAAGTAGTTACATAGAGAGAGAGAGAGAGAGTTTGTGACGAGCAAGGCGGAAAGGCGAAAGCGGATTTGGCTTGTTCGGTTGTAAGCTTTCTTTTTAGTTTTATTCAATGCAAGTAAGTTTCTTTTGTTATTTGATGAGTTTCTTGATGATGAAGAGGGAGTAGTCCACCCACTTCTAGGGTCGGGGTGAGCCCGACGGTGGCCATGTAAGGTGATGCGGTAAAGGCACAATCTTTTGATGCAATTCGTCTTCTATCCCTATGAGCATGATTCTTTTGCGAGAGTTGAAGGTGATCCTTGTTTGTATTATTGAAGCGAAAGTGATCTTAATACAACTTGGGTTAATTATGTGAAAAGGGTTAGTAACAATTAGGGTTTATGCGAAAGCCTCTATCTTCCTATTTGTTAATAACGAAAGTTATTTGATGGAAAGCATGATCTTTTATGCCTTTATGTGTTATTTTGCATTGTTATCGTTGTGGTGTTGATACCCTGGCTTTGGAAGTCTTTATTTTATTGAATCTATTTCGTTGAAAATCTGCGTTCTGTGTTCGAGAATATTGCAATTTCAAGTTTCTGTTCTTACTCGACGTTAGGGAGATTTAGTCGATATTGAGCAAGCTTTACTCAATATCAAGTTGATTTTGTCGACATCGGTTTGTCCTTGCTGGTCTTTGCTTCTGTTGGTCGATTCCAGCTTCTGTTGGTTGAGATCTTTAGTCGATATCGAGTAATCTGTACTCGATATCGAGTAGGTTCTGTGATTTCGTTTTCTTTTTTGCTTTTATTTGTTATTTCTGTCTTTCTTTCTGTCTGCTATTCTGTTTGTGAGATTTACAGCTACCTGAGATCCGCTAACACGCTTCCTCGTGGATCGATCCTGACTTTCCACTGCTGCATAGGGAGGGAGTCTTGTAATTATTTGCAAGGGACGGAATCTAGTTTGCTGTACTTTATTTATATTTTATTGCAAGTCTCGATTTCCTCTTACAACAAATTGGCGCCGTTGCCGGGGAAGCAATCATTCGCGCCTTAGGTAGTCAGATCTCACTTTTCTTTTGAGGTACTTTGCAGGTATATGCGCCGTTCTAGTCAAACACCTGAGTTTGACGCCTTGGACGAATCGGAACGCCTTATACACATCCAAGCTAAACTAAAAAGAGCCATGGAGGCCGCTGAGACACAGGAACAGCTGATTGAGAGGCTTCAGAGGGAACTAGCTACTAAAGATACTGCTCTCACCGCTAAGAGAGCACGCACTACACGGGAAGCTGAGCGCCCGAGGCAATTGGAAGATGAGCTTGCCCAGTACCCAACCACTGCAGAGGATTACATGCACCCAACTCTCGTCGTGCCTGTATCGGCTATTCTAATCCCTGAAAATAATTATGAAATTCGCACTCCTTTCTTAATAGAAATTAAACATAATGCTTTTCATGGTAGATTTAATGAATGCCCTCTTCAGCATATTACAAACTTTACTGAGATGTCTCGTACTCTTGCTGAAGGTACCACCTTGGAGTACATCTTGATGAAGGCTTTTCGTTGGTCCCTAGCTGGTCCAGCATTGAAGTGGCTAGAAGGACTGAAACCACGATCCCTCACGACATGGGCTCAAGTAAAGCAGGAATTTCTCAGTAAATTCTTTCCTCCTGCCAAAACAACGCTCCTTCGCCAAAAGATTACATCTTTCAAACAGCAGCCCGGAGAGCCGCTAGCAAAGGCATGGGAACGCTATAAGGATCTACTGCGATCCTGCCCGACACATGGATAACAGCCTTGCATCGTTCAGGAGATCTTCTTCAACTCTCTTGACCTGGCTGCTAAAGATAGGATCAACACATATACTCATTATGAGTATCTGACAATGCCGCCAGCAGACGCATGGGCTGCCCTCGACAAGTTGACCAACTATGACAACAAGTATGGGACTCCAGTCAACTATGAAGAGAATCTCTATGCCAGGCCAACATCATCCATGCCTCTCTATGAGCCCTCTAAAGAAATTGATCCAGATGTCAAGGAGCAATACTACAGAGATCAGAATAGGAAGCTCCTCAAACAAGTAAATTATCTTTCTGTCAACCGGCCCTGCATTGAATGCGGATCACATAGGCACACCACTACTGAGTGCCCACACACAGAGCAAGTCAGGCTGGCAGAATACCACGAAGAGGCAGCTTACGCAGGGGGTCCCAATCGCTACATGGGGGACCCAAAGGTTTCAGCAACCACAATGGAACCAAGGTGCCCCAAGGAACCCCCCACCCTACAGAGCTCCAGGACATCCAGAAAGGGACCAGAAAATGGATGATCTACAGACCGTCCTAGAGGAAATACGGAGAAATCATTCAGACACCAAGCAATCCTTCAACTCAGTCTACACTCAGATACAAGGTGTCAATTCTAGGCTTGGGGAGATCGATGTCTGGAGAAAATCAATTGATACACAGATTGGCCAGCTAGCAGCAGGAGTCCCCAGACAGTCAGGTTCACTCCCAGGATCTTCAGAACCAAATCCTAAGGAAAAGATCGGACACATCACTGCTGTAAAACTCAGAAGCGGCCATCAACTACAGGAGCTAAAGGTCGGAAAGCAGCAGGACGAAGGAGCTAAACAACAACTCGATATCGACCAGACCTTGGTCGATGTCAAAAAGAGGCAACTCGATATTGAGGAAGGACAACTCGATATCGATGACAGACTGGACCAACTTTCGTCTGCAAAATACAGCAACTCAACGCCAAGAAAAGTAGTCGATATCGAGGAACAGCTGGTCGATATCGAGGAGAACCAAGTCGACGTCGAGAAAGCTGCAGCACCTCCGACATATGTTCTGGCTCCGAATCAGAAAAAGAAGCTGCCCTTCCCAACAAAATCTCCAAAGGACCCAGCAGAGAAGAAATTTCAGCGCTTCATCAAGATGCTTCAAAGGCTCAACGTCACAATACCTTTCACATAAGCTCTCAATGAAATGCCATCCTACGTCAAGTTCCTTAAGGAGATTCTAAGCAAGAAGAGATCAATGGCTGAGATTACAGAGGAGTGCAGCCATATGGACATACTTGAGAAGAGGCCATATCCAGGTAAGTTTGCTATAACCATTGGATTTGGTCATTATAAAATTAATGCTTTGCGTGATCTTGGAGCTAGTGTGAGTATAATGCCTTTAACGATATGGTCCAAGATTAAGATAGGTGCCCTAGAGCCTGTGGATGCTAAGCTTTATATGGCCAACAACACGGTGGTCATTCCAACAGGCATGGTTGACAATGTGCCAGTGCAAGTAGGTAAGTTCTTTGTCCCTACTGATTTCTTAATTATTGATATGGCAGAGGACCCTGCTTGTCCAATTATTCTAGGAAGGTCTTTCTTGGCGACGGTGGATGCCAACATAAGCGTAAGGAAGGGAGTGCTCACTTTCAACATCAGCGATGAGGTAATTGAGTATTCTTTTAATAAAACTGAAAGGCATACAGGTCCAATGGAAGAGGTAATATCTATATCAGCTGGTTACATCACTTGTGGGGAGCCTAAGGTAAGAAATATGACTCCTGAAGAGCTGGAAAAGAGGGATGTAGAGGCCCAGGTGGAGAAGATCATGGCCATTCTTAAAGAAGAAATAGAGAATCCACTTGACACGGACCAAGGTACGTCGATTTGGACTAACTATTTTTTGGATGCCTTGACAGGATGCAAGTATGGGGTCGAAGTCAACCAGAACTCCTCGATATCGAGGACTTTAGTCGATATCGACCAAACTCAAAACCCACCACCAACAGCAGCATCGTCGAGCATCCAGCCTGAAGCACATCACTCCTCGATATCGAGTAAACAACTCGATATCGACCAAAACCCCGCTGCCTCGACTTCGCCTTCCTCGATTCCAGCATCATCGACCAACAGGCCACCAGAAGCTAAAAACTTGTCGATATCGAGTACTGTTACTCGAGATCGACCAAACACAGTAGTCCCCGAATCCGTTTCTGCGAAGGTAAGCCAAGGTATGGATCTTTCTTCTCCTATTTCCATTAAAGATTTATCTATACATGAGAGAGGTTTTCCTTGGTATGTGCACTTATGTAGGATTTTCAATGATGAACCCAACGAGTATGAAGTTGTAGGCAAGCTCTATGCCTCCAAATCGAAAGATCATTGGTTTCCCAACAAATTCAACAAGAAAAGGATGGGACCCTTCGTGGTGAACAAGATCTATTCTGGAGGACTGCAACTGATGGACAAAATAGGAGTCCTATTTGAAGCCCAGGCTACATGGGCCCTGCAAATGCCACCTTGATCTTAATGGAGAAAGTCGGCCTAGCGACTATAAAATCTAGAGCTTGTAAATAGACATTTATTTTAGGACATTTTGGACATTGTTGCTTTTGTTTGTTTTTGGTTTTGAACTTTTAGTTTTTCTATTGTGGGTATTTCTCTTCTACATTTTTCAGGTCCATGGGGATAGAAGCAAGCTAAATCAAACTCGGCCCAGAGCATAGCACTCGATTATGAAGCCCTGCACACCTGTCTAGTGAGTTTCTTTCTTTAACCTTGTTTTTATACAGTGAGGACACTGTAATGTTTAAGTATGGGGTGGGGGAAGGGCTTACTTCATGCATATTTGATCTATTTGACATTATGTGTGCGTATTCGAAGTTTATTTCTTGAATTGCTTATACATGGTTATTTTGGAATTCATTATTGATTTATGTGCTTACATGCATATTTTCCAAAGTTTAAAAAAAAAATGAACCCCATTGAAAATTGAAATTTTTCAATAATGTCATGGAAGCTAATATTGAACTCGATGATGCAAAATTGGATTCATTAGAGATATAGCATGAAATTTCCTAGTAAAGGGGAGTCACAATGAAGTGCATATTTTCTTAGATACCATGGAAGGAGGTAAAATTTGAAGTTGCTTTTGACATGTTGCATAATAAGAGGATGGAGGACTTTATATTTCCATATAATGCTCATATTTTGATATCCTAGCCTTACCTATGCTTATGCATCACAAAAAAGCCATATTATGCCTTATTTCAATTATTGCTCCACATGATCTAAATATTGCCCATTCTTTACCTTATTTCCTATCCGGGGATTATGTTGAGAATAACGTTACATTATGGAGATTATTATATGGTGTTTGTGTTGTTGTCATCATTATTGGAGTTTGGAGGACATTGTTTGAAATATATGGAAAATTTAATGAGTGAAAGAAAATCCGATCAAAGATCGACCCTGCTCGCTGAGAGAATAGTTTGGCGAGATGGGACACCAGGTGAAGAGTCCGACGCACTAAGTATCCGGGGCCATTCATGACACCCATGTTTGCGACTCGCGAGAAGACAGTGCTGATGTTAGAGAGGTAAAAGCATTAATATTGAAAAAAAGCATTATGAAAAGTGATGAATCTTATGGAGAAGGAATGTGGAAATTCAGTTTGGAAATACTCCATTTCCACGGATCATTAGCACCACATAGCCAAAAATTGCCGACCTTTAGCCTTTTACCAATCTACTTCTTATTGAGCTTAAATTAAAGTCCTCTTGATTATTAATGCTTTGTCACTTATGAATTGTTTTGCATAACCCTCCTTTTGTGAGTAGATGTTGCTTTTAATTGCACATGCATTGATTTGTGACACAAGTACCTTTTCGAGGATGGTAATTGATTGCAGGGACATATGAGAATGAATCTAAAATATTGAGAGTTTTGATTTCTTCCCCTGAATGACAAATAAAAGTATTGCTTGAGGACAAGCAAGCTTAAGTATGGGGTGTTTGTTGTGAGCTGAATCTGCCATGTTTTACAGTAACTTTTATGTCGTTTTTTGCATACATTTCATGCATTTGGGCTAGAAAAGTATAGAATCGGTGTAATTTATGTTTTTTTGCCAAATTATGGAATGTACACCAGTTTCTGTTTAAATTCGCAGAATTCGAGGAAATTTACAGCAGTTCTAAGAAAGGACGAAAAGCTCGGAAGTCAACTACCAAAGTCCAAGGTCAAAGAACGACAAAACCAGGAAGAATCAAGCTGGAGACAAACTTTACTCGATATCGAGTACCTTTACTCGATATCAACCAAAGAAGCCGAGCACTGCCTAGTCGAGTAGGAGCTGATCGAGGAGCTGAAGACGAAGCCAACCCGACTCCGGAGCTCTACTCAATATCGAGTACTTTACTCGATATCGACAACACCCTGAAGACATGCCCGGAGTCGAGGAAGCCACACCTAGTCGAGAAGTCGTGGACTGGACATACCGAGAAGGACCTTACTCGATATCGAGGAGTTTGCTCCATATCGACAAACCCAGCATCAGATGACCGAGCCAGTATCGGGGAGAGGTTGCTCGACAACACCAGGCCAGCCAAACTCAACACCACCTACTCGATATCGAGTACTTTGCTCGATATCGACAAGACCTGAGTCACTTGTCCGAGCCAGATCGAGAACTAGCTACTCGAGATGCCTAGACCAGCCGAAGTTGACGACGAAGGTTACTCGATATTGAGTACGTTACTCGATATCAGGGAGAGCTATACTTGGCCGCGTTACGCGGTGAGCTGTCCGACGCGGTTTTGGCTTGCTTGGGCCGAAGGAGTCCGATTCTATCCACATCTATCAAGTTCTATCTATGGAGAGAAGATTTACCACACAAGAAGATATTTTCCTTTATTCCATTTATTATTCTTTATGTAAGTAGATAAAGAGATTTAGATATAGATAGTCTTTCTTACCTTGATTAGCATGGGTGGGAAGCCTATAAATAAAGCTTTAGGGGCTGGATTTTAATCATTCAATTTCAGAGAGAACAAGTAAGTAGTTACATAGAGAGAGAGAGAGAGAGAGAGAGAGAGAGAGTTTGTGGCGAGCAAGGCGGAAAGGCGAAAGCGGATTTGGCTTGTTCGGTTGTAAGCTTTCTTTTTAGTTTTATTCAATGCAAGTTAGTTTATTTATTATTTGATGAGTTTCTTGATGATGAAGAGCGAGTAGTCCACCCACTTCTACGGTCGGGGTGAGCCCGACGGTGGCCATGTAAGGTGATGCGGTAAAGGTACAATCTTTTGATGCAATTCGTCTTCTATCCCTATGAGCATGATTCTTTTGCGAGATTGGAAGGTGATCCTTGTTTGTATTATTGAAGCGAAAGTGATCTTAATGCAACTTGGGTTAATTATGTGAAAAGGGTTAGTAACAATTAGGGTTTATGCGAAAGCCTCTATCTTCCTATTTGTTAATAACGAAAGTTATTTGATGGAAAGCATGATCTTTTATGCCTTTATGTGTTATTTTGCATGGTTATCGTTGTGGTGTTGATACCCTGGCTTTGGAAGTCTTTATTTTATTGAATCTATTTCGTTGAAAATCTGCGTTCTGTGTTCGAGAATTTTGCAATTTTAAGTTTCTGTTCTTACTCGACGTCAGGGAGATTTAGTCGATATCGAGCAAGCTTTACTCGATATCGAGTTGATTTTGTCGACATCGGGTTGTCCTTGCTGGTCTTTGCTTCTGTTGGTCGATTCCAGCTTTTGTTCGTTGAGATCTTTAGTCGATATCGAGTAATCTGTACTCGATATCGAGTATGTTCTGTGATTTCGTTTTATTTTCTTCTTTTATTTGTTATTTCTGTCTTTCTGTCTGCTATTCTGTTTGTGAGATTTACAGCTACCTGAGATCCGCTGACACGCTTCCTCGTGGATCGATCCTGACTTCCCACAGCTGCATAGGGAGGGAGTCTTGTAATTATTTACAAGGGACGGAATCTGGTTTGCTGTACTTTATTTATATTTTATTGCAAGTCTCGATTTCCTCCTACAACATTGTTCAATGTTGTATGGCCACCTGGGCCGAAACAGTTGAAGAAGAAGAGTTAGAGGCTGATGAAGTTACTCTTCGTTCGGGAAAAAATTTGCCACCACCTAAGCCCAAGGAAAAAGGGAAAGGGAGGTGGCCACTTGTCAATGAGACTTCAGATGCTGCAAATTTTGAAGAGGCGGTTGAAAAGGAGACGCCCACATCGGGTCAGAAAGACCAGGAAGCCGGGGCATCCGCCCAAAAAGATGTCGTGCCACGAAGGCCTGTGTTGCTCCGTAAAGCTTCTTTTAAGGAGCAAGTGAAGTACGATGTAATCGGCCACTTGAAGCGCATTCCTGCACGCTTAAGTGTATATGACGCATTACAAATGTCGACTGAGTTAAGGAAGGCCTTGATTCAAGCCCTCATGGATCCAAAAGATTACAAAGACCAAGTGGATTAAGTGGAGGTTGATGAGGTGGCTTTGCCCACTCCATCTCAATGTGCTTCATGCATGACATCCATAACGTTCTCCGACGGAGACCTCCAATTAGGAAGCACCGATCACAATAGACCCTTATTTGTCACGGGTACGATTGGAGATGCAAAAATGAATAGAATCCTACTAGATTGTGGGTTTGCGGTGAATCTATTACCTTTACGGGTCTTGGAAGCAATGGGATTGACCATCGATCATTTGTCGCCCACATTGCTCACCATTCAAGGTTTCAACCAGGTGGGGCAAAAAGCTTTGGGTGTCATTGCCTTGAAAGTGGTTCTAGACGATCTCTGCAAGGATGCTCTTTTCCATGTCATCGATGCTGGAACCTCCTATAACGCTTTGCTAGGCAGGCCATGGCTCCGTGACAGCAAGTCGATTGCTTCTACACTTCATCAGTGCTTGAAGTACACCGATGAAAACGGAAATGAAAGGACTATCTGTGGCGATAGTGATCCTTTTCAAGGTGAAAGCGTTAATTATGCAGACGCCAAATTCTACAAGACTGTTCACTCAAACTCCAATCCATGTGTGGAAGCGAAAGAAGAGGGTAAAAGTGTCAGTCCTCAAAAGGGAGCAATGGCCCAAGAAGAGTCCCCGTCACCCAAGGTCTCTCTTGTCCGAAGAAGAGAAGATCCAGAGACACGTCCGAAGGTGTTATTCAAGTACACACCCAAGGATAAGAGACAACCCGGCCAGAAGCCATTGAGTGCAGCAGAGAAGGCTATGCACTCTCTAATGACAAGCTACACTTGTCCTCTCCGCAAAATCGACCAATTCGTTCCAAAGAAGAAGTTGGTCATTCAAACACATTTCAGAGATAAAAGAAACGAAAACGTAAGGGTGGTGTTCAAGGGGGAGTCTTCTAAGGCACCAGTCAAGCAAGTCTATTCAAGACATCATAAGGCCATCAAAGTTAAGGCGACAAGACCTCTATTGAAAAGCAAAGCTTCGCAAAAATCCCTCAACAAGATCTCGATGGATGATCTACAAATCTCTCAAGAGGGGGAGTTATTGTCTGCTAATGTCTTGGAGCCTATGACTCTAACAAGCCAAGAGCAAAATATGTTCTCACAAGACGCAACAAATGCACCTCGAGTCTCGGTTTTCGAAAGGCTTAAGACAAGCGTTCCAAGAGCTTCTTTGTTCGAGAGGCTTGGAAGAGTTAACATGCCTAAAAACAAGAGGGCCAACACCAAGAAGACCAGAAAGTGGAAGCTGAAGAATAAGAAGCCAGAAACCTCCACTTACGAAGATGAGGATCCCATGGATGCTCAAACAGAAGAAATAAATATGGTGTTGACCTATACAAGAAGTGAACCAAGTGAAGATCCTCAGGAATTTCTTAATGTTGTCCAACCTGCTCCGCTAGAAATGGAAGATGGAGGTCAAGCTATGGTTGACAAACTACAAGAGATCAACTTGGGGACTACAGAAGACCCTAAGCCCGTATTCGTTAGTGCTTTGCTAATGGAAGAAGAAAGACGATCATACGAGCATCTTCTCAACGAATATAGAGATGTGTTTGCTTGGGGATATCAAGACATGCCTGGTTTGGATCCTAAGTTGGCTATGCACAAGCTATCTGTCTCCGAAGAGGAAAAACCAGTAAAGCAAGCTCAACGTCGTTTTCGGACCGAGCTGACAGTGCAGATTAAAGCTGAAGTCAACAAGCTCAATGAGGCTCGATTCATTCATGAGGTCCAATACCCAATCATGTTGGCAAACATTGTTCTTGTCAAGAAGAAGAACGACCAACTGCGTATCTATGTGGATTTTTGGGACTTAAATGAAGCATGTCCCAAGGATGAATTCCCTCTTCCGATAACCGAGTTATTGTTTGATTCCACCACGGGTTTTCAAGTCTTATCCTTCACGGATGGATTCTCAGGGTATAATCAGATTAAAATGCATCCCGAAGACAAAGAGTTAACAGCTTTCCGGACACCTCTAGGCACGTATTGCTATACAGTAATGCCTTTTGGTCTGAAAAATGCAGGAGCGAACTGTCAAAGAGCCATGATGGTGATCTTTCATGATCTGCTTCACAACACCATTGAGTGCTATGTGGATGACCTTGTGGTGGAAACAAAGAAAAAAGAGGATCATTTGGATGATCTTAAGAGAATCTTCGAAAGGTTGCGAAAATACCAGTTGAAGATGAATCCCTTTAAGTGTGCCTTTGGTGTAACTTCAGGCAAGTTTCTTGGCTTGATTGTTGGAGGACGGGGCATAGAAATTGATCCCGATAAAATCAAGGCAATCGTGCAAATGCCAGCCCCGAGGAATCTCTGTGAGCTGCGAGGTCTACAGGGCAAACTTGCCTACATCCGGCGTTTCATTTCAAATTTGACGGGGAGGTGTCAGCCCTTTTCTGAGGTTGATGAAGAAAGATGTTCCGTTCATATGGGACCAAGCCTGTCAAAATGCTCTCAACAGCATTAAGAAATACTTGACTGACCCGCTAGTCCTCATGGCACCAGTTCAGGGAAAACCCTTAGTCTTGTACACTGCAAGTTTTGAGCGGTCGTTAGGGGCAATGTTAGCCCAAAATAATGAAGAAGGAAAGGAAAATGCCTTGTACTACATCAACTGAACGATGGTGGGGGCAGAAATAAATTATCCTGCTATAGAGAAGATATGTCTGGCGTTGATCTTTGCTATCCAAAAGCTACGACATTATCTCTTGTCTCATCAAATCACATTAATCTCTAGAGCTGATCCTTTTCGATACATTTTGTCCAAGACGGTGTTGTCAGGAAGACTAGCTAAATGGGCTATGCTTCTTACTCCCTTTGACATCAAGTTTGTGCCTCAAAAGGCGGTCAAGGGGCAAGTCATAGCTGATTTCTTAGCTGCTCATCCTACTCCCGATAACGAAGAGTTAGTGGATGATTTGCCAGATGAAGAAGTCTTCATGACAGAAGAAAAATCTTGGCAGTTATACTTTGATGGCGCTGCAAAGAGAAGAGGGGCTAGAGTAGGCATAGTATTCATCACCCCAACTGATGGAATAGTGCCTTATTCATTTTCTCTTTTAGAAAACTGCACAAACAACGTGGCAGAATATGACGCACTCATCATTGGTCTAGAGGTAGCTCTTGAGATGAACGCTGACCCATTAAAGATGTCTGGTGACTCTCAGTTAGTAATCAGGCAGCTGAATGGCCAGTATGAAGTCAAAAACACAAAATTGCTTCTTTTGCATCAAAGAGCCAGACATCTCATGCAGCAGTTTCGTCAGATAGAAGTAGTGCATATATCAAGGTCCGAAAATGACCAAGCAGATGCATTGGCTAAATTGACCGCGTCACTGACATTGCCAAGTGAAAGAGAAATCGAGATTACAATCGGGGAGCGGCATTTGCTTATGTCAGCTTTGGAGCGAGCCGAGCCCAACGAAGAGGTGGATGTCGTTTCCATATATGAAGTTGAGGAAGAAACAGACTAGCGACAACCGCTCATTGAGTATCTTCGTCATGGAGTCCTTCCTGATGATGCTAAAAAGAGAGTGGATGTTAAAAGGAGAGTGTCAAGGTTTCTACTTAAGAATGACACTTTGTATCGAAGGACAGTTGATGGAGTGTTATTAAGATGCTTGTCAAATGAAGAAGCAAAACATATCCTCACAGAAACCCTCAAATTTGACAGAGGATTTTCAGTCGGCTTAAATCCTATCAAATAAATCCGACTAACCTAACTAATTTAGTTCGGCAAGCACGGGTGGATCCCACAGAGAGTCAATGATTCGTATGCAAGTCAGAGTGCGTCAACAAGAACAAGAAACAAAGGGGGAGATTTTGATGGTTTGGACTAACTAAATAACAAAAAAAGTAGACAAAAGTAACAAACGAAACAGATTGAGGAAATGAATATAAGAAAAATAGCTTAGGTCAACCAATCTCAGCAATCAGGTTTGTTCATTGATCATCGAAATCGAATAGATAACTTTCTCTCGAATACTTTGTTGTGGAAAGACTAGATCTTTTGAATCCAATTCCTTATCAAATCTAGTTAACAGGACAACCAGACCCTGAAAACCCTAATTATCAAACAATCTTGAAACTATCAAGATTCAATTCAATAATCGATTAAGCTTAAAGGAAATCGACGCACACAACCACTTATTGTATCAATTGCAAATCAATTCTTTATACAAATCCCTCAATCAACCAGTTTCAGAGATTTATACTTTGCTACTCAAGAATATAGATAATTCAACCAGAAATTACCTATATCTAGCTATAGATTATCATGAAAAGGCATCAGTTGATCAAGCTAATGCAAATTCACGAAAACCCTAAACATTCGATGCAAAGAATTGATAATATTGATAGAGGAGTATAAGGATATAGAAATCTCACAATGAAATAGAAAACCTGAAGCTTCGATTAATTTCCCCAAGCAAGGCGGATTAGTTTTTCATGTTTGAAAAATCACAAAAGGTCTCTAATGGCTACCGTACCAATGCAAAACTCTCTGAATTCGATCGATCAAAACTAAAACTAAGAACTCCAGTTGTTCCACTCTCCTTCACCGTTTCACCTCCCCTTAATTAATTACCTAATAATCATACTATATAACATCTTTCAAAAGTTAATAAAGGTGACATCCCACATCCTTGGACACGACACGCTACAGAAGTTAATAACTCGGCCGAGTTTCCTCTTGCTCCACCCGAGTTCCTGTTCAACAGCCAACTTGACGTCCAGATTTCACTGTCTTCAAGGCCGAATTTGGAAAAGTCGTAAACACAAAAGTTGTAGGTCTTCGAATCCTCTTTCCAACAAGTATAAGTACGCCCCGATCCAATAACTACAGCCTTCGAACGACTCGTTTTAGTGCAGCGTCGCCAGCTTGGACAACTCCAATCAATTCTTCTTGTTTATAAGCCTCTTGCTCGATGTTAGGCCATTCCCATGTCATCAATTGACTCCACCAATGCCTTAAAGTATATGCAAACATATGTAGATTCCGACTCTAATCGAAACATGATGAAAACATAAAAACTACTCTAAACTTATGCATTTTACCCTACCTAAACACATCTAAATGCCTATATTAACACTACCTAAAGGTGCATGATCAAACTCCCCCACACTTGAACCTTTCTTGTCCTCAAGAAAACAAAACCAATCCAATCAAACATCTCACAAATACACTCTTCATGCATTCACCTCGTCAAAACACAATCCAAACCAAGTAGGAAGCACAAGACAATAATCAACATCCTCACATGTATTTGAGCAACTCAAAGGCTTAGGCACATTTCAATCCAACCTCACCGGGCATATAAAGTGTTTCACTCATCGCTCTTGTGTTTAGGCTAAGTCAATTCCGCTCAAACTCAATCCAATGCAACTAAGCTTCATGAAAATTGAAATCCACATCAAAATCTCCACCGTGGGTGACATTACAAACAATAATCGTCATGAGGTCTTGTAAGGGTCATAATGGGGCTCGATGAGAAAATTAAGGTAGAGAATGTTTTTGGCTTGTGGTGCTCATTATCCGGGAACTAAGTTCCTAGTAGCCAATTACAAGCTCAACCAAAACTTATCACAAACCATCAACTCAACACTCAAGCTCAACACAATACAAGAACTTTCTTTAGGCCAAACAATACCCCAAATCATTTCTAAATGTGATGCAGAATGGTTCTTTTTATTTCAACTTCTATTTTTTTTTCTTTTTTTTTCCTCGACTTTTACTCCTAAGTGAATTTTATCCTCCTTAGGCCCCGAGTATAAAAGTCTATACATATATTCATAGAACCAATCCTCATAATAAGCGCCAAATGAATCAACACAATACATAATCTAATTCTCAAAGCACATACTCAACTCAAACCATCATTTCACAAATTCTAATCATAATTCCCGGATGGGTTAGGCTATAAATGGCTAAGGATAATTTTTGTGGAGTTACAAAGATAGGCTAATAGGCTCAGTTTGGCTTCAAACAATGGATGATATGCAAGGGAAGATAGGGAATATCATGGCTCAGTAACAATCATGCCTCAATCATGCGAAAATCACAAATGATGATCACAATATACAACCTTGACATAGATATCAATCCCAATTATTAGAGGTAGTCACATTGGAGAGTATCACACACAAGAAGCAAATAGGACATCCATAAATCATAGTCCCAATAAGGCTAACAAAAACTCACAAGGTAAATTTTTGTTGGATTTCAGTGCCACCTAACATGTAAGAGTTATACATGTTCAATCAATCCATTATCTCATGCTTCAATAGTTCAAACAAACTCTACAAAGATCAACAATTCAATCATATCATGGGACTTGTAGTTAGATTAAGAAGACAAGTGGTAGAGATGGGGTTATCTGAAAGATCCAAAATCTAAAATGTCATGCATGCTGATTTTTTTTCTTTTTATATGATTTTTCTATTTTTTTTAATAATATGCAAGACTATGAATAATAACCATGAAATGCAAAAACAAGAAAGTAATATATACAATGCAACCTAAATGCAAACATGTAAATGTTCCCTCCCCCACACTTAATTCACACATTGTCCTCAATGTGAAAAATAAAATAGAAGGAGAACAATACTTATGGAATCATCTACATATCAAGCGGAGGTGATGAATTCAAGCACGAGAGTAAGGTGAGCCAACATTATTTCTCGTATTGACCTCAAGGATACACCACAACCTAATCTCTACAAACACGAGCCAAGACAACACCAACAAAGAAATATTTGTTGTCCCGGAAAGGACAACTCACAATAATGATCGATGGTGTTAAACCACTCACAAAAACACCCAACAAAACTACAAACATCAACAATTTGCAAATCAATAACAATTAAGCATAAATTGATCAAAACTATAATCGATAAACTCAACAAGAGACTCTTATCAAGTTTAATATCAAAAAGCAAGATCAATTAAAATGCTCAAGACTCATAATTCCCAAATTTACAATTCAACAATTAAGCACAAGAATCCCAATCCAATTCACAAACCTCAATCAATCTAATTCACCCCTGAATTTCTCTATCAACAAGTTCTTAATTCACCCAATTTGGCATCCCAAACTATAAATTCAAGCCAAGTCCTAATTCAATCACTCTCCAATAAAAAATCTAGCACAAATAAGGTGTAATCTCACCCAAACAACCCCTAAATCACACAAATTTATTCAATTTGATAAAACCTAGAAATTGGGGTTTTGAAACTTTACCTTAAATCTTCAATGGAGGGAGAGGAAGGAAGAGGAAGGCTGACCGGAGGCTAGGCCGGCGTGGGTGCACACGGAAGGCGGCGGTCGGGTGGAAGCAGGGGCTGGAAGAGAAGGGAAGATGAATTCGGGTGAGATGTGAGGGCTCCGGGACAGAGGCGTGAGCGCTCCGGGACTCGGCGGGATGCCTGCTGGTCGGAGGGAGGCTCGCACCGGAGGGGAGAGCGCTGGCGAGGACGAGCGACAGAGGAGTAGGGAACTCCAGGGAACTCGGGAGAGAGACGGTTGAACGGTGCGTCCTTCTTCTTCTTCTTCTTCTTCTTTTTTTTGGTGGACGGCAAGAAACTCGGGTGGGGCTATTAGAAACTCGACCGAGTTCTGTACCCGAGTAACCTACTGTAATTCCCATGACTTTGGACGTCTTTTTTTTTTGCAAAATACTAGAAAAATAACTGAAAAATAATAACAACTACCTAATAAAATTATGAAAAAAATGAAAAAATGAAATACTAACCTTGGGTTACCTCCCAAGAAGTGTCCTTGGTTAATGTCATAGAGTCGACGTTTTGGTTGTCCATTTAAGACTCACTCGGACATCGTTAGTGCCCTCAGCAGCAAATCAAACTCTTGTGCACACCATCTAGGTAGGCGGGCACTACATACGAATAAGTTAAAGTCCAAATATGTTCTCAACTCCTCATATGTCCGAGCATGACTCTCCACCGCAGGTATGTAGAACCACCAATTCAGTTCCATTGGTGGTATGTCGAAGTAATGAGCCCAAGGGTCGACATAATCACCAACCTTCTTATCATTGCAGAGGATATCAATTCTTTGCTCAAGAGCCACAGGAATCAGCTCCGGACTTGGTTCCTTGATAGGCGAGCTCGGGATAATCTCATCGAATGAAGGAGACACTAAATCACATGGGATCTCATGCGTCGACTCATGACAGTCCATGTCAGGAAGCACTGTACTCTCCTCTTCATCACTAAAGAAATTGTCATTATCTGCGAACATATCCTCCTCCGCCAAAACATTGTCATGCTCATAGCTCAAGGGTAGGGGAGGTAGCGGAGTAGACTCGGATGAACTCAATGAGAAGGGAATAGAAAACACACACTCACCTTTATCTTCATGACTTTCTGAGCTTCCCTCGGGTGTGACATACAAGTCCTTGCCACTCCCTAGGGTGTTGGTGGCGAGGCTCTCTATCGGGTTAACCACCGGTTGAGATGGTAATTCACTCGCTTCACATCCTAGATTATCATTCCTCACTTGGACCATTCGGTGCACTCGTTCATTTAGTTCAATGATATGCTGACACAATTGCTCGTAAGAGGCCTTGGATAGATCCTCCAAAGGTGCGTCGAAGTAATCTATTGGTTGAGGTTCTAGCGCGAAGGACACTTCCTGCAGGGCCGGATGACCCATGTAGCAGAGAAGATCCCCAATTCCCACCAAACCTAACCGTGCTAGATTTCCACCACTCATGTATATAGCACGTGCCTTTGTCTCAGTAGTCATCCCCTCTACAACGCAGACAACCATATCTCGTAAACTATCGTGGAAACCCCGCTCATTGCGGATGTCTATACACCTCTACAACCTAGTGAGGTATAGGTGAAAGTTCTCACCTTCGAATAACAATAATCTCAACATCTTAAACTGTTAGTAGCATATGTGTTGTGAACCGTAAGATAGGTTCACAACAAAAGTTAGTAGCGAAATTAACATACAAGACAAACACACAAATAACGACTTGACTCCCCGGCAACGGCGCCAAATTTGACAGAGGATTTTCAGTCGCCTTAAATCCTATCAAATAAATCCGACTAACCTAACTAATGTAGTTCGGCAAGTACGGGTCGATCCCACAGAGAGTCAATGATTCGTATGCAAGTCAGAGTGCGTCAACAAGAACAAGAAACAAAGGGCGGAATTTTGATGGTTTGGACTAACTAATTAACAAACAAAAGTAGACAAAAGTAACAAACGAAACAGATTGAGGAAATGAATATAAGAAAAATAGCTTAGGTCAACCAATCTCAGCAATTAGGTTTGTTCATTAATCATCGAAATCGAATAGATAACTTCCTCTCGAATACTTTGTTGTGGAAAGACTAGGTCTTTTGAATCCAATTCCTTATCAAATCTAGTTAACAGGACAACCAGACCCTGAAAACCCTAATTATCAAACAATCTTGAAACTATCAAGATTCAATTCAATAATCGATTAAGCTTAAAGGAAATCAACAAAGACAACCGACGCACACAACCACTTATTGCATCAATTGCAAATCAATTCTTTATACAAATCCCTCAATCAACCAGTTTCATAGATTTATACTTTGCTACTCAAGAATATAGATAATTCAACCAGAAATTACCTATATCTAGCTATAGATTATCATAAAAAGGCATCAGTTGATCAAGCTAATGGAAATTCACGAAAACCCTAAACATTCGGTGCAAAGAATTGATAATATTGATAGAGGAGTATAAGGTTATAGAAATCTCACAATGAAATAGAAAACCTGAAGCTTCGATTAATTTCCCCAAGCAAGGCGGATTAATTGTTCATGGTTGAAAAATCACAAAAGGTCTCTAGTGGATACCGTACCAATGCAAAACTCTCTGAATTCGATCGATCAAAACTAAAACTAAGAACTCCAGTTGTTCCACTCTCCTTCACCGTTTTACCTCCCCCTAATTAATTACCTAATAATCATATATATAACATCTTTCAGAAGTTAATAAAGGTGACATCCCACATCCTTGGACACGCTACAAAGCTCGGGCTCGCCAAAGAAATAACTCGTCCGAGTTTCCTCTTGCTCCACCCGAGTTCCTGTTCAACAGCCAACTTGACATCCAGATTTCACTATCTTCAAGGCCGAATTTGGAAAAGTCGTAAATATGAAAGTTGTTGGTCTTCGAATCCCCTTTCCAACAAGTATAAGTACTCCCCGATCCGATAACTACAACCGTCGAACGACTCGTTTTAGTGCAGTATCGCCAGCTTGGACAGCTCCAATCGATTCTTCTTGTTTATAAGCCTCTTGCTCGATGTTAGGTCATTCCCATGTCATCAATTGACTCCACCAATTCTTGAAAGTATATGCCCCCCCCCCCCCCCCAGATGACGGCAAAAGCCGAAGGAGTAACAAAAGGACAAAACCAAACTAAGAGTCTTGTATAAAAGGAGAGACATCCCACCACTAAGTCCTACCGCTATATATGTTCACCCACTAATCCCCATTAAATAAGTTAGTCCGAAGAGAAGGGTAAAACCAGGCCACTTTAATCAAGCATATATTCATAAGAGACTATATAAATATATGCTCAATTAAAGTCCTGGCCCAGCAACGGAACTAACCCATTCAATGGGGAGAGATAGGCCCAGTAATAATTAGGCCCACTCCAAAAAATTGTCCCACATCTCCCGGCCAATCCAATTAAGAGACCAACCCCGGAATGCTAACCCACAATTGAAAGAAAATGGCCAGTATAGTATACCCGTATGACAGCTCAAGCATGTTAGCAGCCCCCATTTCTAACTATCCAAAAGTATGACAGCTACCAAGTAGCCCCATAACTAAATAGCCAAAAGTATGACAGCAACCAAGCAGCTAAAACAAGATGCTCCAGCGCTCGTTGGACATCACTAGTCAGCACACGGGTCAACCGAAAAAGCTAAAGCAGTACATTGGCGACCCACAGATGCACACCCATGCGCACAGCATCAGCAAACGGACAGGAGCACCCCCAAAAATTACAAAAACAGTAATTTGAATTGCATAAAGAATAACCACCAGTCAGTATAAGCAAACATAGCAACCTCCAGCCGACATTCAACCTCTCAACCAGAATATGATTGGGTTATCAGCACTCAACCCGGATGATAAGTTTCATCATCCGAGGAAGAGTCCCCACCCTCGTCGATACCAGACTCGTCATTAAAGTATGCAGCGTCTTCAATGCCATACTTAGGTTCCTTAATCTCCGACATAACATTGAATAGATCATCCATAGTTAGGGAGAGTTTAACATCACCCGAGATACGAGATTTTTTGCCTCTAAGACGATATACACCTTTTTTGATGCCACTCCTTACCTTCCATCTCATAAGACCATCCGGTGTCTTACATTCATTTATTTCTAGCTCACCATCCCCATTTGCATATAACCCTGCCTCTGCTGCCCAGGATGAGGCTACCATCCGAGCACAAGCAATGGACTTGTTGCGACGTGATTCTCCATCAGCAGCCAAGGTGTCGTCCTCCTTGTCCGCCTGTGTTTCCAACGGCATGGTGTTCCCACTCGAGCCATCTTTCTTCTCCTCCATCTCAGTTTGGACACCAGTAGAGATATTAGATGTATTAGCAGCTGCAACTGGAGGATCCGAGCAGCCAGTGTTCGGCCTGCTCGAGTCCCTAGCAGCAGCAACCGGGCCATCTCCATTGACAGTAACATCACCTCCTTCTTTCGTTTCTGCCACTGAGTGTTGCTGCTCGGATACAGGCCCACGATCCTGACTTTGCGCCATAGTTGTGCACTCCCCAGGGCAGTTCGGAGCACCCGTATTGTTCAGGCATGATTTCTCCGTATGCCCAAACAAGTCACAGCTGCTGCAGCACCATGAGAGCCACTCAAAGTTTACCTTCAACTTACATTCGACTCCTTTCACATTCCTTAGTGAAACAAATTTCCTCCTAGCCTGCTCAGGATTGACATCGATAAGCAAACGAGCAAAGGAGAGCATCTCCTGGCTCAAAGTAAATTCATCGATGCAAAGCGGCAGACCAATCCCACTCCCAATCTTACTAAGCATTGAATTGGAACAAAAAATCGGGGGAATATCTAAAATCCTTACCCAGACAGGAACATATTTGAAAAACCCCCAATCCATGGCCTCACCCAAACTCCACTCCTTCAGTAGTAGCGGGGAAGAGCCGATGGACTAGGGACCATGTTCAAGGACCCATCGTCTGTCCTCCTTGTCCTAAAATCTGAATACCAGGATACCAGAAGGCTTAATGAAAAGTTTCGGCAGTTTAACCTTCCACTGGCTTTTGATGAAGTCCTTCAGGACACCAGTTGGGATCGAAGGACCCATAACTGCGCCGATCAAAGTCGCTCCCCCAGTACACACTCGTGTCAGCAATTTCCTCATTAGTATAGCAGATGCAATCTCCATTTATGTTCGGTACGTGCTGTAATCTTTCAGCTATGGCC
Organism: Persicaria maculosa; assembly: GCA_963922045.1. Classification (NCBI taxonomy): domain Eukaryota; kingdom Viridiplantae; phylum Streptophyta; class Magnoliopsida; order Caryophyllales; family Polygonaceae; genus Persicaria; species Persicaria maculosa. The sequence continues at coordinate 39,093,652 of OY998253.1, read as the reverse complement.
GCCCTCTTGTTACCACGAGCCACCTGAGTGAAGGAGCGGTAATGGCCGGCCCAGCCAATCGCCGGAGCTCTAGCAGAAACCCAGTTCGAGCCCGCTCGCAACTCCCCCGCAGGCCTAGATGGAGCAGCAGATCCAGGATTCGCAATCGGCGGCGCATCACCATGGACACCCGACGGGATTGACGAGGACGCACCATCAACAACGGATCCTTTGATGCCACCACAACCCAAATCCAAGTAAGTCTGGTTCCCACCGTCAGCATTCTCCCCAATCGTATTTGAACCCCCAATCGCCGATGACGAGGAGGAAGCCCCAGGTCCCCGAGCATCATTCCCCAGTTTTGGCTCCTTCCTCCCCAGATCTGGCTCCCTTCTCACGCCAGAGTTGAAAAGCGTTTCCTGAAGCTCCTTCTCAAGCTGTTTCTTTTCCTCAAAATCCAAGCCACTCGAGGACCCCTTGCCCTTACCTTTCTTCTTTGCCATAGCCGGGAGGCGGAGCGGCCACCGGAGGCCGGCGCCGCCGCCGACAAACGCGACACGGGCAAAACCCTAACAAATCGCCCAAATTGCCCCTAAGAGAGAGTAAAAGTAAAAGTAATTATTCCTGAAAGTATATGCAAACATATGTAGATTCCGACTCTAATCGAAACATGATGAAAACATGAAAACTACTCTAAACTTATGCATTTTACCCTACCTAAACACATCTAAATGCCTATATTAACACTACCTAAATGTGCATGATCAATGGGGTATGCGGAGCGCATCAAGACGGTCCAAAATCAGCTAATCAAATCGAACGACTGGCTATTATTGGACAATAATGGTGAAGGATGCCATGGATTTTTCTAAAGCTTGCCACGCTTGTCAAATTCACAGCGACTTTATACACCAGCCTCCTCAAATGTTGCACCCGACGACTTTGTCCTGGCCATTTAATACACGGGGTCTCGATGTTGTAGGGTGTATAAAACCATCGTCCTCTCGAGGACACCAGTATATTCTGGCTGCTATAGATTACTTCTCAAAATGGGCAGAAGCCATACCATTGAAAGAAGTGGGAGCTAAGGAAGTCGCTAACTTCATGAGGACTCATTTGATCTATCGATATGGAGTTCCTTCAAAAAATCATCTCAGACAACGCTCTCTACTTCAAGAACCAAATGTTGGCAAAGCTGAGTGAGAAGTTTGGATTTAAGCATAGCTTCTCATCGAGCTATAACCCGTCATCAAATGGTAAAGCTGAGGCATTTAATAAAGTGATATGCAAGATCCTAAAGAAGATGGTGTCAAAATCCAAAAGAGATTGGCATGAACGGCTACCGGAGGCACTATGGGCTTATCGGACAACAACACGCACATCGACTGGTTGTACGCCTTACAACCTAGTCTTTGGGTCTGAAGCTGTTTTACCCTTAGAAATTCAGTTGCCATCTCTTAGAGTTGCAGTTCAGCTCACCGACCCGAAAGAGAATGTCAAGATTCGTCTAGCTGAGCTCGAAGCATTGGATGAGCACCGGCTAGCAACACAACAAAAACTTGAAATCTACCAAGCCCAAGTGGCTGTGGCATTCAATAAAAGGGTCAAATTTCGCTCATTCATTGTTGGTGACCTGGTCCTTACCATTAAGCGACCAATTGTGATCAACAAAAAATCTCAAGGAAAGTTTGAAGCAAAATGGGAAGGTCCTTATGTGGTGACCAAAGTTTTCCCTAAAGGGGCATATGGACTCTCAAATGCCGAAGGTGAAGTGGTATACTCCTGCGTGAATGGAAAATTCGTGAAGAAGTATTTCACGTAAAGCCTCCAGAACCAAACTGCCCAGAACTACGTCATGACTTAATCTCCAATAAGGAGTACGTAGGACGTTTGACACCAAAGAAGGTCAAATTCAGTCGCGCAAAAAAAAAACCTGGGTTCTCAAATAATAGTCGAAGCGTTTGGGAAACCCTTCCTAGAAGGTGGGCCCAGATGATTTGAGTGATGCGGTAAAATAAAATAAAATAAAAAGAAAAAGAAAAAAAAGGAAAAAAAATATATATCCCAGTTTTACGAACGAGGAAGGATGGACTGAAATTAGTCTGAAACCGAAGCACCATGTCGAATATGTGAAGAAAAGGGTGCCAAAATGAACTACGAATGGCTTGATCCCCCATAAAGATGGTACGTAGGCAATCTAGCTAGTCAAGAATGCTAGATGCAGCCTCAAAAACAAAAACAACACCAATCTCCCCTTTTAAATGTCTCTAGGTTGGCTAATGACTATCTAAATTGTGTTGGTCATCGTGTGAAGATTGCACGTAGTCAGGACAAAGCGCCCCATATGTGAGCTTCTTATGGTTCTTTATCAAAGACCAAATCAAATGAGGTCAAAAGATCTAGGCGAACTTTGAATGTGTTCGACAAATTTCTCACAAATTGTAAGTCCGGGGGCATCTGTTTGGGGGTGAAATTTCGTGTTTGATTAAAAGTTATCGTATGAGCTCACGAGATTATTTTATGGAAGCTTTTATGCGATGCGTTATACATTAAACAGTGCACAAATTGGTCAACAATTATTACAAATAAATAAAGAGTGCGCAAAATATGTTACATATCAAATACATCATTTTAGCGTACTACAAGCTCATAAACTATAAAGTATACAAATTTAATACAATAGTCGAGCATACGAAAAAAAGTAATAGTTAAATTGTCGAGAGCGCAAATCCCGTCAATCGGGTGTTGGCCTACTCGAAATCCAATGTAGCTCAAGCTGTCCAGCAATCTGCAAAGGCAAAGCCGAGCTTGAATTAGTGGATTCAAAAAAAAATCCACACAAAGACTTTGGGCTCTTGAATTGGAAGGCATGTCCAACAAAACAAATATGGCTGCCGATTCTCTGAGAATTGGGTAAATAAATAGCTACAAAAAAAGAGAAGATATCATTATATAAAAAAATGGGAAACGAAATCAGAAGCTATCCATATCTAAACAAAAGATCAGCAGTTAAGGAAAAAATGGGTGTGTACGTGTATTCTGTTCCAGAAAAAAAAAAGATAGAATAATTTGTTAAAGGTAAGTAGGGATCTTCTAAGGATTTCTTCTCCTATCCTTTTTGCCCTACTAGGGATGTTGGGGCGCGCCTCCGCGCTCCAATACAACTCGTTCAATCGTTCTTAGATACAAATAAGAAGGAACTAACATGAAATTGTACTCAATGATAATCTAAACCACACATCACAAAGTAGAGAACCCTTATATGATTGCTTACAGAGAGAGATCACTAAAACATAACTTGAGAAGGAAACAAAAATTATTTACTTCAAAGCATTTATAAAACTCATTCAGAATGAAAAAGGACAGGATCTATTTGGAGCATCTTAGAAAAGTTTAGTCTAGCGAGTAAGTTGTTTATGTTTTTCTTTCACTTTCACTTTGCTGTTCTATTGATACTTCCCAATCTCTTCAGCCTCCCTGTTGTAATCCACGAGTACCTGCAATTTAGTCTGTAGGCGGTCGGTATCGGCCATGACGGCTTCATGGTGGCTGATCCACATTATTTGTTACTATACATGGCAAGAAACTCACTTGGGCATCGGTAGCTTTCTCAGGGGGCTTTACGATCTAACTTCTGTGAGACCAATGCTATGATCGGAAGCCGGACGCGGAGTCAAGCTCCTGCGCCACAGGGACTTATGAAATCTTCTCCGAGAGATCAATTGCCTTGATCGGAGGCCTGACGCAGAGCCAAGCGTCAGCGTCACAGGGAGTTATGAATTTTTCCCCGAGAGAGCAATTGCTTGGATCGGAGGCCCGACGCAGAGCCAAGCTCCAGTTTCACAGGGACTTATGAAATCTTCTCCGAGAGACCGATTGCTTCGATCGGAGGCCCGATGCAAAGCTATGCTCTAGCGCCGAAGGGACTTGTGAAATCTTCTCCGAGACACCGATTGCTTCAATCGGAGGCCCGACGCAGAGCCAAGCTCCAGCGTCACAAGAACTTATGAAATCTTCTCCGAGAGACCGAATGTTTCGATCGGAGGCCCGAAGCACAGCCAAGCTCCAGGGTCACAGGGACTTATGAAATCTTCTCCAAGAGACTGAATTGCTTTGGTCGGAGGCCCGACGCGGAGTCAAGCTCCAGCGTTACAGGGACTTATGAAATCTTCTTTGAGAGACTGATTGCCTCGATCGGAGGCCCGACGCGAAGCCAAGCTCCAGCGTTATAGGGACTCATGAAATCTTCTCCGAGAGATCGATTGCTTCAATCGAAGGCCTGGCGCGGAGCTAAGCTACATCGTCAAAGGGACTTGTGAATTCTTCTCTGAGAGACCAATTGCTTCAATCGGAGGCCCGACGCGGAGCCAAGCTCCAGCGTCACAGGGAGTTATGAAATCTTATCCGAGAGACCGAATGTTTCGGTCGGAGGTCCGACGTGGAGCCAAGCTACAGCGTCACAGTGACTTATGAAATCTTCTCCGAGAGACCGATTGCTTCGATTGGAGGCCCGACGAGGAGCCAAGCTCACGCGTTATAGGGACTTATGAAATCTTATCCAAGACACCGATTGCTTCAATCAGAGGCCCGACGCGGAGCCAAGCTCCGACGTCACAGAGACTTTTATGAAATCTTCCCCGAGAGATCAATTGCTTCGATCGGAGGCCCGACGCGGAGCCAAGCTCCAACGTCACAAGGACTTATGAAATCTTCTCCGAGAGACAAATTGCTTCGATCGGAGGCCCGACGTGGAGCCAAGCTAAAGCGTCACAGGGACTTATGAAATATTATCCGAGAGACCGATTGCTTCGATCGAAGGCCCGACGCGGAGCCAAGCTCCAGCGTCACAGGGACTTATGAAATCTTCCCCGAGAGATCAATTGCTTCGATCGGAGGCTCGACGCGGAGCCAAGCTCTAGCGTCACAGGGACTTATGAAATCTTCTTTGAGAGACAGAGTGCTTCGATCGGAAGCTCGACGCGGAGCCAAGCTCTAGCGTCACAGGCATTTATGAATTTTTCTATGAGAGACTGACTGCTTCGATCGGAGGCCCGACGCAGAGCCAAGCTCCAGCGTCACAGGGACTTATGAATTGACCGGTCGATGTCTAAAAAAGCGCCCACTAACCGCTTATTATAACTGTTGCGGGGGTGACTAAGAGAGCTTACATTCTGGCGACCCCCCAGACTATTACACATAATATTTCTTCAAGTTTTCTACATTCCATATTTTGTTCAAAGTCACGTCTTCCGGGGTGCCAAGTTTTTAAGCTCCTTCCTGGATCACCTCCACGACAATGTCTGGCCCTTCCCAGTTAGCATTAAGTTTTCCTCCAATCGACTTTTGTCGGAGCACTAGGTCACCTTTTTGGAATCGTCACGGGAGGACTCGCCTGTCATGGTATCTGGATAGCCATCTCTTGTACTCTTGTTCATTTAGCGCTGCCACCATCCGGCGTTCTTCCATGAGATGCATGTCTATTTCTAGAGCCCCATCATTTGTCGCCTGGTTGTATGCGAGGATTCACGCTGATGAGACCAGTCTTTCAAATGGTATGACCGCGTCTGTCCCATAGACTAAAGTGAAGGGGGTCTCCCCTGTTGAATTTTTTTGCCAAGGTCCTATAAGACCAGAGGACCAATGGTAAGAGCTCGGCCCAATGCTCCTTCGCCGTGCTTCCTAGCTTTTTCTATATTCCACGCAGCAACTGCCGGTTGGTTGTCTCTGCCTGTCCATTCTTCTAGGGATGGGCCATAGATTAGAACTTGAGGTTAATGGCAATGCCCTAGCAAAAATCCTTGATGGATTCGCAATCGAGCTGCGGGCCATGATCATTTATTATTCAGTCTGGTACTCCAAATCGGCACACTATATTCTTCCATAGAAACCTCCTTACTTTCACCGCGGTGATGAGCCCCATGGCTTCAGCCTCTACCCACTTAGTGAAGTAGTCTACTAGAACAAGCACATATTTCAACTGTCCTGGGGCGGTTGGAAAAGGTCCCAGAATGTCCATTCCCCATACAGAAAAGGGGTACACTTCGAATATGCCCTTCATTGGTTCCGCGGGCTGATGTTTTAGATTTTCATACCTTTTGCAGGCATTGCGTTTCTGGATGAATATTTGGACGTCCTGTTTCATGGTTGGCCAGTAGTAACCAAGCCTCATGATTTTCGCAACTAACGCCCTCCACCCTTGGTGATGGGCACAGACGCCAGCGTGCAACTCTTTCACGACAACCCCGCCTTCCCCTATCGAGACACATAATAGATCTGGGAGGCAGTCGCCTCTCTTATAGAGTTTTCCTTCTCGGATGGTGAATCGGGCAGCTTTCGAGATGACATGTTTGGCCGCATCCTTTTCTGACGGAAGAGTGCCTTTTCCAGGTAGTCCGCGAGCGAGGTTCTCCAGTCTTCTTCTTCGTCGTTTTGGACATGGTAAACTTCTTCAATAAGCATGTGACTGTTCTTTCTTTCGAATAAGACTTCTTCTCCTACTTTCGCAGGCATGACCGCTCCTACTCGAGCCAGTGCGTCCACCTGTCGGTTGTCATCCCTTGGGATCACTGTTAAACTGAAGCTCATGAAAGCTTTCGATAGGGCTTGTACCTTCCTTAGGTAATCTGACATCAATCCAGTTCTAGCCTCATATTCTTCTGAAACCTGTCGCGCCATAACTTCTGAGTCTATGTAGATTGACACTCGTCTTGCGCTTTTGACCAGGGCTATTTCCAAGCCTGTGAGCAGAGCCTCATATTCAGCCTCATTGTTTGTAGCCTGAAAGTTCAACTTGTAAGCATAGTTGAATTCTTGTCCATCAGGTGCAGTGAGGGTGACCCCAACTCCACATCCGTCCTTGTTGGCCACCCCATCCACTTTGAGCACCCACTCGCTCTTCTCTGCTTGGTCTCCTGCTTTAAAACTTGTTTCACAGATACAATCAGCGAAGGTCTGAGCCAACACCGTGCGTCGCGGGACATACTCAATCTCGAATTCTGTTAATTCTACCGCCCATTTCGTCATTCTACCTGATAAGCATGGCGAGTGAAGGATTTTCCTTAGAGGTAAATATGTCATTACCTTGGTGATGTGATCCCGAAAGTATGGTCGCAATCTTCGTGCCGCGACCACTAAGCATAGTATCATTTTTTCCACTGGTTCATATCGTGTCTCGGCATCTTGTAAAACTCTACTGATGTAGTACACGGGGTACTTTTCTTCGCGGGTAAGGACCACGCTGATAGTGATGCTTTTTACGGGTAAGTACAGATGTAAAGCCTCCTGTCTTTCCGGTTGCTGCAAAGTGGGCAACGTTGACAAGAAACCTTTTATACCTTCAAAAGCGTTCCGTAACTCCGGGGTCCACTGAATTGGACCTTTCTTCTTAAGCAGGGAGAAGAAAGGTAGGGATTTATCTGCGAGACATGAGCAAAACCAGCTCAAATAATTCACTGCTCCATTTAGTGATTGTACTTCTTTAATAGTCCTCGGCGGTGGAAGATTCTGAACTGTTGTGATCGTTTTGGGGTTTACATCAATCCCCCGATGGCTGAGAATGAACCCTAGGAATTTACCAGAGTCTACCCCAAAAACACATTTTTCGGTGTTAAGGTTCAAACCCCATCGCCGAAGTGAGTCAAACGTGTCCTGTTAGTCTGACGCGTGGTCTTCCATCCTTTTACTATTGACAATGATATCATCAACATATATGGACACATTTCTCCCGATCTGCCCGCAAAAGATTCGATCCACTGCTCTTTGAAACGTTGCCCCCGTATTTCTAGAAAGATGCGTATTTGATTTTACCCAGAGTATGCATCTAGAAAGATGAGGACCTTATTTCGTGCGGTCCCATCAACAAGTTCGTCTATGGACGACAGTGGGTAGCTGTCTTTGGGGTAGGATTTGTTGAGGTCGGAGAAATCCACACACATTCACCACTTCCCGTTGGACTTTTTTACCAGGACCACATTCGAGATCCACTCGAAATCTTCCACTTCTTCTATGAAACCCGCGTCCAGAAGTTTATCAGTTTCTTCTTTTGCGGATGCTGCTCTTTTGGGGGCCAATTTTCTCTTTTTCTACGCAATTGGCCTTGTGTATGGGCGGATCCTCAATGTGTGCATTGCAATCGTGGGCGGGACCCCTAGGAGATCTCATGAGGTCCACGTAAAAATATCTCTTGATTTCATTATGATTTCCAACACTCGCTCTCTCTTTAGGCCCCAACGCATGTCCCATGTAGACCTTTTCTTCAGGATTAGGGAAAGGCGAGTAGACAGACTTTTCATCTGCGGTCGGTAATCTTGCGTATGTCGGTCTGACCTTGAGCTCTGCTTCCGATGCTTCGATTGGGTAGCTGTCTCCTCCTATGAATTCACACTTTTCGCTGATGCACATTACTTTCTTCTTTTTAATTGAGGTTAAATAACAACTCCGACTCTCAGGTTGTTGGCCGCTTACTCTCAGGCTGTTGGAACGTGAATGGGTTGAACCAACCTCTGAAACAAAAAGGTGTGAGAAACTTAGTTCGGAGCTATGATGCTAAGGTATGTGGTTTCCTCAAAACTAAAGCTCATGATGGTCGTTTTAATATTCAGAATTTCATGTCCTCCCACTTCTCTCATTGGGAGCATGCCTCCAATTTCCACCTAGATCCTAGAGGACGAATGCGCCTTGTGTGGGATCCCAATTTTGTCCACTTGAATGTGGTTGAGATTGGTGTTCAACACATGGGATGCATTTTGAAGGATAAGTCTACGGGTGTTGAGATAGGGGTATGCTTCATCTATGGACTCCACTCGGTGGTCCATAGAAGAGGAATGTGGGATGCTTTGGCTAACCTCTTGTGTAGATTTTCGCTCCCTTGGATGGCCTTGGGGGACTTCAACAATGTCATGAACTTTGAGGAGAGGATAAATGGCGCCCCGGTTACAAACTATGAGTGCAAGAACATGGTTGAAGCTTGCCAAAACCTTGGTTTGATCGACTGTCCCTTCACTAGTAATAGTTTGTTTACTTGGTCGAATAGTAACATCTCTAGTAAGATTGATAGGGTGCTTATTAATGCCGAATGGGTCAATAGAAACCTCTTTTGCCACACTTATTACCCGGCTTCGTGGGAGCTCTCCGACCACAAGCCGGCGGTTGTTTCTTTGTGTAGGAATGAGAGGAAGAAAGGGGGAATGTTCAAATTCCTCAATCTTTGGAGCCAAGATGAAAAGTTCCTTGAGATTGTAAGGGCTAATTGGAATGTGCCTAGAGGTGGGTCATTCCAATTTCGCTTTTGCAAACTTCTCAAGGGACTAAAAAGACCTCTTAAGGCGCTTAATTGTAAGGAGTACACCCACATCACCGAGAGAGCTAAGAGGGCCAATGAGAGCTTGTCTTCGGCTATGGAGGAGGCGGTGGCTAACCCTAGTTGTGACGAAGCAAAGGAGGCCTTGGCTAGTGCAAGGCTCTTAGCTAACCGGCTCAACAAAGCGGAACACGCCTATTTGACACAACATTCCAAAGCTAAGTACATTCTCCTTAGTGACCAATGCAACAAGTATTTCCATTCTTTAATGAAGTTTAATAGCCATCGAAACCACATTGTCTCTATGACTAAGAGTGATGGATCTATTACAACTTCAAGCCTAGATGTTGCAAATGAGTTTGTCAAGTACTACAAAAACATTCTTGGTTGTGCAGGACCGGATGTGGAGATCGACAACTCATGGTTCGCTAGAGGAACTTCAATCAGAGAGGAGGACAAGAGCATGCTCACGGCACCGGTCTCAAATGAGGAGATTAAAGCGGCCTTGTGGAGCATTGGAGAGGACAAGGCCCCGGGGCTAGATGGCTACTCTTCTTGCTTCTTCAAGGCTTCATGGAATGTCACGGGACCGAAGCTTTGCTCGGCAGTCAAGGAGTTCTTCCGGAATGGGAAACGTTTGCAACAAATGAATCACACCATCATTAACTTGATTCCTAAGAAGGACGAATCGATTAGGGTGGAAGATTTTAGGTCGATCTCTTGTTGCAATGTAGCATACAAGGTTATTTCTAATATCCTCACCTTGAGGCTTGGGAAGTGCCTTGGCTATGTTGTTGATCTCGCCCAAAATGCTTTCATCCCTAATCGACTTATGTCCGATAATATCGTTTTGGTGCAAGAGCTTCTTCGCAAATATAATGTTAAGCGTGAAACTAGGAGATGTTTTCTTAACATCGACCTAGCTAAGGCTTATGATTCTTTATCATGGAAGTTCTTACGCTTTGTGTTGTATGAATTAGGTTTCCCTCTGGAGTTCATAGCTTGGGTGATGGAATGTGTTGAGACGACCTCCTTCTCCATCAAGGTGAACAATGATATTCATAGCATGTTTGAAGGTAAAACATGACTTAGGCAAGGTGATCCACTCTCTCCCTTACTTTTTGTCTTAGATATGGAATTCTTCTCTAGGATTGTCAAAGTTGAGACTAGTAAGGTTGGTTTTCACTTCCAGCAACATTGTGAGAGTGTTAGGATTGCCTACCTAATGTTTGTGGATGATATAGTGCTTTTTAGCCATGGTGACTTGAGCTCGGTTGCTTGATGACTTGTCTTCACCGGTTGGAGAAGGCTTCGGGGCTTTCAATCAACAAGGAGAAATCTTCGGCCTTCCTAGCTTCGGTTCCCCCCAAAGAAGCTCAAGCTATCTTGGGAGAAACGAGGTTCAACAAAGGAGAATTCCCCTTCCATTACCTTGGAATTCCCATCAGCCCTCACGGCCTCCGGGTGGCACACTATGGTCCTCTCTTGGACAAGGTTGGTAAGAAATTAACTAGTTGGGTTGGTAAGCATTTGTGTTATGCAGGACGTAGGGAGCTTATAGCTTCGGTGATCCAAGGGATTGAGGGGTTTTGGCTCTCGGTACTTCCAGCCCCGGAATCCATTTTACAGGCTCTCACAAGCTTGTGCCGCTCCTTCCTTTGGAAAACATCGAGAGTGAAATGGAGCAAGGTGTGTAAGCCTAAGCATGAAGGTGGACTAGGGTTGATTGATATTCGGCCTTAGAATGATGCTTTCATGTGCAAGCACTTTTGGAGGATCAAGGAGAAGAAGGAAAGCCTTTGGGTTCGGTGGGTGCACCATCGATACCTTGGAGTGGCGGAGGTGGAGACTTGGGAAGCTCATCGGAGAGACACACCGCTCATCAAAGCAATTGTTGAGGTAAAGAATAAAACATTGGGTTTGAGTTCTAACCTTAATAGTTTGCTTGTTGAATGGTGTGATGGAGAGATTTTCAAGTTCAAGAGGGCCTATGAGGAATTTCGAGACAAGGAGGCCAAAGTCCATTGGTATAAGGAGGTTTGGGCGAAAGAAAACACCCCGAAGCATAGCTTCATCCTTTGGCTCGCGGCCTTGGGTAAGCTCCCTACCTTGGATAGACTTTTCTTTCTTGATATTAACCATGGGTGTAGGTTTTGTGGAGAAGACACTTTGGAGACCCATGACCACCTCTTCTTTGAATGCCCTTATACTAAGGGTATTTGGAGGAGAACGAGAGAGAGGTTCTTGATTCTGGAAGGAGTTGACAGCTTGGCCCGTGGTCTTAGGTGGCTCCGGAGAAACAAAAGGAACAAAGGGTGTGAAGCAAAGGCTAAAACCTTTGCCTTCTCCGCTGCCATCTACTTCATTTGGCATGCGAGGAATGCTAAGGTGTATGACGACAATCATATCCCCGAGGATGTGGTGGCTAGACTAATAGCAACCCATGTCTTCCACCTCCTTCACACTTCTTTTGCCCTTGATGATGTTGAGAAGATCTGACCCTTGGCGCACTTTTATGCTCTCTTGGTCTTGTTGTGGTTGGAATACTGAGATCTTTGGATGGTGTCCTAGGGCCTGCGTGCCTCTAGTGCCTGCGTGCACTCGGGAACCATCTCCGTTTGGTTGGTTTTTGGCTTGTGTCTCTTTGGGTACCTGCGTGGCCCGGGAACAAGGTCTTTAGGGTGTATTTTGGAGGCGTGTTGGGTATGGTTACCCTAACCGCTCAAATTTCTTGTTTTCTTGGTATTTTGTGTGTGCTCACTCAAGTTGCGTCTTGTTTGGGACATACATTCGGTATTTTATTTTAGCTTTGAACCCTTGTTGAGATAGGCTGTGTCCTAGCTCAAAAAGTGGCTCAAGCTCTTGATGTATGATCCTTTTGGATCCCCCCATTCTTTCATTAATATTTACATAAACCTCCCCTCATCCCGAAAAAAGTGCCGGGGGGGCTGGCTTAAAAAAAATGGGAATTTTCCAACGAAGTGGTAAATGGACACTACCATCTGGAATTTATAGAGTGAGACGCGTCCCAGCAGTGCGTTGTAGACCATCGGGATCCTTACCACAGTGAAGACGACATTCTCCACTCGCCTCCGAGGGACGGTTCCCAGTACCACCGTCAACTCGATGGTCCTAGCTACTTGCACTTCTCCTCCCGAGAAGGTAACCAAGGTGCCTGCGTAGGGTTTTAATACCGTTGCAGAGATTCCCAGTTGAGTGAATGCATCCTAAGACAGAATGTCCACAGAGGATCCGGTGTCTATGAAAACTCTTTTCACAAGTTTGGTAGCTATTTGAGCGTGGATGAACAAAGGGTCTGAGTGCGGCATCCTTACTTCTTCTGCATCCTTTATGGGGAACATGATTTCCACGTGTGGCGCGGAAGATATCCTCCTGCTTGAAGCGGATGGTGGTTGCTTTCCTTCTCGCTCATAATTCTTCTTTTCTTGTCAACTCACTCCTGACATTGAAAACCCTCCGGCAAGGGTATTTATGAACCCTTTAGGTTTTGGTATCCGATCTTCCCATGGGCTTCTGACTTCTTCCTGGTTTCTCGGCGCTTGGTTGACGGATCCTTGCATGGCGGGAAATCGATTGTGTCGACCTCTGCGCCACCTCCGTCCTCTGCCCCTTCCTCGATTGAAAGGGGGGCCTCCCTTTGTTGATCATGGGGGTCTCGGTTCAGGTCCTGTCGGTGAGGAGGGTTCGCCGCTCGTGGGTTGTAATTTTCCCAAATTGGTCCTTTGTCAGTTCGATCTTCTCGTCGTGGCAGATACTCTTGTTCAGAGTTTTGGTAGTTATCCCTCCGCGGATTATATGACCGCGGGTGGTCCATCTCTTGCCTACGAACACCTTCTCTCTGACGGGATCCCTGGTCTTTCTCGAAATTCATATGCACTTTGTCGCGGTGAGAATGGATGATACCTTCCACCGACTGGTGCTTAGGAGGTTTAGCTCCCTGCTTTTCTTTCTTGAACTTGCCGGCGAGCTTTCCAAAGAATCCTTGGTTGCCAGTGTTTGCCCTTGAGCTAGACGCGGCCGCTTCATCTGCTTCAATCTGCTTTGATACGCGATCTCTTAGGTCGTCATACCTGGAGGGCTTCTTTCAGAACAAGTATGTTTTGAAGTCCCCCTTCGCAAGGTTTCCCATGAGAATGATGGTTGCTGATTCATGGTTTGTAAAGGCCCGAGATTATGATTCCCGGGTTACGTTTCAAGGGATGAAACCCCTCGTTAGGACCATGCGCCTCGAGTACAGGTTGAAGGTCTGAAAGCCTAATCTAATGTTTACAAAGTGGGATTTCAGACCCAAATTCGAAGGGATCGTTGGAATCCCCGAGGAAGTCTCATGTACCTGTCGTAATTGTAAGCTTGGAAAACCAATAGTCATGCAAATAGCGAAATCAAGTGTAATACAAGAGGGTGCCACGGCAGAGCCGGGTCAAAACGGAGTCTAAAAATGTAAATTCAAAACCATAATCTGAGTCTGGTGAAGTCGATAACTCCAACGCTCACTCTCCGCCGAACAAAATGACCCGCGCAATAAGCAAACAACACCAATGGGGTGAACATAAATAATACCTAAAAACATTAATGGTGAGCGGGATCAGAATGATGCCCACCTCCTACATCCAAGCCCTAAGCACACATATATGCTATACCTAATAAAGATGTTTCTATATGCCAGGCGGAATATTAACACACTAGTATGCCCCTCTAATCAAGTGCATAATAATAGATAGGGCCCTAGCAAAGAATACCAAATGGTATGTCCCTTTCCTACCTCCACCCCCTTCCGATAAGGCGGAGACTGGCCAGCTCGTGAATGCATATATTCCATTTTAATCGGGCGGCTCGCAAGCCCAACCCGCCCCACAAGGAAAATAAAGCCCGCTGGCAGCTTCCGCAATCGTGCTCATATTATAAGTAAAGGTAGTTCCGTATGACTCGCTTGACTCAGGATGGGACCTGATGGAACTGGGCCATCCTATGACCCTAACAAGGACTCTAGTTACTTCACAGATAACGGCCGTTCTATTTACAAACGCATAAAGAAGTAGAATGTTCAACGGTCAATGCAACCTAGCATGACACTACATGGCATACTGATCATGAATGTAAGCACCTAGTATATCATGCACATAAAGAAGGGAATATCTCTCTATCAATCTGTGTAAGCTCCGAAGAGACTTACCTGGTACCACAGAACAGCAAAAGGTAATCAACCAGGTAATATGTAATCTGATACATCACAGATGGTCACCTAACAAGCATAAGCACATGAATGAGTCTATCTTTAAGGCACAAGAAGCTTAGAATTATCACATACACAACTTCATAACTTAACACAATAACCGCCACATCATCATTTTCATCATCCCAACTTTACCTCGTACCATACTCAATATAATTCGCCTACTCATCAACTTAAAATAACCTCCCTATCATACTTAGTCAAATTCGCATATTACTATTTCATACTCATACTTTCCATAAGGATATATATCATTATCATCGATCACAAGTATCAAACATTTAATCTCTTCTAAAAATCAGCACAATATCATGCTATTACTTATCGAATAAGTCTTATTTCTAAGTTAGTTTTAAAACCGTTTCAAATCCCAGTTAAATAGTTAAGTATTCCGACCCTTGAAAATACTCATCGAAATCCGTTTTAAATTTATTTATTAGATTACTTTCCAACCTTGAAATTCTTTTCCAAATTCTTTATAAATCTTTAAGTCCCAATAATATATTTTAAATCTCAAATATTATTACATGATATTTTAAATACCATTTATTTAACACTTTTATAAATTATTTCCAAATCCCCTAAAATCCCGGCTATTTTTATTCCCTTATAATTCTCCCAAAATATAATAATTTATCTTTAAAATCCTGAAATACTATTATAATATATTTTAATTACCGTTAATTAGTTAAATAATATATGGATAACCCGAACCGTACCGAATCGAACCGAACCGAACCCGTATAAATAATCCCACCCGGTTAAGTTATTAAAACAAACTTTGTAAAGGCAAGGGGTCCCACATGAGTCACGTTGGCATCTCCTTCCTCAATTCAAAAGGAAGAATCCCGCCTTCGTCATGGCTTGCTCGACGCCGGACTCGCCTCTCGCGCTCCTGTCTGCTCGCCCGCTCGCCCGGACTCGTCCAGCTCAGCTCTCGCCTTTGCTCGGCCTCTAGCCTCAAAACTATTCGCAATCAAGGCCGAATACCCAAACCAATTACTAGGTATCCCAACTCTTATGCCGAATTCCTTATCGAAATTAGTTAACAGGACAACCAGACCCTGAAAACCCTAATTATCAAACAATCTTGAAACTATCAAGATTCAATTCAATAATCGATTAAGCTTAAAGGAAATCAACAAAGACAATCGACACGCACAACCAGTTATTGCATCAATTGCAAATCAATTCTTTATATAAATCCCTAAATCAACTAGTTTCAGAGATTTATACTTTGCTACTCAAGAATATAGATAACTCAACCAGAAATTACCTATATCTAGCTATAGATTATCATGAAAAGGCAACAGTTGATCAGACTAACGGAAATGCACAAGAACCCTAAACAATCTAAGCAAAGAATTGATAATATTCAAAGAAGATTATTAAGAACGGAAATCTCACAATGAAATAGAAAAACCTGAAGCTTCGATTAATTTCCCCGAGCAAAGAGGATTAGTTGTTCATAATCTAAGCAAATCACAATCCACAAAATCTCCAATGGTTGCTACCACTGTTTGTGGTTCTTCTGTTCGATTGAAAACAAAAACTCCCCAGTACTCTAACGTTTCATGTCCTACTTAATTGAAATTTAGAATAAAAATAAAGTAATACAGCGTAACAGCTGTTCCTGGCACAAAACTCGGGTGCAACACAACAAACTCGGCCGAGTTCTTTTTGTGACCCACCCGAGTTTCTTGAATTCCAAGCTCGGTCTTGTTCAAATTACTCGGCCGAGTTTCATGATATCTTGGCCCGAGTTTCCTTGCAGTTTCCTCACGTGCATATGCTTGACTCCTCTCTTCAGCTCTCTTGCTCAAGGCTCTGATTTCCGTCCCATCTTCTATCATTTACACGCGGTCAGCTCTACCTTTCCACAATCACCTGAAATCATGCACAAAACTTGTAGATTCCGACTCTAATTGAAATATAATGAAAACATGAAAACTACTCTAAACTCATGCATTTTACCCTAACTAAACCCATCTAAATGCCTATATCAGCACTACCTAAATGTGCATGATCAAACTCCCCCACACTTGAACCTTTCTTGTCCTCAAGAAAACAAAATCAATCCAATCAAACATCCCACAAACACGCCCTTCATGCAATCACCTCGTCAAAACACAATGCAAACCAAGTAGGAGGCACAAGATAATAATCAACATCATCACATGTATTTGGGCAACTCAAAAGCTTAGGCACATTTCAATCCAACCTCACCGGGCATATAAAGTGTTTCACTCATCGCTCTTGTGTTTAGGCTAAGTCAATTCCGCTCAAACTCAATCCAATGCAACTAAGCTCCATGAAAATTGAAATCCACATCAAAATGTCCACCATGAGTGACATTACAAGCAATAATCATCATGAGGTCTTGTAAGGGTTGCAATGGGGCTCGGTGAGAAAATTAAGGTAGGGAATGTTTTTGGCTTGTGGTGCTCATAATCCGGGAACTAAGCTCCTAGTAACCAATTACAAGCTCAACCAAAAGCTATCACGAACCATCAAACTTAAGCATCAAGCACAACACAATACAAGACTTTCTCTAGACCAAGCAATACTCCCAAATCATTTCTAAAGGTGACGAAGAATGGTTCTTTTTATTGAAACTCTTTTTTTTTCTTTTTTTTTTTCTCTTTTTCTTTCTTTTTTTCTTCTTTCTTTCCCGACTTTTACTCCTAAGTGAATTTTATTCTCCTTAGGCCCCGAGTATACATATATATACATAAATTCATAGAACCAATCATCATAATAAGTGCCAAATGATTCAACACAATACATCAATCCCATTCTCAAAGCACCCACTCAACTCATACCATCATTTTACCAATTCTAAACCTAATTCCCGGATGGGTCAGGCTACAATTGGCTAAGGATAATTTTTGTGGAGCTACAAAGATAGGCTAATAGGCTCAGTTTGGCTTCAAAGAATGGATAATATGCAAGGGAAAATAGGGAATATCATGGCTCAGTAACAATCATGCCTCAATCATGCGAAAATCACAAGTAATGATCAATATATACAGCCTTGACATAGATATCAATCCCAATTCTCAGAGGTAGTCACCTTGGAGAGTATCACACACAAGAAGCAAAGAGGACATCCATAAAGCATAGTCCTAATAAGGCTAACAAAAACTCTCAAGGTAAATTTTTGTTGGATTCCAATGGCACCTAAAATGTAAGAGTTATACATGCTCAATCAATCCATTATCTCATGCTCCCATAGATCAAACAAACTAGACGAGGATCAACAATTCAAGCATATCATGGGACTTAAAATTAGATTAAGAAGACAATTGGTACAGATGGGGTTATCTAGAATTTCATGCATGCTGAATTTTTTTTCTTTTTATATGATTTTTATATTTTTTTTTATATGCAAGACTAAGAAAAATAACCATGAAATGCAAAAACAAGAAAGAGATATATACAATGCAATCTAAATGCAAACATGTAAATGTTCCCTCCCCCACACTTAATTCACACATTGTCCTCAATGTGAAAAATAAAAGAGAAAGGAAGAGAACACTTACAAAGTCATCTACATGTCAGGCGGAGGTGGAGGTGGAAATCCATGTTGCCAACCATAAGGGTTCCAAGCAAGGTTGTTAAAATCTAGATTCGGATCGTGGGATCTTACGATTCTACGATCCAAAGTGGCCCAATCGATCTGGATCGCACATACAGAGTCGGATGCAGAAGGATCGCAGCAGGATCGTACAGAATCGTAGCAGGATCGTACAGGATCGTAGGATCGTCGTAGGATCGGGAATAGAATCTAGATCCTACCGCATGAACTAATATGTTGATTTTTTAAATATTTTTTTTTGGAATTTGATTTTTTATATATTTTTTTAGGTAATTTGAATTAATATGTTGATTGATATAGTTATATTGATTTTTTAAAATAATGTTTTGATTCACTTTCTATTTAAGGATAAAAAAAATCTAGAATTATGATTTACTACTCGAATTTTTTGGGTTGTTATATATACATGTGTGAATTTTTCATATATGGATAGACAAATAAAGTGGTTATATCTATTGAGCATTGATTTAACTTTACATATAAGTGATATGCAATATTTTGTAATTAGTTTATCAAAAATTTTAAACATGCAGTAGGATCTTACGATCCTACGATCCGATCCTATGATTCGATTCTACTGCACCCTCATCGATCCGATCTAGAATCTCGATCCTAACAACATTGGTTCCAAGCATCAAATCTGGTGTTCAGCAACTGGAACTGTTCCTGCATTTGACCGAATTGCTCATCTTGTCTCTCACCCAGCAGGCGAAATTGGTAATCCATATGAGATCTCAAACTCGACACTGATTCCATCACAGTGTCAAACCTGGAATCAAAGTAAGCATTGCTCTGCTGGCCCCTCTCCTCGGGGATGTAATCCATTCTTCCGTCGCCTCTTCCTCATCACCATCATTTCTTTCTTCTTCCTCATCCCCTTCTTCGTCCGACACTTCTTGACTTTGCTCTTTATGACGAGGCCTCTTACGAATAGCTATCTCCTCAAGGCGAAGATCATTCCTCCTCACTGAAATTGACTAGTTGGCCTCCGTTGTCAAAGAAGTGCGACTGACATCCGGAAGGCGCATTAACCTCTTCGAGCTTCCAATTAGCCAACAGTAGTCCCCTCTTAGCTGATAAAGAATCAGCATATGGTGTAGAGCATTGAAATCTAATGGAGTGGACTCGATATCAGCCGGTCTAGTGAGTGGAATCTGATAATGGTGGGCAAATTTTGTGACAATCCCACCTATACCAATACCACCCTTACCTCGATGGCTTACTGTTGCTAAGTGGTGCATTAGAAAACTCGCTGAGTTGACTGGCCTCCTTTTCAAAGCAGCTGCTATCATCACTAACTTCTTCCTCGGGAAATTGTTTTCCCCATCTGCTCGCCCGAAGATAGTGTGGGCCATGAATCGCTGGAAGATCCGAATCGCCGGATTAGTGATGCAGGAGGCCTTTGAGGATGAAGGGTTGTAGTTAGGTCCTGTAGCAATCTTATCCCAAAAATTGTTCGGGCACCAAATAGCTCGGCTTTCACATCTCGCGACATCATCATTCACCACTGGGAAACCAAAAATTTGGTTGATTTCATTCAAAGTGAGCGTCCGCTTATGTCCTCCAAGCTGAAATGTGCATATTCTTTCTGCTACTTCCGGGCCTCCACGAGTCTGTACATCAAGTGTGCTCAAGAACTCCAGCGTGAGTCCCTTGTAAGTAGGCTCACTAAAAGATAGGAAGTCATCCCATCCTAAAGCACTTGCCAATCGCTCTACATCAGTCCGAATGCCCAACTCAGAAAGTAAATGAAAGTCCAGATGGCGTGTACCCTTCCACTCCTTTTCTTTCAACTGGTGGAAAGTTGTTAGATGTGCGGGGTCCCTCATATGGAAACCAAACGACTCCGGGGTCGACTCCCCTACTCTAGTGGGAGGCTCATGAGCTACGGATCTTCGGGATGAGGAAGATGATGCATCTTTCTTTCTCTTTTGGAATATTCTCGGCGGCATGGCGAATTGATACCCCTGCACACCCTACACAACAAACACTCACAAAGCACAAAAATTGTTGTCCCGGCAAGGACAACTCTCACAATAATGCAATGGTGCTATATCCAACCACACAACCACAACCAAACCTCAAATCTTCAAAGCTAGTGTAAGTTAACAAGAAGCAAGCCAAAATTCATCAATGCTAATGTCAATAAGCTCAACAAGACAACTCAAATCAAGTTTTATAGCATAGATGAAAATCAACTCAATGCCTAACTCAATAAACCCCACTTTGTAAATTTTCCTCCAACATGGCAACTCAAATAACAAAATCAAGACAAGTTCCAAACTCAATCCCCTTCCATCAACAAAATAGCACAAATAAGGTTCAATTTCACCCAACCAACTCCTAAATTACACAAATTTATACAATATGAGAAAACCTGGAAATTGGGGGTTTTGAAAACTTACCTCAACACCTTTAATGGAGGAGAGGAAGGGGAGAGAGGCTGACCGACGGCTGTGACGAAAGGGTGACCGGCGGCTGTGACGGAAGGGTGCTGGCGGCTTCGTGGCAGGAGCGGGACGGTGGCTGGGGTAGAGAGGCCAGAACTCGGGAGAGAGAGAGATGAAGGAACTCGGGCGTTGCCCTTTTCTTTCTTTCTTTCCAGCCCCTTTTTTTTATGGGGGACGCAAAATAACTCGGGTGGAGCATAAAAAACTCGACCGAGTTTTATTTCCCCCACCCCAGTTCTTTCTAGGAATCTGTTAGTTACTCGGGTTGGCCAAAAACTCGGCCGAGCTTTTCACCCGAGTAACCTACTGTATTTTTCTTGCCTTTTGCCCCTTTTTTGGACGATTTTTTTTACCTGAACTGAAAAATGAAAAATAAAATAAAAATGCAAATCTAAAGTACTCACCTTGGGTTGCCTCCCAAGAAGCGCTTGGTTATGGTCGCTAGCTCGACCCAATTCATGCTCACTCTTTTGATTCCGGCTCCCTAAGAGCCAACTCTTCAATGACTTCTTCACTAGCTCCCTCATGGTACAATTTCAAGCGTTGTCCATTGACTTTGAAAGTTTTGTGTTTGGCAGCCTCATAAATCTCTACAACTCCATATGGAAACACTTGAGCAACCACATAAGGACCAGACCAACGGGAGCGGAGCTTACCAGGAAAGAGGCGCAAGCGCGATTGAAATAGGAGGACCTTATCCCCCACCTTGAAATCCTTTCTCAAAATGTTCCTATCGTGCCAAGCTCTTGTCTTTTCTTTGTAAATTGATGCATTATCATAAGCCTCAAGACGGAGCTCCTCCAACTCTTGTAATTGTAGCTTCCGGCCTTTGCCAGCTTCGTCAAAATCCATGTTGAAGCTCTTTACTGCCCAATATGCTCGGTGATCTAGCTCCACGGGGAGATGACATGCCTTCCCAAACACCAACCGATATGGTGACATACCAATCGGTGTTTTATAGGCTGTTCTGTACGCCCATAATGCATCATCTAACCTCATACTCCAATCTTTTCTATTCGGAGCAATTGTCTTCTCAAGGATGGATTTGACCTCTCAGTTAGACACTTCCGCTTGGCCATTTGTTTGTGGATGGTAAGCCATGGACACTCGGTGTGTGACATGATACTTTTTCAATAAAGCACTCACAGTTCACTTACAGAAATGCGTTCCCCGATCACTAATCAAAGCTCTTGGGATCCCAAACCTTGCAAAAATGTTCTTCTTCAAGAAATCTGCCACCACCTTAGAATCATCAGTTTTGGTGGACTTCGCTTCCACTCATTTGGAAACGTAGTCCACCGCTAACAAGATGTAAAGATTACCAAAGGAGTTTGGAAACGGCCCCATGAAGTCAATGCCCCAAACGTCAAATATTTCACAAAAAATCATGGGTGCTTGAGGCATCTCATTCCTCCGGGATATGTTTCCAACTCTTTGGCATCTGTCACAAGACTTACAAAAACCATATGCATCTCTAAAAAGAGTAGGCCAATAGAATCCAGAGTCTAATACCTTTCTCGCTGTCTTTTTGGGTCCAATGTGTCCCCCACATGCATAAGAATGACAGAAGGCTAAGACAGATGTTACCTCATTATCAGGAAGCCAACGACGGACGACTTGATCAAAGCAGTGCTTTCACAGATATGGGTCATCCCATACATAATACCTTGATTCACTGCATATCCTATCCTTTTGAGCCTTTGAAAAAGCGGGAGGAGTCTCACCTGTTGCAAGAAAGTTCACAATGTGGGCATACCATGGCTTCAGAGCTTGGACGACGAACAGTGTATCGTCGGGGAATGTTCCTTGAATAGGTTCTTGCCGCTGGCACTTGTCATCCTCCTGGATGAGCCTACTGAGATGATCCGCTACCAAGTTTTCGGTGCCTTTCTTGTCCTGGATCTCGATGTTGAACTCACTCAATAGCAAGATCCACCGATCAACCTTGGCTTCGCCTCCTTCTTCGTCAATAGATAACAAAGAGTTGCATGATCTGTATATACTATCACCTTTGTGCCAAGTAAATAGGACCTGAACTTCTCTAATGAGAAAACCACTGCTAGGAGCTCTTTTTCTGTTGTGGAGTAGTTCCTCTGCGCACCATTTAGAGTCATGGACGCATAATGTATCACATGAGATGCTTTCCCATTCTTTTGCCCCAGAACAGCCCCAATAGCGTAGTCACTCGCATCGCACATGATCTCAAATGGTAGAGACCAATCTGGTGCCTGGATGATCGGGGCACTAACCAGACGCTTCTTCAGCTCATCAAACGCCTTCTTGCACTCTCCATTCAAGTAAAGCACCACATCCTTTTTCAGCAGCTCGCGGAGAGGAGAGGAAATCTTGGAGAAATCTTTAATAAACCTGCGATAAAAACCTGCATGGCCTAGAAAAGAGCGGACTTCGCGCACATTAGTTGGATAGGGTAGGGACTGAATGACATCAACCTTGGCCCTATCGACCTCAATTCCTCTCGCGGACACTATATGACCTAGTACTATACCCTGTTCGACCATAAAATGGCACTTTTTAGAGTTTAATACTAGGTTGGTATCCACACACCTTTTCAGCACAAGTGTAAGGTGTTCAAAGCATGACTCAAAATTGTCTCCATGGACTGTAAAGTCGTCCATAAAGACTTCTATGAAGTGTTCAACATAGTCAGAGAAAATACTTACCATGCACCTTTGAAATGTTGTCGGCGCATTACACAACCCGAATGGCATTCGGCGATAAGCAAATGTCCCAAACGGACATGTAAACGTCGTCTTCTCTTGATCTTCCGGTGCAATAGCCACCTGAAAGTAACCTGAATACCCATCTAGGAAACAATAGAAAGCACGACCAGCAAGTCGCTCAAGCATTTGGTCATTGAATGGCAAAGGGAAGTGATCTTTCCTAGTTACCGCATTCAATTTGCGGTAGTCTATACAAACACGCCATCCAGTTTGTGTCCTAGTGGGAACTAGTTCACCCTATTTGTTCTCAACGACGGTAATCCCACCCTTTTTTGGAATAACTTGGGTGGGACTCACCCATGCACTATCAGAGATAGGGTATATCATACCTGCTTGGAGAAGTTTCAGGACTTCCTTCTTCACCACTTCCATCATAGGTGGGTTGAGCCTCCTTTGAGGTTGTCTGGATGGCTTTGCTTCATCCTCCAATAAGATCCTATGCATACATGTCGATGGACTAATCCCCTTAATGTCTGCAATAGTCCATCCTATAGCCGCTTTGTGTTCCTTGAGGACCGCTACTAGCTCCCCTTCTTGCTCCTTAGAAAGTTTGCTTGAGATGATGACTGGTAGTGTTTCTCCTTCTCCTAGAATGACATACTTGAGATGACTCGGAAGTTGCTTTAGCTCTACCTCCGGTGCCTGAACAATAGAGGGCAAAAGCTTCTCGCTAGGCGAGGTTAGTAGCATGGGTTTTGAGCCAAATGGAGAGAGAGGTAGCTTAGAATAAACATCTAACTCCATCACAACTTCCTGCAGGTTAGTGCACAATCCATAATCCATAGAAATGTCCTCTAGAGGAGTTTCTAAACCAACTTGAACATCATCCACACAATTCAATTCAAAGATATCTTGTACTAGTGGCTCAAGAACATCAACGAAGCATAAAGAATGCTCATTAGAGGGGTATTTCATAGCATCATAAATGTTATACTCGACCCTCTCACCATCAAATTCCATTGTTAACGACCCCGAATACACATTAATTTTGGTTTTCGTGGTCCTTAAAAATGGTCTTTCTAAAAGAATGGGAGCTTCATGACTACCTTGTCCCACATCCAAGACAAAAAAATCAGAGGGAAAGACCATCTTATCCACCATCACAAGAACATCCTCTATCACTCCCTTAGGGTACACATTAGAGCGATCAGCCAATTGAATCACTACCCTAGTTTCAAGCAAAGGACCAAGTCCTAAAGATTCATACAAAGAGTAAGGTAATACATTGATAGATGCACCCAAATCCAACATTGCCCTTTCAATTCGGGTTTCACCTATCACACAAGGTATAGTGAACATGCCAGGGTCGCTACATTTCTTAGGGAGACACTTCTGAAATACAGCAGACACATGCTCACTAACCCTAATCTTTTGCTTTCCCTTAGATTTTTTATTCTTCTTAATTGTACACAATTCTTTCAGAAATTTTTCATAGCGAGGAATACTCTTAATTAGATTAGCCTAACTAATTTTGCATAGCGAGGATAAATTTGACAAAGGATTTTTAGTCGCCTTAAATCCTATCAAATAAATCCGACTAGCCTAACTAATGTAGTTTGGCAAGTACGGGTCGATCCCACAGGGAGCCACTGATTCGTATGCAAGTCAGAATGTATCAACAAGAACAAGAAACAAAGGGGGGGAATTTTGATGGTTTGAACTAACTAAGAAACAATAGTAAGCAAAACAATAAGTAAAAAAGATTAAGTGAATGAATATGAGAGAAATAGCTCAGGTCAATCAATCTCAGCAATCAGGTTTGTTCATTGATCATCGAAATCAAATAGATAACTTCCTCTTGAATATTTTTTTGTGGAAAGACTAGGTCTTTTGAATCCAAATTCCTTATCCAAATTAGTTAACAGGACAACCAGAACCTGAAATCCCTAATTATCAAACAATCTTGAAACTATCAAGATTCAATTCAATAATCCATTAAGCTTAAAGGAAATCAACAAAGACAATCGACGCGTACAACCAGTTATTGCATCAATTGCAAATCAATTCTTTATATAAATCCCTAAATCAACCAGTTTCAGAGATTTATACTTTGCTACTCAAGAATATAGATAACTCAACCAGAAATTACCTATATCTAGCTATAGATTATCATGAAAAGGCATCAGTTGATCAGACTAACGGAAATTCACGAGAACCCTAAACAATCTAAGCAAAGAATTGATAATATTCAAAGAAGACTATTAAGAACGGAAATCTCACAATGAAATAGAAAACCTGAAGCTTCGATTAATTTCCCCGAGCAAAGAGGATTAGTTGTTCATAATCTAAGCAAATCACAATCCACAAAATCTCCAATGGTTGCTACCACTGTTCGTGGTTCTTCTGTTCGATTGAAAACAAAAACTCCCCAGTACTCTAACGTTTCATGTCCTACTTAATTGAAATTTAGAATAAAAATAAAGTAATACAGCGTAACAGCTGTTCCTGGCACAAAACTCGGGTGCAACACAAGAAACTCGGCCGAGTTCTTTTTGTGACCCACCCGAGTTTCTTGAATTCCAAGCTTGGTCTTCTTCAAATTACTCGGCCGAGTTTCATGATATCTTGGCCCGAGTTTCCTTGCAGTTTCCTCACGTGCATATGCTTGACTCCTCTCTACAGCTCTCTTGCTCAAGGCTCCGATTTCCGTCCCATCTTCTATCATTTACACGTGGTCAGCTCCACCTTTCCACAATCACCTGAAATTATGCGCAAAACTTGTAGATTCCGACTCTAATTGAAATATAATGAAAACATGAAAACTACTCTAAACTCATGCATTTTACCCTAACTAAACCCATCTAAATGCCTATATTAACACTACCTAAATGTGCATGATCAATATGAATCTGAAAAATTCTTGTGATGAACATGATGAGCATGCTAATAATGACAATGATCAGAACCTAAACCTTGTATGCTATGATAATGATGATGATGAGGTTGAATATGAACATGGAGAGTCTTTGATTGTTAGGAGAGTTTTAAGTGTTGTTCCTGCACCATGTGATGATAATCAAGGAGAAAACTTGTTTCATACTCGTTGTCTAGTTAAAGGAAAGGTTGTTAATGTGATCATTGATGGAGGTAGTTGATGTAATTTAGCTAGTCAAGAAATGGTTGACAAATTGCATCTATCTACTGTCCAACATCCTAGACCTTATAAATTGCATTGGATGAATGATTGTGGGAATTTGAAAGTAAACAAGCAAGTTAAAGTGCATATTAAACTAGGACATTATGAAGATGATGTTTTATGTGATATAGTGCCTATGCAAGCTTGTCATATTCTATTAGGTCGTCCTTGGCAATTTGATCGAAAGGTCCAACATGATGGTCATTCTAACCGATATTCCTTTACTTTTCAAGGAAAGAATGTCATTCTCAAGCCTATTACGCCTACACAAGTGGCTGAGGAGATTGAGAAGCGCAAGGTAAGTAAAGGTGAGTTAGATAAGGCGGCTCAGTCGAGCCAAGTGGATCTCCCTAACCGGCCTAAGGGTGTACATTTAGCTTCTAAGAGCACATTCTTAGACGATTATGCGGATGGAGAAACCACCCTTATGATTCTTATTAAAGGTTTGAACATGTTGAGTGAAGAGCTTAAAGCTTCTCTTCCAGCAAACATACTCAGCCTATTAGAGGAGTATAAAGATGTGTTTCCCGATGAAATACCACCAGGTCTACCCCCTATTCGTGGAATTGAGCATCAAATTGATCTTATTCCGGGGGCTGCATTGCCTAATAGACCTGCGTACCGTATGAATCCCACTCAGACCCAAGAGGTTCAAACCCAAGTCCAAGAACTGTTGGATAAGGGTTACATTCGAGTTAGCTTAAGTCCTAGTGTTGTACCCGTGTTATTAGTCCCTAAGAAAGATGGTTCATGGAGAATGTGTGTAGATTGTAGGGCTATTAACAATGTTACTATTAAATATCGTCACCCTATTCCTAGATTAGATGTTATGCTAGATGAATTGCATGGAGCTTCTATATTCTCTAAAATTGATCTTAGGAGTGGCTATCATCATATTAGAATGAAAGAGGGTGATGAATGGAAAACAGCCTTTAAGACTAAGCTAGGCTTGTATGAGTGGTTGGTTATGCCTTTTGGTTTAACTAATGCACCTAGTACTTTTATGCGCTTAATGAATCATGTGCTTCGAGCTTTCATTGGAAAATTTATTGTTGTATACTTTGATGATATTCTGGTTTATAGCAAGTCTTCTAATGAACATGAATCACATCTTAGAGAAGTGCTTAAAACGCTGAGAATTGAACGCTTGTATGCTAATTTAAAGAAATGTGAGCTATGTAATGAACAAGTGTCCTTTCTTGGTTTTGTAGTAAGTTCGAGTGGACTGCATGTCGATGAGGCAAAGATCAAGGCTATACAAGAATGGCCAACACCCACCAACATCGGCGATGTGCGCAGCTTCCAAGGATTGACGAGTTTCTATCGTCGATTTGTAAGAGATTTCAGCACCATCTCAGCACCTCTCACAGAGCTCACGAAAAAGAGGAGTGAATTCACTTGGGGAACAGCTCAAGAGGAAATTTTCAACACACTCAAGGACAAGCTGACCCATGCGCCACTTCTAGCTCTTCCCGACTTCTCTCGACCATTTGAGGTAGAGTGTGATGCTAGCGGAGTTGGAATTGGTGGAGTTCTTATGCAGGAAGGTAAGCCTATTGCTTTCTTTTCTGAAAAGTTGAAAGGTGCTAGTCTTAATTACTCTACCTACGATAAGGAGTTATATGCTTTATATAGGGTACTTAAGACTTGGTCTCACTATCTATGGCCTAGAGAGTTTGTTCTTAAAACTGATCATAAGTCTTTAAAACACTTTAAGAGCCAAGATAAGCTTGATAGGAGACATGGTAGATGGATGGAATTCATTAAAACATTTCCTAATGTGATTAAGTATAAGAAAGGCAAAGACAATGTGGTTGATGATGCATTATCTAGAAGACATGCTTTAGGAGCTGATTTCGATTCTAATGCTTTAGCTAAGAGACATGTTCTTTTAACCACTTTGGATTCTAGAGTCTTAGGCTTTGTTTACATCAAGGAATTGTATGAATCTGACTTGGATTTGGGTGATATCTTTCGAAAATGCTTAGAAAAGGGTCCTAATGACAACTTTTATACATGAAGGATTCTTATTTCGAAAAGATCAAGTATGCATTCCTAGATGTTCTCTACGATTATTACTTGTTAGTGAAGCCCATAGTGGCGGATTAATGGGACATTTTGGTAGAGATAAAACATATAATACACTGAAATCACATTTTTATTGGCCACATATGCTTAGGGATTTAGAACATTGCCTTAAGAGGTGCATAGATTGCATTAAAGCCAAAGCTAAGCTTATGCCCCATGGCCTATATACACCACTGCCGACCCCCTCAGCCCCTTGGGAAGACATTTCTATGGATTTTATAGTTGGGTTGCCTAGAACTAAGAAGGGGAGGGATTCTATATTTGTAGTGGTTGATACATTCTCTAAAATGGCTCATTTCATTGCATGCTACAAAACTGATGATGCTACCAATGTTGCTAATCTATTGTTTAGATAAGTAGTTAGGTTGCATGGTGTGCCTAAAACCATTGTTAGTGATAGGGATGTGAAATTCTTAAGTCATTTTTGGCGAACCTTATGGAATAAATTGGGAACTAGATTGCTATTCTCTACTTCTAGCCACCCCCAAACTGATGGCCAAACTGAGGTGACTAATAGAACCCTTGCTACTGTCCTAAGAGCCATTATTAGGAAGAATTTGAAACTTTGGGAAGAAGCCTTACCTCATGTGGAATTTGCTTATAACAGAACCATGCATTCGGATACTAAAATCAGTCCATTTGAATGTGTGTATGGTGTTAATCCACTAACCCCTTTTGATCTTACTCCATATCCTATGAGAGACAAAGAATCATTTGAGGCAGGTAAGCATGTCGAGTTCATTAAGGAGCTGCATGAACGAACTTGTGAGAAGCTGATGCTAAAGGCTAAATACAATGCTAACAAGGCCAATAAGGGACGTCGCTTGGTCACATTTCAGCCTGGAGATCTTGTATGGGTGCACTTAAGGAAGGAGCGGTTTCCAGAAGCCCGGAAGAACAAGCTTTCACCTCGTGGTGATGGACCATTCAGGATCAAGAAGAGAGTGGGCGACAATGCCTACCAACTGGAGCTTCCTGGAGACATGGGCGTGAGCGCTACATTCAACGTCGCCGTTCTAATCCCTTACTTCGCAGTGCATGAAGACTTGGATTCGTGGTCGAATCCTTTTCAAGAAGTAGAGGTTGATGCGGGACCATCTTCTACAGCTCCAGACACACCCATCATACTTGGAGAAGGACCAATGACTCGAGCTAGAGCTAAGAAGCTTCAGAGAGACTCATTCAACTTTGTGACTCATGCTTTGTTCTCGAGCAAGGTTCAACTTCCCGAGCCAACATTGAAGACATACATGTGCATTGGAGTACAAATGGAGGCCGAGCCACCTTAGAACAACTTGGGCCGATATTTTCTAAGTGTTGGATCCCATTTTCAGCTTAAGTGTTCTATTGGGCTGAATTGGGCTTTTTCTAGTTATTGTTTTTAGAGACCTTATTTACTTATGTCTTTAGGTTAATTTTATTAAGTCCATTAAGCAATTAGTCTATCTTATTCTATCTAGGAAAACCGGCCATCAGGCCTTAGTCATCTATATATTTTCGATTCTCCTTGTAAACAACTTGGAACATTCAGAATAGAACTTTTACTTCTCAAAAACGTGTGTGTTAAACACTTAGAGAGTTGTTGGCCGAATAGAGCAGTGCTCATTGGTCATCGAATTGATATCATCTCAGCTTGGTTTGCTTTGTCGTTCATCAACTTCGCAAGACTTGGTGATCCGAGTATCCACAAGCCCCCTCCTTGTGCCTCCAAGTTGTTCGCTTGGTTGTGTAGGGTTGTAGAGGCAGGTTGTGTAGTCATTGATATTGGTTCCTACCTTCTACGGAAGCCTGGGGTCTCTATCTTGTTCTATACAGATCGACTCAGTCCATATCAGGTCGTGTCTTTCAATTCTTGTCCTAAATTTCGAGTCTTTCTTTCATCATATTGCTGCGTTGTGTCTTTGTTCATTGTCGATCTCGATTTCAGCACTGTTCTTGAAGATCTTGTCGAGTCTTGCATAAATCTTGCATCTTTCTTGTTTAGTTCTTGCTGCGTCTTTTAGTTCTTGATCAATCTTGATTAAGTTCTTGCGTTTCTTGTGTAGTTCTTGAAGTTTCTTGCTTGTTGTCGAAGATCGGACCAACCTACGGCTAACCCCGTATCACTCTGCCTCTAGGAAAAGCATTTGATCGGTCCGCTAGTTGGATCACCACTCTAGTCTTATGCAAAGGTCCTAAACCCAACTATTCATACAGAGAATAAGGTAAAATATTAATAGATGCACCTAAGTCTAAAAAATCTTTATCAAACATAGTTTCACCTATCACACATGGGATTGTGAACATGCCAGGGTCGCTACATATCTTGGGCATACGCTTTTGAAACAAAGCAGACACATGTTCGCTTACCTTAATCTTCTGCTTCCCCTTCAACTTTTGATTCCTCTTTATGGTGCAAAGTTCCTTAAGAAATTTAGCATAACGAGGAATACTTTTAATCAAATTGAGTAAGGGGATGTTTACCTCGCACTTACTGAACGTCTCAAAGATCTCCTTGTCATTCTCTGGT
The DNA here is from genome assembly GCA_963922045.1 of Persicaria maculosa. Lineage (NCBI taxonomy): Eukaryota > Viridiplantae > Streptophyta > Magnoliopsida > Caryophyllales > Polygonaceae > Persicaria > Persicaria maculosa. Next base: position 39,062,599 of record OY998253.1, on the reverse strand, counting down.
CTCCTTTTGTCTCTGAGTGCTCCAGGAAAGGGAGGAGCGGGCTTGAAAGAATTAAAAGGAGGGAACTCAGGTCTGACGTCCTTGTTTGATGGTTCGTCATGGGCAGGGCCTCAGGGCAGCTGGGCTTAGGCGCGAAGCGGCTCAGCGATTTCTGCATCATCAGAATCGCCTTGGCCGCGGGGTGGCACAGCAAAGACGGTCCCGTCTTCCCCCGCGTCTGTACCTGGTTCAATTTTTAAAAAGTTTTCATCATTATGGGGAGTGGTAATCAGTTCCTTACTACTTCTTAGTGTCACGGCGCTGACGTTCTCCTTGGGGTTCACCACCGTTTGAGATGGTAGCTTTACTGAGTCCTTAGCCTGTATTTCGCTCATCGATTGATCCAATTGGCTAATTTGCTTCTCCAAATTCTTGGTATGCTCATCTTGACTCAGGACTATCTTTGTGAGGGCCTTCATAGAGTCCTTAGTTGATTGATCTGCTGGTGGAGGTCCACTCTGTCCGGAATCAAATTGTTGTTGAGGCCTGAATTGGGGCCCCCCTCGTGGATTGAAAGGCGCCTGGTTATTACCATAGCCATACCCTTAGTAACCTGCATTAAAATTGTTATTGAAATGATTGGGATTAGCATATATAGTTACCAAACCTGCATCGTCGCGGAACAAAGTTCTCTATGGCGTTCAACTCTACACTTGGCTCCTGCAGCATTGGGCAAGTGTTCGTCGGGTGATATGGATCAACGCAAATGCCACATGCCTTAAGTTCCTGCGGGGTTCCTTGTAGCATGAACCTTTTCATCATCTCCTTCAATTCCTCCACATCGCTATGTAAGCTGGAAATTGAGGAGTCAGCGGCGAGCACCCCTCTAGCATCAAGTTCCTTACTGAATTGTCTAGAGCCCTCATCAAGCTCTGAAAACACCTCCCAAGCAGAAGTGGGTGTTTTGTTGAAGATGTTGTCTCCACAGGCAGAGTTCACCGTCTTGCGCTCCTCGTCAAGCAATCCATTGAATAGAAAGAGCACCAAATCCTTCTAAAGGTTCGATAATGTATAACAAAGTATAATAAAGATACTCTAGAAGGAGGGTTGAATAGAGTATGCCAACTTTTCGCTGATAATCTCAAGGCTTTTGAAACACTTGCAAAACCCTTGGAGAGTAGACTTAATTCTTTCTTTTGGAAAACCTGAATCACAAAAGAGTTATACAATTCGAAACAAGTGCGGAAATATGGTAGAGCAATAAGTAAAGGACGCAACGAATTGTTAACGAGGTTCAGCTCCTTAAAGGCTTAGTCCCCGCCTAGGGTTCTTCCACAACCCTAGGATTCAACCGGCTTTATTGATTCACAAGACTTAGGATCCTAATAGCTCACCGAGAAGCCTCTCTCCTATACAATTGCAATCTAGTCAACTCACGTTCCCTTGGAGTCCTAGAACAATCTAGAAGAGCCCCACCTCTCTCAGCTATCTAGTACAATCCTCTTACACTTCGTGAACCAATCACCTAGTGTCCACTTCCTGAGTTATAAACTCTCAAGTATAACACTCTCTCAGAATATATCCTATAAGCTCACTTTGTAACTCTCAAATGCTTTGAAACAAAATATATCCTATAAGCTCACTTTGTAACACTCTCTCATAATATATCCTATAAGCTCACTTTGTAACTCTCAAATGCTTTGTAACTCTCAAACACTCTTAAGAACAAGCAGAGAGAACACGCTGAAGAGAGATCGTAAACTGAGGGCTGAGTGTGCAATGTAGAGCGTCGATATTCGTGAGTGTACCTCAGTCCTCTCTCTCTTCTTCATCTCCTTTTATACTTGATCAAATCGGCGCCTCCTTTCAAAGAAGAATCTTCTTTGACCTGCTAGAACAGATCACGACAATCTTCAAAATCTTCTATTCTGGAAAATTCCGAAGCTATGATCCACCAGATTCGATCTTTATGTCTTTGAACTTAAGGAAGGAGATTTCATTTGATGTTCTTGCTACATTGTTAGTGCAAAATATATATAATAATATCTGGAAATATATATGATAAAAACATATAATAACATTATGAAATAATATGCAAATAATACAGGTTTTGTGTTTCATCAACACAGTTGTACCTTCAAGACCTTTGACACAAACTGTGTGTCAAAACCTTTGAAACCATTTCCGATTTTCATCAAGGGAGTGGAGTTATCAATCTCCCACTTGATGAAAGACAAAACTTGTGTATCCCTGTAACTTAGTCAAGCAAATATATCATATAAACAATCGGACTAAGTACCTGCAGGGGTTAGACAAATGTTGGATCATATAAGTTCAAAACCAATGATAAAAGCATCCAACAAAATAATGCAAAATAAGGTCTTCCACGACCCTATAGTTGAAAGAAATTTAAAGTCTAACGTCTAAACCTTCTCCCCATTTTTGTCTTTCAACAAAGGGAGGAGTATGAAAACAGTCACCAAAATCAGACTTAACAAAACAATTTCAAAATTTAAACAAGGAGTCATTCGAATCTTAACGATTAAGGCAAGAGATGTTTATCCGATTTAAAAAATTTCCACAAATAAAAATATAATCGGATAACATGCAATAAAAAGGATTTTCCCGAATAGGTAACAATAAAGTAAAGATATTTAAAATTCCTTTTAAAAAATATTTGATCAAATATCTAAAAAGATACCAACCAAATATATGATCTGTTATATGTGCTCTACTGTTTAGTTCACAACCTTTGACGAGTCTCAATGGTCTTGACACTAAGTAGAAATTTTCTTTCGTAAAGGGAAAGCCCCCCCCCACGAAAGTGCATCCCTGTTAAGCATTCCGATCTCACGTCTAATGAAGGTGAACCTGTCCTCTACCAAAAGCTTAGTAAAAATATCAGCCCATTGATAATTAGTTGAAATAAAGGATATAGACACATCACCTTTTTCGACAAGGTCTCTAATGAAATGATGCCTTACATCAATATGTTTGGTCCTTGAATGCTGAACGGGATTCTTTGTAATGGAGATGGCACTTGTGTTGTCACACTTAATGGGAATGTCTTTGAGGTTGATGCCAAGATCTCTAATTTGTTGAGCTATCCAAAGGATTTGGGAGCAACATGCTCCAACTGCTATGTATTCGGCTTCGGTAGTGGATAGAGCAACTGAGTTTTATTTCTTTGAGTGCCAACTGATCAAAGATGCCCCTAAGAATTGGCAACATCCCGACGTGCTCTTCCTATCTACCTTATATCCTGCAAAGTCTGCATCAGAATACCCAATTAGTGTAAAATCTCTTTGCTTCGGGTATCACAAGCCAAGCTCCTTGGTGCCATTGAGGTATCGAAAGATCCTCTTCACATCCACGAGGTGAGATTCTTTAGGGTCATCTTGAACCTATCACACATGCAAACACTAAACATGACGTCAGGTCTACTAGCAGTAAGATATAATAAAGATCCAATCATCCCTCGATACTCCTTTTGATTGACACTCTTTCCGGTCTTGACTTGATCTAGAGACAAGGTTGAGCTCATGGGTGTCTTGGATGCTTTGGATTGATCCATCTTAAACTTCTTCAAGAGATCCTTAGTATACTTGCTTTGGTTGACAAAGATCCCTTTCTTAGATTGATGAACTTGCAACCACAAAAAGAAGTTGAGTTCTCCCATCAAGCTCATCTCAAATTCACTGCACATAATATCAGAAAATTCCTTGCACAAAGATGTGTTAGTAGCCCCAAACAATATATCATCAACATATATTTGGATAACCAAAATCTCCATTCCTTTGGTCTTGATAAAAAGAGTCTTGTCGATCAACCCCCTTTTAAAATTGTTTTCTAAAAGATATTTTGACAAGCACCATACCAAGCTCTTGGGGCTTGTCTCAAACCATATAGCGCTTTGTCTAGTTTGTAAACATGATTAGGAAATTACGAAATTTCAAAGCCTGGGGGTTGAGCCACATAGACTTCTTTCTCGAAGAAACCATTAAGAAAAGCACACTTGACATCCATTTGATATAATTTAATGCCCATAAAAGATGCAAATGCTAGTAAAATGCGAATGGCTTCAAGCCTGGCTACGGGAGCAAAAGTCTCCTCGTAGTCAATACCTTCTTCTTGGTTGTAGCCTTGAGCAACAAGCCTTGCTTTGTTCCTCACAATCTTACCATTCTCATCTAGCTTGTTCTGAAATACCCAACGCGTGCCAATGACTGATTGATGCTTTGGCCTAGGCTTCAAGGTCCAAACTTTGTTCCTTTCAAATTCGTTAAGCTCACTTTGCATAGCAATGATCCAGTCTGGCTCTTGAAGGGCCTCATCTACCTTCTTTGGTTCTATAAGAGAAACAAAAGCGTGAAAAGCACAGAGATCTTTAAGTTTAGAACGAGTTTTAACACTAGATGTAGGGTCAGAGATGATATCCTTTAATGAGTGTGATGAGGAGTATTTGAACTTTCTCTTGCTAGTTTCAGCTCCCTAGTTCGTCACATCTACAAGATTAATTTGTGGTACATCTGACTCCATGGATATGTTGTGCTCAGTTACTGTAGTTTCTGAAGTCTCAACACTTTTGGATTGGTCGCCAAGGGGTTTGAACTGAGTTTCAACACCTTGGGCCAATTCTTTAGTGTTAAGAATATGATCCTGCATGTTCCTCTTCTTTGTGTTCTTGGTAGCAATATCATCACCATCTTCATTCTCTATACGACTGTTAAGGTCTAGATCTGCAACACTTTCACTTAAAGAACCGTCATTGCATTCATCAAATATAACATGTATACTTTCCTCAACCATCTTCGTCCTCTTGTTGAAGATTCTATATGCTTTGCTACTTGTGGAGTAGCCAAGAAATATACCTTCATCACTACACGCATCAAATTTCCCAAGGTTATCTTTTCCATTGCTATGAACAAAACAAGTACGGCCAAAGGGTTTAAAATACGATATAAGGGGTTTGCGGCCTTTGAAAAGTTCATAAGGAGTTTTCTTTAAGATGGAACGAATAAGACAACGATTCAAAATATAGTTAGTTGTGTTAACAGCTTCAACCCAATAGGTTTTAGGTAATGCATTTTCTAAAAGCATAGTCATGGCCATGTCCTCTAGGGTGCGGTTCTCTCGTTCCACAACCCCATTTTGTTGAGGTGTCCTAGGAGCAGAAAAAATATGGGAGATGCCATATTTAGCACAAAACAAATCCAATTGAAGTTGATCAAACTCCCTACCATAATCACTTCGAATTGACACTATGGGCTCATTTCTTAAAGCTTGCAACACCTTACAAAGTTTTGAAAACTCAAACAAGGCCTCTGATTTTTCTTTTAAAAATGCAACCCAAGTATATCTCGAAAAAATCATCATCAACAACAACAAGCATGTACTTTTTACCATTGGGAGATTTGACTCGCATAGGACCACATAAATCCATATGTAAAAGTTCAAGGGGTCTAGAAGTACTTACAACCTTTTTGGGTTTGAAAGAGCTAAGTGTTTGTTTACCTCGTGTGCATGCTTTGCACATATCAATACCTTTGAAGTCCATCTCAGATAGTCCTCTTACAAGCCCTTTGGACACAAGCTTCTGTAGTGTATGTGGGCTTACATGACCGAGTCTCTTGGGCCAAAGCTATGGATCGTCCGTCAAAGCCTTTAGACATGATAAGCTTCCTTGTGCCACTTGCTCAGCATGCATTCACAGCATAGATGTTGTTATAGTGATAGGCAGTTAGAACTACTTCACCTGTCTCTTCTCTGCGCATTACACATCTTTTCTTGTTAAATCCAACATCATTACCACTATCACATAGTTGAGAAACACTAAGCAAATTATACTTCAAATCATTAACAGGATAAACATTTTTAATGCTATGGTTAGGATCACTCCCAACACTACCGATACCAATGATGTCACACTTTCCTTTGTCATCAAGAGTGATTGTTCCAGTGGATTGCTTCTTTAGATCATGGAAGAGAGACCTCTTCCCAATCATATGTCTCGAGTATCCACTATCAATAATCCATTTTTTCTCTTTCACCTTGGTGATCTCCTGCAAGACAAAAATCAACCTTTGTGGCTAGACCAATAAACAAATTTAGATCCATTATTGGGATAAACCATATTTGGTAAAATAGTACCTTTGGGGACCCAAACTTGCGTTATCCGTTCTTTTCTCAAGTGAACAGGAAAAGTATTGCGAATGATATGTGGATCCTTTCTTCTATAGGGGCAATTCTCTTTTACATGTCCCTTTCTTGCACAGTGGTGACATATAGGAGAGGTTCTGCTTCCTTTTGCCTTTACAAAAGTGGTAATGTGTTGCTTCTTTAAAAACCTTGGATTGTAACCAATACCACTTTTGTTTAGAGAACTTTGTTGCTCACCCAACATCCTATCAAGAGTGCCTTTGGACTTGGTAAAACTTATGAGGGCTGTTTGTTGGTCTTGAATCTTCTTATTCAGGGAGATCTTCTTGCTCTCTAAGTCATGATGTTCACTTCTTAGAGACGAGAGATCTTGCTTGAGTTCAGATTTCTCTAAGTCAAGAGTCTTGACTTTAATTTCAAGATCTGAATAAGAGGTTTCAAGACTTTTGACCCTCATAGACAGTTCCTCAATAGTTCTTTCCTGGTCCACAGTTTTCTTAATAAGAGTGTTAGTTTTGGCAATAAGTTTCTCTTCATTGGCAATCATATTAGAAAGGAATTCCGATAGTACCTTTTTGGACTTGCCATGAGTTCTCTCACAGTTACCTCAAGTTGCTCATCGTGGCATTCATCTCTTGAGACCATGAGACAAAGGTTGGCATTTTCATCATCGGAGAGTGAGTCACCTGAGTCATAATCATTCCAAGCTCCCACCATGGCTTTCTTTTTCCATCTATCACCTTTCTTGAAATGAATTTTCTTCTCTTGAGGGCAGTCTTTCACTAGATGGTCTGTATCACCACATTCAAAACAAGACAAAGGTTTAGTCTTCTTGTCATATTTATCGTACTGAGACATACCTCGAAAATTTAGATGACTCTGATCCATCTTTTTTGTTGAATTGCTTCTTCATTTTGAGGATTCGAGAAAGACCCCTTGTAATGAGAGCAAAGGGATCATCCTCATCTTCAGAATCAAACACATCTTTGGGCTCATCCTTCTTAGACTTGAGTGACAAGTTCTTAGTGCTTGTTGGAAGTTCTCCATCATCTTCATTGAGAATCATCTCATGTGTGATCAGCTTCCCAAGCAAGTCATCAAGGGGTAGAGTGGTGAGATTCTGGGCTTCTTCTATGGATGTCACTTACTGACCCCATTTGTCTTTTGGGAGGCACCTCAATAACTTCAACACTTTCTCAACATTCTCAAAGGTCTTCCCGAGAGAGTCAAGGTTGTTTGTGATTTCCGTGAACCGTATGAACATGGCCTTAATAGACTCATCAGGCTTCATTTTGAAGAGTTCATACTTTCGAAGGAAAATGCTGATCTTGGTGTCCTTCACTTGACTGGTTCCTTCGTAGGTGACAACTAGCTTGTCCCAAATCTCTTTAGCCGACCTACAAGATGAAATACGGTTAAACTCATTAGTGCTAAGACCACAATATAGTAAGTTAATAGCCTTGTAGTTCTTGGAGACAAGTTCAAGATCCGCTTGGATGAATTCAGCGTCGGTCTTTGCGACTTTGGTTTCATTTGGTCCGTCTTTCACTGGAACTTTCGGACCAGTCTCTATAATGTTCCAAAGTTCCAGATCTTGATCTATAATGAACATTTTCATCAAGGACCTCCAGTGGACGAAGTTGTTTCCTACAAAGAGTGGTGCTCTACTGGTAGACCTCCCTTGTGCAAATCCTCCACTTGCTTCACCGGACATGATAAAAAACTCACAACATTGTTAGATCAAAAGCAGTGAGTAAGGCTTTGATACCAATTGAAGGTTCGATAATGTATAACAAAGTATAATAAAGATACTCTATAAGGGGGGTTGAATAGAGTATGCCAACTTTTCGCTGATAATCTCAAGGCTTTTGAAACACGTGCAAAACCCTTTGAGAGTAGACCTAATTCTTTCCTTTGGAAAACCTGAATCACAAAAGAGTTATACAATTCGAAACAAGTGCGGAAATATGGTAAAGCAATAAGTAAAGGACGCAACGAATTGTTAACGAGGTTCGGCTCCTTAAAGGCTTAGTCCCCGCCTAGGGTTCTTCCACAACCCTAGGATTCAACCGACTTTATTGATTCACAAGACTTAGGATCCTAATAGCTCACCGAGAAGCCTCTCTCCTATATAATTGCAATCCAGTCAACTCACGTTCCCTTGGAGTCCTAGACCAATCTAGAAGAGCCACACCTCTCTCATCTATCTAGTACAATCCTATTACACTTCGTGAACCAATCGCCTAGTGTCCACTTCATGAGTTATAAACTCTCGAGTATAACACTCTCTCAGAATATGTCCTATAAGCTCACTATGTAACTCTCAAATGCTTTGAAACAAAATATAAGACTCTTAAGAACAAGCAGAGAGAACACGCTGAAGAGAGATCGTAAACTGAGGGTTGAGTGTGCAATGTAGAGCGTCGATATTCGTGAGTGTGCGTCAGTCCTCTCTCTCTTCTTCATCTCCTTTTATACTTGATCAAATTGGCGTCTCCTTTCAAAGAAGGATCTTCTTTCAACGGCTACAACAGATCACGGCAATCTTCACAATCTTCTATTCTAGGAAACTTCGAAGCCATGATCCACCAGATTCGATCTTTATGTCTTTTAGCTTAAGGAAGGAGATTTCATTCGAAATTCTTGCTGCGTTGTTACTGCAAAATATATATAATAATATCTGGAAATATATATGATAAAAACATATAATAACATTCTGAAATAATATGCAAATAATACAGGTTTTGTGTTTCATCAACACTGATGTAGCTTCAAGACCTTTGACACAAACTGTGTGTCAAAGCCTTTGAAACCGTTTCCGATTTTCATCAAGGGAGTGGAGTTATCATCTTCTTTGAGAAACCATGGTATGGGCAACTAGAGCAAAGCTTCTTGAAGCGCTCAAAGTACTCAAAATTTTCTTTGTAGCCTGTTGGTCAATGCTGCTAATATCCTTTTTCAGGTTGTTTAACTTTGTCGCAGGAAAGTACTTTTCTAGAAAGAGACGCTTCAATTGAGTCCATGTTGTTGCACTACCTGGTGGTAAGTAGTAGAACCACTCATTGGCGGTATCCTTAAGCAAGAAAGGGAACGCCCTGAACTTGATTTGCTCCTCCGTGACATTGCCTGGTTTCATTCCCACCACGACAGTATGGAACACAGATAATTGCTTGTGGGGGTCCTCACCACTCAACCCATTGAATTTGGGTAATAGATGAATCACCTCAGACTTTAGCTCAAAATTCACACCTTCCTCAAGTTCAGGGAGCACGACAACCAACGGTTGTTGGGCCAAGTCAGGTGTTGTGAGCTCCTTCAGCGTTCAATTATCTTCGTTAGCCATCCCTACACTCTCTTCTTCTGCTTGATCGAAAGGTAACTCGCGAAAGTGATCACGAGCTTCTCGCCTCAATCTAGAGAGAGTCCTCTCGATCTCTGAATCTAAAGACAATAAGGATAAGTTAGTAGCACGAGTGTGGACCATATAGGTGGTCCACAACAATATTAGCTATTAAACAACACAAGAATTCAATAAGAATTCCCCGGCAACGGCGCCCAATTTGTCAGGAGGAAAACCTGTCGTTGTTCCTGCCAAAGAATACTCAAACTCACAACTAGTATAGTTGGTAAGAAAGAGGTCGATCCACAGGGAAATCTATCAATTCAAGTGCAAGTCTATTCGCTATGTGAAAATAGGGGGGGTTTTGGTGAGAAAAAGATCCGCCTTTTATCAAAGCTTAAACAATCAAACAAAGTTATATGCAATATCAACCTACGATTTAGGTAAATTCCTAGTTCTTGTCTTTTCCTATCAATGTCATTGTCTAATCGCTAGTTTCACCTACAATTTATCACTTTGATTGATGAATTCGATCTTTATTTCAGCCTCTAGTTCTTGTCTTTTCCTATCAATGTCATTGTCCAGACTTAGGTAAATTCCTAGTCCTACGAGTCCTAGTAATTCTTATCTCTAAATAACCCCAACATGGTCAAGATTTAACCTATAGATAGCATTAAGAATATGAATTAACCAAGTTATATGCAATATCAACCTACGAGTCGATATTTAACATATATTCAACTTCCTACAGATCCAATTAGTCCTACGAGTCCTAAAGGGATATGATTTCCACTTGGGTTAAGGTTCGCTACGAGGAATCTACAAAACCGTAGCAATTGAATGAGTCTAGTTGCTCATGCTCAACGGCTAACTAGTTGATTAGGCCAAAGAGAATAAAACACATTCAAGGAACTAAGCGCAAAGAAGTCAAAACATTCGAATAGGAATAAGAACTAGATTAAGAAACTCACAATTCAACAATCAAAGATCCAAACTGTAGGCAAAACCTTGAGAGTTTAGTTGCTCATGCTCAACGGTGCTCCCCACAATTCTCTAATGTGCATAAGGTAAGTGAAAGAATAACCTAAAATTGTCTTTTAAAGCCTTTAGTATGTCGGCCAAAGCTAACATAAAGAAACCTAATTAAAATCCGCTTTTGAGTGTTGCATTTCTGCAAGGGTTGCCTGGCGGCTGGCAATCAGCGAAATCCTCCAGATTGGCCTTCGAACCCCGGGGTGGCCACCGATCCTTCGGGGCGGCCAGCGATTATTTCGAACTCTTCTCCCGTGGCTTCATCAGCTTCTAAGGCATCTTCTTTAGCTTATTTTTGCTCTCCTCCAATTCATTTCACCTTGAATCCGAAATACTTGAAAAAATTGTGTAGATTCCGCCTCTTCCAACTCAACAAGTGATTATGTAAATGCAACTAAAATATGCAATATTTACAACTAAACTATCCTAAATGAAATCTATAATGCAATACTAAACATGCTCTATCAACTTGATTGTTCTTGTCTATTTTCTTGAGATTGAACATTTAATTGTGTGAGAAGGGCTGCCATTTGAACATCTTTCTCATCAAGTTTCCTTTGCAACTCTTGTAGCTGCTCTTTGAATCTCAGTGTGCTGGTAGTCAATATCGGCATGTCCCTTTTGTGAGATGTTTGCTTGAGATTTAACTATTGAAGCATCTGAACTTGTTAGGTCCAACCGATCTTTATCTCTTGCATCCTCTTTGCAGACTTGGCATATTTGTTGAACCTCTTTGCCCTTCTTGAATCTTGAAGGCTTATCCTTTGTGGCCATGGGTTCCATCTCTTCCAAATATGAGGCCATATTAACTTGTACAACCTCTTTCGGATAGATAGGTAGAGACCCAACGAGGATCTCTCTTTGAGAAGCACTAGAGGAGTTTCTTTTGCCCCCTGTAATCTAGGAAGATTTTTGCAAGGGTTGCACTGGCTCGCTCTAAAGTTGATGAACGAGCTAGCATAAGAAGAGGTCTTGTCTTGCCGCGTTGAGACCCACACTTGCGTCCCCTTCTTTTCATGGATCTGTTTGCAAGTCTAATCGCTAGTTTCACCTACAATTTATCACTTTGATTGATGAATTCGATCTTTATTTCAGCCTCTAGTTCTTGTCTTTTCCTATCAATGTCATTGTCCAGACTTAGGTAAATTCCTAGTCCTACGAGTCCTAGTAATTCTTATCTCTAAATAACCCCAACATGGTCAAGATTTAACCTATAGATAGCATTAAGAATATGAATTAACCAAGTTATATGCAATATCAACCTACGAGTCGATATTTAACATATATTCAACTTCCTACAGATCCAATTAGTCCTACGAGTCCTAAAGGGATATGATTGCCACTTGGGTTAAGGTTCACTACGAGGAATCTACAAAACCGTAGCAATTGAATGAGTCTAGTTGCTCATACTCAACGGCTAACTAGTTGATTAGGCCAAAGAGAATAAAACACATTCAAGGAACTAAGCGCAAAGAGCGCAAAGAAGTCAAAACATTCGAATAGGAATAAGAACTAGATTAAGAAACTCACAATTCAACAATCAAAGATCCAAACTGTAGGCAAAACCTTGAGAGTTTAGTTGCTCATGCTCAACGGTGCTCCCCACAATTCTCTAATGTGCATAAGGTAAGTGAAAGAATAACCTAAAATTGTCTTTTAAAGCCTTTAGTATGTCGGCCAAAGCTAACATAAAGAAACCTAATTAAAATCCACTTTTGAGTGTTGCATTTCTGCAAGGGTTGCCTGGCGGCTGGCAATCAGCGAAATCCTCCAGATTGGCCTTCGAACCCCGGGGTGGCCATCGATCCTTCGGGGCGGCCAGCGATTATTTCGAACTCTTCTCCGGTGGCTTCATCAGCTTCTAAGGCATCTTCTTTAGCTTATTTTTGCTCTCCTCCAATTCATTTCACCTTGAATCCGAAATACCTGAAAAAATTGTGTAGATCCCGCCTCTTCCAACTCAACAAGTGATTATGTAAATGCAACTAAAATATGCAATATTTACAACTAAACTATCCTAAATGAAATCTATAATGCAATACTAAACATGCTCTATCAACTTGATTGTTCTTGTCTATTTTCTTGAGATTGAACATTTAATTGTGTGAGAAGGGCTGCCTTTTGAACATCTTTCTCATCAAGTTTCCTTTGCAACTCTTGTAGCTGCTCTTTGAATCTCAGTGTGCTGGTAGTCAATATCGGCATGTCCCTTTTGTGAGATGTTTGCTTGAGATTTAACTATTGAAGCATCTGAACTTGTTAGGTCCAACCGATCTTTATCTCTTGCATCCTCTTTGCAGACTTGGCATATTTGTTGAACCTCTTTGCCCTTCTTGAATCTTGAAGGCTTATCCTTTGTGGCCATGGGTTCCATCTCTTCCAAATATGAGGCCATATTAACTTGTACAACCTCTTTCGGATAGATAGGTAGAGACCCAACGAGGATCTCTCTTTGAGAAGCACTAGAGGAGTTTCTTTTGCCCCCTGTAATCTAGGAAGATTTTTGCAAGGGTTGCACTGGCTCGCTCTAAAGTTGATGAACAAGCTAGCATAAGAAGAGGTCTTGTCTTGCCGCGTTGAGACCCACACTTGCGTCCCCTTCTTTTCATGGATCTGTTTGCAAGTCTAATCGCTAGTTTCACCTACAATTTATCACTTTGATTGATGAATTCGATCTTTATTTCAGCCTCTAGTTCTTGTTTTTTCCTATCAATGTCATTGTCCAGACTTAGGTAAATTCCTAGTCCTACGAGTCCTAGTAATTCTTATCTCTAAATAACCCCAACATGGTCAAGATTTAACCTATAGATAGCATTACGAATATGAATTAACCAAGTTATATGCAATATCAACCTACGAGTCGATATTTAACATATATTCAACTTCCTACAGATCCAATTAGTCCTACGAGTCCTAAAGGGATATGATTGCCACTTGGGTTAAGGTTCACTACGAGGAATCTACAAAACCGTAGCAATTGAATGAGTCTAGTTGCTCATGCTCAACGGCTAACTAGTTGATTAGGCCAAAGAGAATAAAACACATTCAAGGAACTAAGCGCAAAGAGCGCAAAGAAGTCAAAACATTCGAATAGGAATAAGAACTAGATTAAGAAACTCACAATTCAACAATCAAAGATCCAAACTGTAGGCAAAACCTTGAGAGTTTAGTTGCTCATGCTCAACGGTGCTCCCCACAATTCTCTAATGTGCATAAGGTAAGTGAAAGAATAACCTAAAATTGTCTTTTAAAGCCTTTAGTATGTCGGCCAAAGCTAACATAAAGAAACCTAATTAAAATCCACTTTTGAGTGTTGCATTTCTGCAAGGGTTGCCTGGCGGCTGGCAATCAGCGAAATCCTCCAGATTGGCCTTCGAACCCCGGGGTGGCCACCGATCCTTCGGGGCGGCCAGCGATTATTTCGAACTCTTCTCCCGTGGCTTCATCAGCTTCTAAGGCATCTTCTTTAGCTTATTTTTGCTCTCCTCCAATTCATTTCACCTTGAATCCGAAATACCTGAAATAATTGTGTAGATTCCGCCTCTTCCAACTCAACAAGTGATTATGTAAATGCAACTAAAATATGCAATATTTACAACTAAACTATCCTAAATGAAATCTATAATGCAATACTAAACATGCTCTATCAACTTGATTGTTCTTGTCTATTTTCTTGAGATTGAACATTTAATTGTGTGAGAAGGGCTGCCATTTGAACATCTTTCTCATCAAGTTTCCTTTGCAACTCTTGTAGCTGCTCTTTGAATCTCAGTGTGCTGGTAGTCAATATCGGCATGTCCCTTTTGTTAGATGTTTGCTTGAGATTTAACTATTGAAGCATCTGAACTTGTTAGGTCCAACCGATCTTTATCTCTTGCATCCTCTTTGCAGACTTGGCATATTTGTTGAACCTCTTTGCCCTTCTTGAATCTTGAAGGCTTATCCTTTGTGGCCATGGGTTCCATCTCTTCCAAATATGAGGCCATATTAACTTGTACAACCTCTTTCGGATAGATAGGTAGAGACCCAACGAGGATCTCTCTTTGAGAAGCACTAGAGGAGTTTCTTTTGCCCCCTGTAATCTAGGAAGATTTTTGCAAGGGTTGCACTGGCTCGCTCTAAAGTTGATGAACGAGCTAGCATAAGAAGAGGTCTTGTCTTGCCGCGTTGAGACCCACACTTGCGTCCCCTTCTTTTCATGGATCTGTTTGCAAGTCTAATCGCTAGTTTCACCTACAATTTATCACTTTGATTGATGAATTCGATCTTTATTTCAGCCTCTAGTTCTTGTCTTTTCCTATCAATGTCATTGTCCAGACTTAGGTAAATTCCTAGTCCTACGAGTCCTAGTAATTCTTATCTCTAAATAACCCCAACATGGTCAAGATTTAACCTATAGATAGCATTAAGAATATGAATTAACCAAGTTATATGCAATATCAACCTACGAGTCGATATTTAACATATATTCAACTTCCTACAGATCCAATTAGTCCTACGAGTCCTAAAGGGATATGATTGCCACTTGGGTTAAGGTTCGCTACGAGGAATCTACAAAACCGTAGCAATTGAATGAGTCTAGTTGCTCATGCTCAACGGCTAACTAGTTGATTAGGCCAAAGAGAATAAAACACATTCAAGGAACTAAGCGCAAAGAGCGCAAAGAAGTCAAAACATTCGAATAGGAATAAGAACTAGATTAAGAAACTCACAATTCAACAATCAAAGATCCAAACTGTAGGCAAAACCTTGAGAGTTTAGTTGCTCATGCTCAACGGTGCTCCCCACAATTCTCTAATGTGCATAAGGTAAGTGAAAGAATAACCTAAAATTGTTTTGTAAAGCCTTTAGTATGTCGGCCAAAGCTAACATAAAGAAACCTAATTAAAATCCGCTTTTGAGTGTTGCATTTCTGCAAGGGTTGCCTGGCGGCTGGCAATCAGCGAAATCCTCCAGATTGGCCTTCGAACCCCGGGGTGGCCACCGATCCTTCGGGGCGGCCAGCGATTATTTCGAACTCTTCTCCCGTGGCTTCACCAGCTTCTAAGGCATCTTCTTTAGCTTATTTTTGCTCTCCTCCAATTCATTTCACCTTGAATCCGAAATACCTGAAATAATTGTGTAGATTCCGCCTCTTCCAACTCAACAAGTGATTATGTAAATGCAACTAAAATATGCAATATTTACAACTAAACTATCCTAAATGAAATCTATAATGCAATACTAAACATGCTCTATCAACTTGATTGTTCTTGTCTATTTTCTTGAGATTGAACATTTAATTGTGTGAGAAGGGCTGCCATTTGAACATCTTTCTCATCAAGTTTCCTTTGCAACTCTTGTAGCTGCTCTTTGAATCTCAGTGTGCTGGTAGTCAATATCGGCATGTCCCTTTTGTTAGATGTTTGCTTGAGATTTAACTATTGAAGCATCTGAACTTGTTAGGTCCAACCGATCTTTATCTCTTGCATCCTCTTTGCAGACTTGGCATATTTGTTGAACCTCTTTGCCCTTCTTGAATCTTGAAGGCTTATCCTTTGTGGCCATGGGTTCCATCTCTTCCAAATATGAGGCCATATTAACTTGTACAACCTCTTTCGGATAGATAGGTAGAGACCCAACGAGGATCTCTCTTTGAGAAGCACTAGAGGAGTTTCTTTTGCCCCCTGTAATCTAGGAAGATTTTTGCAAGGGTTGCACTGGCTCGCTCTAAAGTTGATGAACGAGCTAGCATAAGAAGAGGTCTTGTCTTGCCGCGTTGAGACCCACACTTGCGTCCCCTTCTTTTCATGGATCTGTTTGCAAGTCTAATCGCTAGTTTCACCTACAATTTATCACTTTGATTGATGAATTCGATCTTTATTTCAGCCTCTAGTTCTTGTCTTTTCCTATCAATGTCATTGTCCAGACTTAGGTAAATTCCTAGTCCTACGAGTCCTAGTAATTCTTATCTCTAAATAACCCCAACATGGTCAAGATTTAACCTATAGATAGCATTAAGAATATGAATTAACCAAGTTATATGCAATATCAACCTACGAGTCGATATTTAACATATATTCAACTTCCTACAGATCCAATTAGTCCTACGAGTCCTAAAGGGATATGATTGCCACTTGGGTTAAGGTTCGCTACGAGGAATCTACAAAACCGTAGCAATTGAATGAGTCTAGTTGCTCATGCTCAACGGCTAACTAGTTGATTAGGCCAAAGAGAATAAAACACATTCAAGGAACTAAGCGCAAAGAGCGCAAAGAAGTCAAAACATTCGAATAGGAATAAGAACTAGATTAAGAAACTCACAATTCAACAATCAAAGATCCAAACTGTAGGCAAAACCTTGAGAGTTTAGTTGCTCATGCTCAACGGTGCTCCCCACAATTCTCTAATGTGCATAAGGTAAGTGAAAGAATAACCTAAAATTGTTTTGTAAAGCCTTTAGTATGTCGGCCAAAGCTAACATAAAGAAACCTAATTAAAATCCGCTTTTGAGTGTTGCATTTCTGCAAGGGTTGCCTGGCGGCTGGCAATCAGCGAAATCCTCCAGATTGGCCTTCGAACCCCGGGGTGGCCACCGATCCTTCGGGGCGGCCAGCGATTATTTCGAACTCTTCTCCCGTGGCTTCACCAGCTTCTAAGGCATCTTCTTTAGCTTATTTTTGCTCTCCTCCAATTCATTTCACCTTGAATCCGAAATACCTGAAATAATTGTGTAGATTCCGCCTCTTCCAACTCAACAAGTGATTATGTAAATGCAACTAAAATATGCAATATTTACAACTAAACTATCCTAAATGAAATCTATAATGCAATACTAAACATGCTCTATCAACTTGATTGTTCTTGTCTATTTTCTTGAGATTGAACATTTAATTGTGTGAGAAGGGCTGCCATTTGAACATCTTTCTCATCAAGTTTCCTTTGCAACTCTTGTAGCTGCTCTTTGAATCTCAGTGTGCTGGTAGTCAATACCGGCATGTCCCTTTTGTGAGATGTTTGCTTGAGATTTAACTATTAAAGCATCTGAACTTGTTAGGTCCAACCGGTCTTTATCTCTTGCATCCTCTTTGCAGACTTGGCATATTTGTTGAACCTCTTTGCCCTTCTTGAATCTTGAAGGCTTATCCTTTGTGGCCATGGGTTCCATCTCTTCCAAATATGAGGCCATATTAACTTGTACAACCTCTTTCGGATAGATAGGTAGAGACCCAACGAGGATCTCTCTTTGAGAAGCACTAGAGTTTCTTTTGCCCCCTGTAATCTAGGAAGATTTTTGCAAGGGTTGCACTGGCTCGCTCTAAAGTTGATGAACGAGCTAGCATAAGAAGAGGTCTTGTCTTGCCGCGTTGAGACCCACACTTGCGTCCCCTTCTTTTCATGGATCTGTTTGCCTTCTTGGCAATAGTGACGGATTGTGCGGAAGCGGCGATTGACCTCTCATTCTTTTTGACGATACGAATGATGGGCCTTTGAGCGACTTCATTAGTTGGCTTTGTGCCGTTGTAACCACCCTCCCCGATTTTTAGCTTGTTGCAGATGGGATGGTTGTTGAACTTGTTGTCGCCGAGTTGGGTGATCTTGAATTTCTTGCCCCCATGGCTTGGAAGGACTTTAGGCTTCATGCCCCCTTCTCTCAAAAGCATTGCAGGACACCTCGACACCCTTTTGGCGATGGTCTTGTCCTCCGAGTGTCAAGAGTTCCAAAGGTGTTTGTGATCGGGATCGTTGCAGACACCGAGTCCCGAGTGATGCCAAAGTGAGCTTCAGATGATCGTTTCTTGATCCAACGACCCCCTTTGATTATGAAGGTTGTTGGAAGCTCGTTGAAGTTTACAATCACTTGAGGTGCCATTTGTACCTTCCAAAAAGATATAACCATATATTAGTATAAATAAAACTAAGAGATGAAAAGGAAAAAAGGATCCCACTGGGTGTGCCAAAAATATGTTGAACAAAAATTTGCAAATAATTGTACAACACATTTTATTTAATTTTTTAAAATTTGAGTTCGGCCCTTTTTGTTTATCCTCTTGTTTCGAAGTCGTATCGATACTAAGATTTGAGTGGTTTTGGTGATTTGGGTTGCACTCGAATTTTAATGGGTTGCCTACATATCTCTTGGACGAGAATCAAGCCTTACGTAGTTCAGAGTGTTTGAATTTTGTGTTTGGTTTCAATTTGGTTTAGTTTTCTTGTATGATCAGAGGATGAAATTCAAACCCACCTTCTACGAAGTGTAGCTCGAACAACACTCCACCCGAGTAGCCTGAGCCCACCTTCTCGGAAGGGTAACTCAAGTAACCCACCTATCATTTGCATAGAAAACGATTTGATTTTCATGTGGAATTTGATTTGATTTGATTTGATATTTGACTTAAAGGTCAATTTGGGGGTTGTGATTGAACTCATTTGTGAGTTTCCTACGTACCCTTTGAAAGGGATCAAATCGCACGTAGTTCTTGAAAATGATAAATTTGGCATTTGGTATTTGAGTTTTTGAAGTTTTGGTCACGATTGAACTCGACGAGCGGAAGCTTTGTATCGAGTGGGAGGAGATACTTTGGATTTGATGGAAATTTGATTTTTTGGACGACTTAGAGTCGATAAATAAATTTAAGGAGATTTGATTGAAGGTTTGGATGTGACTGGATTCGGTGAGAATTTGGTTTACACTGAGTTTGCTACGTATCCCCTTGTTTGGTGGACTCAAGTCATTGTAGTTCAGGACAAAGATGAATTTTGTATTTAGGTTCGATCATGAGATCATTTGAGAGGGATGGTTTAACACGACGAGCAGAAGCTTTGTATCGAGTCAACATGGACAATTTGGATTTGTTTTTGGTGATTAAACTCGACGAGTCTGGGCATTGTATCAAGTATCCTACGTATCTCTTAGAAGAGAACCAAGTCACCCATAGTTCTAAAGCGAACCAATTTAATTTGTATGGGTTTGACCTCGTATTCATTTAAAAGGAATTTAGAGGTTGATGACTGTACCCGATATATTTTTGAGATTTAATATCGGGCTACCTACGTAACCGATTTTACGGTGTGAAGTTTTTACGTAGTTCTAAACGAGCCACTTTAATTGTTTTTGGTTTGGTGATTGAACCCGACTAGCTTTGAGCTTTATGTTGAGCTTCCAACGTACCAGTTTGAATGAGATCAAATCATCCGTAGTTTTTATAAGAAGCAATTTTCATTTAATGGTTTGATGATTGAACCCGACGAGATTTAGCTTTGTATCGGGTTTCCTACATATTCGACAAAGCGGAATCAAATCTTATGTAGTTCTTTAGATTGTTTGAGGAGTGCGATTGAACTCGACGAGCTCGTAGCTTTATGTCGACCTTCCTACATACCCATTTGAACGGGATCAAATCTTATATAGTTCTTATGAGAACACAAATTTGATCGTTTGAGGACCGTGTGATTGAACCCGATTAGCTATTGATGCGGGACCATCTTCTACAGCTCCACATAACAGACCTATCATCCTTGGAGAAGGACCAATGACTCGAGCTAGAGCTAAGAAGCTTCAGGGAGACTCATTCAACTTTGTGAGTCATGCTTTGTTCTCGAGCAAGGTTCAACTCCCCGAGCCTACATTGAAGACCTATATGTGCATAGGGATTCAAGATGAAGAGCCACCTTGAACATAAGGGTTGCCGAATTAGCCTAAGTGTTGGGGCTCCCACTTATTTCCATTTTTAGTAACTTTTATACTCAAGTTATTTTAGGAAACTTTAGAGGTTATTTTATTAATTCCTTTAAGTCATATTTATCTTCTTTTATCTTCTTTTACTTAAGAAGGCCGGCCCATGTACAGCCTTATGGCTATATAATGTTGACTATCCTATGTAGAACAATTCAAGTTTCATTGAATAGAGTTATACTTCTCAAAACGTGTGTGAAACACTTGAGAGAACTGTTGGCCGATTGGAGCAGTGCTCATTGGTCACGAATTGCTATCTTGTCTCAGCTTGGTTTGCTTTGTGTTCATCAACTTCGCAAGACTTGGTGATCCTAGTATCCACAAGCCCCCTCCTTGTGCCTCCAAGTTGTCTGCTTGGTTGTGTAGGGTTGCAGAGGCGGGTTATATAGTCATTGGTATTGGTTCCTACCTTCTACGGAAGCCTGGGGTCTCTATCTTATTCTATATAGATCGAATCAGTCCATATTAGGTCGTGTCTTTAAATTCTTGTTCATTAATTTCGAGTCTTGCTACTGTTTTGTCGAGTCTTGAAGGATCTTGATCATCTTGATCGATTTCTTGCGTCTTCTTTATAGTTTCTTGCTGCGTTTCTTAAGTTCTTGATCGAGTCTTGTTTGTTTCTTTAGTTTCTTGCTTGTTTGTCGAAGATCGGGCCATCTCACAACTACCCCCGTACCAAATTTCGCATCAGAGCTTTGGTTTCCGACATCAAGATTGAGTCTTTTTCTTTTCCTAAACACAAAAACACAAAAAATAGAGTCAGTCCTTTATTTGGTTATTTACTTCTTGAATTCTTTATTGATTCTTACACTAATCTTGAGTTTGTGATTGTTTGTGGTTGCATAGCCTAAACACAAAGCCTAGCCGAGACCGTTGAGTCGACCAAAGGTGCACACATCTTCTTGTGAACACCCCAAGCCGGCGGCATTCAACTGTCCCCATAGTTTCTCTTTGGCCGATTCTACTTACCACACAAGACAAACCCTAGTTTGTTGCTTTGTTCTATCTTTGGAACTTTTATCTATCTTTTATCTATTTCCATTGTTTATTGCCTATTGATAATCTGATTTTGTGGTGGATTTAACATTTAAATCTATCATATATCCCTAAAGGCATAAGATAGATCCTATTACCTAAATTAGCCAAGTTGTTATCTATATCTTTGCATCAGGGCTGAATTTGTTTATCTTCTCACCTCTCTATCAGATTTTCGAGTCCTATACCTTATTTTGAGTCTTTTCTTGCATTAGTTTCATATTTAAAAAAAATCAGATTCAAAAAAAAAAAATAGATTGAACTTGGACCTAGGATGATAAAATTCACTAGGGGCAAAAGTAAGTCAAAAAAAAAGGAAAGAGTTTGTGTGATCTAGTGCAAGAAAACTCCCAAAGGACCACACTTTTTTTGGTGATTTCTCAGCCCTAGTCGACACACCCAAATTCCCAAACACATACCTCCACAAAATTGAAACCCTACCCTGCAACTACAACGTCCTAACTTAAAGGTTTTCAATCAAAGAGGTAAATTTCCAAGCTTTCTTTTATTTTCTTTATTTCAGTTTTGTCGAGTACCTTTCTCTCTTGATCGAGTACTCCTTGTGTGTCTGTTGCTTGAGTCGAGTGCTTGTTCTTGCTGTTCGAGTGCTCTTGTGTCAATATCGAGTTGATCTCACCATTGTCGAGTGTTCTCTTGCTTGTGTTGAGTACTACAGCCCTTGCTGAGTGCTCAATTGTGTTGTCTTGAGTTCTCTACAGCTTTGTCGAGTTCTCTTGGTTGTTTGTTTCATTCATTCTCTCGACTGCATACTTTGATTGCTTAGTTCTTTTGCTTGGTTGTTGATTTGCCCAAAGCGGATTGCCCTAGCAAGCGTGACCTACCAATCAGAGAGGGAGTGTGAGCGAAACACAATTGTGAGGTGTTTATAGTTTTACTAACCTTTTACATAGTTCCTTGTTTCTTTTTCTTTGTTATAATGTCTAATTATCAGGTTAACAATGATGGCAATAACGCCACTACCTCAAGTACAACAGTGACTCCCGAACAATTTGCCACCTTGATGAACAATGTAAACAACATGATGAACACCTTGGCTGGCATGGCTACCGTCCCTGAAACCTTGGCTACCCTACAGGCCAAGATGACGACATTGGAGAATTCTAGGCCTAGTGGTTCGAATAACATGGGACAACAGCAAGATCAAAGGCGTGATGAGCCGCCTCGCGATGAAAGAGAGGTCATTAATCCTAACCCTATTCCTAATCCTAATCTCAATGTCAATAATCCTATTTTTGAAGAAAACATTTCTCCACGAGGTGGGAGAAATAATAGGAATAATGAGTATATTAATGTGCAAGGTCAAGGACAAGGAAGGGGAAGAGGTCGAGGCTTCCAAGAGCAGTTCTTTTACTCGGAGCAAGATGACGACTTCCGAGAAGAGGAGTATTGGGAGTGACGCCCGAGACAGAATCAAAGAGGAAATCAGAACCGACCGCCTAGGTACAATGATGACGATGGCATCGGTAAGGTTAAGGTAAAGATTCCTCCTTTTGATGGTAAGACTGATCCAGATGCTTATATTGATTGGGAGATTAAAATGGAACAAATCTGGAACTGTCATAATTTCTCAGATACTAAGAAAGTACAACTAGCTTCCCTAATATTTCAAGGTTTTGCATTAATCTGGTGGGATAATCTAGTTAAGGAAAGAAGAAGATCCCTTGATGCATCTATTGCTTCTTGGGAACAGCTAAAGGTAGTAATGAGAAATAGGTTTGTACGTCAACATTATGATAGAGAGCTTTTGCACAGATTAGAAAATCTAAAACATGGTAGCAAAACTGTTGAGGAAACATTCAATCTTATGCAAGAAGCCATGGCTCGAGCTAATATAGTAGAAACTCATGAGAAAACTAATGTTAGATATCTTAGGATCTTGCATCCAGCTTTAGCTCATGAGATTGATTATTTTCCCTACACTACTCCTACTGATTTGTTACATCTAGCTATGAAAGTAGAAAAGGGACAACGCTACAAGAGCCAAGGTAACAAGATGTCGAGTGGCCAGCAGCCCCATTGGCGCCAATCTCGGCCTCAACAGCCCCAAGGGCGCTCGGATATGGGTTCTAGAGAGCGAGCTCAGCAGCCCCAATGGAGGAGTGAAGGCCGACAGCCCCAGCAGCCCCTCGACAAAGGAAAAGGTCCCTGGAATGGGCGTGAATCGTCTGGGACATCTACTGGTCCCAAAGAGAGTAATCCTAACCCTTCTACCCTTCGTTCTAGAGATATTGTATGCTTTAAATGTCAAGGTAGAGGTCATTATATGAAGGATTTCCCTAATAAGAAAACTCTCATGGTTAATCACTTAGGAGAATATGAATTTGAAAATTCTTGTGATGACAATGATCAGAACCTAAACCTTGTATGTTATGATAATGATGATGATGAGGTCGAATATGAACATGGAGAGTCTTTGATTGTTAGGAGAGTTTTAAGTGTTGTTCCTACACCCTGTGATGATAATCAAAGAGAAAACTTGTTTCATACTCGTTGTCTAGTTAAAGGGAAGGTTGTAAATGTGATCATTGATGGAGGTAGTTGTTGTAGTTTAGCTAGTCAAGAAATGGTTGACAAATTACACCTATC
Organism: Persicaria maculosa; assembly: GCA_963922045.1. Classification (NCBI taxonomy): domain Eukaryota; kingdom Viridiplantae; phylum Streptophyta; class Magnoliopsida; order Caryophyllales; family Polygonaceae; genus Persicaria; species Persicaria maculosa. The sequence continues at coordinate 39,038,732 of OY998253.1, read as the reverse complement.
TACTGTCCAACACCCTAGACCTTACAAATTGCATTATGAAGATGATGTCTTATGTGATATTGTGCCTATGCAAGCTTGTCATATTCTATTAGGTCGTCATTGGCAATCTGATCGTAAGGTTATTCATGATGGGTTTACTAATCGATATACCTTTACTTTTCAGGGAAAGAATGTCATTCTCAAGCCCATGACACCTACACAAGTGGCTGACGAGATTGAGAAGCGCAAGGTAAGTAAAGGTGAGTTAGATAAGGAGGCTCAGACGAGCCAAGTGGATCCCCAAACTCGGCCTAAGAGTGTGTTCTTGGTTTCCAAAAACACATTCATAGACGAATTTGCGGATGGTGGAACTGTCCTTATGCACCTTTGCAAGAGCTTGAACATGTTGAGTGAAGAGCTTAAAGCTTCTCTTCCATCAAACATTCTCGCTCTTCTTGAGGAATTTAAGGATGTGTTTCCCAATGAAATACCACCAGGACTACCCCCTATTCGTGGAATTGAGCATCAAATTGATCTTATTCCAGGGGCTGGATTGCCTAATAGGCCTGCGTATCGTATGAATCCCACTAAGACCCAAGAGGTCCAAACCCAAGTCCAGGAACTGTTGGATAAGGGTTATATTTGAGTTAGCTTAAGTCCTAGTGGTGTGCCTGTGTTATTAGTCCCTAAGAAAGATGGTTCATGGAGAATGTGTGTAGATTGTAGGGCTATTAACAACATTACTATTAAATATCGTCATCCTATTCCTAGATTAGATGATATGCTAGATGAATTACATGGAGCTTCTATATTCTCTAAAATAGATCTTAGGAGTGGCTATCATCAAATTAGAATGAAAGAGGGTGATGAATGGAAAACAGCCTTTAAGACTAAGCTAGGCTTATATGAGTGGTTGGTTATGCCTTTTGGTTTAACTAATGCTCCTAGTACTTTTATGCGCTTAATGAATCATGTGCTTCGAGATTTCATTGGAAAATTTGTTGTTGTTTACTTTTATGATATTCTGGTTTATAGCAAGTCTTCTAATGAACATGAATCACATCTTAGAGAAGTGCTTAAAACGCTGAGAATTGAACGCTTGTATGCTAATTTAAAGAAATATGAGCTATGTAACGAACAAGTGTGTTTTCTTGGTTTTGTAGTAAGCTCTAATGGACTGCTTGTTGATGAAGCAAAGATCAAGGTGATCCAAGAATGGCCGACTCCCACTAATATTGGCCATGTACGCAGCTTCCAAGGACTTGCTAGCTTCTACCGACGATTTATGCGCGACTTTAGCACAATCTCAGCACCTTTAACCGAACTTACAAAGAAGAGGAGTGAGTTCACATGGGGAACAGCTCAGGAGGAAGCATTCAACATGCTTAAGGACAAGCTCACACACGCACCCCTACTTGCTTTGCCGGACTTCTCTCGGCCTTCTGAGGTTGAGTGCGACTCTAGCGGAGTTGGAATTGGTGGAGTCCTTATGTAGGGAGGTAAGCCTATTGCTTTCTTTTCTGAAAAGTTGAAAGGTGCTTGTCTTAATTACTCTACCTATGATAAGGAATTATATGCTTTGTTTAGAGTACTTAAGACATGGTCTCACTATCTATGGCCTAACGAGTTTATTCTTAGGACTGATCATGAGTCATTGAAACACTTTAAAAGCCAAGATAAACTTGATAGGAGACATGGTAGATGGATGGAGTTCATTGAAACATTTCCTTATGTGATTAAGTATAAGAAAGGCAAAGACAATGTGGTTGCTGATGCATTATCTGAGAGACATGTTCTAGAGGCTAATTTCGATTCTGGTGCTTTAGCTAAAAGACATGTGCTTTTAACCACTTTGGATTCTAGAGTCTTAGGCTTTGTCTATATAAAGGAGTTGTATGAACAAGATGCTGATTTTGGAAACACTTTTCGAAAATGCTTAGAATCTGGCCCATTTGATGGATACTATATACATGATGGCTTTCTATTTCAAAAAGAACAAGTGTGCATTCCTAGATGTTCTCTACGATTATTACTTGTTAGTGAAGCCCATAGTGGTGGATTAATGGGACATTTTCGTAGAGATAAGACATATCATACACTGAAATCACACTTTTATTGGCCACATATGCTTAGGGATGTAGAACATTGCCTTAAAAGATGCATAGATTGCATAAAAGCTAAAGCTAAGCTTATGCCCCATGGCCTTTATACACCACTGCCGACCCCCTCAGCCCCTTGGGAAGATATATCCATGGATTTTATTGTTGGGTTGCCTAGAACTAAGAAGGGGAGGGATTCTATATTTGTGGTAGTGGATAGATTCTCTAAAATGACTCATTTTATTGCATGCCACAAAACTGATGATGCTACCAATGTTGCTAATCTATTATTTAGAGAAGTAGTTAGGTTGCATGGCGTGCCTAAAACCATTGTTAGTGATAGGGATGTGAAATTCTTAAGTCATTTTTGGCGAACTTTATGGAATAAATTGGGAACTAGATTGCTATTCTCTACTTCTAGCCACCCCCAAACTGATGGCCAAACTGAGGTGACTAATAAAACCCCTGCTACTGTCCTAAGAGCCATAATTAGGAAGAATTTATAACTTTGGGAAGAAGCCTTACCTCATGTGGAATTTGCTTATAACAGAACCATGCATTCGGCGACTAAACTCACTCCATTTGAATGTGTGTATGGTGTTAATCCACTAACCCCTTTTGGTCTTACTCCATATCCTATGAGAGACAAAGAATCATTTGAGGTAGGTAAGCATGTCGAGTTCATTAAGGAGCTGCATGAACGAACTCGAGAGAAGCTTAAGCTAAAGGCCGAATACAATGCTAACAAGGCCAACAAGGGACGCCGCTTGGTCACATTTCAGCCTGGAGATCTTGTATGGGTGCACTTAAGGAAGGAGCAGTTTCCAAAAGCTCGGAAGAATAAGCTCTCACCTCGAGGTGACGGACCATTCAGGGTCAAGAGGAGAGTGGCTGACAATGCCTACCAATTGGAGCTTCCTGGAGACATGGGCGTGAGCGCTACATTCAACGTCGCCGATCTAATTCCTTACTTCGCGGTGGATGAAGACTTGGATTCGTGGTCGAATCCTTTTCAAGAAGGGGAGGTTGATGCGGGACCATCTTCTACAGCTCCACCTAACACACCTATCATCCTTGCAGAAGGACCAATGACTCGAGCTAGAGCTAAGAAGCTTCAGAGAGACTCATTCAACTTTGTGAGTCATGCTTTGTTCTCGAGCAAGGTTCCACTCCCCGAGCCTACATTGAAGACCTATATGTGCATAGGGATTCAAGATGAAGAGCCACCTTGAACATAAGGGCTGCCGAATTAGCCCAAGTGTTGGGGCTCCCACTTATTTCCAATTTTAGTAACTTTTATACTCAAGTTATTTTAGGAAACTTTAGAGGTTATTTTATTAATTCCTTTAAGTCATATTTATCTTCTTTTATCTTCTTTTACTTAAGAAGGTCGGCCCATGTACAGCCTTATGGCTATATAATGTCGACTATCCTATGTAGAACAATTCAGATTTCATTGAATAGAGTTATACTTCTCAAAACATGTGTGAAACACTTGAGAGAACTGTTGGCCGATTGGAGCATTGCTCATTGGTCACGAATTGGTATCTTGTCTCCGCGTGGTTTGCTTTGTGTTCATCAACTTCGCAAGACTTAGTGATCCTAGTATCCACAAGCCCCCTCATTGTGCCTCCAAGTTGTCCGCTTGGTTGTGTAGGGTTGCAGAGGCGAGTTATATAGTCATTGGTATTGGTTCCTACCTTCTACGGAAGCCTGGGGTCTCTATCTTGTTCTATATAGATCGACTCAGTCCATATCAGGTCGTGTCTTTAAATTCTTGTTGTTTAATTTCGAGTCTTGCTACTATTTTGTCGAGTCTTGAAGGATCTTGATCATCTTGATCGATTTCTTGCATCTTCTTTATAGTTTCTTGCCGCGTTTCTTGAGTTCTTGATCGAGTCTTGTTTGTTTCTTTAGTTTCTTGCTTGTTTGTCGAAAATCGGGCCATCTCACGGCTACCCCCGTATCAGCTATAGCTCTGTATCGGATTTCCTACGTATCTCTTGAAAGAGAATCAAATAACTCGTAGTTCTTTTTGAAGAACAAAAGATTATATTTTGGTGAAACTTGATTTGGGGTTTTGACACCGTTTTTTTTAAGAGCCGACTTGAGATTGACCCACTAGAATTAATTAGCAAAGAATTTTAAGAGTCAAAATTTATAGACTCGAATTCTTAACATGTGCTAATTATAATTCTTATATTTTAGTGGGTCGGTTTTGCAATTAAACATATAATATATATATATATATATATATATATATATATATATATATATATATATATTGCCGGACTTTCTTTTTACGTCTTGTTTGTTTTTTTTTAAATATGACCAAAGCCCCATTTTTTTTAACGTGAGCCAAAACTTTCTCCTGCATTTATTTTTAGAAGGCCAAGCCCAGCGCAACATGCTCTCCTTTTCCCTTCGGCTTTCTCTTTCATCAACTGAGCCGTACTGCGGCTGCCACGTGAGCTCTAGGGTCAACAATAGCTAAATGAGCCCCGGTTTTGGGTGATTAGAGGAGGGGGCAGTAGATCCGACGACGCCCTCAGGTGCGGTGCTACGAGACACCCCCGACAAAGCCATTGTGAACCTTAGGTATGTCGGATCTTATTTTGTTTCAATTTGTGCCCCATGTCTCGAATGTCCTCCCACATCTACCATCAATTGGGCACCCAATTTTCAGGTTTAATTGAATTTTTCTGGGATCTATAATTTTAGGGCATTCGGATTAGGGAAATCATCAACACCAGGCAATTGAGATTCAGGGGCGGGAAATTTGAACGTTGAAAAAAGGGGCTTCGACTTTGAGCTTTCAACAAGGAAGAACGGTGCAACAAAGACTCGCTTGAGCCCTCGGACATGCCGCTCGACTTCCAAGAGAACGTAACCCCGACGCCACAAATTAGGTATGTTCACTTTGGGTGGTAGGCGCAGGCTGATTTCAATTTGGGTATATCAGCTTGCCATTTTGTAGGTTTTAATTTATTGTATACCTAATTTGTGCTTGCATTTTTACTGATGTTTTTGATGGAGTTCAATTTGATGTTGCTTTGTCTTTATGGCTATTTTTAATGCTCATCCTAAAAACAAAAATATCGCGATGGAAAGATGGAGGGTTGCGTTTGGGGAAGGGGGCGCGTCGACACGGAGTTACAAAAAAGTCGTAACTCTGGTTTGTTTGGAGATGGCCGGGCTCAATCGTTTGCACCGTCCGGTTCGGTGTTTAGACGTTTTAAGCTTTCTAGTATTTTGATCGCGATTTTCTCTGATTAACCTTTGTCCCAATTCTTTTGCAGATATGTTGGTTGACAAGGCCAAAATTTCCGCTAGGGGCGCAGCCAGGGCTACTCATGTCACTACTCCACGAGTGGGTGATGGGCAACAGATAGGCTGAGTTTGTCATCGGAGGACATGCCCCTGTCTCATCGCAAGCAACAAAGGCCCAGGATGAAAGAGGAACTACAAAACTTCTAAGTGTTGATCCTATAACCTCGGCGGGGATTTGTATGACAGCGTATAGGTAACCTAGGTTTGATTCAATCGATATTAAGAAAGTAGGGATCCCTGGAAGGAGCTGTCTGGCTAAAAGAGATTATCTTCATAATTTAACGGATGAAGAGTTCTGGATCAGGGTCTAAAGATTAGGGGCTGGGTATCTTTCTTTGCAATTTATTCTTTTCCATTTATTCTATTTTGCATGCATGTTTATTGTTTTTGATATATAGTCGCAGGGCAACCTGCAATGGTCTGAGGTAGCTAGGCGCTTAAGGAACTATGACGAAAATGTGAGGGAGTTCAGGGCAATGAAAAAGACTCTGAAAGCAAAGGTGGAAAATTTAAAAGACGCGGAGCTTCAGGAGGTGACCATCAATAGTTTGAAAGAGGCCTTGGAGAAATCCCAGAAAGAAGTGGAGGCGGTGAAGAGCGAGTTGGACGTGTCGCGAGTCAAACTCTCGAAAATCCAAGAGATGGGGTCTGAGCGTGAATTGGAGATCACGCGCTTGAACAATCAAATTAGGAAGCTCGAGACTGTGTTGGAAACGGCCCATGAAGAGCTTATTGGTGTGAGAGGAAAACTGAAGCATTTTACTTCCGGTGAGGATGTTATTCTTACCAAGAATACTCTTCGGGAGTTCATGCTAATCGATGAGGGCCAAGGGTGGTTGACCAGTTTAATGGCGGAGGACGGTCGAGGTTGGTTGGGTCGCTACCTCGAGACAGACGGCCAAAACGTCCTTTACGACAAGGTGACCGATGCTTTTATGGAAGGAGTCGATGGTGGGATTGCCTTGAGCGTCAACCATTTCACTTATCTTGGGGATGCTATGAGGATGTTTCCTCCCAGTTACGATACTGAGGATATGAAACTCAATGACCCTCAACGTGGCCTGCCTCCTCCGATCAATGCTCTAATCGATGATGTTGCAGCCCTTAATCCTCCTTCTGCTGGTGAGAACCATCCTCAACCTGCTCGTGATGACAACAACGATCTTCCTGCCAATGTGTAACAAACTTTTCTTCCACTCTATCTTATATTTTGAATTTGCGATGGGGAAAATAGTTGAAAATATTTTTGTCGGCGGTGTGGGCTTTATGCTCTTCCGTGGTTCATATATTTTTTGATGGGAGACATTTGGGCCCATGTTAAGCGGTGTGTCTTTCCATGCTGTTTTTATGTTGGTGAATATTTTATCCTTAGTCGTAATATATTTCTGTTTATGCTCTTTGTTCTTCTTAGATTGTAATCTATCATTATCACTCTTGTCTTTTCGCGACTAGAGTTTAACCTACTACCGTTAATACTCTTGTTTGAAATGTAAATTCGTGATACCCTTATCCATCTCCTTTGGTTGAGCGTTTTATGAAATGAATCGTGAGATGACAAAACGTAGGGTTCGGGGATGTATTATATGTTATGCTAGTGGCAGATCTATAAAGTTGTTATTTATTAGTGATGTAATAAAGTAGAGAGTGATTTGCGTCTTCTATAGTTATATTTCTTCATAACATAGGTAGTCAGGTAAGACGTATCCGTTTTTTTCTAGACCTAGTTGCTCGATTGTTACATCAAAGTGAGATTGTCCTTGGTATTCGAAAGTAAGGCAACTCCCTATTCTTAGGTTGTTAGTGCTCGCGAAAGATCTCCAACCTTCTGAAAGAGAGAACCAATCCCCTTCATCTCTTTCAACTAGTACCACGAATTCTTGGTTCGAGGGAGAGCATAGAATGATTTGGTCTACTATCTCATCTCCGAACTCTACAAAGATGTATGGTAAGGGGAGCCTGTGTAGTTTGCTTTCCCTAAGGATTATCCTGATGAATTTAGGATCTGGGAAAAGCATAGTATTTTTGACGAAGGTTGGTGGAGAGATTTCTCCTGAAACCATGTCAAAACTTGGAATTATGCTTTAAGTAATTTCCTTTGTGGGTTACCTAATTTAAGTGTTGTCTTTATTTATACTAGTTATGCGCATTGTTGATATGGATGTTGTCCCGCAGAGTTATCTTTGACTTGTTCTGAAGCATGGAGGTGCGTGCCATTAGCTAGTTTTTCGTGTTGCTCGGTGTATCGAATTTGCTTGTAGCTTTCCTTGCCGCTTGGAAGGAGGTTGCACTTATCAGGCGTTATTTATTGTGTGATTTGATATTTGTTGACCTCGTGGTAAACTTGGATGGCTTGTGGTGCCTTTTGTTGCTTTTCCTTGTAGAGATTAGTATAAAAAGCTATGAAAAATCCGAGGTTGTTATTGCATTTCATCTTTGAAAATGATGTCCACGCCGCCAGTTGATATTCCAAGTGTAACTGTTTCTCGCGTTAGGGGTTTTACCCGGGATATTGCTATGGAAGGGCATTTATATAGGCTGGTAATTTTTATTATGTGATTTATTTCCTAATAAGAGTTTCGAGCTTTGTTAATGTTCTTGTTGTCATCGCAGCCATTGCCATACGTGTACCATGATTATGATGATGAAGCACTTGGCCATGTGCACTTATCGACGTGAGCTGATGAGGAATTCGTGGTGAGGGTTGAGCCCTTACGACCTAATCACTATTGGTTTACATAAGGGTGGCGCGAGTTTGTTGTTTCGAATGCACTTCGAATTGGGACCCGCCTGATCTTTGAGTATGGCGGACACTCTTGTTTTGATGTTGTTGCTATGAATCATGGTCCTGATCAAAATGATGACTTGGATTTTACAGTTCGGTGTTGAATTTTATGTTTTTGCAACCTTTTGGGTGGTTATATCGCCACCTTTGTCGGATGGTTTTGTCTGGTGTACAATAAATAAACCAACTTGTTGACGCGACGCTGATTTTTTGAATTTATTGTGACGAATGTATCATTGGATTTTAGTAGTTTAGCTATTGATATTTGCATTTGTTGCGAAGGGTGGTTATTAAAGACGATCTCCACTGTTTCGTTAGTCATAAAGGAAATTGAAGTTGAATACTAGATAATCTCTAGCATATTCCACGCGAATGAGAGTCCTACCTAAGGCAATCTCCAGCGTCCTTGGGCACTAAAGAGATTGAATTGAAAATTAGGTAATCTCCAGCGTATGATACATGAAGAAGAGCTCAATTAATGAATTGATAGACAATCTCCAGCGTCCTTGGACGTTTAAGGGGATTGAATTGAGAATTAGGTAATCTTCAACATACTCTACACAAAGGAGATACATATTTAATAAACAATCTCTAGTGTCTTTGGACGCAAAAGAGATCAAATTGAGAATTAGGTAATCTCCAGCGTACTGTACGCGAATGGGAGACCTACTTAATAAACAATCTCCAGCATCCTCAGACGTTAAGGACTTATTTGTCAAAATCATTGTAAAGGGAACACTGGCAACATGAACCTAGGAAGGGGTTTTTTTATTGATAGCTCGAACTACATTTGAGTGCATAAAATAAAGACACTCCTTATCGAACTACCGTTGAGACTTAGTGGAAGCCATTTGATGTTGGTCCGTCATATCCATCATCATAAATCCCATCCTCAATGTCATAGCCCTATTTGTCTATAAAATGGACTTCAAACCTTACTTCGCCCAGGTGGGTGAAAACTATTGATGTTTCCTACTCGAGGTCGTGCGTCTCGACAAAGTCTCTTCACCCGTGCGCCCTCCAATGAGATCCGTAAGCCCCTTCTGTGATATGAACAGGGAAATCTTTGACGATGCGGTTGGATAAAAGGATTTGCTCAGGTACCTGGGGCTGGAAGTGTTCGTCGAAGCAGTACGGCAACATCATGTGTATGTATTGCTCGTCCCCTACTAGGTAGATATCGAAAACAAGGGGATTGTTTGGATTTTGATCCATGGTGTTAGTTGCCATATTTCTTGTTTCGCAAGTGTTTGTTTTTTGTAGATGAAGTCGTGCCTTTCATTTCTAGGAGATGCCCTTTTATAGTGTCATAGGGCGGTTTGGTCTGAATATTCTTGTGATAAATGACTGTTTCCAAATTTGAAAGGCTCCAGTGGACTTGGTCGGGTTTCGAAAAGGTTCTTGCCAAGTGTAGTCCATGCAGAGTATCTTGGGAAATCTCAAATTCAGACATCCTTCCCGGTTCAACGCATGCAATAAATGCCTTTGTCGATTTTCACAGTTTACACAACTTCATTCCGTATATAAAAAAGGGGTGGTGTTTGTTGCAAGTTATTTATCTATTTGTTGTTTACTATTATTGCTTGGTAGAGAGATGACGCCTCCCAACTCTGAGATGCGAGATTTTTACCGCTCTGTTGATGTGGAGGGAAGGCTTCATCGCTTGGTAAGATACCCATGTATGTTGTGCTTTATATTTATTTGGGTTTGAATCCTTAAGAAGTAATACTCTTTTCTTTGCAGCCTCTCCCTTGTGCTTTTGAAAGGATGTATGGTCATGTTGTATCCGACCATGTTTGTTTAGTCTCCTCAACCAGTCAAAACTTTTGTGTTGGGGTTTCTAAGGATAGCTCAAATCACTGGTGGATGTCTGAAGGTTGGGGAAGATTTGCAACCAATAATGGTGTTCGAGTTGGAGCATCGATGGTTTTTTTTTCAGTACATGGGAGGGCATCGCTTCAAGACTCTTGTTCTCAAGGATGAGTAGGGCTTATAATATTGCGATGATGGTGTAATTGGATAACTGCTTTCATGTCGTGCTTTTGTTAATCCTAATTTCGTAATTCGTTTTGTTTAATCGCGGGTATTTATGTAATGATGTTTTTATTTAATATTTTTTTTTAAATATAGCTTTGTTCCTCGCCTTCTGTTTGTTTCTAACCCAGATGTGACCTTTCCTGATATGACACGGGTGTCCCGGGTTGCAGAGATATGCTCTGAAATCTCGACACTTGTTCGACATGCAGTTGATTTTGAAAAGATTGTTTTGGATGAATGCAGATTCCTTTCTATGACGTGACGATACAATATATTATTTTTTTTATCTGCCGATAAATACGAAATCTTTAGATAAAGCTTGGGCAATTTTCCTTGTGTTCCGCCTCTGTTTCGGTAATTCGAAGTGAGGAGTTATGACTTCTCCCCATCCTCGTCGTCGTGATTTTTTCGTTCCATTGATTCTGAAGAGAAACTGGAATATATGGTAGTTCTTTTGGCCCTTCCTTCGTAATTTTCGTTTTTCTTGGTTAATTTTTGTTTTGGTGTTTCGCATCTTTTGCCTGAGTCTTTTGGTGCTCAGTATGGTCGCAAGGGATTGACTCATGTTTGCTTGGTTTCTTCTACCGGGATAGAATTTCGAGTGAGGGTGTTCCGAGATAGCCAAGACCATTATATTCTTACTAAAGGCTGGCGTGCTTTCGTCGTTGATAGCGGGTTGCGTGTTGGGGGTCTCTTATGATTTTCAAATATGAGGGGATTAGTCGCTTTACGGTAATAGTTTTAGATGCGAATGAGTGAGTTCAAAAGGTTTGGCTGAAATTTGGTTTTTTACTACTCTCTTGCTTGCCATTCCTTCGTTTGTTGTATGAACCATGTTATGTTAATCGCTAATGTACCTAGCTTTGGAAGTGTTTATAGTAATCGTGTCGTGTATATGCTTAGGGGTTCTGTTTGTATGTTCGTTTTAAGAAATGCGTGTTGGTGAACTTGCTTTCGCCAAGCTTGCTAAAACCGGATTAAAACAATTTGCACGGTCTTATCTTAGTGTGACACATTCTTGATAACCATTTGATCGTGATTGATGGGAATTCAAAAACTATAATATCATAATAGAACAAATTCGTTTTGCAAACAAGAAGGAACAGAGTAGAACATATCGTTTTTATTAATTTTCCAGATAATATGAAAGCTTGCTTGTATATCTGTTATTCGAAAGGCATACGATTGCTAAATTTATTCTCCTTGGAGGCTCACTCGCATATCCGTGTTTGAAAGACACGCAATTTCTAAATTTATTCTCCTTGGAGGCTTACTTATCCGTGTTCGAAAGACAGGCGATTGCTACATTTATTCTCCTTGGAGGCTTACTTGCACATCTGTGTTCGAAAGACACGCGATTGTTAAATTTATTCTCCTTGGAGGCTTACTTGCACATCCGTGTTCGAAAGACATGCGATTGCTAAATTTATTCTCTTTGGAGGCTTACTTGCACATCCGTGTTTGAAAGACACGCGATTGCTAAATTTATTCTACTTGGAGGCTTACTTGAACATCCGTGTTCAAAAGACAAGCGATTGCTAAATTTATTCTCCTTGGAGGCTTACTTGCACAACCGTGTTCGAAAGACACGCGATTGCTAAATTTATTCTCCTTGGAGGCTTACTTGCACATCTGTGTTCGAAAGACACACGATTGCTAAATTTATTCTCCTTGGAGGCTTACTTGCACATCCGTGTTCGAAAGACACGCGATTGCTAAATTTATGCGTATCGACAATTATTGTTGGGTTTGGAACTTTCATTTATATGTATGAAGTGATATAGCCAATCGGGAACCCTGGTGACCCCTATACATGAAAAATATATGTCACCAGACTTCTAATATGCCTAAACTTTACGCAAAATAAAGCCTTCAGATTCTTGGCGTTCCATGACTTTGCGAGGATCACGCCTTCTGAATTCCAAAGTTTGAAGGAACCCCTGCCTACTTCTTTGTGGATGATGTACGGACCTTCCCATTTGGGTTCATGTTTTCCCCCCGTCGTTGCTTGTCGAAGGACCATGTCTCTTTTTTTAATGGGCGTACGAAACCACGCTTGTTGTATCCTTCAGCTAGTCGGCGTTGATATTCATTTGCTTTGAGGCAAGATGTGTCCCTTCTTTCTTCGCGCAAGTGGAGTTCCAACTCAAGGGCTTCGTCGTTGGTCTCTTTGCTGAAATCGATAATTCTAGCCGAGAGAATTAGTAATTCTACTGGAATGATTGCATCAACTCCAAACGCCATCGTGAACGACGTTTCTCCAGTGGGAATCTTAGCTGAGGTTCTATATGACCATAGCACCAAGGGCAAGATCTCAGCCCACTCTCCTTTTTCCGTTCCTAACCTTTTCTTATGGGCATTCAGAATTTGGCGGTTCGTGGTTTCAGCCTGTCCATTTGATTGTGCGTAAGCTACTGACGAGAATCGGAAGTTGATGTGGACGGCGGCGCAAAAGTCACGAATACCCTCGCAGTCAAATTGGGGACCATGATCAGTAATGATAGCTTAGGGGACCCTAAATCGGCAAATCATGTTTTTTCAGAGGAATTTGCGCACTTTCTCTACCATGATGGTAGCCATGGCTTCGGCTTCTACCCACTTTGTGAAGTAATTGACTATCACAATGATTCAGTGCAACTGGCACGGTGCCATTGGGAAAGGGCCCAAAATATCCATTCCCCACATTGCGAACGGACATGGTGCGGATATGCACTTCAATGGGTGAGGGGGGTCGTGATTGAGCGATGCATGCCGCTGGCAAGGGTCACATATGTGAATAATAATTTCAGCATCTTCTCTGAGAGATGGCCAGTAGTAACCTAGACGTGTGATTTTAGATGTCACAGCTCTCCACCCTTGGTGGTTGCCACAGAGGCCTGCGTGCAGCTCTTGGACGAGATTAAGGCCCTCTTGGTTAGAGACACAAAGGAGATCAGGGAGGTTAAAAGCCCTTTTGTATAATCGGCCATTTCTGACTCGAAAGCAGGCCGCTCGTCTTCTGATGCTCTGGTTGTCTTGTAACTAGCCTGTTAAGGCCCCTTCAGTTATCTAATCTAGGAGAGGTATTCGCCAGTCTCCAAGGTTGGATATTATGAAGACTCACTAGTGGATTCCTCGGGCATGCTTCTGTTCAATTACCACGTGATCGCTCAACCCCAGGGGTAGGGTGGCCCCCATTCTGGCTAAGGTATCGGCGCGCTCATTTTGATCGTGAGGGATGGACGAAATGGAACACTTCCCAAAGGCGGCAGTGAGTGTTTGTGCGCGGGCCAAATATTCAGGCAGCATTCCTGTCTTTTCTTTGTATTCTCCTTTAATTTGTAGCACGACCAACTCTGAATTCGTTAAAATCCTGACTTTTCGAGCCCCGTTGATCAGTGCCTTCTCAATACCCACGATTAAAGCTTCATATTCGACTTCATTGTTGATAGCTTCGAACCATAGCTGGAAAGATAGATCGGTTATCTCCCCACTTGGGCTCGTGATGGTAAATCCGGGACCACATCCTCCTGCTGATACCGATCTGTCGATGTTAATGACCCAGTCCTCTGCGTCACGATCTTGAGAGTTCGTAAAGACAGCTTCGACCACAAAATCGGCAAAGGCCTGGGCCAGACGGGATTTTCTGGGTTTGAAATGAATGTCAAATTCGGAAAGCTCCACTGCCCACTTAACCATCCTTAATGAAAGGGATGGTGATTGCAGGATCTGATGGAGGGGCAGGTCGGAGAGCACGTCAATGGTGTGAGCCTAAAAATAAGGCCTCAATCTTCGCGCTGCGAAAACCGCAAATAGAGCCATCTTCTCTATTGAGGTGTATCTGGATTCAGCTGACTATAAAACCCTACTGGCGAAATAGATAGGAAGTTTAGATTCCCTAGTGAGCACCGTGCTGATAGTTGTGGATCCGACGACGAGGTATAGTTGTAGATTTTCATGCTCGGGTGGATAATGAAGAGTGCGCAAGGTAGTCAAGTATTCCTTCATATTTTTGAAAGCTTTTATCCAAAGCGGCAGTCCATTCGACTGGACCTTTCTTTTTTAGCTGTGCGATGAAAGGCAAGGAGTGGTTAGCTAATCCCGAGCAGAATCTGCTCAAATAGTTGACCGAGCTGTTCAGTTTCTGAATGTCGTTCAGCGTCTTAGAAGGAGCCATATCAAGGATGGTCTGTACTTTTGAAGGGTTCACGTCTATCCCGCGGTTGCTTATCATGAAACCTAGGAATTTTCCAAAATCTACTCCAAAAGCACACTTTTCTGGATTCAGGAAAACACAATTTCTTCTTAGAGTGTCGATGGTTTCCTGTTGATCCTTGCAGTGGTCCTCCTTTGTAAGGCTTTTGATCACGATGTCATCGACGTAAACTGCAATGTTTCTGCCGATCTGTGACTCAAACACTACTCGATCATTCGTCGGAAGGTGCCATCAGCGTTCTTGAGCCCGAACGACATTACCTTATAGCAGAAAGTCCCCGGGTTGGTGATGAAGGCAGTGCTTTTCTCATCGTGCGGGATCATTTTGATCTGATTGTAGCCGAAATAGGCATCCAAAAAACTTAGCATTGCGTGCCCTGCTGTGGTGTCTACTAGCTCATCGATAGACGGCAAAGGGTAGCTATCTTTCGGGCAAGCTTTGTTCAGATCTTTGAAATCTACACATATTCTCCATTTGCCACTGCTCTTTCTGACCAGCACCACATTCGATAACCAGGTCGAATCATTGATCTCGCGAATAAATCCGGCTTGTAGAAGTTTTTGTACCACTCTTGCTTTGCTGCTTCTGATTTTTCGGTGACCATTTTTCTCTCTCTTTGGCACACAGGCTTTGCATCGCGATTGAGTCTCAAAGAATGCTCCGTAGTCTCTCGCAGGAGCCCTTTTAAGTGTTGTTGCGACCAGCCAAACTGTGATCGTGGTACAGGGGTTCGGTCTTGATTGGGAAGGGAAAGAAAGCGATCTTTTCCTCGACGATTTTTTCAGCTACTTTTTCGGGTCGAACTTCCAGCTCCGCTTGTTGTTGTTCGGATGTGGCCTCTTACTCGGGTTCATCAGCCATTTCTTCTTTTAAAGACCCACGATCGTTTCTATTAATCGCGAATATTCGGTTGTGACCCTTTTTTACTAAGGACAAGTAGCAAATTCTACTTTCTGCCTGTTCACCTCGTGCTTTGCCTACCTTTCCATCAGCACATAGGAATTTGATGCCAAAATGATAGATGGAGCATGCTATTTGGAATTTGAATAGACTTACCTGACCCATGATAGCATTGTAGATGGATGGCAGTCGCACCACTATGAATTTAATCATGTGGGTTCTTCTATTTGGAGCAGTCCCTAACGTCAGGGCCAATTCGATCATTCCAGCTACCTCAACTTCGTCTACAGAGAAAGAGACTAGTTTTCCCGAGTAGCGACGTAAAGTGCTTTCAGCGAACCCGAGTTGCTCAAAGGCGTCCCCATAAAGGGCGTCCACGGATGAACCCGTGTCTAGCAGAACCAGCTTGACCGTTTTAGTTCCTATCTGCATATCGATGAACATAGGATCCGAGTGGGGCATCCTAAGGTCGCGAGCGTCCCGAGTGTGAGAAATAGAAAAACTCAGTACCGCGTGCGCAGTGGATGCTTGCTTGACACTGGCTTCGGATGGGGGGCATCTGGCTTCTCTCTCATAGTTTTTCCTCTCCTTCTTACTAGTGCCAGATGTCGCGGGTCCCCTAGCGATGGTGTTAATGCATCCATATGGAGAGGGAGGTTTTCGGCGATCCTCGCTGGAGCGCTCAGGTCGGTATCCTCTTCTCTTGTTGCCATTTCTTCCTCCCCTATTATGGGGGTAAGTTCTCCTGCCCCTTCCCCTAGCTGCATATTGGGGATTGTAGGGCCGTGGTTGAGCGTTAGATGGTCTATATTGTTGGGGAGGAACCACAGGAGGATGGCGTTGTTGTGGCGTCGTGACTGGATGACTGGGATTTGTTGGTGGGGCACAAATCTGAAGGGGCACTTCTTTTTGAGGGAGGGCCTGCGGAATCCCATAGACTGGAGGTAAAATCTCGTCGGGATGAGCCATCATCACATTTGTTGGGTCATCATGTGGACCTGGTCCCGTTCTTTCGTTGTATTGGACTTCATGGACATGAGGTCGCAGTGGGGCAATTGGGTATTACCAGGGATGATTGCGGTGTTGTTGATTCCCAAAATTTTCTCTTCCTTGGCGCTTGTTAGGGACCCTGTGGTAGAACGGTGGTATGGATTCGACGGGTCGCGAGCTAGAGCTTGCAGTCTCCATGGTGTGGATTTGTTTGGTTACAAGCTCTCGCAGAACATCGTAGATCTCTGCCTCTTTTCGGAATAGGCAGATCTTGAAGTCTCCATTGGCCAGATTGCCCATTAATATTGTGTTTGCAGATTCGTGGTTGAATCTTGGGATTTGTACTACCATGTTGGTGACACTACCAAAAACACAGGAAATAGCCACGGTCAAATAGCCACGAATTGGCCACGAATGACCGTGGCTAAACAGTTTAGCCACGGGCATAGCCACAAATTTCATGTTCGTCGCCATTCGTGGCTATATGCCTCGTCGTTAAATGCCAGATTTTCGACATCCGTGGCTAATAGCCACGATCTGACAAGTTCGTGGCTATGTCCGTGGCCGGTTCGAAATCGTGTCATCCGTGGTTGTAGCGACGAAGTTAGCCACAGTGTATGTCGTGGCTGATTTCGCAGCTTGGCACGTGCGAGATGTCTAACGTCTTTCATGGTTGATTTCGTGGCAACACCCGTGGCCAATTAGGTGGTATTGTTGGTTATGGTCGTGGCGACTCTCGTGGCCGTATTCGTGGCTAAATTCGTGACTATTGCTAACTATGCCTGTGGCCTTATTCGTGGCCTTATTCGTTCTATAAGCTAGAAAATAAATTTAATGTAATTTTATAAATCTGTCACACAAACACATCCAAAATACAACCATAAATTACACCATTCAAAACACTCATACAACATACACAGATACTACACCTAAGAAAAGACACCAACGCATCTTAAGAATCTAGACACTAGTTTGAGAGCTTCCGCCTTGTTCCTACACCCAATGCTTCACACTGTACCAAAGTATGAAATTAAATGTCCCTGTTCAATTACAAAAACATAATACAAATCAAATACTAAATTTCATAAAATAGCAGATTGAATAAGTAAATTAAAACAATTTTAAAAATAACAAGTTCATAAACAAAGACATCAAGATACACAATGCATTGCCTACAAAATAAGAAAGGAAATCAGTCTCAATTTAGTTTTTAATTTTTCTTTTTCCCTTTAATAGTTCCTCTCCTTTTCTTGTATTAAAGGGCAATCAGATATTCAATTTACAATATGGAACTATGTTGCTGTTACATACACGCAGATTTCTTTGATACTTTCATCCAAGTATTTGTTGTAATCTCCAAATCCATCCCAAATCAGGTTGACTGTTCACATAATAGTTAACAGAAGGTTAGCTCAACTCTCTAAGGAGAACAGATACCAAGTTTCTAATATTCAAAATAAACAAGATCCAATTCATAGAAAAAAAACCGAATTCAACACAAAAAAAAAACTCACAACTATTGAACCTTAAGTACCAAATCAGTACAAAAATCCCAATTTTTTTTGTATAAATTTGTACTCTTTGATTTAATATTGTATATCATCCGAACAAGAGAGACAAGCCAGATAGAGAGCATAAAACTTCACCTCACATGGCTGTTTACTTGCAGATTCAAAGGAAGGAGGAAGCAGAAAACTTCAATCCATCCCACCTCGTTCTCCTTGATGCTGCATCCTCCAATCTGACACTGACGCCGGCTCTTCCCAGGCTGCTTGTGGATCTGGAGTTTGTTCGCTATGGCTTCGGTGGTGTGAGTTCGAAAGCTACGGCGGCCTGTGGATCTGTGAGTCCGAATAGGTTAAAAAAGGAGATTCGAGATTTGAGAACTGAACAAGGAGCTACAGTTGTAGTTAATATGGGATTTGCTCATGTTTTCTATGATTCTGAAACTAAAATAAAAGATGAAGTAGAAAATGGTGGATCTGTTGAGCATTTGGCTCGAGGGACGGGTCCGATTCGAGTGGAGGAAAGAAAATCATTCGCCAATTTATTCAAGAACATGAGACCATGAGAGGAGGAGGAGGAGGAGAAGAAAACATACCTGGAAAGAAGAGGAGGGAGATTTCTGGAAGCAATTTTCAACCATGGAGAAGAAAGCTTGGAAAAGAGGCGATTATTGTAAAGACCGGGAAATTTTAGAATATTAAATTATTAAAATAATGATTTATAATCATCTCGAATTCTAAGATTCAGACATTTTCAGAAGTTCCGTCCTCGATCAAAATAATTTCATTCTAACTCTTTTCGAAAAACCCCGACAAAATTTTATTTTAAAGTCCGATAATTCCATATGTTTTTGCGCGTTTTATGAATTTATCTAGCCTTCTTATACCATGTCTCATACAATCTTTTACGAATACTATTACTCATTGACATTCAAAAGTTATTATTTCAACTGAAAATTTTAGTTATTTTGGGAGGGTTTTAGATAAGGGATGGAATGGTGTTGGGGTAAATTTGGGTAAAGTTTTTTTTTTTGCTTTCTTTTCGTGCTTCCCCTGTCCTCCTCAGGGAGCCATCTTTGGCCCTGTGTGCAACTTGCCAGATTGTTGTTCTGTGCCAATTCAACACTTTTCCCTCTACATATTGTCTGCAATCAGAAAAGTCACAAACCCACAAAAAGCAATCCCCTCTCTCTCTCCTAATTGCTCTCTGCAAGAAGCCCAGAAATCCCCACCCCCAATCCTTCGTTTTGGTTCAAATCTAACACCACCACACCGTACCTCCCTCCTCCGTAAGCGCAGCAGTAGCAGGCGGTATTAGCCCCGCCTTCAGTTCCTCCGATGCCGACGAGACGCCAGGCATCCACCGCCACACCTCAACTCCGCCACCACCAGCTCCTCCTTGGCTCCACTTCCCTTCGTTTCCGCCGCTATCATCACTTCCGAGCCGCCCAGGAGCCCAGTGCCGTCTCCCTGCACTGCCTCTGTTTCGCCGAGAGGAAACCAACGCTTCCTCGCCCTCTTCCTCGAGCGGTAGTCGAATCCGAGCACGCAAGAGCACCCCGAGGCCTCCTCTCTCTTAATCGGAGCCGGGATCCACCCTCAGGGCCCGTCGGAGCCGCGGGAGCCTCTCTCCCCTATTTCGATGTGCAAACGGTTGGTTTTGATTCCGTTTTGTTTTTCAATTCGAAACCCAATAAAAATGCACCTTACTTACTCCTTTCTTCGTCCTAGACTGTGCCAGCGTCGATCCACCTCCAATGAAGCTCCATCGACTCCCATGGACGTTTTCCGACGAAAATTCGCATCCTCGGTGAGCTCCGTTTCCTCTCTTCCTTGACTGCGTTTGGGTCGTTTTCTATGGGTTGCGGTCCGAGTTTATGGTAGTCGGGATGGGGTGTCGGGATCCTGTTAGGTTCGGAGTGAGAGCGCACTGCCGGCCGGCCTGGAATTCTTCTTCTTTTCCTTTCGTGTTTAGTCGCCACAGCCGGCGCCTCTGAGCCCTGTTCTATTGCCTGAGGAAGACGAGCCCTTTCCTTTCTTTCTTTCGTAGGGATGGGCCGGATCCGGGTAGACATAAGGGTTATATCGTTTTAACCGGGTTTCAGATTTGGGGGATAGGATCTGGGCCTCTTTTCTCTGCTGGGCGGGTCGGATCTCTCTTTTGGGTTTCATTTCCGATTTTGGGTATTGGGCTCGGTTGTAGAAATAAGAGAGTTGGGCTTGTTTGTTTAATTAAGAGGGATGTGTTTTATGAGTTATGTGTTATGGTTATATTTATGAGTATATGTTTTGAGATTATATGGGTAGCAAGTGTTAAATTATTTGAACATTATTGTTATTATTTTAGGATTTGGTTATAATTATAAATTCTAGAAATTAACCGTTGTATATTGTTATTTGTTTTAAAATAGTATTAATTGGATTATTTAAATATAATGCATTTTGTGATGACTTAAGTATGTGATTTTGGAATTTTTTGAAAATAAATTATTAATAACCTGGTTGATGTTTATGTTAATTATGTATATTGATGATAAATGATTTAGAAGGAGTTTTCAAGTTTTCAGAAATATCTTTTAAGGAATTGTGCTTGGAAAACCAAAATGCCGGAATTATTTCTATTATATGATTTTGAGAGATTAACTTTAACGTTTAAATGTTTAATGTCGGGATTTGACTAAGTACGATTTCAAAAGAATTGTTTGGAAATGAGTTGAATTAACTCGAGATTTAAGAGTTTTGGAAAATATGGTTGACACGATTTTATCGATGGGTTTGACTAGAAAAATGATTTTGGTTGATGTTGATCATATCGGAAAGGTTTTAGAAAATGGTTTTATCGTCAATTGGTTCTGAGGATATGGAGAACTTGAGTTCGGGTGTGCAAGAATGTTGGTTCGGTAGCTTATGGAAATGTCTTGATGATAGGTGTGTATTGCTAATGGATTGCTTTGGACTTGTATTTGGGCCCTTGCTTGTATTATCCTACTGTTCTGCATCTTCAGGTAAGTTCCCTAGGGGGCTTACTCAGGTTGGACATTCATGCCTGTTGTTGCATTTTATGTTAGGTGTTGCATATGTATAAAAGCATGCCATGTAGTATCCTGTTTAGGTTGCACTAATTGAATGAGCATCTGCTTACTTAATGCGTTTGAAACAGAACAGCTGTTATCTGTGATAGTCCTAGAGTCTTTGCTAGGGTCATAGGGTAGCCCAGCCTCATCGGGTACCCTGAGTCAATCGACTCATGAACTTCCTTATATTATGAGATGCCTGCGGGCTTTATTGTAGAGCGGGTTAGGCATGCGTGCCGCCCGATTATGATGGAATGCATTAACGAACTGGTCAGTCTACGCCCTATCGGAAGGGGGTGGAGGTAGGAGAGGGATATGCCACTTGGCATTGTCTTGGGCCCTTTACAGTATTTTTACACATTATTATACTTAGGGGCATGCTAGTGTGTTTGACTTTCATACTGCATTAAAGCATATTTATTAGGTATAGCACATACTATGTGGCCTCAGCGAGGACTACCGGTCCCGCATGAGTGGCTCGATCTGACTCCTTTCCCCGTTCTTTTTTTTTAAGGTATTTTCTGCAGATTCTGAGTACTCGATGTCTATATGACGGGGTTTCCTTTTGGCAAATTGAAGAACCTAGCTAATTCTCTAACTTAGTATAAATGGTAATCATTCGCTTATGTTTTGATTTTGACCCGGCTCTGTCGTGACACTTTGTATCTTAACTTTGTTTCCGCTTTACTTTCATTTGAACTGAATTTCGCGACATAGTCTTAGGACAGGTTAAGGGTACCCAATGGCCCTTCGAGGTTTTTAGGGTTTGAAATCCATCTTTGTACTAATCTTAAACAAGTTTGAAACCTCGACCCGTACCTGGATTGCAAGATCCGAACAAGGGTTTTCATCCCTTGAAACATAACCCGAAAATCATAATTCTGGGCTATTACAATTATGCAGATCCAGTCTCCAGGAAATGAAAACAGTCGATCAAAACCATGAATTTTGGGGCAAATGGGATGGAGAGGCGAGAGGAAGAGATGACAATGGAGGTAGATGGAAGGGAGAGGTGACATGGATCAATCGCAGTTTATTCAGAATGCACCATTAAAAGTGAAAAGAGAGAGGCAAGTTGAAGCGTTGAAGGCAGAGAGGCGGTGAAGAGGATGAATTAGGGTTAGAATGTGAAAAGTTGCTTTTTATACCCACCTTGGGCCAACAATCCGAAATTTCAAATTACCGCTCAAAAATACATTACCGCTCAAAAACATTTCTATTCACCGCCTAAAATGTGGATAGAAAATTTGACAACATATATTGACATTTTATATATATATATATATAATTTTTCTAATTTGAAACATACTAGTAATATATAAAATATTCAAATTTCTATTCACCACCTAAAATGTGGATAGAAAATTTTCCAACATATATTAATTAGTTAATAAAATATTTTGTTCAACACTCATTGGTTACTTATATAAGAATTTTTTAGGTAACATATGGTTTTATTTAACCGTCATTAGTTACTTCTATAAGTTTTCGTCAAAACTTAATTTTATAGTGTTTTCGTAAGAATTTATTAGTTAATACAAAGTTTTATTCAACATTTATTAGTTATTTATATGTGTTTTCCTCATAACACGTCGTTATAGTATTTTAGTAAGAATTTATTCGTAAATCTAAGATTTTATTAAACATTTATTCATTATGTATGTGAATTTTCCTCAAAACATACTCTTATAGTATTGTATTAATAATTTGTTGGTCAATAAAAGGTATATTAAACAGTTTTTAGTTACTTATATGAGTTTTACTCAAAACATACTCTTATAATATTCTAATAAGAATTTATTCATCAATATAAGGTTTTATTAAACATTTATTCGTTACTTATATGGGTTTTCCTCACAACATACTCTCGTAATATTCTAATAAGAATTTATTAGTCAATATAACGTTTTACTAAACATTTATTCTTTACTTATATGAGTTTTCCTCAAAACATACTCCTATATATAGTAATGTAATAAGAATTTATTAGTCAATATGATGTTGTATGAAACATTTATTCTTTACTTATATGAGTTTTCCTCAAAAAAATAGTCATATAGTATTCTAATAAGAATTTATTAGTTGATCTAAAGTTTTATTAAACATTTGTTAGTTACTTCTGTGAGTTATCCTCAAAATATACTCCTATAGTATTCTAATAAGAATTTATTAGTCAATATAATGTTTTATGAAAACTTTATCCTTTACTTCTATGAGTTTTCCTCAAACCATAAACTTAGAGTATTCTAATAAGAATTTATTAGTTAATATAGGGTTTTATTAAACATTTGTTAGTTACTTATATGAGGTTTCTTCAAAACATACTTTTACAGTATTCTAATAAGAATTTAGTAGTCATTATAAGGTTTTATTAAACATCTATTTGTTACTTATACGAGTTTTCCCCAAAACAAACTCCTATAGTATTCTAATAAGAACTTATTAGTCAATATAATGTTTTATGAAACATTTATTCTCTACCTATATGAGGTTTCCTCAAAACATACTTTTATAGTATTCTAATAAGAATTTAGTAGTCAATATAAGGTTTTATTAAACATCTATTTGTTACTTATATGAGTTTTCCTAAAAACATACTCCTATAGTATTCTAATAAGAATTTATTAGTCAATATAATGTTTTATGAAACATTTATTCTCTACGTATATGAGTTTTCCTCAAAACATACTCTTATAGTATTCTAATAAGAATTTATTAGTTAATATCAGATTTTATTAAACATTTGTTGGTTACATCCATGAGTTTTCCTCAAAACATACTCCTATAATATTTTAATAAGAATTTAGTAGTCAATATAATGTTTTATGAAACATTTATTCTTTACTTATATGAGTTTTCCTCAAAACATACTTTTATAGTATTCTAATAAGAATTTAATAATTAATATAAGGTTTTAATAAACATTTGTTAGTTACTTACATGAGGTTTCCTCAAAACATAATTTCACAGTATTCTAATAAGAATTTAGTAGTCAATATAAGGTTTTATTAAACATCTATTTTTTACTTATACGAGTTTTCCCCAAAACAAACTCCTATAGTATTCTAATAAGAATTTATTAGTCAATATAATGTTTTATGAAACATTTATTCTCTACCTATATGAGTTTTCCTCAAAACATACTATTATAGTATTCTAATAAGAATTTAGTAGTCAATATAAGGTTTTATTAAACATCTATTTGTTACTTATATGAGTTTTCCTAAAAACATACTCCTATAGTATTCTAATAAGAATTTATTAGTCAATATAATGTTTTATGAAACTTTTATTCTCCACGTATATCATTTTTCCTCAAAACATACTCTTATAGTATTCTAATAAGAATTTATTAGTTAATATCAGGTTTTATTAAACATTAGTTGGTTACATCCATGAGTTTCCTCAAAACATACTCCTATAATATTCTAATAAGAATTTAGTAGTCAATATAATGTTTTATAAAACATTTATTCTTTACTTATATGACTTTTCCTCAAAACATACTTTTATAGTATTCTAATAAGAATTTATTAGTTAATATAAGATTTTATTAAACATTTGTTAGTTACTTACATGAGGTTTCCACAAGACATACTCTTACAGTATTCTAATAAGAATTTAGTAGTCAATATAAGGTTTTATTAAACATCTATTTGTTACTTATACGAGTTCACCCCAAAACATACTCCTATAGTATTCTAATAAGAATTTATTAGTCAATATAATGTTTTATGAAACATTTATACTCTACTTATATAAGGTTTCCTCAAAACATACTCTTACAGTATTTTAATAAGAATTTAATTTGTAGTCAATATAAGGTTTTAGTAAACATCTATTTGTTACTTATATCAGTTTTCCTAAAAGCATACTTCTATAGTATTCTAATAAGAATTTATTAGTCAATATAATGTTTTATGAAACATTTATTCTCTACTTAAATGTGTTTTTCTGAAAACATACTCTTATAGTATTCTAATAAGAATTTATTAGTTAATATAATGTTTTATGAAACATTTATTCTCTACGTATTTGATTTTTCCTCAAAACATACTCTTATAGTATTCTAATAAGAATTTATTAGTTAATATCAGGTTTTATTAAACATTTGTTGGTTACATCCATGAGTTTTCCTCAAAACATACTCCTATAATATTCTAATAAGAATTTAGTAGTCAATATAATGTTTTATGAAACATTTATTCTTTACTTATATGACTTTTCCTCAAAACAAACTTTTATAATATTCTAATAAGAATTTATTAGTTAATATAAGGTTTTATTAAACATTTGTTAGTTATTTAGATGAGGTTTCCTCAAGACATACTCTTAAAGTATTCTAATAAGAATTTAGTAGTCAATATAAGGTTTTATTAAACATCTATTTGTTACTTATACGAGTTCACCCCAAAACATACTCCTATAGTATTCTATTAAGAATTTATTAGTGAATATAATGTTTTATGAAACATTTATTCTCTACTTATATAAGGTTTCCTCAAAACATAGTCTTACAGTATTTTAATAAGAATTTAATTTGTAGTCAATATAAGGTTTTAGTAAACATCTATTTGTTACTTATATCAGTTTTCCTAAAAGCATACTTCTATAGTATTCTAATAAGAATTTATTAGTCAATATAATGTTTTATGAAACATTTATTCTATACTTAAATGTGTTTTTCTGAAAACATACTCTTATAGTATTCTAATAAGAATTTATTAGTTAATATAATGTTTTATGAAACATTTATTCTCTACGTATTTGATTTTTCCTCAAAACATACTCTTATAGTATTCTAATAAGAATTTATAAGTTAATATCAGGTTTTATTAAACATTTGTTGGTTACATCCATGAGTTTTCCTCAAAACATACTCCTATAATATTCTAATAAGAATTTAGTAGTCAATATAATGTTTTATGAAACATTTATTCTTTACTTATATGACTTTTCCTCAAAACAAACTTTTATAATATTCTAATAAGAATTTATTAGTTAATATAAGGTTTTATTAAACATTTGTTAGTTATTTAGATGAGGTTTCCTCAAGACATACTCTTAAAGTATTCTAATAAGAATTTAGTAGTCAATATAAGGTTTTATTAAACATCTATTTGTTACTTATACGAGTTCACCCCAAAACATACTCCTATAGTATTCTATTAAGAATTTATTAGTGAATATAATGTTTTATGAAACATTTATTCTCTACTTATATAAGGTTTCCTCAAAACATAGTCTTACAGTATTTTAATAAGAATTTAATTTGTAGTCAATATAAGGTTTTAGTAAACATCTATTTGTTACTTATATCAGTTTTCCTAAAATCATACTTCTATAATATTCTAATAAGAATTTATTAGTCAATATAATGTTTTATGAAACATTTATTCTCTACTTAAATATGTTTTTCTGAAAACATAATCTTATAGTATTCTAATAAGAATTTATTAGTTAATATAATGTTTTATGAAACATTTATTCTCTACCTATATGAGCTTTCCTCAAGACCTACTCTTATAGTATTCTAATAAGAATTTAGTAGTCAATATAAGGTTTTATTAAACATCTATTTGTTACGTATATGAGTTTTCCTCAAAACATACTCTTATAGTATTCTAATAAGAATTTATTAGTTAATATCAGGTTTTATTAAACATTTGTTGGTTACATCCATGAGTTTTCCTCAAAACATACTGTTATAATATTCTAATAAGAATTTAGTGGTCAATATAATGTTTTATGAAACATTTATTCTTTACTTATATGAGTTTTTCTCAAAACATACTTTTATAGTATTCTAATATGAATTTCTTAGTTAATATAAGGTTTTATTAAACATTTGTTAGATACTTGCATGCGGTTTCCTCAAGACATACTCTTACAATATTCTAATAAGAATTTAGTAGTCAATATAAGGTTTTATTAAACATCTATTTGTTACTTTTACGAGTTTCCCCCAAAACATACTCCTATAGTACTCTAATAAGAATTTATTAGTCAATATATTGTTTTATGAAACATTTATTCTCGACTTATATGAGGTTTCCTCAAAACATACTCTTACAGTATTTTAATAAGAATTTAATTAGCAGTCAATATAAGGTTTTATTAAACATCTATTTGTTACTTATATGAGTTTTCCTAAAAACATACTTCTATCGTATTCTAATAAGAATTTATTAGTCAATATAATGTTTTATGAAACATTTATTCTCTACGTATATGAGTTTTCCTCAAAACATACTCTTATAGTATTCTAATAAGAATTTATTAGTTAATATCAGGTTTTATTAAACATTTGTTGGTTACATCCTTGAGTTTTCCTCAAAACATACTCCTATAATATTCTAATAAGAATTTAGTAGTCAATATAAGGTTTTATGAAACATTTATTCTTTACTTATATGACTTTTCCTCAAAACAAACTTTTATAATATTCTAATAAGAATTTATTAGTTAATATAAGGTTTTATTAAACATTTGTTAGTTACTTAGATGAGGTTTCCTCAAGACATACTCTTACAGTATTCTAATAAGAATTTAGTAGTCAATATAAGGTTTTATTAAACATCTATTTGTTACTTATACGAGTTCACCCCAAAACATACTCCTATAGTATTCTATTAAGAATTTATTAGTCAATATAATGTTTTATGAAACATTTATTCTCTACTTATATAAGGTTTCCTCAAAACATACTCTTACAGTATTTTAATAAGAATTTAATTTGTAGTCAATATAAGGTTTTAGTAAACATCTATTTGTTACTTATATCAGTTTTCCTAAAAACATACTTCTATAGTATTCTAATAAGAATTTATTAGTCAATATAATGTTTTATGAAACATTTATTCTCTACTTAAATGTGTTTTTCTGAAAACATAATCTTATAGTATTCTAATAAGAATTTATTAGTTAATATAATGTTTTATGAAACATTTATTCTCTACCTATATGAGCTTTCCTCAAGACCTACTCTTATAGTATTCTAATAAGAATTTAGTAGTCAATATAAGGTTTTATTAAACATCTATTTGTTACTAATATGAGTTTTCCTAAAAACATACACCTATAGTATTCTAATTAGAATTTATTACTCAATATAATGTTTTATGAAACATTTATTTTTTACGTATATGAGTTTTCCTCAAAACATACTCTTATAGTATTCTAATAAGAATTTATTAGTTAATATCAGGTTTTATTAAACATTTGTTGGTTACATCCATGAGTTTTCCTCAAAACATACTCCTATAATATTCTAATAAGAATTTAGTAGTCAATATAATGTTTTATGAAACATTTATTCTTTACTTATATGACTTTTCCTCAAAACAAACTTTTATAATATTCTAATAAGAATTTATTAGTTAATATAAGGTTTTATTAAACATTTGTTAGTTACTTAGATGAGGTTTCCTCAAGACATACTCTTACAGTATTCTAATAAGAATTTAGTAGTCAATATAAGGTTTTATTAAACATCTATTTGTTACTTATACGAGTTCACCCCAAAACATACTCCTATAGTATTCTATTAAGAATTTATTAGTCAATATAATGTTTTATGAAACATTTATTCTCTACTTATATAAGGTTTCCTCAAAACATACTCTTACAGTATTTTAATAAGAATTTAATTTGTAGTCAATATAAGGTTTTAGTAAACATCTATTTGTTACTTATATCAGTTTTCCTAAAAACATACTTCTATAGTATTCTAATAAGAATTTATTAGTCAATATAATGTTTTATGAAACATTTATTCTCTACTTAAATGTGTTTTTCTGAAAACATAATCTTATAGTATTCTAATAAGAATTTATTAGTTAATATAATGTTTTATGAAACATTTATTCTCTACCTATATGAGCTTTCCTCAAGACCTACTCTTATAGTATTCTAATAAGAATTTAGTAGTCAATATAAGGTTTTATTAAACATCTATTTGTTAATAATATGAGTTTTCCAAAAAACATACACCTATAGTATTCTAATTAGAATTTATTAGTCAATATAATGTTTTATGAAACATTTATTTTTTACGTATATGAGTTTTCCTCAAAACATACTCTTATAGTATTCTAATAAGAATTTATTAGTTAATATCAGGTTTTATTAAACATTTGTTGGTTACATCCATGAGTTTTCCTCAAAACATACTCCTATAATATTCTAATAAGAATTTAGTAGTCAATATAATGTTTTATGAAACATTTATTCTTTACTTATATGACTTTTCCTCAAAACAAACTTTTATAATATTCTAATAAGAATTTATTAGTTAATATAAGGTTTTATTAAACATTTGTTAGTTACTTAGATGAGGTTTCCTCAAGACATACTCTTACAGTATTCTAATAAGAATTTAGTAGTCAATATAAGGTTTTATTAAACATCTATTTGTTACTTATATGAGTTCACCCCAAAACATACTCCTATAGTATTCTATTAAGAATTTATTAGTCAATATAATGTTTTATGAAACATTTATTCTCTACTTATATAAGGTTTCCTCAAAACATACTCTTACAGTATTTTAATAAGAATTTAATTTGTAGTCAATATAAGGTTTTAGTAAACATCTATTTGTTACTTATATCAGTTTTCCTAAAAACATACTTCTATAGTATTCTAATAAGAATTTATTAGTCAATATAATGTTTTATGAAACATTTATTCTCTACTTAAATGTGTTTTTCTGAAAACATAATCTTATAGTATTCTAATAAGAATTTATTAGTTAATATAATGTTTTATGAAACATTTATTCTCTACCTATATGAGCTTTCCTCAAGACCTACTCTTATAGTATTCTAATAAGAATTTAGTAGTCAATATAAGGTTTTATTAAACATCTATTTGTTACTTATATGAGTTTTCCTAAAAACATACACCTATAGTATTCTAATTAGAATTTATTAGTCAATATAATGTTTTATGAAACATTTATTTTCTACGTATATGAGTTTTCCTCAAAACATACTCTTATAGTATTCTAATAAGAACTTATTAGTTAATATCAGGTTTTTTTAAACATTTGTTGGTTACATCTATGAGTTTTCCTCAAAACATACTCTTATAATATTCTAATAAGAATTTAGTGGTCAATATAATGTTTTATGAAACATTTATCCTTTACTTATATGAGTTTTCCTCAAAACATACTTTTATAGTATTCTAATATGAATTTCTTAGTTAATATAAGGTTTTATTAAACATTTGTTAGATACTTGCATGCGGTTTCCTCAAGACATACTCTTACAGTATTCTAATAGAATTTAGTAGTCAATATAAGGTTTTATTAAACATCTATATGTTACTTTTACGAGTTTCCCCGAAAACATACTCCTATAGTACTCTAATAAGAATTTATTAGTCAACATATTGTTTTATGAAACATTTATTCTCGACTTATATGAGGTTTCCTCAAAACATACTCTTACAGTATTTTAATAAGAATTTTATTAGCAGTCAATATAAGGTTTTATTAAACATCTATTTGTTACTTATATGAGTTTTCCTAAAAACATACTTCTATCGTATTCTAATAAGAATTTATTAGTCAATATAATGTTTTATGAAAATTTATTCTCTACATATATGAGTTTTCCTGAAAACATACTCTTATAGTATTCTAATAAGAATTTATTAGTTAATATCAGGTTTTATTAAACATTTGTTGGTTACATCCACGAGTTTTCCTCAAAACATACTCCTATAATATTCTAATAAGAATTTAGTAGTCAATATAATGTTTTATTAAACATTTATTCTTTATTTATATGAGTTTTCCGTAAAACATACTTTTATATTATTCTAATAAGAATTTATTAGTCAATATAATGTTTTATGAAACATTTATTCTCTACCTATATGAGGTTTCCTCAAAACATACTCTTATAGTATTCTAATAAGAATTTAGTAGTCAATATAAGGTTTTATTAAACATCTATTTGTTACCTATATGAGTTTTTCTAAAAATATACTCCTATAGTATTCCAATAAGAATTTATTAGTCAATATAATGTTTTATGAAACATTTATTCTCTACGTATTTGAGTTTTCCTCAAAACATACTCTTATAGTATTCTAATAAGAATTTAATTTGTAATCAATATAAGGTTTTAGTAAACATCTATTTGTTACTTATATCAGTTTTCCTAAAAACATGCTTCTATAGTATTCTAATAAGAATTTATTAGTCAATATAATGTTTTATGAAACATTTATTCTTTACTTATATGACTTTTCCTCAAAACAAACTTTTATAATATTCTAATAAGAATTTATTAGTTAATATAAGGTTTTATTAAACATTTGTTAGTTACTTAGATGAGGTTTCCTCAAGACATACTCTTACAGTATTCTAATATGAATTTAGTAGTCAATATAAGGTTTTATTAAACATCTATTTGTTACTTATACGAGTTCACCCCAAAACATACTCCTATAGTATTCTATTAAGAATTTATTAGTCAATATAATGTTTTATGAAACATTTATTCTCTACTTATATAAGGTTTCCTCAAAACATACTCTTACAGTATTTTAATAAGAATTTAATTTGTAGTCAATATAAGGTTTTAGTAAACATCTATTTGTTACTTATATCAGTTTTCCTAAAAACATACTTCTATAGTATTCTAATAAGAATTTATTAGTCAATATAATGTTTTATGAAACATTTATTCTCTACTTAAATGTGTTTTTCTGAAAACATAATCTTATAGTATTCTAATAAGAATTTATTAGTTAATATAATGTTTTATGAAACATTTATTCTCTACCTATATGAGCTTTCCTCAAGACCTACTCTTATAGTATTCTAATAAGAATTTAGTAGTCAATATAAGGTTTTATTAAACATCTATTTGTTACTTATATGAGTTTTCCTAAAAACATACACCTATAGTATTCTAATTAGAATTTATTAGTCAATATAATGTTTTATGAAACATTTATTTTCTACGTATATGAGTTTTCCTCAAAACATACTCTTATAGTATTCTAATAAGAACTTATTAGTTAATATCAGGTTTTATTAAACATTTGTTGGTTACATCTATGAGTTTTCCTCAAAACATACTCCTATAATATTCTAATAAGAATTTAGTGGTCAATATAATGTTTTATGAAACATTTATTCTTTACTTATATGAGTTTTCCTCAAAACATACTCTTATAGTATTCTAAAAAGAACTTATTAGTTAATATCAGGTTTTATTAAACATTTGTTGGTTACATCTATGAGTTTTCCTCAAAACATACTCCTATAATATTCTAATAAGAATTTAGTGGTCAATATAATGTTTTATGAAACATTTATTCTTTACTTATATGAGTTTTCCTCAAAACATACTTTTATAGTATTCTAATATGAATTTCTTAGTTAATATAAGGTTTTATTAAACATTTGTTAGATACTTGCATGCGGTTTCCTCAAGACATACTCTTACAGTATTCTAATAAGAATTTAGTAGTCAATATAAGGTTTTATTAAACATCTATTTGTTACTTTTACGAGTTTCCCCCAAAACATACTCCTATAGTACTCTAATAAGAATTTATTAGTCAACATATTGTTTTATGAAACATTTATTCTCGACTTATATGAGGTTTCCTCAAAACATACACTTACAGTATTTTAATAAGAATTTTATTAGCAGTCAATATAAGGTTTTATTAAACATCTATTTGTTACTTATATGAGTTTTCCTAAAAACATACTTCTATCGTATTCTAATAAGAATTTATTAGTCAATATAATGTTTTATGAAAATTTATTCTCTACATATATGAGTTTTCCTGAAAACATACTCTTATAGTATTCTAATAAGAATTTATTAGTTAATATCAGGTTTTATTAAACATTTGTTGGTTACATCCACGAGTTTTCCTCAAAACATACTCCTATAATATTCTAATAAGAATTTAGTAGTCAATATAATGTTTTATTAAACATTTATTCTTTATTTATATGAGTTTTCCGTAAAACATACTTTTATATTATTCTAATAAGAATTTATTAGTCAATATAATGTTTTATGAAACATTTATTCTCTACCTATATGAGGTTTCCTCAAAACATACTCTTATAGTATTCTAATAAGAATTTAGTAGTCAATATAAGGTTTTATTAAACATCTATTTGTTACCTATATGAGTTTTTCTAAAAATATACTCCTATAGTATTCCAATAAGAATTTATTAGTCAATATAATGTTTTATGAAACATTTATTCTCTACGTATATGAGTTTTCCTCAAAACATACTCTTATAGTATTCTAATAAGAATTTAATTTGTAATCAATATAAGGTTTTAGTAAACATCTATTTGTTACTTATATCAGTTTTCCTAAAAACATGCTTCTATAGTATTCTAATAAGAATTTATTAGTCAATATAATGTTTTATGAAACATTTATTCTCTACCTATACGAGGTTTCCTCAAAACATACTCTTATAGTATTCTAATAAGAATTTAGTAGTCAATATAAAGCTTTATTAAACATCTATTTGTTACTTATATGAGTTTTCCTAAAAAGATACTTCTATCGTATTCTAATAAGAATTTATTACTCAATATAATGTTTTATAAAACATTTATTCTCTACATATATGAGTTTTCCTGAAAACATACTCTTATAGTATTCTAATAAGAATTTAATAGTTAATATCAGGTTTTATTAAACGTTTGTTGGTTACATCCATGAGTTTTCCTCAAAACATACTCCTATAATATTCTAATAAGAATTTAGTAGTCAATATAATGTTTTATGAAACATTTATTCTTTACTTATATGAATTTTCCTCAAAACATACTTTTATAGTATTCTAATAAGAATTTATTAGTTAATATAAGGTTTTATTAAACATTTGTTAGTTACTTACATGAGGTTTCCTCAAGACATACTCGTACAGTATTCTAATAAGAATTTAGTAGTCAATATAAGGTTTTATTAAACATCTATTTGTTACTTATATTAGTTTTCCTAAAAACATACTCCTATAGTATTCTAATAAGAATTTATTGGTCAATATAATGTTTTATGAAACATTTATTCTCTACGTATATGAGTTTTCCTCAAAACATACTCTTATAGTATTCTAATAAGAATTTATTAGTTAATATCAGGTTTTATTAAACGTTTGTTGGTTACATCCATGAGTTTTCCTCAAAACATACTCCTATAATATTCTAATAAGAATTTAGTAGTCAATATAATGTTTTATGAAACATTTATTCTTTACTTATATGAGTTTTCCTCAAAACATACTTTTATAGTATTCCAATAAGAATTTATTTGTTAATATAAGGTTTTATTAAACATTTGTTATTTACTTACATGCGGTTTCCTCAAGACATACTCTTACAGTATTCTAATAAGAATTTAGTAATCAATATAAGGTTTTATTAAACATCTATTTGTTACTTATACGAGTTTTCCCCAAAACATACACCTATAGTATTCTAATAAGAATTTATTAGTCAATATAATGTTTTATAAAACATTTATTCTCTACTTATATGAGGTTTCCTCAAATCATACTCTTACAGTATTTTAATAAGAATTTAATTAGCAGTCAATATAAGGTTTTATTAAACATCTATTTGTTCTGAACCGGTAAATATATAGATGTGGCGAAGGCCAAGGAGTAACAAAAAAGTAAGACCAAACTAGGAGTCTTACGTAAAATTAAAATAAATCCCAGTCACTACGAAACCTACCACCCACTACCCATTTTGAATATATAAGTATGTAAGTGGACCAACATAAGCAGACATATATTCAAAGAATCTGTTCGAATATATGTAAACTTAGGAGGCCAATAAATACCATAACTACATATTCAAAAGGGGAAGAATACCAACCAAAAAAATTTTAGGCCCTATCGACACTCAGCTCAACTATCTACCGGCCTACACTAAATTATAATGGACCCAGCACCCCAAATTACAAAGTCAAAAGCTCTACTCTAAATTGATTTATACTCCTTACCCAATGTATGACAGCAACCTTGCATGCCCAAACGAGCCTAACGCCATATGACAACAAAAAGAGCCATTCCACTGCACTAGTCCTTCTCAACACAGTTTTAGCCACCCGAAGCCATGGTCGCACAACCTGGATGGAAACATATATTTGTTACTTATACGAGTTTTCCCCAAAACATACTCCTATAGTATTCTAATAAGAATTTATTAGTCAATATAATGTTTTATGAAACATTTATTCTCTACTTATATGAGGTTTCCTCAAAACATACACTTACAGTATTTTAATAAGAATTTAATTTGTAGTCAATATAAGGTTTTATTAAACATCTATTTGTTACTTATATGAGTTTTCCTAAAAACATACTTCTATCGTATTCTAATAAGAATTTATTAGTCAATATAATGTTTTATAAAACATTTATTCTCTACATATATGAGTTTTCCTGAAAACATACTCTTATAGTATTCTAATAAGAATTTATTAGTTAATATCAGGTTTTATTTAACGTTTGTTGGTTACATCCATGAGTTTTCCTCAAAACATACTCCTATAATATTCTAATAAGAAGTTAGTAGTCAATATAATGTTTTATGAAACATTTATTCTTTACTTATATGAGTTTTCCTCAAAAAATACTTTTATAGTATTCTAATAAGAATTTATTAGTTAATATAAGGTTTTATTTAACATTTTTTAGTTACTTACATGCGGTTTCCTCAAGACGTACTCGTACAGTATTCTAATAAGAATTTAGTAGTCAATATAAAGTTTTATTAAACATATATTTGTTACTTATACGTGTTTTCCCCAAAACATACTCCTATAGTATTCTAATAAGAATTTATAAGTCAATATAATGTTTTATGAAACATTTATTCTCTACTTATATGAGGTCTCCTCAAAACATACACTTACAGTATTTTAATAAGAATTTAGTTAGTAGTCAATATAAGGTTTTATTAAACATCTATTTGTTACTTATATGAGTTTTCCTAAAAACATACTTCTATCGTATTCTAATAAGAATTTATTAGTCAATATAATGTTTTATAAAACATTTATTCTCTACATATATGAGTTTTCCTGAAAACATACTCTTATAGTATTCTAATAAGAATTTATTAGTTAATATCATGTTTTATTAAACGTTTGTTGGTTACATCCATGAGTTTTCCTCAAAACATACTCCTATAATATTCTAATAAGAATTTAGTAGTCAATATAATGTTTTATGAAACATTTATTCTTTACTTATATGAGTTTTCCTCAAAACATACTTTTATAGTATTCTAATAAGAATTTATTAGTTAATATAAGGTTTTATTTAACATTTGTTAGTTACTTACATGCGGTTTCCTCAAGACATACTCTTACAGTATTCTAATAAGAATTTAGTAGTCAATATAAAGTTTTATTAAACATATATTTGTTACTTATACGAGTTTTCCCCAAAACATACTCCTATAGTATTCTAATAAGAATTTATTAGTCAATATAATGTTTTATGAAACATTTATTCTCTACTTATATGAGGTTTCCTCAAAACATACACTTATAGTATTCTAATAAGAATTTATTAGTTAATATCAGGTTTTATTAAACATTTGTTGGTTACATCCATGAGTTTTCCTCAAAACATACTCCTATAATATTCTAATAAGAATTTAGTAGTCAATATAATGTTTTATGAAACATTTATTCTTTACTTATATGAGTTTTTTTCAAAACATACTTTTATAATATTCTAATAAGAATTTATTTGTTAATATAAGGTTTTATTAAACATTTGTTAATTACTTACATGCGGTTTCCTCAAGACATACTCTTACAG
This sequence comes from Persicaria maculosa, assembly GCA_963922045.1. NCBI lineage: Eukaryota > Viridiplantae > Streptophyta > Magnoliopsida > Caryophyllales > Polygonaceae > Persicaria > Persicaria maculosa. The sequence goes on along the minus strand of OY998253.1, from coordinate 39,001,998 downwards.
TATTCTAATAAGAATTTAGTAGTCAATATAAGGTTTTATTAAACATCTATTTGTTCTGAACTGGTAAATATATAGATAAGGGAATCAACCCAAAGATACAAAAGCAAGACCATACAGAAGAGTCTCGCGCAAAAGTGAGGTATACCAAAAGATCTACCCAAAAAATTTCCTAAGCCACCACAAAGAGAAACAACTTCTCTCTCAACTATACTCTTCTACTAGCATCTACCCTCTCTGTACCCTCCAAAACATACCTAGGAATCTCCATTACACACCAAACTAACTCCTTCATACCATCGTTCAGACCGCATCCCCTACACATCCGTCCTACGGCAAAGCATCTTGACTAGTGGCTTACTCTTCCACTTAGCCGAGATCCTTGACCTACAACTTGCTATCACAGCTTCAGCACATGCCCTTACTTCGAATCCTTCCTCTCTAAATATTACTCCATTTCTCGCCCTCCAGGTGTAATACACCAAGGCTTGAAACGCCAAAAGTTTGGCTTGGAATAGCTGCTTCTTCTGTATTCCTGTCGGCTCACTAGCAAACCAAGCCAGGCCCTCCTCAATAGATAAGAATCTCCTCGAGATACCAACCCATTGGAAGACAATATCCATGACATCTCGGATTGCAGGGCAGCTGAACCACAAATGGTCTTCTGTTTCCTCCTCATTTCTGCATAAGGTACAAGCAGCAGTGTCCATACCTCTCCAGTGCTTAGTCTTCTGTCTCGTCTGTAGCCTCTTGCGAGCAACTAACCACACTATGAATGCCCACTTTCGACTCTGCAATCTCCCCCAAATCACATCCCCCCAAGATACCTCAACTCCCTTCTGTCGGAGTAATTGGTATATCTTGGGACAAGACAAGCCACCAGAGGGAGTAAGATACGCTTCCAGGCTGCTGGCATGAACCCCATCATCTCCCAATTCAGTTTTCAGTACATCTCTCACTTGCACAATATTCCGCCAAATCCAATTCAGTTTTCAGTACATCTCTCACTTGTTACTTATACGAGTTTTCCCCAAAACATACACCTATAGTATTTTAATAAGAATTTATTAGTCAATATAATGTTTTATAAAACATTTATTCTCTACTTATATGAGGTTTCCTCAAAACATACTCTTACAGTATTTTCATAAGAATTTAATTAGTAGTCAATATAAGGTTTTATTAAACATCTATTTGTTACTTATATGAGTTTTCCGAAAAACATACTTCTATCGTATTCTAATAAAAATTTATTAGTCAATATAATGTTTTATGAAACATTTATTCTCTACATATATGAGTTTTCCTGAAAACATACTCTTATGGTATTCTAATAAGAATTTATTAGTTAATATCAGGTTTTATTAAACATTTATTGGTTACATCCATGAGTTTTCCTCAAAACATACTCCTATAATATTCTAATAAGAATTTAGTAGTCAATATAATGTTTTATGAAACATTTATTCTTTACTTATATGAGTTTTCCTCAAAACATACTTTTATAGTATTCTAATAAGAATTTATCAGTTAATATAAGGTTTTATTAAACATTTGTTAGTTACTTACATGAGGTTTCCTCAAGACATACTCGTACAGTATTCTAATAAGAATTTAGTAGTCAATATAAGGTTTTATTAAACATCTCTTTGTTACTTATATGAGTTTTCCTAAAAACATACTCCTATAGTATTCTAATAAGAATTTATTAGTCAATATAATGTTTTATGAAACATTTATTCTCTACGTATATGAGTTTTCCTCAAAACATACTCTTATAGTATTCTAATAAGAATTTATTAGTTAATATCAAGTTTTATTAAACATTTGTTCGTTACATCCATGAGTTTTCCTCAAAACATACTCCTATAATATTCTAATAAGAATTTAGTAGTCAATATAATTTTTATGAAACATTTATTCTTTACTTAATATAAGGTTTTATCAAACATTTGTTAGTTACTTACATGCGGTTTACTAAAGATATACTCTAACAGTATTCTAATAAGAATTTAGTAGTCAATATAAGGTTTTATTAAACATCTATTTGTTACTTATACGAGTTTTCCCCAAAACAAACTCCTATAGTATTCTATTAAGAATTTATTAGTCAATATAATGTTTTATGAAACATTTATTCTCTACCTATATGAGGTTTCCTCAAAACATACTCTTATAGTATTCTAATAAGAATTTAGTAGTCAATAGAAGGTTTTATTAAACATCTATTTGTTACTTATATGAGTTTTCCTAAAAACATACTTCTATCGTATTCTAATAAGAATTTATTAGTAAATATAATGTTTTATGAAACATTTATTCTCTACGTATATGAGTTTTCCTCAAAACACACTCTTATAGTATTCTAATAAGAATTTATTAGTTAATATCAGGTTTTATTAAACATTTGTTGGTTACATCCATGAGTTTTCCTCAAAACATACTCCTATAATATTCTAATAAGTATTTCGTAGTCAATATAATGTTTTATGAAACATTTATTCTTTACTTATATGAGTTTTCCTCAAAACATACTTTTATACTATTCTAATAAGAATTTATTAGTTAATATAAGGTTTTATTAAACATTTGTTAGTTACTTACATGAGGTTTCCTCAAGACATACTCTTACAGTATTCTAATAAGAATTTAGTAGTCAATATAAGGTTTTATTAAACATGTATTTGTTACTTATACGAGTTTTCCCCAAAACATAGTCCTATAGTATTCTAATAAGAATTTATTAGTCAATATAATGTTTTATGAAACATTTATTCTTTACTTATATGAGTTTTCCTCAAAACATACTTTTATAGTATTCTAATAAGAATTTATTAGACAATATAATGTTTTATAAAACATTTATTCTCTACCTAAATGAGGTTTCCTCAAGACATACTCTTATAGTATTCTATTAAGAATTTAGTAGTCAATATAAATTTTATTAAACATCTATTTGTTACTTATATGAGTTTTCCTAAAAACATACTTCTTTCGTATTCTAATAAGAATTTATTAGTCAATATAATGTTTTATGAAACATTTATTCTCTACGTATATGAGTTTTCCTCAAAACATACTCTTATAGTATTCTAATTAGAATTTATTAGTTAATATCAGGTTTTATTAAACATTTGTTGCTTACATCCATGATTTTTCCTCAAAACATACTCCTATAATATTCTAATAAGAATTTAGTAGTCAATATAATGTTTTATGAAACATTTATTCTTTACTTATATGAGTTTTCCTCAAAAAATACTTTTATAGTATTCTAATAAGAATTTATTAGTTACTATAAGGTTTTATTAAACATTTGTTAGTTACTTACAAGCGGTTTCCTCAAGATATACTCTAACTGTATTCTAATAAGAATTTAGTAGTCAATATAAGGTTTTATTAAACGTGTATTTGTTACTTATATGAGTTTTCCCCAAAACATACTCCTATAGTATTCTAATAAGAATTTATTAGTCAATATAATGTTTTATGAAACATTTATTCTCTACCTATATGAGGTTTCCTCAAAACATACTCTTACAGTATTCTAATAAGAATTTAGTAGTCAATATAAGGTTTTATTAAACATGTATTTGTTACTTATACGAGTTTTCCCCAAAACATACTCCTATAGTATTCTAATAAGAATTTATTTGTCAATATAATGTTTTATGAAACATTTATTCTCTACGTATATGAGTTTTCCTCAAAACAGATTTTTATAGTATTCTAATAAGAATTTATTAGTTAATATCAGGTTTTATTAAACATTTGTTGGTTACATCCATGAGTTTTCCTCAAAACATACTCCTATAATATTCTAATAAGAATTTAGTAGTCAATATAATGTTTTGTGAAACATTTATTCTTTACTTATATGAGTTTTCCTCAAAACATACTTTTATAGAATTCTAATAAGAATTTATTAGTGAATATAAGGTTTTATTAAACATTTGTTAGTTACTTACATGACGTTTCCTCAAAACATACTTTTACAGTATTCTAATAAGAATTTAGTAGTCAATATAATGTTTTATTAAACATCCATTTGTTACTTATACGGGTTTTCCCTAAAACAAACTCCTATAGTATTCTAATAAGAATTTATTAGTCAATATAATGTTTTATGAAACATTTATTCTCTACCTATATGAGGTTTCCTCAAAACATACTCTAATAGTATTCTAATAAGAATTTAGTAGTCAATATAAGGTTTTATTAAACATCTATGTAAAGGCTCGGATTTTCAAATCTCAATTTTTAGAAAGATAAATTTTAATTAGATATTCTAAGGAAAACTCGTCCTCAATTTAATCGAATGTGAAATTCTTAAAGTGGATTCCAGCCAAATTTTGAAAATTATGCAAAATAGATTTTTGTTCCCGCTTTCGTATGCCGAGAATTGGATAATGGTGTTCGGATTTCATTATTAGATTCGGATTGGGAAATTTAGAACGTTATTTTGATCGAGTCGGGATTAGATCGAGAGAGCGGATTTTGATATTTTTTCTCGGGTATTTTAAAATTGAGTTGGACCACACTACATTTTCTTCTTCTCCCATTCTTATATAAAAAAAAAAAGTCAGCCTTTTTCTCCCTTGCTTTGACTGATTCAAGCGTTTCCATTTACTCACCTTCCTCCTCACCTCTTTTGGGATAAACACCTACAATGCCTTCTTCCTCCCTCCATGTTTGTACACTCCTTAATGGCAAACAAACAAAGCTTTCACTTCCTCTCATATCCATAAAAATCAGACATTGTTGACTCATTTCAAAACACCACAACACACCAAGACACAAACCCAAGGACAAAAACTCCACACCTTATCCCCTTCCTCCCTTGCTTCTTCCCCAATTGATGTCGTGAGCTCCACCCTCTGCTCCGCTTTGATCCAGCACCACAACACCATTGCCACCACCCCTTCTACTCGTCAATTTCAGCCAGCGGGCCGCCTGAGAAGCCCCGCAGCCGGCGAGCGCTTTCTCCCCTCACCTCCGTCGCACCTGTTCCGCCGAGGAACCCTGAGCGCCTTCGCATCCTCTGCTCTTCGCAGGAGGCCGAACTGAGCAGCCCAGGGATCTACCAGTCGCCGACGCCACTCCCAAAAGCCCCCTCCCTTTCCGTCGGAGCCGCTCGAGCACCACCAGCGAGCCACTTCCCCTCTGATTTCCGATTCAAGGTTTAGTTGCGCTATTTAGGTCGATTTCGATTCAAATAATCTTCAATCCATTTTGCTCACTTCTTATCCCTTCCTAGACTCCAGCCGAGGCTTCCCTCTTGCGTTGCAGCCGGAGTCGCAGTCGAAACTGCCATGGAAGCCGGCGATTCTCTCGGAATCGCATTGTGAGTTCTCCTCCTTTCCTTCCCCCTTTCGTGTGTTTGCTTCTTTCTCTGTGTATGGGTATTGGTCGGGATATGGTTCCGGTTGGTTTGGGGTTGGGTTCGGGTTGAAGACGGCCACCGGTGGCCTGAGGTTCTCATCCTCCTTCTCCCGTCCGCTTTCCGTCGTCGCCTTTGAACCTCTGTTCTGTTTCCTTGTTTTGAAGGAGACAAGATCTAGGTAAGGGTTTTGGGTTTGCCAATTCGGGCCGGATCCTTTCATTTCTGCTGGGCTCGGGTTGAGGGTGTTGGGCTGAGCCCGGTTTGTTTTCCAGAAAAGAAAGTTGGGCTTGGCTCCTTATTTAAGAAGGTTGTGTTTTATGAGTTATGGGTTATAAATATATTTATGGTTATTGTTTTGAGATTATATTGATAGTAAGTGTTAAGTTATTTGAATATTATTATTATTTTGGAATTTGGTTATAATTATAAATTCTGGAAATTAATCGTTATATATTGTTTATTTGTTTTAAAATAGTATTAATTGGATTATTTATATATGATGCGTTTTGTGATGATTTAAATAAGTAATTTTGGGAATTTTGGAAAAGAATCACTAATAAAATAGTTGATGCTTAGGATAATTATATCTATTGTTGATAAATTATTTAAGAGGGTTTTTGAGTTTCCAGAAATATACCTTAAATGATTTATTGTTTGAAAACCAAAATGCCGGAATGATTCTATAATATGATTTCGAGAGATTAGCTTTAAGGTTTAAATGTTTAATGTCGGGATTTGACTAAGTACGATTTCAAAAGAATTGTTTGGAAATGAGTTGAATTAACTTGAGATTTAAGAATTTGGAAATATGGTTGGTATGATTTTATCAATGGGTTTGATTGGAAGTAAATGATTTTGGTTGATGTGGATCATATCGGAAAGGTTTTGGAAAACGGTTTTACTATTGGTTGGTTTTGAGTGTGTTGAGAACATGGGTTTTGTGAGTAGGAATGTTGGTCCGGTAGCTTACGAAAGTGACTTGATGATAGGTGTGTATTGCTGTTGGATTGATTTGGACTTGCATTTGGGCCCTTGCTTGTGTTATCTTGCTGTTCTGCATCTTCAGGTAAGTTCCCTAGGGGCTTACTCAGGTTGGACATTCATGCCTGTTGTTGCATTTTATGTTAGGTGTTGCATATGCATAAAAGCATGCCATGTAGTATCCTGTTTAGGCTGCACTAATTGAATGAGCATCTGCTTACTTTATGCGTTTGAAACAGAACAGCCGTTATCTGTGATAGTCCTAGAGTCTTTGCTAGGGTCATAGGGTAGCCCAGCCTCATCGGGTACCTTGAGTCAATCGAGTCATGAACTTCCTTATATTATGAGATGCCTGCGGGCTTTATTGTGGAGCGGGTTAGGCATGCGTGCCGCCCGATTATGATGGAATGCATTCACGAGCTGGCCAGTCTCCGCCCTATTGGAAGGGGGTGGAGGTAGGAGAGGGATATGCCACTTGGCATTGTCTTGGGCCCTTTACAGTATTTCTGCACATTATTATGACTAGGAGCATGCTAGTGTGTTTGACTTTCATACTGCATTAGAGCATCTTTATTAGGTATAGCACATACTATGTGGCCTCAGCGAGGACTGCCGGTCCCGCATGAGTGGCTCGATCTGACTCCTTTCCCCGTTCTTCTTTTAAAGGTATTCTCTGCAGATCTTGAGTGCTCGATGTCTATATAACGGGGTTCCCTTTTGGCAAATCGAATAATCTGGCTAATATCCTAACTTAGTAAAAATGGTAATTATCCACTCATGATTTGGTTTTGACCGGCTCTGCCGTGACACTTGTATCTTTATTATGCTTCCGCTTTACTTCCGTTTGAAATGGATTTCGCGACATAGTCTTAGGACAGGTTAAGGGTACCCAACGGCCCTTCGAGGTTTTTAGGGTTTGAAATCCCTCTTTTTACTAATCTTAAAATGAGTTTGAAACCTCGACCCGTACCTGGATTGCAAGATCCGAACAAGGGGTTTTATCCCTTGAATGTAACCCGGAAATCATAATTCTGGGCCGTTACAAAGATGGTATCAGAGCTGAGGTTGTGCAATTCGGGTACACAAGGGTCGAGTGTATGTTTTGAAAACCGCCCATGAATTTTAAGGACTTTTGAAAAGGATTTAAAGGGGCAAAATGAACATAAGATGTCTAACCCAAATCGGACTAAGTAACGAACTTGGCTTGTTATAAAAGAGGAAAACCGACCAAATGGGGAGCGAGTGGGTAGAAAGGCGTTAATACTATCCCTATTGGATGTAGTCGAGATTGGGTAGGTAAAATATCAGCTTGTTCTTTACAGATGGGTTGGGAGACTCCAAGGAGTTCATTATGAGTGTTATTAACTGATTCTGTGTTGAATGATTGCTATGTTAGAGATCTGATTTGGATGCCTTAACTATTAAATGTGTCTTGACTGATCTGTGCAAACGGGATAGTGGGAGTACCCTTGTTTCTGTATGGTCAACCCAATTATGTGTAGTAGCCCGTTCCACTATGCTAAACCCTTGAGGATCTTATCGAGTCCTTCTCCCGGATGTCTGTATATTTCACGGGAATCGGGTTGGTTATAAATACATTGTTTCGAAATCATGTGTGTATATGAAGGTTGTCTGAGTGGGTATTGTAAGGTAGTTCTTGATGTCATTTTGAGTCAAAAGCAAGGTGTTTCTGGGGCGGTCTTTCTTGATTCTTATGACAATCAATCAGTGTTTTCTTGACACAAAAAGTCGTAGCCGAGTCCCACGAGAAGAGAGGTAATGAGTGAGTTGGGAAAAATCAATGATTGCCCTTAGGAATCTCTGTCCGGTTGTAATAGTGACTCCCTTTGAATTGCATGACACAATTTTGAAATCTTTAGCATGTACCTTGCGAATGATCGTTAGTAAAAGTTGTTCATGTTGTTGCATCTATGATTAGTCACCCTGCTTAGATCTCGTATTATGCCTCACTCTCTGTCACGATTATATGTTGTCATAGCATGTCTACTTGACCTATCGTACTGACTTTGTTGATGATGGATTGGAAGCATAAGACACATAATATGAATCTATATGGTTGTTGTTTTCCCCTGAATTTGGTGCATGATGGTGTGATTAACTCTTCCTTATATGAATGCACGTAAATAATCTCATTAGCATGATAACTGATAAGGCCTTGATGATTATCATACCTTTTGTGACAAAAATTTATAGCATGCTCATCTAATTGTATTCATGAGGTAGACTATTGTTGGTTATTCTTCAGTAAATGTTGTTGTGTGCTACTTGCGTTGAGTAGAGAATAGGTTGGTATAATTGAGTCTTGAAAGATGCATCTTTTATCCTAGTATGTGTTGATTTGAACTCATGTCCCCGTACCTAGTCACATTGCCCGTTACTTAGACTTGTATTATACCTCACTGTATTTCCTCCCATGCGTCTATAACATTGGAATGTGATTGATTGAGCTCTTGCATATGGTCATGTAATCAATTAAAGACATGTATGTATCGTATGTATATTGAGCCATTAGTATCCTGTAAGACCCTTGGTTGTGATTGGTGCGAGTTTATACCTTACTTACCTTATTGCTGATTTTCTCTTGAGCTAGGTCCCTGATAGTGTGATTCTCCCCTTTCATATCATCTTATGTGTTTTACTCATGATTAGATTAATGTTGAATTCGATGAGCGACTTGCTTTTCGTGATGGTTATCTTAGCATGCTTACATGTTACCTCTCGGTAGTGTTTCCCTATTACTCTGTTTTATCATCTCGCACTTGCATGAATGTAAGACTTGGCACCTCGCACGATCACACACCACGCTATACCATGATTTTACATATGCATAACACATGAATGTTAGAATGAATTTAGTCGAGTTACCTTGATTGTGTTCATGTTCGGTATGAGCTAGTAGTGTCATGTAGGGCTGACGATTTCCAATACGACCCGCTAAATGGTGACTTGTCATGCTTGTTTTGTTACGTGAAGATACTTGTCCTGTAATGCGATAATTATTGTACTACCTTACGTGCCTCAATGATGATTCCTTCCTAGTACGCTTAGAACCTATCACTCGTGATGTCCTCTTTGTTACTTTGTAATGATGTCTCATGTTTTATGAACATTATGTTGAATTCATTAAATCACTCTTGACTATGCCATGCCTTATCGTACATCGCTAGCATCAAGTAGGATCTATGTTCGCTAAATGTATCTTGTCATTATGACTACATGTCATTCTTAACCTGGTATATGATTATTATTGTCCGGTGTGATAGTTACCATGCTGCTTTTATGTGTTCTCGTATGATGTTTCGGCTGATTGTTATGATATACCTCGTTATGCTATATTTGAACTCAATTGTTGATGAGTATACCATGTTCGCCCATCGTTCATATACACGATACCTGTTCTCCTCATTAAATCCCGCATAACTTCGAACCATACATGATTATTGCTGGTTCCACATAGCTTGCTTGAAGTTGTTAGGCATATCTGCTTTCGTGGAGTGATAAAATACTAGCTTGCCTCATATGTACCGGTATAGCGCTCGATTGTGTCTTTTAGAATGAATGTGCATGTCATTGTTCCTTGAGATAGGTACATGTTAGTGTGGTTTAAGGTGTGTGGTATGCTCCATGATAAATTTGTGCTTGCTTGTCGCAATTATAACCTAATAGACTTTCATAGGGGCATCGTTGCTATTCTCGAGTCGGAGTCTTGTCTCTGGTCTTGTCGTTTTTAACATTTGGTATGTGGTTGTCTTCGGGGGGAACATTGGGTTGTCCGTCCATGTCACTTCCCTATCCCCACTAACTTAGACCCTTGCGCGATTCATTGGGCGAGCGACTACATGGAAGAGGGAAGGACCGAAAAGTTGCATAGCAATAGAGCAGTGCAGCAGAAGTGTGGGCCCATAACCCACGGGCCTCAGGATCTATGATGTCGACGGAACGGGCACGCATCGAGAATTACGGTTACTGTGTACGATATGATTTGCAAGTGGGATTGTTCTCCGTTCGAATTGCTAACCCTTTTGAATTTGTTGACGATGATATTGCACTGACCTAGCGATGAGATTTATGTATTGATGTGCTGACTTGATGATGACCGTTGCCTGATTGCCTATTGTCTATGATGATATGATTTGATGACTTATAGATCTCATGTACCATGATGTCTTGACGTGTATTTGTTACTCTAAGTTGCTAAGCATGATTTGAATTCCGTTGCCTGTAAAATGTGAACTACATATGTTAAGAATCATGAATTTTATCGGATAAGGTTATAATGCAACATGTTAGCTTGACTTCATTATGTTCATATATGATGTTTACAATGATTTAGTAGTCAATATAAGGTTTTATTAAACATGTATTTGTTACTTATACGAGTTTTCCCCAAAACATACTCCTATAGTATTCTAAGAAGAATTTATTAGTCAATATAATGTTTTATGAAACATTTATTCTCTACTTATATGAGGTTTCCTCAAAACATACTCTTACAGTATTTTAATAAGAAATTAATTAGAAGTCAATATAAGGTTTTATTAAATACCTATTTATTACTTATATGAGTTTTCCTAAAAACATACTTCTATCGTATTCTAATAATAATTTATTAGTCAATATAATGTTTTATGAAACATTCATTATCTACGTATATGAGTTTTCCTCAAAACATACTCTTATAGTATTCTAATAAGAATTTATTAGTTAATATCAGGTTTTATTAAACATTTGTTGGTTACATCCATGAGTTTCCCTCAAAACATACTCCTATAATATTCTAATAAGAATTTAGTAGTCAATATAATGTTTTCTGAAACATTTATTCTTTACTTATATGTGTTTTCCTCAAAATATACTTTTATAGTATTCTAATAAGAATTTATTAGTTAATATAAGGTTTTATTAAACATTTGTTAGTTACTTACATGCGGTTTCCTGAAGATATACTCTAACAGTATTCTAATAAGAATTTAGTGGTCAATATAAGGTTTTATTAAACGTCTATTTGTTACTTATACGAGTTTTCCCCAAAACATACTCCTATAGTATTCTAATAAGAATTTATTAGTCGATATAATGTTTTATGAAACATTTATTCTCTACCTATATGAGGTTTCCTCAAGAGATACTCTTATAGTATTGTAATAAGAATTTAGCAGTCAATATAAGGTTTTATTAAACATCTATTTGTTACTTATATGAGTTTTCCTAAAAACATACTCCTATCGTATTCTAATAAGAATTTATTAGTCAATATAATGTTTTATGAAACATTTATTCTCTACGTATATGATTTTTCCTCAAAACATACTCTTATATTATTCTAATAAGAATTTATTAGTTAATATCAGGTTTTATTAAACATTTGTTGGTTACATACATGAGTTTTCCTCAAAACATACTGCTATAATATTCTAATAAGAATTTATTAGTCAATATAATGTTTTATGAAAGATTTATTCTCTACCTATATGAGGTTTCCTAAAAACATACTCTTATAGTATTCTAATAAGAATTTAGTAGTCAATATAAGGTTTTATTAAACATCTATTTGTTACTTATATGAGTTTTCCTAAAAATATACTCCTATAGTATTCTAATAAGAATTTATTAGTCAATATAATGTTTTATGAAACATTTATTCTCTACGTATATGATTTTTCCTCAAAACATATTTTTATAGTATTCTAATAAGAATTTATTAGTTAATATCAGGTTTTATTAAACATTTGTTGGTTACATCCATGAGTTTTCCTCAAAACATACTCCTATAATATTCTAATAAGAATTTAGTAGTCAATATAATGTTTTGTGAAACATTTATTCTTTACTTATATGAGTTTTCCTCAAAACATACTTTTATAATATTCTAATAAGAATTTATTAGTGAATATAAGGTTTATTAAACATTTGTTAGTTACTTACATGACGTTTCCTCAAAACATACTTTTACAGTATTCTAATAAGAATTTAGTAGTCAATATTAGTTTTTATTAAACATCTATTTGTTACTTATACGGGTTTTCCCTAAAACAAACTCATATAGTATTCTAATAAGAATTTATTAGTCAATATAATGTTTTATGAAACATTTATTCTATACGTATATGAGTTTTCCTCAAAACATACTTTTATAGTATTCTAATAAGAATTTATTAGTTAATATAAGGTTTTATTAAACATTTGTTAGTTACTTACATGCGGTTTCCTCAAGACATACTCTTACAGTATTCTAATAAGAATTTAGTAGTCAATATAAGGTTTTATTAAACATGTATTTGTTACTTATATGAGTTTTCCCCAAAACATACTCCTATAGTATTCTAATAAGAATTTATTAGTCAATATAATGTTTTATGAAACATTTATTCTCTACTTATATGAGGTTTCCTCAAAACATAATCTTACAGTATTTTAATAAGAAATTAATTAGAAGTCAATATAAGGTTTTATTAAATATCTATTTATTACTTATATGAGTTTTCCTAAAAACATACTTCTATCGTATTCTAATAAGAATTTATTAGTCAATATAATGTTTTATGAAACATTTATTCTCTACGTATATGAGTTTTCCTCAAAACATACTCTTATAGTATTCTAATAAGAATTTATTAGTTAATATCACGTTTTATTAAACATTTGATGGTTACATCCATGAGTTTCCCTCAAAACATACTCCTATAATATTCTAATAAGAATTTAGTAATCAATATAATGTTTTATGAAACATTTATTCTTTACTTATATGTGTTTTCCTCAAAACATACTTTTATAGTATTCTAATAATAATTTATTAGTTAATATAAGGTTTTATTAAACATTTGTTAGTTACTTACATGAGGTTTCCTCAAGACATACTCTTACAGTATTCTAATAAGAATTTAGTAGTCAATATAAGGTTTTATTAAGCATCTATTTGTTACTTATACGAGTTCTCCCCAAAACATACTCCTATAGTATTCTAATAAGAATTTATTAGTCAATATAATGTTTTATGAAAAATTTATTCTCTACTTATATAAGGTTTCCTCCAAACATACTCTTACAGTATTTTAATAAGAATTTAATTAGTAGTCAATATAAGGTTTTAGTAAACATCTATTTGTTATTTATATAAGTTTTCCTAAAAACATACTTCTATAGTATTCTAATAAGAATTTATTAGTCAATATAATGTTTTATGAAACATTTATTCTCTACTTATATGAGTTTTCCTGAAAACATACTCTTATAGTATTCTAATAAGAATTTATTAGTTAATATCAGGTTTTATTAAACATTTGTTGGTTACATCCATGAGTTTTCCCCAAAACATACTCCTATAGTATTCTAATAAAAATTTATTAGTCAATATAATGTTTTATGAAACATTTATTCTCTACCTATATGAGGTTTCCTCTAAACATACTCTTACAGTATTCTAATAAGAATTTAGTAGTCAATATAAGGTTTTATTAAACATGTATTTGTTACTTATACGAGTTTTCCCCAAAACATACTCCTATAGTTTTCTAATAAGAATTTATTTGTCAATATAATGTTTTATGAAACATTTATTCTCTACGTATATGAGTTTTCCTCAAAACATATTTTTATAGTATTCTAATAAGAATTTATTAGTTAATATCAGGTTTTATTAAACATTTGTTGGTTACATCCATGAGTTTTCCTCAAAACATACTCCTATAATATTCTAATAAGAATTTAGTAGTCAATATAATGTTTTGTGAAACATTTATTCTTTACTTATATGAGTTTTCCTCAAAACATACTTTTATAGAATTCTAATAAGAATTTATTAGTGAATATAAGGTTTTATTAAACATTTGTTAGTTACTTACAGGACGTTTCCTCAAAACATACTTTTACAGTATTCTAATAGGAATTTAGAAGTCAATATAAGGTTTTATTAAACATCTATTTGTTACTTATACGGGTTTTCCCTAAAACAAACTCCTATAGTATTCTAATAAGAATTTATTAGTCAATATAATGGTTTATGAAACATTTATTCTCTACCTATATGAGGTTTCCTCAAAACATACTCTTATAGTATTATAATAAGAATTTAGTAGTCAATATAAGGTTTTATTAAACATCTATTTGTTACTTATATGAGTTTTCCTAAAAACATACTCCTATAGTATTCTAATAAGAATTTATTAGTCAATATCATGTTTTATGAAACATTTATTCTCTAGGTATATGAGTTTTCCTCAAAACATACTCTTATATAGTATTCGAATAAGAATTTATTAGTTAATATCAGGTTTTATTAAACATTTGTTGGTTACATCCATGAGTTTCCCTCAAACCATACTCCTATAATATTCTAATAAGAATTTAGTAGTCAATATAATGTTTTATGAAACATTTATTCTTTACTTATATGAGTTTTCCTCAAAACATACTTTTATAATATTCTAATAAGAATTTATTAGTGAATATAAGGTTTATTAAACATTTGTTAGTTACTTACATGACGTTTCCTCAAAACATACTTTTACAGTATTCTAATAAGAATTTAGTAGTCAATATTAGTTTTTATTAAACATCTATTTGTTACTTATACGGGTTTTCCCTAAAACAAACTCATATAGTATTCTAATAAGAATTTATTAGTCAATATAATGTTTTATGAAACATTTATTCTATACGTATATGAGTTTTCCTCAAAACATACTTTTATAGTATTCTAATAAGAATTTATTAGTTAATATAAGGTTTTATTAAACATTTGTTAGTTACTTACATGCGGTTTCCTCAAGACATACTCTTACAGTATTCTAATAAGAATTTAGTAGTCAATATAAGGTTTTATTAAACATGTATTTGTTACTTATATGAGTTTTCCCCAAAACATACTCCTATAGTATTCTAATAAGAATTTATTAGTCAATATAATGTTTTATGAAACATTTATTCTCTACTTATATGAGGTTTCCTCAAAACATAATCTTACAGTATTTTAATAAGAAATTAATTAGAAGTCAATATAAGGTTTTATTAAATATCTATTTATTACTTATATGAGTTTTCCTAAAAACATACTTCTATCGTATTCTAATAAGAATTTATTAGTCAATATAATGTTTTATGAAACATTTATTCTCTACGTATATGAGTTTTCCTCAAAACATACTCTTATAGTATTCTAATAAGAATTTATTAGTTAATATCACGTTATATTAAACATTTGATGGTTACATCCATGAGTTTCCCTCAAAACATACTCCTATAATATTCTAATAAGAATTTAGTAATCAATATAATGTTTTATGAAACATTTATTCTTTACTTATATGTGTTTTCCTCAAAACATACTTTTATAGTATTCTAATAATAATTTATTAGTTAATATAAGGTTTTATTAAACATTTGTTAGTTACTTACATGAGGTTTCCTCAAGACATACTCTTACAGTATTCTAATAAGAATTTAGTAGTCAATATAAGGTTTTATTAAGCATCTATTTGTTACTTATACGAGTTCTCCCCAAAACATACTCCTATAGTATTCTAGTAAGAATTTATTAGTCAATATAATGTTTTATGAAAAATTTATTCTCTACTTATATAAGGTTTCCTCCAAACATACTCTTACAGTATTTTAATAAGAATTTAATTAGTAGTCAATATAAGGTTTTAGTAAACATCTATTTGTTATTTATATAAGTTTTCCTAAAAACATACTTCTATAGTATTCTAATAAGAATTTATTAGTCAATATAATGTTTTATGAAACATTTATTCTCTACTTATATGAGTTTTCCTGAAAACATACTCTTATAGTATTCTAATAAGAATTTATTAGTTAATATCAGGTTTTATTAAACATTTGTTGGTTACATCCATGAGTTTTCCCCAAAACATACTCCTATAGTATTCTAATAAAAATTTATTAGTCAATATAATGTTTTATGAAACATTTATTCTCTACCTATATGAGGTTTCCTCTAAACATACTCTTACAGTATTCTAATAAGAATTTAGTAGTCAATATAAGGTTTTATTAAACATGTATTTGTTACTTATACGAGTTTTCCCCAAAACATACTCCTATAGTTTTCTAATAAGAATTTATTTGTCAATATAATGTTTTATGAAACATTTATTCTCTACGTATATGAGTTTTCCTCAAAACATATTTTTATAGTATTCTAATAAGAATTTATTAGTTAATATCAGGTTTTATTAAACATTTGTTGGTTACATCCATGAGTTTTCCTCAAAACATACTCCTATAATATTCTAATAAGAATTTAGTAGTCAATATAATGTTTTGTGAAACATTTATTCTTTACTTATATGAGTTTTCCTCAAAACATACGTTTATAGAATTCTAATAAGAATTTATTAGTGAATATAAGGTTTTATTAAACATTTGTTAGTTACTTACAGGACGTTTCCTCAAAACATACTTTTACAGTATTCTAATAGGAATTTAGAAGTCAATATAAGGTTTTATTAAACATCTATTTGTTACTTATACGGGTTTTCCCTAAAACAAACTCCTATAGTATTCTAATAAGAATTTATTAGTCAATATAATGGTTTATGAAACATTTATTCTCTACCTATATGAGGTTTCCTCAAAACATACTCTTATAGTATTATAATAAGAATTTAGTAGTCAATATAAGGTTTTATTAAACATCTATTTGTTACTTATATGAGTTTTCCTAAAAACATACTCCTATAGTATTCTAATAAGAATTTATTAGTCAATATCATGTTTTATGAAACATTTATTCTCTAGGTATATGAGTTTTCCTCAAAACATACTCTTATATAGTATTCGAATAAGAATTTATTAATTAATATCAGGTTTTATTAAACATTTGTTGGTTACATCCATGAGTTTCCCTCAAACCATACTCCTATAATATTCTAATAAGAATTTAGTAGTCAATATAATGTTTTATGAAACATTTATTCTTTACTTATATGAGTTTTCCTCAAAACATACTTTTATAGTATTCTAATAAGAATTTATTAGTTAATATAAGGTTTTATTAAACATTTGTTAGTTACTTAGATGAGGTTTCCTCAAGACATACTCTTACAGTATTCTAATAAGAATTTAGTAGTCAATATAAGGTTTTATTAAACATCTATTTGTTACTTATACGAGTTCTCCCCAAAACATACTCCTATAGTATTCTAATAAGAATTTATTAGTCAATATAATGTTTTATGAAAAATTTATTCTCTACTTATATAAGGTTTCCTCCAAACTTACTCTTACAGTATTTTAATAAGAATTTACTTAGTAGTCAATATAAGGTTTTAGTAAACATCTATTTGTTATTTATATGAGTTTTCCTAAAAACATATTTCTATAGTATTCTAATAAGAATTTATTAGTCAATATAATGTTTTATAAAACATTTATTCTCAAATTATATGAGTTTTCCTAAAAACATACTCTTATAGTATTCTAATAAGAATTTATTAGTTAATATCAGGGTTTATTAAACATTTGTTGGTTACATCCATGAGTTTTCCTCAAAACATACTTTTATAATATTCTAATAAGAATTTAGTAGTCAATATAATGTTTTATGAAGCATTTATTCTTTACTTATATGAGTTTTCCTTAAAACATACTTTTATAGCATTCTAATAAGAATTTATTAGTCAATATAATGTTTTATGAAACATTTATTCTCTACCTATATGAGGTTTCCTCAAGACATATTCTTATAGTATTCTAATAAGAATTTAGTAGTCAATATAAGGTTTTATTAAACATCTATTTGTTACTTATATGAGTTTTTCTAAAAATGTACTCCTATAGTATTCTAATAAGAATTTATTAGTCAATATAATGTTTTATGAAACATTTATTCTCTACGTATATGAGTTTTTCTCAAAACATACTTTTATAGTATTCTAATATGAATTTATTAGTGAATATAAGGTTTTATTAAACATTTGTTAGTTACTTACAGGACGTTTCCTCAAAACATACTCTTACAGTATTCTAATAAGAATTTAGAAGTCAATATAAGGTTTTATTAAACATCTATTTGTTACTTATACGGGTTTTCCCTAAAACAAACTCCTATAGTATTCTAATAAGAATTTATTAGTAAATATAATGTTTTATGAAACATATATTCTCTACCTATATGAGGTTTCCTCAAAACATACTCTTATAGTATTCTAATAAGAATTCAGTAGTCAATATAAGGTTTTATTAAACATCTATTTGTTACTTATACGAGTTCTCCCCAAAACATACTCCTATAGTATTCTAATAAGAATTTATTAGTCAATATAATGTTTTATGAAACATTTATTCTCTACGTATATGAGTTTTCCTCAAAACATACTTTTATAGTATTCTAATAAGAATTTATTAGTTAATATAAGGTTTTATTAAACATTTGTTAGTTACTTACATGCGGTTTCCTCAATACATACTATTACAGTATTCTAATAAGAATTTAGTAGTCAATATAAGGTTTTATTAAACATGTATTTGTTACTTACACGAGTTTTCCCCAAAACATACTCCTATAGTATTCTAATAAGAATTTATTAGTCAATATAATGTTTTATGAAAAATTTATTCTCTACTTATATGAGATTTCCTCAAAACATACTCTTACAGTATTTTAATAACAAATTAATTAGAAGTCAATATAAGGTTTTATTAAATATCTATTTATTACTTATATGAGTTTTACTAAAAACATACTTCTATCGTATTCTAATAAGAATTTATTAGTCAATATAATGTTTTATGAAACATTTATTCTCTACGTATATGAGTTTTCCTCAAAACACACTTTTATAGTATTCTAATATGAATTTATTAGTGAATATAAGGTTTTATTAAACATTTGTTAGTTACTTACAGGACGTTTCCTAAAAACATACTTTTAAAGTATTCTAATAAGAATTTAGAAGTCAATATAAGGTTTTATTAAACATCTATTTGTTACTTATACGGGTTTTCCCTAAAACAAACTCCTATAGTATTCTAATAAGAATTTATTAGTCAATATAATGTTTTATGAAACATATATTCTCTACCTATATGAGGTTTCCTCAAAACATACTCTTATAGTATTCTAATAAGAATTTAGTAGTCAATATAAGGTTTTATTAAACATCTATTTGTTACTTATATGAGTTTTCCTAAAAACATACTCCTATAGTATTCTAATAAGAATTTATTAGTCAATATAATGTTTTATGAAAGATTTATTCTCTACGTATATGAGTTTTCCTCAAAACATACTCTTATAGTATTCTAATAAGAATTTATTAGTTAATATCAGGTTTTATTAAACATTTGATGGTCAAATCCATGAGTTTCCCTCAAAACATACTCCTATAATATTCTAATAAGAATTTAGTAGTCAATATAATGTTTTATGAAACATTTATTCTTTAATTATATGTGTTTTCCTCAAAACATACTTTTATAGTATTCTAATAATAATTTATTAGTTAATATAAGGTTTTATTAAACATTTGTTAGTTACTTACATGAGGTTTCCTCAAGACATACTCTTACAGTATTCTAATAAAAATTTAGTAGTCAATATAAGGTTTTATTAAACATCTATTTGTTAGTTATACGAGTTCTCCCCAAAACATACTCCTATAGTATTCTAATAAGAATTTATTAGTCAATATAATGTTTGATGAAAAATTTATTCTCTACTTATATAAGGTTTCCTCCAAACATACTCTTACAGTATTTTAATAAGAATTTAATTAGTAGTCAATATAAGGTTTTAGTAAACATCTATTTGTTATTTATATGAGTTTTCCTAAAAATATACTTCTATAGTATTCTAATAAGAATTTATTAGTCAATATAATGTTTTATGAAACATTTATTCTCTCCTTATATGAGTTTTCCTGAAAACATACTCTTATAGTATTCTAATAAGAGTTTATTAGTTAATATCAGGTTTTATTAAACATTTGTTGGTTACATCCATGAGTTTTCCTCAAAACATACTGCTATAATATTCTAATAAGAATTTAGTAGTCAATATAATGTTTTATGAAACATTTATTCTTTACTTATATGAGTTTTCCTTAAAACATACTTTTATAGCATTCTAATAAGAATTTATTATTCAATATAATGTTTTATGAAACATTTATTCTCTACCTATATGAGGTTTCCTCAAGACATACTCTTATAGTATTCTAATAAGAATTTAGTAGTCAATATAGATTTTATTAAACATCTATTTGTTACCTATATGAGTTTTCTTAAAAATATACTCCTATAGTATTCTAATAAGAATTTATTAGTAAATATAATGTTTTATGAAACATTTATTCTCTACGTATATGAGTTTTCCTCAAAACATATTTTTATAGTATTTTAATAAGAATTTATTAGTTAATATCAGGTTTTATTAAACATTTGTTGGTTACATCCATGAGTTTTCCTAAAAACATACTCCTATAATATTCTAATAAGAATTTAGTAGTCAATATATTGTTTTTTGAAAATTTATTCTTTACTTATATGAGTTTTCCTCAAAACATACTTTTATAGTATTCTAATAAGAATTTATTAGTGAATATAAGGTTTTAGTAAACATTTGTTAGTTACTTACAGGACGTTTCCTCAAAAGATACTTTTACAGTATTCTAATAAGAATTTAGAAGTCAATATAAGGTTTTATTAAACATCAATTTGTTACTTATACGGGTTTTTCCTAAAACAAACTCATATAGTACAATATAATGTTTTATGAAACATTTATTCTCTACGTATATGAGTTTTTCTCAAAACATACTTTTATAGTATTCTAATATGAATTTATTAGTGAATATAAGGTTTTATTAAACATTTGTTAGTTACTTACAGGACGTTTCCTCAAAACATACTCTTACAGTATTCTAATAAGAATTTTAGAAGTCAATATAAGGTTTTATTAAACATCTATTTGTTACTTATACGGGTTTTCCCTAAAACAAACTCCTATAGTATTCTAATAAGAATTTATTAGTAAATATAATGTTTTATGAAACATATATTCTCTACCTATATGAGGTTTCCTCAAAACATACTCTTATAGTATTCTAATAAGAATTCAGTAGTCAATATAAGGTTTTATTAAACATCTATTTGTTACTTATACGAGTTCTCCCCAAAACATACTCCTATAGTATTCTAATAAGAATTTATTAGTCAATATAATGTTTTATTAAACATTTATTCTCTACGTATATGAGTTTTCCTCAAAACATACTTTTATAGTATTCTAATAAGAATTTATTAGTTAATATAAGGTTTTATTAAACATTTGTTAGTTACTTACATGCGGTTTCCTCAATACATACTATTACAGTATTCTAATAAGAATTTAGAAGTCAATATAAGGTTTTATTAAACATCTATTTGTTATTTATATGAGTTTTCCTAAAAATATACTTCTATAGTATTCTAATAAGAATTTATTAGTCAATATAATGTTTTATGAAACATTTATTCTCTCCTTATATGAGTTTTCCTGAAAACATACTCTTATAGTATTCTAATAAGAGTTTATTAGTTAATATCAGGTTTTATTAAACATGTATTTGTTACTTATACGAGTTTTCCCCAAAACATACTCCTATAGTTTTCTAATAAGAATTTATTTGTCAATATAATGTTTTATGAAACATTTATTCTCTACGTATATGAGTTTTCCTCAAAACATATTTTTATAGTATTCTAATAAGAATTTATTAGTTAATATCAGGTTTTATTAAAGATTTGTTGGTTACATCCATGAGTTTTCCTCAAAACATACTCCTATAATATTCTAATAAGAATTTAGTAGTCAATATATTGTTTTGTGAAACATTTATTCTTTACTTATATGAGTTTTCCTCAAAACATACTTTTATAGAATTCTAATAAGAATTTATTAGTGAATATAAGGTTTTATTAAACATTTGTTAGTTACTTACAGGACGTTTCCTCAAAACATACTTTTACAGTATTCTAATAGGAATTTAGAAGTCAATATAAGGTTTTATTAAACATCTATTTGTTACTTATACGGGTTTTCCCTAAAACAAACTCCTATAGTATTCTAATAAGAATTTATTAGTCAATATAATGGTTTATGAAACATTTATTCTCTACCTATGTGAGGTTTCCTCAAAACATACTCATAGTATTATAATAAGAATTTATTAGTCAATATAAGGTTTTATTAAACATCTATTTGTTACTTATATGAGTTTTCCTAAAAACATACTCCTATAGTATTCTAATAAGAATTTATTAGTCAATATCATGTTTTATGAAACATTTATTCTCTAGGTATATGAGTTTTCCTCAAAACATACTCTTATATAGTATTCGAATAAGAATTTATTAGTTAATATCAAGTTTTATTAAACATTTGTTGGTTACATCCATGAGTTTCCCTCAAAACATACTCCTATAATATTCTAATAAGAATTTAGTAGTCAATATATTGTTTTGTGAAACATTTATTCTTTACTTATATGAGTTTTCCTCAAAACATACTTTTATAGAATTCTAATAAGAATTTATTAGTGAATATAAGGTTTTATTAAACATTTGTTAGTTACTTACAGGACGTTTCCTCAAAACATACTTTTACAGTATTCTAATAGGAATTTAGAAGTCAATATAAGGTTTTATTAAACATCTATTTGTTACTTATACGGGTTTTCCCTAAAACAAACTCCTATAGTATTCTAATAAGAATTTATTAGTCAATATAATGGTTTATGAAACATTTATTCTCTACCTATGTGAGGTTTCCTCAAAACATACTCATAGTATTATAATATGAATTTATTAGTCAATATAAGGTTTTATTAAACATCTATTTGTTACTTATATGAGTTTTCCTAAAAACATACTCCTATAGTATTCTAATAAGAATTTATTAGTCAATATCATGTTTTATGAAACATTTATTCTCTAGGTATATGAGTTTTCCTCAAAACATACTCTTATATAGTATTCGAATAAGAATTTATTAGTTAATATCAAGTTTTATTAAACATTTGTTGGTTACATCCATGAGTTTTCCTCAAAACATACTCCTATAATATTCTAATAAGAATTTAGTAGTCAATATAATGTTTTATGAAACATTTATTCTTTACTTATATGAGTTTTCCTCAAAACATACTTTTATAGTATTCTAATAAGAATTTATTAGTTAATATAAGGTTTTATTAAACATTTGTTAGTTACTTAGATGAGGTTTCCTCAAGACATACTCTTACAGTATTCTAATAAAAATTTAGTAGTCAATATAAGGTTTTATTAAACATCTATTTGTTACTTATACGAGTTCTCCCCAAAACATACTCCTATAGTATTCTAATAAGAATTTATTAGTCAATATAATGTTTTATGAAAAATTTATTCTCTACTTATATAAGGTTTCCTCCAAACTTACTCTTACAGTATTTTAATAAGAATTTACTTAGTAGTCAATATAAGGTTTTAGTAAACATCTATTTGTTATTTATATGAGTTTTCCTAAAAACATATTTCTATAGTATTCTAATAAGAATTTATTAGTCAATATAATGTTTTATAAAACATTTATTCTCAAATTATATGAGTTTTCCTGAAAACATACTCTTATAGTATTCTAATAAGAATTTATTAGTTAATATCAGGGTTTATTAAACATTTGTTGGTTAGATCCATGAGTTTTCCTCAAAACATACTTTTATAATATTCTAATAAGAATTTAGTAGTCAATATAATGTTTTATGAAGCATTTATTCTTTACTTATATGAGTTTTCCTTAAAACATACTTTTATAGCATTCTAATAAGAATTTATTAGTCAATATAATGTTTTATGAAACATTTATTCTCTACCTATATGAGGTTTCCTCAAGACATACTCTTATAGTATTCTAATAAGAATTTAGTAGTCAATATAAGGTTTTATTAAACATCTATTTGTTACTTATATGAGTTTTTCTAAAAATGTACTCCTATAGTATTCTAATAAGAATTTATTAGTCAATATAATGTTTTATGAAACATTTATTCTCTACGTATATGAGTTTTTCTCAAAACATACTTTTATAGTATTCTAATATGAATTTATTAGTGAATATAAGGTTTTATTAAACATTTGTTAGTTACTTACAGGACGTTTCCTCAAAACATACTTTTACAGTATTCTAATAAGAATTTAGAAGTCAATATAAGGTTTTATTAAACATCTATTTGTTACTTATACGGGTTTTCCCTAAAACAAACTCCTATAGTATTCTAATAAGAATTTATTAGTAAATATAATGTTTTATGAAACATATATTCTCTACCTATATGAGGTTTCCTCAAAACATACTCTTATAGTATTCTAATAAGAATTTATTAGTCAATATAAGGTTTTATTAAACATCTATTTGTTACTTATAAGAGTTTTCCTAAAAACATACTCCTATAGTATTCTAATAAGAATTTATTAGTCAATATAATGTTTTATGAAACATTTATTCTCTACGTATATGAGTTTTCCTCAAAACATACTCTTATAGTATTCGAATAAGAATTTATTAGTTAATATCAGGTTTTATTAATAATTTGTTGGTTACATCCATGAGTTTCCCTCAAAATATTCTCCTATAATATTCTAATAAGAATTTAGTAGTCAATATAATGTTTTATGAAACATTTATTCTTTACTTATATGAGTTTTCCTCAAAACATACTTTTATAGTATTCTAATAAGAATTTATTGGTTAATATAAGGTTTTATTAAACATTTGTTAGTTACTTACATGCGGTTTCCTCAAGACATACTCTTACAGTATTCTAATAAGAATTTAGTAGTCAATATAAGGTTTTATTAAACATGTATTTGTTACTTATACTAGTTTTCCCCAAAACATAATCCTATAGTATTCTAATAAGAATTTATTAGTCAATATAATGTTTTATGAAACATTTATTCTCTACTTATATGAGGTTTCCTCAAAACATACTCTTATAGTATTTTAATAAGAAATTAATTAGTAGTCAATATAAGGTTTTATTAAACATCTATTTGTTACTTATATGAGTTTTCCTAAAAACATACTCCTATAGTATTCTAATAAGAATTTATTAGTCAATATAATGTTTTATAAAACATTTATTCTCTGCGTATATGAGTTTTCCTCAAAACATATTTTTATAGTATTCTAATAAGAATTTATTAGTTAATATCAGGTTTTATTAAACATTTGTTGGTTACATCCATGAGTTTTCCTCAAAACATACTCCTATAATATTCTAATAAGAATTTAGTAGTCAATATAATGTTTTGTGAAACATTTATTCTTTACTTATATGAGTTTTCCTCAAAACATACTTTTAATAGTATTCTAATAAGAATTTAGTAGTTAATATAAGGTTTTATTAAACATTTGTTAGTTACTTACATGCGGTTTCCTGAAGACATACTCTTACAGTATTTTAATAAGAATTTAGTAGTCAATATAAGGTTTTATTAAACATCTATTTGTTACTTATACGGGTTTTCCCTAAAACAAACTCCTATAGTATTCTAATAAGAATTTATTAGTCAATATAATGTTTTATGAAACATTTATTCTCTACCTATATGAGGTTTCCTCAAAACATACTCTTATAATATTCTAATAATAATTCAGTAGTCAATATAAGGTTTTATTAAACATCTATTTGTTACTTATACGAGTTCTCCCCAAAACATACTCCTATAGTATTCTAATAAGAATTTATTAGTCAATATAATGTTTTATGAAACATTTATTCTCTACGTATATGAGTTTTCCTCAAAACATACTTTTATAGTATTCTAATAAGAATTTATTAGTTAATATAAGGTTTTATTAAACATTTGTTAGTTACTTTCATGCGGTTTCCTCAAGACATACTATTACAGTATTCTAATAAGAATTTAGTAGTCAATATAAGGTTTTATTAAACATGTATTTGTTACTTACACGAGTTTTCCCCAAAACATACTCCTATAGTATTCTAATAAGAATTTATTAGTCAATATAATGTTTTATGAAAAATTTATTCTCTACTTATATGAGATTTCCTCAAAACATACTCTTACAGTATTTTAATAACAAATTAATTAGAAGTCAATATAAGGTTTTATTAAATATCTATTTATTACTTATATGAGTTTTACTAAAAACATACTTCTATCGTATTCTAATAAGAATTTATTAGTCAATATAATGTTTTATGAAACATTTATTCTCTACGTATATGAGTTTTCCTCAAAACACACTTTTATAGTATTCTAATATGAATTTATTAGTGAATATAAGGTTTTATTAAACATTTGTTAGTTACTTACAGGACGTTTCCTAAAAACATACTTTTAAAGTATTCTAATAAGAATTTAGAAGTCAATATAAGGTTTTATTAAACATCTATTTGTTACTTATACGGGTTTTCCCTAAAACAAACTCCTATAGTATTCTAATAAGAATTTATTAGTCAATATAATGCTTTATGAAACATATATTCTCTACCTATATGAGGTTTCCTCAAAACATACTCTTATAGTATTCTAATAAGAATTTAGTAGTCAATATAAGGTTTTATTAAACATCTATTTGTTACTTATATGAGTTTTCCTAAAAACATACTCCTATAGTATTCTAATAAGAATTTATTAGTCAATATAATGTTTTATGAAACATTTATTCTCTACGTATATGAGTTTTCCTCAAAACATACTCTTATAGTATTCGAATAAGAATTTATTAGTTAATATCAGGTTTTATTAATAATTTGTTGGTTACATCAATGAGTTTCCCTCAAAACATACTCCTATAATATTCTAATAAGAATTTAGTATTCAATATAATGTTTTATGAAACATTTATTCTTTACTTATATGAGTTTTCCTCAAAACATACTTTTATAGTATTCTAATAAGAATTTATTGGTTAATATAAGGTTTTATTAAACATTTGTTAGTTACTTACATGCGGTTTCCTCAAGACATACTCTTACAGAATTCTAATAAGAATTTAGTAGTCAATATAAGGTTTTATTAAACATGTATTTGTTACTTATACTAGTTTTCCCCAAAACATAATCCTATAGTATTCTAATAAGAATTTATTAGTCAATATAATGTTTTATGAAACATTTATTCTCTACGTATATGAGTTTTCCTCAAAACATACTTTTATAGTATTCTAATAAGAATTTATTAGTTAATATAAGGTTTTATTAAACATTTGTTAGTTACTTACATGCGGTTTCCTCAAGACATACTCTTACAGTATTCTAATAAGAATTTAGTAGTCAATATAATGTTTTATGAAACATTTATTCTCTACTTATATGAGGTTTCCTCAAAACATACTCTTACAGTATTTTAATAACAAATTAATTAGAAGTCAATATAAGGTTTTATTAAATATCTATTTATTACTTATATGAGTTTTACTAAAAACATACTTCTATCGTATTCTAATAAGAATTTATTAGTCAATATAATGTTTTATGAAACATTTATTCTCTACGTATATGAGTTTTCCTCAAAACATACTCTTATAGTATTCTAATAAGAATTTATTAGTTAATATCAGGTTTTATTAAACATTTGATGGTCACATCCATGAGTTTCCCTCAAAACATACTCCTATAATATTCTAATAAGAATTTAGTAGTCAATATAATGTTTTATGAAACATTTATTCTTTAATTATATGTGTTTTCCTCAAAACATACTTTTATAGTATTCTAATAATAATTTATTAGTTAATATAAGGTTTTATTAAACATTTGTTAGTTACTTACATGAGGTTTCCTCAAGACATACTCTTACAGTATTCTAATAAAAATTTAGTAGTCAATATAAGGTTTTATTAAACATCTATTTGTTACTTATACGAGTTCTCCCCAAAACATACTCCTATAGTATTCTAATAAGAATTTATTAGTCAATATAATGTTTTATGAAAAATTTATTCTCTACTTATATAAGGTTTACTCCAAACATACTCTTACAGTATTTTAATAAGAATTTAATTAGTAGTCAATATAAGGTTTTAGTAAACATCTATTTGTTATTTATATGAGTTTTCCTAAAAATATACTTCTATAGTATTCTAATAAGAATTTATTAGTCAATATAATGTTTTATGAAACATTTATTCTCTCCTTATATGAGTTTTCCTGAAAACATACTCTTATAGTATTCTAATAAGAGTTTATTAGTTAATATCAGGTTTTATTAAACATTTGTTGGTTAAATCCATGAGTTTTCCTCAAAACATACTGCTATAATATTCTAATAAGAATTTAGTAGTCAATATAATGTTTTATGAAACATTTATTCTTTACTTATATGAGTTTTCCTTAAAACATACTTTTATAGCATTCTAATAAGAATTTATTATTCAATATAATGTTTTATGAAACATTTATTCTCTACCTATATGAGGTTTCCTCAAGACATACTCTTATAGTATTCTAATAAGAATTTAGTAGTCAATATAGATTTTATTAAACATCTATTTGTTACTTATATGAGTTTTCTTAAAAATATACTCTTATAGTATTCTAATAAGAATTTATTAGTAAATATAATGTTTTATGAAACATTTATTCTCTACGTATATGAGTTTTCCTCAAAACATATTTTTATAGTATTCTAATAAGAATTTATTAGTTAATATCAGGTTTTATTAAACATTTGTTGGTTACATCCATGAGTTTTCCTAAAAACATACTCCTATAATATTCTAATAAGAATTTAGTAGTCAATATATTGTTTTTTGAAAATTTATTCTTTACTTATATGAGTTTTCCTCAAAACATACTTTTATAGTATTGTAATAAGAATTTATTAGTGAATATAAGGTTTTAGTAAACATTTGTTAGTTACATACAGGACGTTTCCTCAAAACATACTTTTATAGTATTCTAATAAGAATTTAGAAGTCAATATAAGGTTTTATTAAACATCAATTTGTTACTTATACGGGTTTTCCCTAAAACAAACTCATATAGTATTCCAATAAGAATTTATTAGTCAATATAATGTTTTATGAAACATTTATTCTCTACCTATATGAGGTTTCCTAAAAACATACTCTTATAATATTCTAATAAGAATTTAGTAGTCAATATAAGGTTTTATTAAACATCTATTTGTTACTTATATGAGTTTTCTTAAAAAAATACTCCTATAGTATTCTAATAAGAATTTATTAGTCAAAATAATGTTTTATGGAACATTTATTCTCTACGTATATGAGTTTTCCTCAAAACATACTCTTATATAGTATTCGAATAAGAATTTATTAGTTAATATCAGGTTTTATTAAACATTTGTTGGTTACATCCATGAGTTTCCCTCAAAACATACTCCTATAATATTCTAATCAGAATTTAGTAGTCAATATAATGTTTTATGAAACATTTATTCTTTACTTATATGAGTTTTCCTCAAAACATACTTTTATAGTATTCTAATAAGAATTTATTAGTTAATATAAGGTTTTATTAAACATTTGTTAGTTACTTACATGAGGTTTCCTGAAGACATACTCTTACAGTATTCTAATAAAAATTTAGTAGTCAATATAAGGTTTTATTAAACATCTATTTGTTACTTATACGAGTTCTCCCCAAAACATACTCCTATAGTATTCTAATAAGAATTTATTAGTCAATATAATGTTTTATGAAAAATTTATTCTCTACTTATATAAGGTTTCCTCCAAACATACTCTTACAGTATTTTAATAAGAATTTAATTAGTAGTCAATATAAGGTTTTAGTAAACATCTATTTGTTATTTATATGAGTTTTCCTAAAAATATACTTCTATAGTATTCTAATAAGAATTTATTAGTCAATATAATGTTTTATGAAACATTTATTCCCTCCTTATATGAGTTTTCCTGAAAACATACTCTTATAGTATTCTAATAAGAGTTTATTAGTTAATATCAGGTTTTATTAAACATTTGTTGTTTACATCCATGAGTTTTCCTCAAAACATACTCCTATAATATTCTAATAAGAATTTAGTAGTCAATATAATGTTTTATGAAACATTTATTCTTTACTTATATGAGTTTTCCTTAAAACATACTTTTATAGCATTCTAATAAGAATTTATTATTCAATATAATGTTTTATGAAACATTTATTCTCTAAGTATATGAGTTTTCCTAAAAACATATTTTTATAGTATTCTAATAAGAATTTATTAGTTAATATCAGGTTTTATTAAACATATGTTGGTTACATCCATGAGTTTTCCTCAAAACATACTCCTATAATATTCTAACAAGAATTCAGTAGTCAATATAATGTTTTGTGAAACATTTATTCTTTACTTATATGAGTTTTCCTCAAAACATACTTTTATAGTATTCTAATAAGAATTTATTAGTGAATATAAGGTTTTATTAAACATTTGTTAGTTACTTACAGGACGTTTCCTCCAAACATACTTTTACAGTATTCTAATAAGAATTTAGAAGTCAATATAAGGTTTTATTAAACATCTATTTGTTACTTATACGGGTTTTGCCTAAAACATAATCCTATAATATTCTAATCAGAATTTATTAGTCAATATAATGTTTTATGAAACATTTATTCTCTACTTATATGAGGTTTCCTCAAAACATACTCTTATAGTATTTTAACAAGAAATTAATTAGTAGTCAATATAAGGTTTTATTAAATATCTATTTATTACTTATATGAGTTTTCCTAAAAACATACTTCTATCGTATTCTAATAAGAATTTATTATTCAATATAATGTTTTATGAAACATTTATTCTCTACGTATATGAGTTTTCCTCAAAACATACTCTTATAGTATTCTAATAAGAATTTATTAGTTAATATCAGGTTTTATTAAACATTTGTTGGTTACATCCATGAGTTTCCCTCAAAACATACTCCTATAATATTCTAATAAGAATTTAGTAGTCAATATAATGTTTTATGAAACATTTATTCTTTACTTATATGAGTTTTCCTCAAAACATACTTTTATAGTATTCTAATAATAATTTATTAGTTAATATAAGGTTTTATTAAACATTTGTTAGTTACTTACATGAGGTTTCCTCAAGACATACTCTTACAGTATTCTAATAAGAATTTAGTAGTCAATATAAGGTTTTATTAAACATGTATTTGTTACTTATACTAGTTTTCCCCAAAACATAATCCTATAGTATTCTAATAAGAATTTATTAGTCAATATAATGTTTTATGAAACATTTATTCTCTACTTATATGAGGTTTCCTCAAAACATACTCTTATAGTATTTTAATAAGAAATTAATTAGTAGTCAATATAAGGTTTTATTAAATATCTATTTATTACTTATATGAGTTTTCCTAAAAACATACTTCTATCGTATTCTAATAAGAATTTATTAGTCAATATAATGTTTTATGAAACATTTATTCTCTACGTATATGAGTTTTCCTCAAAACATACTCTTATAGTATTCTAATATGAATTTATTAGTTAATATCAGGTTTTATTAAACATTTGTTGGTTACATCCATGAGTTTCCCTCAAAACATACTCCTATAATATTCTAATAAGAATTTAGTAGTCAATATAATGTTTTATGAAACATTTATTCTTTACTTATATGAGTTTTCCTCAAAACATACTTTTATAGTATTCTAATAATAATTTATTAGTTAATATAAGGTTTTATTAAACATTTGTTAGTTACTTACATGAGGTTTCCTCAAGACATACTCTTACAGTATTCTAATAAGAATTTAGTAGTCAATATAAGGTTTTATTAAACATCTATTTGTTACTTATACGAGTTCTCCCCAAAACATACTCCTATAGTATTCTAATAAGAATTTATTAGTAAATATAATGTTTTATGAAAAATTTATTCTCTACTTATATAAGGTTTCCTCCAAACTTACTCTTACAGTATTTTAATAAGAATTTAATTAGTAGTCAATATAAGGTTTTAGTAAACATCTATTTGTTATTTATATGAGTTTTCATAAATACATACTTCTATAGTATTCTAATAAGAATTTATTAGTCAATATAATGTTTTATGAAACATTTATTCTCTAATTATATGAGTTTTCCTGAAAACATACTCTTATAGTATTCTAATAAGAATTTATTAGTTAATATCAGGGTTTATTAAACATTTGTTGGTTACATCCATGAGTTTTCCTCAAAACATACTCCTATAATATTCTAATAAGAATTTAGTAGTCAATATAATGTTTTATGAAGCATTTATTCTTTACTTATATGAGTTTTCCTTGAAACATACTTTTATCGCATTCTAATAAGAATTTATTAGTCAATATAATGTTTTATGAAACATTTATTCTCTACCTATATGAGGTTTCCTCAAGACATACTCTTATAGTATTCTAATAAGAATTTAGTAGTCAAATAAGGTTTTATTAAAAATCTATTTGTTACTTATATGAGTTTTAATAAAAATATACTCCTATAGTATTCTAATAAGAATATATTAGTCAATATAATGTTTTATGAAACATTTATTCTCTACGTATATGAGTTTTCCTAAAAACATATTTTTATAGTATTCTAATAAGAATTTATTAGTTAATATCAGGTTTTATTAAACATATGTTGGTTACATCCATGAGTTTTCCTCAAAACATACTCCTATAATATTCTAATAAGAATTCAGTAGTCAATATAATGTTTTGTGAAACATTTATTCTTTACTTATATGAGTTTTCCTCAAAACATACTTTTATAGTATTCTAATAAGAATTTATTAGTGAATATAAGGTTTTATTAAACATTTGTTAGTTACTTACAGGACGTTTCCTCCAAACATACTTTTACAGTATTCTAATAAGAATTTAGAAGTCAATATAAGGTTTTATTAAACATCTATTTGTTACTTATACGGGTTTTCCCTAAAACATAATCCTATAATATTCTAATCAGAATTTATTAGTCAATATAATGTTTTATGAAACATTTATTCTCTACTTATATTGTAACGGCCCAGAATTATGATTTCCGGGTTACGTTTCAAGGGATAAAACCCCTTGTTCGGATCTTGCAATCCAGGTACGGGTCGAGGTTTCAAACTCATTTTAAGATTAGTAGAAAGAGGGATTTCAAACCCTAAAAACCTCGAAGGGCCGTTGGGTACCCTTAACCTGTCCTAAGACTATGTCGCAGAATCCATTTCAAACGAAAGCAAAGCGGAAGCAAAGTAAAGATACAAGTGCCACGGCAGAGCCGGGTCAAAATATGATCAACCATTCAAATTCGAGCCGTAATTAAATTGGTGAAGTTGGAATCTCAACTCTCTCTTTCCGCCATATTAGACCCAACGGTCATGGACTCAAATCAGCATCAATAGTAGTAAGCATAACGGATACCTAAAAAAATTGATATGGGGCAGGATCAGATCGATGCCCACTTTAGCTCTGCATCCCAACCCTAAGCACACATATACGCTATACCTAATAAAGATGCTTCTAGGTGCATTGCGGGATATTAACACACTAACATGCTCCTAAGATCAAGTGCATAATAATAATAAGGCCTTAGCACAGAATACCAAGTGGTATATCCCTCTCCTACCTCCACCCCCTTCCGATAGGGCGGAGACTGGCCAGCTCGTGAATGCATTCCATTATCATCGGGTGGCACACAATAATGCCCGCAGGCATCTCATAATATAAGGAAGTTCATGACTCGATTGACTCAGGACGGGACCCGATGAGACTAGGTCGTCCTATAACCCTAGCAATGACTCTAGTTACTTCACAGGTAACGGCCGTTCTGTTTACATACACATAGAGAAATAGAATGCTCAACGATCGATGCAACCTAGCATGGTACTACATGGCATGCTGATCATGAATGCAAACACCTAGTATATCATGCACCTAAAGCAGGGAATAGCTCTATTCAATCTGAGTAAGCTCCGAAGAGACTTACCTGGAGATGCAGAACAGCAAAAGATAACGCAAGCGGAGTCCAACAAGCAATAATCACCTAACAAATATACAGATATGCATAAGTCTATCTAAATCACACAAGGCGCCCCTAACTATCACACATAACTTTACATATCTCATTCCCGATCATTCCGTCTTATCTCATCATATATCATTCCATGTTCATCTCATCTCGTCATGTAATATCTCATCCATCATCTCATTCATAAAGTAAACCAATTTGCACAACGCCATAACCAAGTTCTCAACCAGAAGGGCTACACTTCCTAAGCCCCTTTTCCACACAAACAACCATAAACAAGGCCACACTTCCTAGACCTTTTCCTCACACAACCAAGCTCATACAATCAAGAACAAGTTAGGATACATACTCAAATGGTGGAAGGTGGAGAAGGGATGAATCCTAAGTCTCACTCTCAAGAAGTTTCCCGAACACACCTTGAACACATGAAACCGAAAATAGTGTAAGTGTTTGCATCCAACTCCAAACCTTACCAAAACTTGTAAAACTGAACTTAAGACACTTATAAACATAAAAATGAGCAAACAAGAGTGTAAAGCCTTAGCTTTATACCTCAAGTGTTCAAAATAAACAAGAATCAAGCTGGAAAAGTCGTGTTTAAGATTCCCGACTTTGAGATCTTGTATCTCCTTAATCACTATGATTTTGAGGATGAAGTAAACACCAAAGCTGCTCAAAACAGTGCATAAAACAGATCCAAAACAAGAGCAAAGGCCGAAATGCAGAAATGAAGGAGATAAACACCCTCAAGTTTGGGATAAAAGACAAAAACCCTTACAATGTCTCAACTTGATGGATCCATATCTTCCTCTCTAGGACGAGTTTGAAGATGATTCCAAAGCCAAAGTTGCTCACTTTGGTGCAAGGTTTTGATCTAAAGCAAGCATGAAGAGTGAAAATGAGCTGTGGAAGAAACAAACATGCTCAAAGGAGAGGGCATAAGTGAAAACGCAACTTTTAAGATATGAGTCTTTCATGGTTGATTCCAAAAGCAAACATGTAGCTTATCTACCCAACAACTCAGGGAAAGAGGTACTCCTCATAGATAAGCCATTGTTATGGCTATTTTTCATGAAAGAAGAAGCTTGAAATTAAAAAATGGTAAGTTCTTTGTTTTTCAACCAAAATCAACGATTTCACTTGCACAAGCTTATTTTCCATGCTCTAAAGCTCAGGGGAGAACTTGCTTCCGAGTCCTCCAAGTGTAGGGTGGGTTTCGAAGCTTGAGAAGGGCCATTAATGGTGAAAAGTCGAAAATGAAATAAAGCTTAAACTTGATGGGATCTAAGGCTTGGGTTAGCTTATTTGAGCTCATATGAACTTATTTCAAGCATAACATAGCCTCATCACATCCCGGAATCAAAAGAACGAAGGTTGGGAAAATCCGGAAAAATGGAGTGGAAGTTTGTGAAAGGAATCACGAAATTGCACCTTAAAATCTGTTGAAAAACACTATTAGAACCTCAAGGAAACTAAAGGAATCGAAAAGGAGGAGGAAAGCATAGATTTTTAGGGAAACCGATTTTTCACCTCACCCTGCGAGACCGCTGTTGTAACTGCAGATTTCGGCTCCAAGATGAGCTCGATCTCGCTGTTTTATGGCTCAGGTGTGTAGACGGAAGTGAGGAGAAGAAGAGGGAAGAAGAACGAAGTGAAACGGCTGAGAATTGAGAGAGAAATCAGGGTTTGAAGTAGGGCAGTTGCATTGCTTTTTATAGGTCGAAAGCTGGAATTTTTGTACGGAAAGAGGAAGAAGAAAGTGAATAGTGTCCAAAATCGGTATTTATGTTAGAAAAATTGAATTTAAAATATTTCCACCACATAAATAAACAACATGAGATATAAACTTTATAAGAAGTATTTTAAAATTTTTGAAATAAAATTTTCCGCAAAAATTCAATTAAAGGCATATAAAGGTTAAAATATAAGGTAATGTCTCGTATTACCCTTCAAATAATACTAAAATATTATTTAAAATTCGGGCCTTTACATCATCCACCTCTAAAAACAAGTCTCGTCCCCGAGACTAAAATTCTTTCAAACTGGAGGAAGTTTGAAAATGCGAGTCCAAGGACCATGTCCAAGGATCTTGCAATCATCTCGGCTGCGTCTTCCGAGATTCTCACAATATCCTAGTCACGGTCGTGACATCTCCCATTGGTCTTGACAAGTATGCAATAAGCTCCCCTATCACATCCCCGTTTCGACTTTTCGGAAGTAACACAACTCTAAAAGCTCTACAATCTCATCACTAGGTCTTAGCAAGCACCCTACAAGCGCCCCTATAAAATGCTTGTATCCACTTCGTGAAGTACCATAGAGTTGCCTCGGAAATGGAAGTTTTTAACACGTTTAACTTTTATCAAGGTAAGTTGGAGCTGGTCGCTTTTAAAACCGTTTTTAAAAATCCCCCCCCCCCTTTTTTTTTCTTTAATGATCAAGGTGCTCGACAATCCCAACGATATCCCACCTAGTCACTATAGCCCCAAGTGCTCAAGCTCTCACTCCGACCTATTTCCCAAACGAGAGGTGAACTTCATCCACCCCTAAGGGCTATTCCCATATTCTCTTCCTAGGTTCATTTCTCAGAATTAATCAATCTATCATTCTCAACTCAATAGGAATCATAAGCCATAAGGAATGCATAACCGCACAAACCAACCAATCTTCATCCAATACATCATACGACAAGTCTCAAAACACATACTAACACAGTGCCATAAGGTCACATCAAGTATATCCACATCATACTAAAGGCCATAATATGCATCTCAACATCGCCCCGACATCACACCGGAAGTCATAAAAGGTATCTCCTCATCATACTAGAAATGATAACAAGTGCATCGTTGAACCATCATAGCCAATCACGCAAGCACACAGGTCAAGAGATCAATGAGTTAGGTGTCAAGGAGTTAGTATGTCACTACAAGCCAAATCTCAATATCGCATATCAACACCGAAATCTTAGTAGGATCAGTCACAACAAGGAATTTCATTTAATGAACACATAACTCACATAGTTGTCCCATCCACGTTCTATCCAACATTGTCATAACAGGTTTATCGTATCAACATTGGTATTGTACAGGTAGTCATAGGGGAAATTTTTTATTTTTTATTTTTTATTTTTTATTTTTTATTTTTTTATTTTTAATTTATTTATCATAAGGTCAGCGAACAAAACCATTGCCAACACATCAACATAACAAGGTCATCATATTAAGATTCAACAAAGGGAAATCAAGCAGTATATCAATCATCAAAATGTAAACAAGCTCAATAGATATCACCTTAACTCATCCCAATATCATATAACGATCATTTAGTAACCAGGCAGCATTATCTCATATATACAAGTCATATTCATCATTTACACATTTATAATCATGCTTACCACTACATAATATAACATCATGCTTTCACATAGTAACAATCATTATCTCATATAGTTCATATATCATATCACACACACCCTAACATGCTTTTAAAACAATATAGCATGATAGCAAAACATCAATATATCATGATAACACTTGTCACTTCCAACTAGATTTCAATATTGCATATCAATCATGTAATATCATCCCATATCAGGTTCATCATGGTTGCTATCTAATATCATGCCAGCAGATATAAATAAATCACAAAATCAAGAAAATTCCTCACATCATACCAATCAAAATAAAACACAATCCCCACTCACACATCTTTACTCTCAAGCCAAGATTAATCCTCTTCTAGACTCGCCAACGTCAACATAGACAAAATTCCCCAAAGAATCTCAATTCACCTCGATGCTCAAATCTCGTCCCTCTTTCCGCCAAGCACTACCACACCATCCACCTCTAAGAACCTAACTCATACCTCTAACTTCACACCCGAGAACCCTCTCATACTATACCATCAATACTCTCAAAAGTCATTCCCCACACTTCATATACTACTCAGGACATCCCAAGCATCATACCCTGCTAACGACATGGATCCCTCTCTCGCGTCTTACCTCGTAATACCATCGATCATCCTAACCGCCTAGAAGTCTTTTACCACTCATCAACCACCCCACAAGAGAACTCTCACCCACATGTTCAAGGAAGAAGCAATTATGGACATTATTACACATAAGGATCACATCATATCAACTAGCATTTATCAATAGCATCATTGGTTCAGCATTAAACATTGCTGCTGCGTCGATAAATCTCAATTTACCATCATGCTCAATCATTATTACAAATCATCATATATGCACATAATCAAGTCAAGCTAGTATGTTGCATTATAACCTTATCAGATAACAATTCAGGCTTCTTAGCATATGTAGTTCACATTTTACAAGCAAAGGAGGTCAAATCATGCTTAGCAACACGTCAAGACATCATGATACATGAGAACTATAAGGCAATTGAATTATATCATCATAGACAACAGACAATCAGGCAACGAGCATTACCAAGTCAGCATATCAACACGTAAATCTCATCGTCAGGTCAGTGCAATATCTTTATCAACAAATTCAAAAGGATTAGCAGTTCGAACGGAGTGAACTCTCTCGCCTGCAAGTCACATCGCACTCAGTAACCGCGATCCTCGATACGTGCTTGTCCCGCCAACTTGTTGCTCCTGAGGCCCGTGGGTTATGGGCCCATACTTCCATCACGTTGCTCTATCGTTAACCAATTTTCCATTCCGTCTTTCATGCGGTCGCTCGTCCAACGTATCGCACAAACGTCTAAGTTAGCAGAGATAGGGGAGTGACAGGGACGGACAACCCAATGTTCATCTCAGAGACAAACATAGACCAATACTAGAGATGACAAGACTAACGACAAGACTCTGACCCGGGAATAGCAACAACACCCTTATGGAAGTCTATTTGGTTACAATTGTGACGAGCAAAATGAATTCGTCATGGAGCACATCAGTCACATTAATCCACACTAACATGTACCTATCTCAAGGAGAACAACATGCGTATTCATTCCAACAGACATAATCGAGTCCTACAGGATTCATGCTAGACAAGTTAACGATCTATTATTCCATGGAAGCAAAGATGCTTAACAACTTCAAGCGAGATATGCGGAACCAGTAATGATCATGCAAGATTCCAAGTCATGTGGTATTTAATGAGGATGAAAAATGTTATATATATATATGAACGAATGCACAAGCATGGTATACGTATCAACATGTGAGGTCAAGCATGGCAAGGTATATCATAATAGTGAGACTAAACGTCATAGAGGACATAAGAGGGGCATAGTAATTATCACATCTGACACAATGATCATATAATAGGTTAAGAATGGCACGTAATCATATGTCGAGATACATTTAGAAGTATAGGTCCTACACGATGCTAGCGATACATGATGCGATACAAGCATAGTCATGAGTCATTTAAAGAGTCCAGCATAATATTTAGGATAGCAAGAGGAAAATCAAAGAGTAACAAGAATGACATCACGAGCGACCAATCATAACCATGCTAGGAATGAACCATCATAGGACACACGTAATGATACGATAGTTATCACATCATAGAACAAGTACAACACATGATTATTTAGCGGGTCATATTGGAAATCATAAGCCCTACAGGACACTACTGGCATATATCGAACACGAGCACAATCAAGGTAATTCGACCAGATTCATCCTAACATTCATGTGTTATGCGTATGTAAAATCATGGTATAGCGTGGCGTGTGATCATGCGATGTGTCAAGTCTTACATTCATGCAAGTGTGAGATGATAAGACAGAGTAATAGGGAAACACTACCGAGAAGTAACATGTAAGCATGCTAAGATAACCATCACGAAAAGAAAGTCGGTCATCGAATTTAACATCATCTAGCCAGGATGAGTAAGACATGTTATGGTTATAGAAAGAGGGAAGAACCACACTATCAGGGACCTAGTTCGAGAGAGAATCAACAATAATGCAGGCAAGATATAATTCACACGAGTCACAACCAGGGATCCTACATGATACTAAAGGCCAATCATAACATACGATGCATGCATACACTAATCATGACGACATGCAAGAATTCAATTCAATCACATTCCAACAATACAAAAGCATGAGGAAGGTTTTACCGATGGATAACACGAGTCCAAGTATTGAGCAATATGACTAGAATACGAGAACATGAGTTCAAATCAACACATAACATGATAAGCATGCATTCATCAAGACTCAATTATACCACATATTCTCCATCCAACGCAAGTAATCACACAACAATTCAAATTGCAAGGCAACCAACGTTAATTAATTTGACGAATACAGAACATATGGGCATACTATAGATTCTTGTCACAAAAGGATAATAAGCATCAAGGCGTCATCAGCTAGCATGCTGAAGAGATAATTTACAGGCATTCATATGAAGAAGAGTTTATCACACTATCATGGACCTAACCAAGGAGAAAACAACTATCATGTAGGTTCATATCATATGGTCCATGCTTCAAATCAATCATACAGGCAATACAATAGGCCAAGTGGACATGCTATGACAACATATAATCGTGATGGAAAACAAGGCATAACATGAGTAGCCTTATACTAACATGATCATTTGCGAGGCACACACGGAAGATTACAGAATCATGTCATGCAATTCAGAGAGAGTCACCATTACAACTGGATAGAGATCTCTAAGGGCAACCATTGACTTTTCCCAACCGACTTATCACCCCTCTTTCCCGTGTGACTCTGGTACGACTCTTTATGGCAAGGACACTCTAGTTGATCGTCATAAGGATCGAGAAGGACAATCTCAGAAACACCTTACTCTTGACTCAAAATGACACCAAGAACTACCTACCGATACTCACTCAGACAACCTTCATATCCATACATGATTTTTCGAAACAATGTGTTTACCAACCTGATTTCCCGTGAAAGACATTAACACCCAGAAGAAAGATTCGATAGACCCGGAAAAGGTTTAACATAGTGGAAAAGGTGTCCCACACAAGCTAGGCTTGACCACATAAGAACAAGGGTACTCCCGCTATCCCGTTTGCACAGATCATTCAATACATATTTAATTGTTAGGCATACCAATCATACCCACAACAAGCACTTAGCACAGAGTCAGTCAATGACAATCGTAATGATCTCCTTATAAACTTCTAGACCCATTTGTAAAGAAAAAAAACTAGTATTTTGCCTACTGTTCCCAACTACACCCGATAGGGGTGGTCTAGCGCCTTTACTACCCACTCGTGTCCCTGTTTGGTCGGTTTTCCTCTTTTATTACAAGTCGAGTTCATTACTTAGTCCAATTTCGGTTAGACATCTTAAGTTCATTTTGCCCCTTTTTTTTAAAATCCTTTCAAATCCTTTGAAATTCAGGGGCGGTTTTCCAAAACATACACTCGACCCTTTTGTACCCGAATTGCACAACCTCAGCTCTGATACCATCTTTGTAACGGCCCAGAATTATGATTTCCGGGTTACGTTTCAAGGGATAAAACCCCTTGTTCGGATCTTGCAATCCAGGTACGGGTCGAGGTTTCAAACTCATTTTAAGATTAGTAGAAAGAGGGATTTCAAACCCTAAAAACCTCGAAGGGCCGTTGGGTACCCTTAACCTGTCCTAAGACTATGTCGCAGAATCCATTTCAAACGAAAGCAAAGCGGAAGCAAAGTAAAGATACAAGTGCCACGGCAGAGCCGGGTCAAATTATGATCAACCATTCAAATTCGAGCCGTAATTAAATTGGTGAAGTTGGAATCTCAACTCTCTCTTTCCGCCATGTTAGACCCAATGGTCATGGACTCAAATCAGCATCAATAGTAGTAAGCATAACGGATACCTAAAAAAATTGATATGGGGCGGGATCAGATCGATGCCCACTTTAGCTCTGCATCCCAACCCTAAGCACACATATACGCTATACCTAATAAAGATGCTTCTAGGTGCATTGCGGGATATTAACACACTAACATGCTCCTAAGATCAAGTGCATAATAATAATAAGGCCTTAGCACAGAATACCAAGTGGTATATCCCTCTCCTACCTCCACCCCCTTCCGATAGGGCGGAGACTGGCCAGCTCGTGAATGCATTCCATTATCATCGGGTGGCACACAATAATGCCCGCAGGCATCTCATAATATAAGGAAGTTCATGACTCGATTGACTCAGGACGGGACCCGATGAGACTAGGTCGTCCTATAACCCTAGCAATGACTCTAGTTAC
This sequence comes from Persicaria maculosa, assembly GCA_963922045.1. Classification (NCBI taxonomy): domain Eukaryota; kingdom Viridiplantae; phylum Streptophyta; class Magnoliopsida; order Caryophyllales; family Polygonaceae; genus Persicaria; species Persicaria maculosa. The sequence continues at coordinate 38,959,397 of OY998253.1, read as the reverse complement.
TTCACAGGTAACGGCCGTTCTGTTTACATACACATAGAGAAATAGAATGCTCAACGATCGATGCAACCTAGCATGGTACTACATGGCATGCTGATCATGAATGCAAACACCTAGTATATCATGCACCTAAAGCAGGGAATAGCTCTATTCAATCTGAGTAAGCTCCGAAGAGACTTACCTGGAGATGCAGAACAGCAAAAGATAACGCAAGCGGAGTCCAACAAGCAATAATCACCTAACAAATATACAGATATGCATAAGTCTATCTAAATCACACAAGGCGCCCCTAACTATCACACATAACTTTACATATCTCATTCCCGATCATTCCGTCTTATCTCATCATATATCATTCCATGTTCATCTCATCTCGTCATGTAATATCTCATCCATCATCTCATTCATAAAGTAAACCAATTTGCACAACGCCATAACCAAGTTCTCAACCAGAAGGGCTACACTTCCTAAGCCCCTTTTCCACACAAACAACCATAAACAAGGCCACACTTCCTAGACCTTTTCCTCACACAACCAAGCTCATACAATCAAGAACAAGTTAGGATACATACTCAAATGGTGGAAGGTGGAGAAGGGATGAATCCTAAGTCTCACTCTCAAGAAGTTTCCCGAACACACCTTGAACACATGAAACCGAAAATAGTGTAAGTGTTTGCATCCAACTCCAAACCTTACCAAAACTTGTAAAACTGAACTTAAGACACTTATAAACATAAAAATGAGCAAACAAGAGTGTAAAGCCTTAGCTTTATACCTCAAGTGTTCAAAATAAACAAGAATCAAGCTGGAAAAGTCGTGTTTAAGATTCCCGACTTTGAGATCTTGTATCTCCTTAATCACTATGATTTTGAGGATGAAGTAAACACCAAAGCTGCTCAAAACAGTGCATAAAACAGATCCAAAACAAGAGCAAAGGCCGAAATGCAGAAATGAAGGAGATAAACACCCTCAAGTTTGGGATAAAAGACAAAAACCCTTACAATGTCTCAACTTGGTGGATCCATATCTTCCTCTCTAGGACGAGTTTGAAGATGATTCCAAAGCCAAAGTTGCTCACTTTGGTGCAAGGTTTTGATCTAAAGCAAGCATGAAGAGTGAAAATGAGCTGTGGAAGAAACAAACATGCTCAAAGGAGAGGGCATAAGTGAAAACGCAACTTTTAAGATATGAGTCTTTCATGGTTGATTCCAAAAGCAAACATGTAGCTTATCTACCCAACAACTCAGGGAAAGAGGTACTCCTCATAGATAAGCCATTGTTATGGCTATTTTTCATGAAAGAAGAAGCTTGAAATTAAAAAATGGTAAGTTCTTTGTTTTTCAACCAAAATCAACGATTTCACTTGCACAAGCTTATTTTCCATGCTCTAAAGCTCAGGGGAGAACTTGCTTCCGAGTCCTCCAAGTGTAGGGTGGGTTTCGAAGCTTGAGAAGGGCCATTAATGGTGAAAAGTCGAAAATGAAATAAAGCTTAAACTTGATGGGATCTAAGGCTTGGGTTAGCTTATTGAGCTCATATGAACTTATTTCAAGCATAACATAGCCTCATCACATCCCGGAATCAAAAGAACGAAGGTTGGGAAAATCCGGAAAAATGGAGTGGAAGTTTGTGAAAGGAATCACGAAATTGCACCTTAAAATCTGTTGAAAAACACTATTAGAACGTCAAGGAAACTAAAGGAATCGAAAAGGAGGAGGAAAGCATAGATTTTTAGGGAAACCGATTTTTCACCTCACCCTGCGAGACCGCTGTTGTAACTGCAGATTTCGGCTCCAAGATGAGCTCGATCTCGCTGTTTTATGGCTCAGGTGTGTAGACGGAAGTGAGGAGAAGAAGAGGGAAGAAGAACGAAGCGAAACGGCTGAGAATTGAGAGAGAAATCAGGGTTTGAAGTAGGGCAGTTGCATTGCTTTTTATAGGTCGAAAGCTGGAATTTTTGTACGGAAAGAGGAAGAAGAAAGTGAATAGTGTCCAAAATCGGTATTTATGTTAGAAAAATTGAATTTAAAATATTTCCACCACATAAATAAACAACATGAGATATAAACTTTATAAGAAGTATTTTAAAATTTTTGAAATAAAATTTTCCGCAAAAATTCAATTAAAGGCATATAAAGGTTAAAATATAAGGTAATGTCTCGTATTACCCTTCAAATAATACTAAAATATTATTTAAAATTCGGGCCTTTACATATATGAGGTTTCCTCAAAACATACTCTTATAGTATTTTAATAAGAAATTAATTAGTAGTCAATATAAGGTTTTATTAAATATCTATTTATTACTTATATGAGTTTTCCTAAAAACATACTTCTATTGTATTCTAATAAGAATTTATTAGTCAATATAATGTTTTATGAAACATTTATTCTCTACGTATATGAGTTTTCCTCAAAACATACTCTTATAGTATTCTAATAAGAATTTATTAGTTAATATCAGGTTTTATTAAACATTTGTTGGTTACATCCATGAGTTTCCCTCAAAACATACTCCTATAATATTCTAATAAGAATTTAGTAGTCAATATAATGTTTTATGAAACATTTATTCTTTACTTATATGAGTTTTCCTCAAAACATACTTTTATAGTATTCTAATAATAATTTATTAGTTAATATAAGGTTTTATTAAACATTTGTTAGTTACTTACATGAGGTTTCCTCAAGACATACTCTTACAGTATTCTAATAAGAATTTAGTAAGCAATATAAGGTTTTATTAAACATGTATTTGGTACTTATACTAGTTTTCCCCAAAACATAATCCTATAGTATTCTAATAAGAATTTATTAGTCAATATAATGTTTTATGAAACATTTATTCTCTACCTATATGAGGTTTCCTCAAAACATACTCTTATAGTATTTTAATAAGAAATTAATTAGTAGTCAATATAAGGTTTTATTAAATATCTATTTATTACTTATTTGAGTTTTCCTAAAAACATACTTCTATCGTATTCTAATAAGAATTTATTAGTCAATATAATGTTTTATGAAACATTTATTCTCTACGTATATGAGTTTTCCTCAAAACATACTCTTATAGTATTCTAATAAGAATTTATTAGTTAATATCAGGTTTTATTAAACATTTGTTGGTTACATCCATGAGTTTCCCTCAAAACATACTCCTATAATATTCTAATAAGAATTTAATAGTCAATATAATGTTTTATGAAACATTTATTCTTTACTTATATGAGTTTTCCTCAAAACATACTTTTATAGTATTCTAATAATAATTTATTAGTTAATATAAGGTTTTATTAAACATTTGTTAGTTACTTACATGCGGTTTCCTCAAGACATACTCTTACAGTATTCTAATAAGAATTTAGTAGTCAATATAAGGTTTTATTAAACATGTATTTGTTACTTATACTAGTTTTCCCCAAAACAAAATCCTATAGTATTCTAATAAGAATTTATTAGTCAATATAATGTTTTATGTAAAATTTATTCTCTACTTATATGAGGTTTCCTCAAAACATACTCTTATAGTATTTTAATAAGAAATTAATTAGTAGTCAATATAAGATTTTATGAAATATCTATTTATTACTTATATGAGTTTTCCTAAAAACATACTTCTATCGTATTTTAATAAGAATTTATTAGTCAATATAATGTTTTATGAAACATTTATTCTCTACGTATATGAGTTTTCCTCAAAACATACTCTTATAGTATTCTAATAAGAATTTATTAGTTAATATCAGGTTTTATTAAACATTTGTTGGTTACATCCATGAGTTTCCCTCAAAACATACTCCTATAATATTCTAATAAGAATTTAGTAGTCAATATAATGTTTTATGAAACATTTATTCTTTACTTATATGAGTTTTCCTCAAAACATACTTTTATAGTATTCTAATAATAATTTATTAGTTAATATAAGGTTTTATTAAACATTTGTTAGTTACTTACATGAGGTTTCCTCAAGACATACTCTTACAGTATTTTAATAAGAATTTAGTAGTCAATATAAGGTTTTATTAAACATCTATTTGTTACTTATACGAGTTCTCCCCAAAACATACTCCTATAGTATTCTAATAAGAATTTATTAGTCAATATAATGTTTTATGAAAAATTTATTCTCTACTTATATAAGGTTTCCTCCAAACATACTCTTATAGTATTCTAATAAGAATTTATTAGTTAATATCAGGTTTTATTAAGCATTGGTTGGTTACATCCATGAGTTTTCCTCAAAACATACTCATATAATATTCTAATAAGAATTTAGTAGTCAATATAATGTTTTATTAAACATATATTTGTTACTTATACGAGTTTTCCCCAAAACATACTCCTATAGTATTCTAATAAGAATTTATTAGTCAATATAATGTTTTATGAAACATTTATTCTCTACGTATATGAGTTTTCCTTAAAACATACTCTTATAGTATTCTAATAAGAATATTCTTATATGAGTTTTAATTTATTAGTTAATATCAGGTTTTATTAAACATTTGTTGGTTACATCCATGAGTTTCCCTCAAAACATACTCCTATAATATTCTAATAAGAATTTAGTAGTCAATATATTGTTTTATGAAACATTTATTCATTACTTATATGAGTTTTCCTCAAAACATACTTTTATAGTATTCTAATAAGAATTTATTAGTTAATATAAGGTTTTATTAAACATTTGTTAGTTACTTACATGCGGTTTCCTCAAGACATACTCTTACAGTATTCTAATAAGAATTTAGTAGTCAATATAAGGTTTTATTAAACATGTATTTGTTACTTATACGAGTTTTCCCCAAAACATACTTCTATAGTATTCTAATAAGAATTTATTAGTCAATATAATGTTTTATGAAACATTTATTCTCTACTTATATGAGGTTTCCTCAAAACATACTCTTACAGTATTTTAATAAGAAATTAATTAGTAGTCAATATAAGGTTTTATTAAATATCTATTTATTACTTATATGAGTTTTCCTCAAAACATACTCCTATAGTATTCTAATAAGAATTTATTAGTCAATATAATGTTTTATGAAACATTTATTCTCTACGTATATGAGTTTTCCTCAAAACATACTCTTATAGTATTCTAATAAGAATTTATTATTTAATATCAGGTTTTATTAAACATTTGTTGGTTACATCAATGAGTTTTCCTCAAAACATACTCCTATATTATTCTAATAAGAATTTATTAGTCAATATAATGCTTTATGAAACATTTATTCTTTACTTATATGAGTTTTCCTCAAAACATACTTTTATAGTATTCTAATAAAAATTTATTAGTTAATATAAAGTTCTATTAAACATTTGTTAGTTACTTACATGAGGTTTCTTCAAAAAATACTTTTACAGTATTCTAATAAGAATTTAGTAGTCAATATAAGGTTTTATTAAATATCTATTTATTACTTATATGAGTTTTCCTAAAAACATACTTCTATGGTATTCTAATAAGAATTTATTAGTCAGTATAATATTTTATGAAACATTTATTCTCTACATATATGAGTTTTCCCGAAAACATACTCTTATAGTATTCTAATAAGAATTTATTAGTTAATATCAGATTTTATTAAACATTTGTTAGTTACATCAATGAGTTTTCCTCAAAACATACTTTTATAGTATTCTAATAAAAATTTATTAGTTAATATAAGGTTTTATTAAACATTTGTTAGTTACTTACATGAGGTTTCCTCAAAAAATACTTTTACAGTATTCTAATAAGAATTTAGTAGTCAATATAAGGTTTTATTAAATATCTATTTATTACTTATATGAGTTTTCCTAAAAACATACTTCTATGGTATTCTAATAAGAATTTATTAGTCAGTATAATGTTTTTTGAAACATTTATTCTCTACATATATGAGTTTTCCCGAAAACATACTCAGTTTTCCTCAAAACATACTCATATAATATTCTAATAAGAATTTAGTAGTCAATATAATGTTTTATTAAACATATATTTGTTACTTATACGAGTTTTCCCCAAAACATACTCCTATAGTATTCTAATAAGAATTTATTAGTCAATATAATGTTTTATGAAACATTTATTCTCTACGTATATGAGTTTTCCTCAAAACATACTCTTATAGTATTCTAATAAGAATATTCTTATGTGAGTTTTAATTTATTATTTAATATCAGGTTTTATTAAACATTTGTTGGTTAAATCCATGAGTTTTCCTCAAAACATACTCCTATATTATTCTAATAAGAATTTATTAGTCAATATAATGCTTTATGAAACATTTATTCTTTACTTATATGAGTTTTCCTCAAAACATACTTTTATAGTATTCTAATAAAAATTTATTAGTTTATATAAGGTTCTATTAAACATTTGTTAGTTACTTACATGAGGTTTCCTCAAAAAATACTTTTACAGTATTCTAATAAGAATTTAGTAGTCAATATAAGGTTTTATTAAATATCTATTTATTACTTATATGAGTTTTCCTAAAAACATACTCCTATGGAATTCTAATAAGAATTTATTAGTCAGTATAATGTTTTATGAAACATTTATTCTCTACATATATGAGTTTTCCCGAAAACATACTCTTATAGTATTCTAATAAGAATTTATTAGTTAATATCAGATTTTATTAAACATTTGTTAGTTACATCCATGAGTTTTCCTCAAAACATACTTTTATTGTAAAGGCCGAAAATATTTTCTATATTATTTTAATATTATTTTAATAGATATATTATTATTCCATTTAATTTGTAAAAATAGGATAAAAACCCGTCCTCGAGCACCAAGTTTTGATTTTAAAATCCTTCCGGCATCGTTTTAGAGTTTTGATTTTTGACGGAATTTGATCTCGTTTTCGAGTTGCGAGTCTTGATAATTTAATTTAATTCCGGTAATGATTTATAAGTTCGATTTAAAATTTGATAGAGTCGAGATTAACAGATTCGATTTAAAGTTCGATTTATAAGTGCGATTAGCTCATCTCACCTGCATTAGTGCCAGACTCGGTTGTGTTTTCTGAAATGAATGCGTATGTAATTCATCAGGAGTTAGGTACATGTTTGTATGAACTAGAGTGATTGATATGCTCCATGATGACTTCATGTTTGCTTGTCGCGATTGCAACCTAATGGACCTCCATAAGGGCGTTGTTGCTATTCTCGGGTCAGAGTCTTGCCTCTAGTATTGTCGTCTTTCGTTGTGGTACGTGTGTGTCCCCGAAAGGAATTTAGGTTGTCTTATCTTGTCACTCCCCTATCTCCTCTAACTTGAACTCCTACGCAATACATTGAACGAGCAACCGCACAGAAAAAGAGAATGAGGAGTTGGATAGCGATTGAACAGCGCAACGGAAGTGTGGGCCCATAACCCACGGGCCTCAGGAACAATGATGTCGACGGAACGGGCGCGCATCAAGAATTACGGTTACTGAGTAAGATATGACTTGCAAGCGAGAGTGTTCTCCGTTTGAATTGCTAACCCTTTTGAACTTGTGACAATGATATTGCACTAACTTGACGATGAGATTTACGCGTTGATGTGCTGACTTGATGATGATTGTTGCCTGATTGCCTGTCGTCTATAATGACATGATGTGATGCCTTGTAGATCTAATGTACCCTGATGTCTTGACGTGTTGCTACTCTAAGTTGCTAAGCATGATTTAAATCCTGTTGCTTGTAACATGTGAACTACATATGCTAAGAGATCTGAATTGTATCTGATAAGGTTATAATGCAACATGCTAGCTTGACTTGATTACGTTCATATATGATGTTTGCAATGATTATTGAGCATGATGGTAAATTGAGACTTCTTGATAAGATTTTAATGTTTGAGGATGTATTAACGATGCTATTATAAATGCTAGCTAAAATGATGCATGCCTTAGGTGTTATAATTTTTATAACTGCTTTCTTTTTTTTATATGTGGGTGAGGTTCTCTTGTAGAGCGGTCGGAGGGCAGTGAAAGGGGTTTGAGTCATTAGGATGTTCGAGGATGGTGTGAGGTAGAGTTGATGTGAGGATTGTTGACTTAGGTAACACTGAGTGAGCTTTGGGATTATGGGAGGCAATGTTTGTGGTATTGATGAGCTTCTAGGTTATGCTAGTGATATCTTGGGAAGTGTAAGAAATGGCCTTAAAAAAAAAATAAAAAATAAAAAATTAGGAATATAGTATTAGAGGGTACTTGGATGTGAAGTTAGAGATAGGAGTGGGTTCTTAGAGGTGGATGGTGTGGTAGTGCTTGGCAGAAGGAGGGGCGAGATTTGAGCATCGGGATGAATTGGGATTTCTTTGGGAAATTTTTTTCTGAGATGACGTTGTCGGTCTAGAAGAGGATTAGTCTTGGCTTGAGAGTGGAGATGGGCGAGTGGGGATTTTGTTTTATTTTGACTGGTATGATGTGAGGATTTTCTTGATGATGTGAATTATTTATATTTGCTGGCATGACGTTAGATAATAACCATGATGCATCTGATAGGGAATGATATTACCTGTTGTTATGCAATACTGAAATCTAGTTGGTAGTGACAAATGTTATCATGATATATTACTGCTCTGCTATGTTGTTTTAGAAGCATGATAGGATGTGTTGTGATATGATACATGAGATAATGATGTTGTATTATATGGTTGGGAAGCATGATTATAAATATGTAAATGATGAGTATGATCGGTATATATGAGGTAATGGTTCCTAATGACAAAATGATCGTTATATGGTATTGTAAGGAGTTGAAATGATGTTTTGTGAGTAGGTTAGCATGTGATGCTTGGTATATGGTTGGATCTTTCCTTTTTTTTTTCTTAATCTTAATAGTATGACCTTGTTGTGTTGATATGTTAACGTGATGAATATGTTCTACTTATGTTGCGATATCGATATGCGATTGCGAGATTTGATGTGTACTGACGTACTAACCCATAACACCTAACTCGTTGATTTCTGGACATGTGTGATTACGTGATGAGTGATGAACATTCGATTATGCACTTGTGATGCCTTTAGTATGATATAGACATACCTTATGACTCGTAGTATGTTGAGGCTTGTTGGTTCTTTGGTGCTTGAGACTTGTTGGCATGTTTATGTTAATGTTAAACGGTTATGTGATAGTTTGTGGCTATGATATGATGCGAGACTTGCCAGGTGTGAGATGACTTATGGTATTATGCTTATGTAAGAGTCGATGAGACTTTTGGTTATGGTACTTGTTGAGTTGTGTGAATGATGTTGCATGATCTGGAAACTAGGAAGTGAATATGGGATTAGCCCTTAGAGGTGGATGATTCCACCTCCTGATTTCTGAATTTGATTGATTGATATGCGGGGAACTGATTGGGTTTTGGAGAATTTTGACGAAATTTTGATCGAAACGATTTTTCTTGTTTTTGTGTGAAGTTGCTTGGTTAAACGTCTTATTTAAAGATTTTGAGCGGTTTGAAAAAGGAATTACTCGAAATTTTAAAGAATAAACATTACCGAGGATTTCAACGATTTTGAGCCCAATCTTTTCCAATTGCGAAATTCCTTTTGAAACTTTCCAACCCGGGCTCATATTGTAACGCCTCGCGAAGTGGGTACAAGCATTTTATAGGGGCGCATATAGAATGCTTGCTAAGACCTAGTGGGGGCGCTATAATTGCTTTCGAGTTATGATGTAACCGAAAGGTCATGGTAAGGATGCGGTAGGGGCCCATATCGCATTCTTACTACGACCAATTGGGAATATTATGATCACGTTGAGGGTCATGTGAGGATCTCATACGGGCCCCTATGAGATGCTTACGGGATCAACAACATGATCCTCGGACTCATAGATTTCAAACTTCATTCATCCCCTTGCTTTAGAATGATTTTAGTCTCGGGGACGAGACTTGTTTTTAGAGGTGGATGATGTAAAGGCCGAAAATATTTTCTATATTATTTTAATATTATTTTAATAGATATATTATTATTCCATTTAATTTGTAAAAATAGGATAAAAACCCGTCCTCGAGCACCAAGTTTTGATTTTAAAATCCTTCCGGCATCGTTTTAGAGTTTTGATTTTTGACGGAATTTGATCTCGTTTTCGAGTTGCGAGTCTTGATAATTTAATTTAATTCCGGTAATGATTTATAAGTTCGATTCAAAATTTGATAGAGTCGAGATTAACAGATTCGATTTTGAATGTCGGGTATATTCTTGCATTTATGTGTTGGGACCACCCCCTCAATTTCTCTTATTTTCTTTTTCCTTTCCTCTCCCCCTCTCTCTCTCACGCGCGTGCTCAGACTTCTGTTGAGGTCAAGATTCCCCTGCTCTTACAATTTTACAAGGCACAGCTCAACCATTCTTGTCTTCTTCCCTTCTTCTTATCCAAAGAATTCAGGAGTCATCTCTTTCCTTCTTCTATTTCAAGAACCCATCACCACTCTCTCCATTCTCCTTCATTCTGAGCATCACCAGCCTCCACAAGTCCTGTTCGTTTCAGCCACCTCTTCCCTCTTGAACGTCGTTCAGCAACCGCCGGACGCCTTGCCCCTGTCCTCCCGAGCAACTGAGCATCAGCCCCGCCTCCTGTCTTCCTTCTGTCAGAGTAGCAGCTGTGACCCGAGAACGCAGGAGCACCCAGAAGCATCCTCCCTCGCTGTCGGGGCCAATCGGAGCCGCCCAGCGTTCCATCGCCTCCCCTGTTACTCCACCGACGACAAGGCCGAACACCTCACTGCTCCTCCTTTCCTTCCGTCTCCTGTCGCCATTGCCGAGCCAGCGGCAGCTCAGACTCCGTTGAGCCTCGTCGGAGCCCAGTCGTTGACCGCCGGAGCCGAGACGCGAGCCGCATCCGGCCCCGTTCCGATTCGCAAGGTCGGTTGTCGATTTCTCTTCGTTTTCAATCCTAAACGCCTAAAAATCCTCCTTTAACTCCATACCTACTCTCCTAGGACTCGATTGAAGCTTCTCTCGCGCCCTCGCAGTCAAATCCGCCATTGACGCCCGGAGATCTCCTCGGAATCGCGATGTGAGTACTCCCTCTCCTCCTCTCTCTCGCGTGCTCGCTTTGTTCTGTTGGTATGGGTATGGTCGGAATCGGTAGTCAATCGGGGTGGGTGGATCTCAGGCCGAGAGGCCGCCGCCGGAGGCCTGACTCCTCTTCCCTTCCCTGTCGCTTTCCAGTTGAGAGCTCTGTTCGGGTTTTGATTTGGGGAAGAAGATGGGGCCGGTTTGGTTCTTTCCTTCTTTTCTTTATTTGACCGGGTTCGGTTCAGCCATTTTGTTTCAGAAAACCGGTTCACCTTTAAAAGAACATTGGGCTGGGCTTTGAACTCGGGTTTGGGCTTCCTTCTTTCGGGTATGGGCTTTCGGGTATGGATCCGGACTGGAAAGATTGGGCCTTTTCATTTTGGGTTGAGGGTTTGGGCTGCTGGGTTAATAATGGGTAGTTACTTGTTAGTTGTTATTGTTATCTTGTTATAAGTTATATGTTGTGAGATGTAGTATATATTTTTATTATATAATTGCTTTTATTTGATTAGTGGTACTACATGTTAATTCTGAATATTACTATTTTATAAATCGACTTAAAAGTAATATTATTTGGAGTATGATGTTAAATGTTGTTTATAAATGGGGTTTTTAAAGATAGATTTATTTTAGAAATGTTTATCATTGTCCTAAATTACTTGAAACATTTAATCTCAAGGTTTTGAAATAAAATGCCGGAATTATTTCTATAATATGATTTTGAGAGATTGGTTAAGGATTTAAATGATTAGTGTCGGAATTTGGTCAAGTATGATTTGAGAAATTATTTTTAAATATGAGTTGACTTAATTTGAGATTTATGAGTTTGGAAATATTGTTGGTAAGATTTATCGATGGGTATGATTGGAAATGAAATGATTTTGGTTGATATTGATAGTATCGGAAATGTTTGGAAAATGGTTTTACAATCGATTGATTTTGGGGGTGTCGAGAACTTGGGTATCGTGTGTATGAATGATGAACCGATAGCTTATGGAAATGGCTTGATGATAGGTGTTTAATGCTTTTGGATCGCTTTGGACTTTGCATTTGGGCCCTTGCTTGTATTATCTTGCTGTTCTGCATTTTCAGGTAAGTTCCCTAGGGGGCTTACTCAGGTTGGACATTCATGCCTGTTGTTGCATTTTATGTTAGGTGTTGCATATGCATAAAAGCATGCCATGTAGTATCATGTTTAGGTTGCACTAATTGATTGAGCATCTGTTTACTTTATGCGTTTGAAACAGAACGGCCGTTATCTGTGATAGTCCTAGAGTCTTTGCTAGGGTCATAGGGTAGCCCAGCCTCATCGGGTACCCTGAGTCAATCGAGTCATGAACTTCCTTATATTATGATATGCCTGCGGGCTTTATTGTGGAGCGGGTTAGGCATGCGTGCCGCCCTATTATGAATGAATGCATTCACGAGCTGGCCAGTCTCCACCTATCGGAAGGGGTGGAGGTAGGAGAGGGATATGCCACTTGGCATTGTCTTGGGCCCTTTACAGTATTTCTGCACATTATTATGAACTAGGAGCATGCTAGTGTGTTTGAATTTCGTACTGCATTAGAGCATCTTTATTAGGTATAGCACATACTATGTGGCCTCAGCGAGGACTGCCGGTCCCGCATGAGTGGCTCGATCTGACTCCTTTCCCCGTTCTTCTTTTAAAGGTATTCTCTGCAGATTTAAGTGCTCGATGTCTATATGACGGGGTTTCCTTTTGGCGAATTGAAGAATCTGGCTAATATCCTAATTTAGTAAAATGGTAATTACACACTCATGGCTTGGTTTTGACCGGTTTTGCCGTGACACTTGTATCTTTACTTTGCTTCCGCCTTACTTCCGTTTGAAATGGATTTCGCGACATAGTCTTAGGACAGGTTAAGGGTACCCAACAGCCCTTCGATGTTTTTAGGGTTTGAAATCCCTCTTTCTACAAATCTTAAAATGAGTTTGAAACCTCGACCCGTACCTGGATTGCAAGATCCTAACGAGGGGTTTTATCCCTCGAAACGTAACCCGGGAATCATAATCCTGGGCCGTTACAAAGGGGTATCAGAGCTGAGGTTGTGCAATTCGGGTACAAAAGGGTCGAGTGTATGTTTTGGAAAACCGCCCATGAATTTCGAAGGATTTGGAAGTGTTTTAAAGGGGCAAAATGAACTTAAGATGCCTAACCGAAATTGGACTAAGTAATGAACTCGACTTGTAATAAAAGAGGAAAAAAAAACCGACCAAACGGGGACACGAGTGGATAGTAAAGGCGCTAGACCACCCCTATTGGGTGTAGTTGGAAACGGTAGGCAAAATACTAGCTTGCTCTTTACAGATGGGTCTGGAAGTTTCTAATGAGATCATTATGAGTGTTATTAACTGATTCTATGCTGAATGCTTGATACGCTAAAGTCTGATTTGGTAGTCTTAACAATGAGTTGTGTATTGACTGATCTGTGCAAACGGGATAGTGGGAGTACCCTTATTTCTGTGTGGTTAAACCTAGCTTGTGTGAAACAGCTCCTTCCGCTATGTTTGTTAACCCTTTGACTGTGCTATCGAGTCTTCCTCCCGGATGCCAGTGTCTTCCACGGGAAATTGGGTTGGTAAACACATTGTGTCGAGAATCATGGTTGGATGTTAAGTTTGTCTGAGTGGGTATTGGAAGTTCTGGATGTCACTTTGAGTCGAAAGTAAGGTGTCATGAGGCTCTCTTTCTTCACCCTTATGATGATTAGCAGTGTTTTCTTACCACAAGAGTCGTACCAAAGTCCCACGGGAAAGAGGGGTGATGAGTCAGTTGGGGAAGGTCAATGGTTGCCCTTAGGGATCTCTGTCCGGTTGTAATGGTGACTCTCTCTGAATGGAATGACATGATTTTGTAATCTCTCGCATATACCTTGTAAATGATCATTAGTAAGAAGCTGCTCCTGTTGTTGCATATACGATTAGTCACCCTGCTTAGATCCCGTATTGTGCCTTACTCTCTGTCATGATTGTATGTTGTCATAGCATGTCTACTTGACCTATCGTACTAACTTTGTTGATGATGGATTGGAAGCATGAGACACATGATATGAATCTATATGGTTGTTGCTTTCCCCTGAACTAGGTGTATGATAGTGTGATTAACTCTTCTTTATATGAATGCGCGTAAATAATCTCATTAGAATGCTAACTGATAAGGCCTTGATGATTATCATACCTTTTGTGACAAATTTATAGCATGCTCGTCTAATTGTATTCATGAGGTAGACTATTGTTGGTTATTCTTCAATAAATGTTGTTGTGTGTTACTTGCGTTGAATGGAGAATATGTTGATATAATTGAGGCTTGAAAGATGCATCTTTTATCCCAATATGTGTTGATTTGAACCCATGTCCCCGTATCTAGTCACATTGCCCGTTACTTAGACTTGTATTATACCTCACTGCATTTCCTCCCATGCGTCTATAACATTGGAAAGTGATTGATTGAGCTCTTGCATATGGTCATGTAATCAATTAAAGACATGTATGTATCGTATGTATATTGAGCTTTTAGCATCATATAGGATCCTCGGTTGTGACTTGTGCGAACTTGTATCTTGCCTACGTTGTTGCTGATTTTCTCTTGAGCTAGGTCCCTGATAGTGTGATTCTCCTCCTTCATCTCATCTTTGGCGTTTTACTCATGATTAGACTAATGTTGAATTCAATGAGCGACTTGCTTTTCGTGATGGTTATCTTAGCATGCCTACATCTTACCTCTCGGTAGTGTTTCCCTATTACTCTGTTTTATCATCTCGCACTTGCATGAATGTAAGACTTGGCACTTCGCATGATCACACACCACGCTATGCCATGATTTTAAATACGCATAACACATAAATGTTAGGATGAATCTGGTCGAATTACCCTAATTGTGCTCGTGTTCGATATATGCCAGTAGTGTCTTGTAGGGCTTATGATTTCCAATATGACCCGCTAAATAATCACGTGATGTACTTATTCTATGATTTGATAACTATCGTATCATTACATGTGTCCTATGATGGTTCATTCCTAGGATGATTATGATTTGTCGCTCGCGATGTCATTCTTGTTACTATGTGATTTTCCTCTTGCTATCCTAAATATTATGTTGAACTCTTTAAATGACTCATGACAATGCTTGTATGACATCATGCATCACTAGCATCATGTAGGACCTATACTTTCTAAATGTATCTCGTCAGATGATTACTTGTCATTCTTAACCTAGTATATGATTATTATTGTCCGATGTGATAGTTACCATACTGCTCCTATGTGCTCTCGCATGACGCTTAATCTAATTGTTATGATATACCTCGCCATGCTGCATTTGACCTCATTAGTAGATGTGTGTACCATACTCTTACATTGTTCGTACATGTGATAATTCCTATGGTTATTCTGCATATCTCGTTTAAGATTGCTAAGCATGTATGCTTTCATGAAAGAATTTGCGATTAGCTCATCTCACCTGCATTAGTGTCAGACTCGGTTGTGTTTTCTGAAATGAATGCGTATGTAATTCATCATGAGTTAGGTACATGTTTGTATGAACTAGAGTGATTGATATGCTCCATGATGACTTCATGTTTGCTTGTCGCGATTGCAACCTAATGGACCTCCATAAGGGCGTTGTTGCTATTCTCGGGTCAGAGTCTTGCCTCTAGTATTGTCGTCTTTCGTTGTGGTACGTGTGTGTCCCCGAAAGGAATTTAGGTTGTCTTATCTTGTCACTCCCCTATCTCCTCTAACTTGAACTCCTACGCAATACATTGAACGAGCAACCGCACAGAAAAAGAGAATGAGGAGTTGGATAGCGATTGAACAGCGCAACGGAAGTGTGGGCCCATAACCCACGGGCCTCAGGATCAATGATGTCGACGGAACGGGCGCGCATCAAGAATTACGGTTACTGAGTAAGATATGACTTGCAAGCGAGAGTGTTCTCCGTTTGAATTGCTAACCCTTTTGAACTTGTGACAATGATATTGCACTAACTTGAGGATGAGATTTACGCGTTGATGTGCTGACTTGATGATGATTGTTGCCTGATTGCCTGTCGTCTATAATGACATGATGTGATGCATTGTAGATCTAATGTACCCTGATGTCTTGACGTGTTGCTACTCTAAGTTGCTAAGCATGATTTAAATCCTGTTGCTTGTAACATGTGAACTACATATGCTAAGAGATCTGAATTGTATCTGATAAGGTTATAATGCAACATGCTAGCTTGACTTGATTACGTTCATATATGATGTTTGCAATGATTATTGAGCATGATGGTAAATTGAGACTTCTTGATAAGATTTTAATGTTTGAGGATGTATTAACGATGCTATTATAAATGCTAGCTAAAATGATGCATGCCTTAGGTGTTATAATTTTTATAACTGCTTTCTTTTTTTTATATGTGGGTGAGGTTCTCTTGTAGAGCGGTCGGAGGGCAGTGAAAGGGGTTTGAGTCATTAGGATGTTCGAGGATGGTGTGAGGTAGAGTTGATGTGAGGATTGTTGACTTAGGTAACACTGAGTGAGCTTTGGGATTATGGGAGGCAATGTTTGTGGTATTGATGAGCTTCTAGGTTATGCTAGTGATATCTTGGGAAGTGTAAGAAATGGCCTTAAAAAAAAATAAAAAATAAAAAATTAGGAATATAGTATTAGAGGGTACATGGATGTGAAGTTAGAGATAGGAGTGGGTTCTTAGAGGTGGATGGTGTGGTAGTGCTTGGCAGAAGGAGGGGCGAGATTTGAGCATCGGGATGAATTGGGATTTCTTTGGGAAATTTTTTTCTGAGATGACGTTGTCGGTCTAGAAGAGGATTAGTCTTGGCTTGAGAGTGGAGATGGGCGAGTGGGGATTTTGTTTTATTTTGACTGGTATGATGTGAGGATTTTCTTGATGATGTGAATTATTTATATTTGCTGGCATGACGTTAGATAATAACCATGATGCATCTGATAGGGAATGATATTACCTGTTGTTATGCAATACTGAAATCTAGTTGGTAGTGACAAATGTTATCATGATATATTACTGCTCTGCTATGTTGTTTTAGAAGCATGATAGGATGTGTTGTGATATGATACATGAGATAATGATGTTGTATTATATGGTTGGGAAGCATGATTATAAATATGTAAATGATGAGTATGATCGGTATATATGAGGTAATGGTTCCTAATGACAAAATGATCGTTATATGGTATTGTAAGGAGTTGAAATGATGTTTTGTGAGTAGGTTAGCATGTGATGCTTGGTATATGGTTGGATCTTTCCTTTTTTTTTTCTTAATCTTAATAGTATGACCTTGTTGTGTTGATATGTTAACGTGATGAATATGTTCTACTTATGTTGCGATATCGATATGCGATTGCGAGATTTGATGTGTACTGACGTACTAACCCATAACACCTAACTCGTTGATTTCTGGACATGTGTGATTACGTGATGAGTGATGAACATTCGATTATGCACTTGTGATGCCTTTAGTATGATATAGACATACCTTATGACTCGTAGTATGTTGAGGCTTGTTGGTTCTTTGGTGCTTGAGACTTGTTGGCATGTTTATGTTAATGTTAAACGGTTATGTGATAGTTTGTGGCTATGATATGATGCGAGACTTGCCAGGTGTGAGATGACTTATGGTATTATGCTTATGTAAGAGTCGATGAGACTTTTGGTTATGGTACTTGTTGAGTTGTGTGAATGATGTTGCATGATCTGGAAACTAGGAAGTGAATATGGGATTAGCCCTTAGAGGTGGATGATTCCACCTCCTGATTTCTGAATTTGATTGATTGATATGCGGGGAACTGATTGGGTTTTGGAGAATTTTGACGAAATTTTGATCGAAACGATTTTTCTTGTTTTTGTGTGAAGTTGCTTGGTTAAACGTCTTATTTAAAGATTTTGAGCGGTTTGAAAAAGGAATTACTCGAAATTTTAAAGAATAAACATTACCGAGGATTTCAACGATTTTGAGCCCAATCTTTTCCAATTGCGAAATTCCTTTTGAAACTTTCCAACCCGGGCTCATATTGTAACGCCTCGCGAAGTGGGTACAAGCATTTTATAGGGGCGCATATAGAATGCTTGCTAAGACCTAGTGGGGGCGCTATAATTGCTTTCGAGTTATGATGTAACCGAAAGGTCATGGTAAGGATGCGGTAGGGGCCCATATCGCATTCTTACTACGACCAATTGGGAATATTATGATCACGTTGAGGGTCATGTGAGGATCTCATACGGGCCCCTATGAGATGCTTACGGGATCAACAACATGATCCTCGGACTCATAGATTTCAAACTTCATTCATCCCCTTGCTTTAGAATGATTTTAGTCTCGGGGACGAGACTTGTTTTTAGAGGTGGATGATGTAAAGGCCGAAAATATTTTCTATATTATTTTAATATTATTTTAATAGATATATTATTATTCCATTTAATTTGTAAAAATAGGATAAAAACCCGTCCTCGAGCACCAAGTTTTGATTTTAAAATCCTTCCGGCATCGTTTTAGAGTTTTGATTTTTGACGGAATTTGATCTCGTTTTCGAGTTGCGAGTCTTGATAATTTAATTTAATTCCGGTAATGATTTATAAGTTCGATTTAAAATTTGATAGAGTCGAGATTAACAGATTCGATTTTGAATGTCGGGTATATTCTTGCATTTATGTGTTGGGACCACCCCCTCAATTTCTCTTATTTTCTTTTTCCTTTCCTCTCCCCCTCTCTCTCTCACGCGCGTGCTCAGACTTCTGTTGAGGTCAAGATTCCCCTGCTCTTACAATTTTACAAGGCACAGCTCAACCATTCTTGTCTTCTTCCCTTCTTCTTATCCAAAGAATTCAGGAGTCATCTCTTTCCTTCTTCTATTTCAAGAACCCATCACCACTCTCTCCATTCTCCTTCATTCTGAGCATCACCAGCCTCCACAAGTCCTGTTCGTTTCAGCCACCTCTTCCCTCTTGAACGTCGTTCAGCAACCGCCGGACGCCTTGCCCCTGTCCTCCCGAGCAACTGAGCATCAGCCCCGCCTCCTGTCTTCCTTCTGTCAGAGTAGCAGCTGTGACCCGAGAACGTAGGAGCACCCAGAAGCATCCTCCCTCGCTGTCGGGGCCAATCGGAGCCGCCCAGCGTTCCATCGCCTCCCCTGTTACTCCACCGACGACAAGGCCGAACACCTCACTGCTCCTCCTTTCCTTCCGTCTCCTGTCGCCATTGCCGAGCCAGCGGCAGCTCAGACTCCGTTGAGCCTCGTCGGAGCCCAGTCGTTGACCGCCGGAGCCGAGACGCGAGCCGCATCCGGCCCCGTTCCGATTCGCAAGGTCGGTTGTCGATTTCTCTTCGTTTTCAATCCTAAACGCCTAAAAATCCTCCTTTAACTCCATACCTACTCTCCTAGGACTCGATTCAAGCTTCTCTCGCGCCCTCACAGTCAAATCCGCCATTGACGCCCGGAGATCTCCTCGGAATCGCGATGTGAGTACTCCCTCTCCTCCTCTCTCTCGCGTGCTCGCTTTGTTCTGTTGGTATGGGTGTGGTCGGAATCGGTAGTCAATCGGGGTGGGTGGATCTCAGGCCGAGAGGCCGCCGCCGGAGGCCTGACTCCTCTTCCCTTCCCTGTCGCTTTCCAGTTGAGAGCTCTGTTCGGGTTTTGATTTGGGGAAGAAGATGGGGCCGGTTTGGTTCTTTCCTTCTTTTCTTTATTTGACCGGGTTCGGTTCAGCCATTTTGTTTCAGAAAACCGGTTCACCTTTAAAAGAACATTGGGCTGGGCTTTGAACTCGGGTTTGGGCTTCCTTCTTTCGGGTATGGGCTTTCGGGTATGGATCCGGACTGGAAAGATTGGGCCTTTTCATTTCGGGTTGAGGGTTTGGGCTGCTGGGTTAATAATGGGTAGTTACTTGTTAGTTGTTATTGTTATCTTGTTATAAGTTATATGTTGTGATATGTAGTATATATTTTTATTATATAATTGCTTTTATTTGATTAGTGGTACTACATGTTAATTCTGAATATTACTATTTTATAAATCGACTTAAAAGTAATATTATTTGGAGTATGATGTTAAATGTTGTTTATAAATGGGGTTTTTAAAGATAGATTTATTTTAGAAATGTTTATCATTGTCCTAAATTACTTGAAACATTTAAAGTCAAGGTTTTGAAATAAAATGCCGGAATTATTTCTATAATATGATTTTGAGAGATTGGTTAAGGATTTAAATGATTAGTGTCGGAATTTGGTCAAGTATGATTTGAGAAATTATTTTTAAATATGAGTTGACTTAATTTGAGATTTATGAGTTTGGAAATATTGTTGGTAAGATTTATCGATGGGTATGATTGGAAATGAAATGATTTTGGTTGATATTGATAGTATCGGAAATGTTTGGAAAATGGTTTTACAATCGATTGATTTTGGGGGTGTCGAGAACTTGGGTATCGTGTGTATGAATGATGAACCGATAGCTTATGGAAATGGCTTGATGATAGGTGTTTAATGCTTTTGGATCGCTTTGGACTTTGCATTTGGGCCCTTGCTTGTATTATCTTGTTGTTCTGCATTTTCAGGTAAGTTCCCTAGGGGGCTTACTCAGGTTGGACATTCATGCCTGTTGTTGCATTTTATGTTAGGTGTTGCATATGCATAAAAGCATGCCATGTAGTATCATGTTTAGGTTGCACTAATTGATTGAGCATCTGTTTACTTTATGCGTTTGAAACAGAACGGCCGTTATCTGTGATAGTCCTAGAGTCTTTGCTAGGGTCATAGGGTAGCCCAGCCTCATCGGGTACCCTGAGTCAATCGAGTCATGAACTTCCTTATATTATGATATGCCTGCGGGCTTTATTGTGGAGCGGGTTAGGCATGCGTGCCGCCCTATTATGAATGAATGCATTCACGAGCTGGCCAGTCTCCACCTATCGGAAGGGGTGGAGGTAGGAGAGGGATATGCCACTTGGCATTGTCTTGGGCCCTTTACAGTATTTCTGCACATTATTATGAACTAGGAGCATGCTAGTGTGTTTGAATTTCGTACTGCATTAGAGCATCTTTATTAGGTATAGCACATACTATGTGGCCTCAGCGAGGACTGCCGGTCCCGCATGAGTGGCTCGATCTGACTCCTTTCCCCGTTCTTCTTTTAAAGGTATTCTCTGCAGATTTAAGTGCTCGATGTCTATATGACGGGGTTTCCTTTTGGCGAAGCGAAGAATCTGGCTAATATCCTAATTTAGTAAAATGGTAATTACACACTCATGGCTTGGTTTTGACCGGTTTTGCCGTGACACTTGTATCTTTACTTTGCTTCCGCCTTACTTCCGTTTGAAATGGATTTCGCGACATAGTCTTAGGACAGGTTAAGGGTACCCAACGGCCCTTCGATGTTTTTAGGGTTTGAAATCCCTCTTTCTACAAATCTTAAAATGAGTTTGAAACCTCGACCCGTACCTGGATTGCAAGATCCTAACGAGGGGTTTTATCCCTCGAAACGTAACCCGGGAATCATAATCCTGGGCCGTTACATTTATAGTATTCTAATAAAAATTTATTAGTTAATATAAGGTTCTATTAAACATTTGTTAGTTACTTACATGAGGTTTCCTCAAAAAATACTTTTACAGTATTCTAATAAGAATTTAGTAGTCAATATAAGGTTTTATTAAACATCTATTTGTTACTTATATGAGTTTTCCTAAAAACATACTCCTATAGTATTCTAATAAGAATTTATTAGTCAATATAATATTTTATGAAACATTTATTCTCTACGTATATGAGTTTTCCTCAAAACATACTCTTATAGTATTCTAATAAGAATTTATTAGTTAATATCAGGTTTTATTAAGCATTGGTTGGTTACATCCATGAGTTTTCCTCAAAACATACTCATATAATATTCTAATAAGAATTTAGTAGTCAATATAATGTTTTATTAAACATATATTTATTACTTATACGAGTTTTCCCCAAAACATACTCCTATAGTATTCTAATAAGAATTTATTAGTCAATATAATGTTTTATGAAACATTTATTCTCTACGTATATTAGTTTTCCTCAAAACATACTCTTATAGTATTCTAATAAGAATATTCTTATATGAGTTTTAATTTATTAGTTAATATCAGGTTTTATTAAACATTTGTTGGTTACATTCATGAGTTTCCCTCAAAACATACTCCTATAATATTCTAATAAGAATTTAGCAGTCAATATAATGTTTTATGAAACATTTATTCATTACTTATATGAGTTTTCCTCAAAACATACTTTTATAGTATTCTAATAAGAATTTATTAGTTAATATAAGGTTTTATTAAACATTTGTTAGTTACTTACATGCGGTTTCCTCAAGACATACTCTTACAGTATTCTAATAAGAATTTAGTAGTCAATATAAGGTTTTATTAAACATGTATTTGTTACTTATACGAGTTTTCCCCAAAACATACTTCTATAGTATTCTAATAAGAATTTATTAGTCAATATAATGTTTTATGAAACATTTATTCTCTACTTATATGAGGTTTCCTCAAAACATACTCTTACAGTATTTTAATAAGAAATTAATTAGTAGTCAATATAAGGTTTTATTAAATATCTATTTATTACTTATATGAGTTTTCCTCAAAACATACTCCTATAGTATTCTAATAAGAATTTATTAGTCAATATAATGTTTTATGAAACATTTATTCTCTACGTATATGAGTTTTCCTCAAAACATACTCTTATAGTATTCTAATAAGAATTTATTATTTAATATCAGGTTTTATTAAACATTTGTTGGTTACATCAATGAGTTTTCCTCAAAACATACTCCTATATTATTCTAATAAGAATTTATTAGTCAATATAATGCTTTATGAAACATTTATTCTTTACTTATATGAGTTTTCCTCAAAACATACTTTTATAGTATTCTAATAAAAATTTATTAGTTAATATAAAGTTCTATTAAACATTTGTTAGTTACTTACATGAGGTTTCTTCAAAAAATACTTTTACAGTATTCTAATAAGAATTTAGTAGTCAATATAAGGTTTTATTAAATATCTATTTATTACTTATATGAGTTTTCCTAAAAACATACTTCTATGGTATTCTAATAAGAATTTATTAGTCAGTATAATGTTTTATGAAACATTTATTCTCTACATATATGAGTTTTCCCGAAAACATACTCTTATAGTATTCTAATAAGAATTTATTAGTTAATATCAGATTTTATTAAACATTTGTTAGTTACATCAATGAGTTTTCCTCAAAACATACTTTTATAGTATTCTAATAAAAATTTATTAGTTAATATAAGGTTTTATTAAATATTTGTTAGTTACTTACATGAGGTTTCCTCAAAAAATACTTTTACAGTATTCTAATAAGAATTTAGTAGTCAATATAAGGTTTTATTAAATATCTATTTATTACTTATATGAGTTTTCCTAAAAACATACTTCTATGGTATTCTAATAAGAATTTATTAGTCAGTATAATGTTTTATGAAACATTTATTCTCTACATATATGAGTTTTCCCGAAAACATACTCTTATAGTATTCTAATAAGAATTTATTAGTTAATATCAGGTTTTATTAAGCATTGGTTGGTTACATCCATTAGTTTTCCTCAAAACATACTCATATAATATTCTAATAAGAATTTAGTAGTCAATATAATGTTCTTATACGAGTTTTCCCCAAAACATACTCCTATAGTATTCTAATAAGAATTTATTAGTCAATATAATGTTTTATGAAACATTTATTCTCTACGTATACGAGTTTTCCTCAAAACATACTCTTATAGTATTCTAATAAGAATATTCTTATATGAGTTTTAATTTATTAGTTAATATCATGTTTTATTAAACATTTGTTGGTTACATCCATGAGTTTCCCTCAAAACATACTCCTATAATATTCTAATAAGAATTTAGTAGTCAATATAATGTTTTATGAAACATTTATTCATTACTTATATGAGTTTTCCTCAAAACATACTTTTATATTATTCTAATAAGAATTTATTAGTTAATATAAGGTTTTATTAAACATTTGTTAGATACTTACATGCGGTTTCCTCAAGACATACTCTTACAGTATTCTAATAAGAATTTAGTAGTCAATATAAGGTTTTATTAAACATTTATTCTCTACTTATATGAGGTTTCCTCAAAACATACTCTTACAGTATGTTAATAAGAAATTAATTAGTAGTCAATATAAGGTTTTATTAAATATCTATTTATTACTTATATGAGTTTTCCTCAAAACATACTCCTATAGTATTCTAATAAGAATTTATTAGTCAATATAATGTTTTATGAAACATTTATTCTCTACGTATATGAGTTTTCCTCAAAACATACTCTTATAGTATTCTAATAAGAATTTATTATTTAATATCAGGTTTTATTAAACATTTGTTGGTTACATCCATGAGTTTTCCTCAAAACATACTCCTATATTATTCTAATAAGAATTTATTAGTCAATATAATGCTTTATGAAACATTTATTCTTTACTTATATGAGTTTTCCTCAAAACATACTTTTATAGTATTCTAATAAAAATTTATTAGTTAATATAAGGTTCTATTAAACATTTGTTAGTTACTTACATGAGGTTTCTTCAAAAAATACTTTTACAGTATTCTAATAAGAATTTAGTAGTCAATATAAGGTTTTATTAAATATCTATTTATTACTTATATGAGTTTTACTAAAAACATACTTCTATGGTATTCTAATAAGAATTTATTAGTCAGTATAATGTTTTATGAAACATTTATTCTCTACATATATGAGTTTTCCCGAAAACATACTCTTATAGTATTCTAATAAGAATTTATTAGTTAATATCAGATTTTATTAAACATTTGTTAGTTACATCCATGAGTTTTCCTCAAAACATACTTTTATAGTATTCTAGTAAAAATTTATTAGTTAATATAAGGTTTTATTAAACATTTGTTAGTTACTTACATGAGGTTTCCTCAAAAAATACTTTTACAGTATTCTAATAAGAATTTAGTAGTAAATATAAGGTTTTATTAAATATCTATTTATTACTTATATGAGTTTTCCTAAAAACATACTTCTATGGTATTCTAATAAGAATTTATTAGTCAGTATAATGTTTTATGAAACATTTATTCTCTACATATATGAGTTTTCCCGAAAACATACTCTTATAGTATTCTAATAAGAATTTATTAGTTAATATCAGGTTTTATTAAGCATTGGTTGGTTACATCCATGAGTTTTCTTCAAAACATACTCATATAATATTCTAATAAGAATTTAGTAGTCAATATAATGTTCTTATACGAGTTTTCCCCAAAACATACTCCTATAGTATTCTAATAAGAATTTATTAGTCAATATAATGTTTTATGAAACATTTATTCTCTACGTATATGAGTTTTCCTCAAAACATACTCTTATAGTATTCTAATAAGAATATTCTTATATGAGTTTTAATTTATTAGTTAATATCAGGTTTTATTAAACATTTGTTGGTTACATCCATGAGTTTCCCTCAAAACATACTCCTATAATATTCTAATAAGAATTTAGTAGTCAATATAATGTTTTATGAAACATTTATTCATTACTTATATGAGTTTTCCTCAAAACATACTTTTATATTATTCTAATAAGAATTTATTAGTTAATATAAGGTTTTATTAAACATTTGTTAGTTACTTACATGCGGTTTCCTCAAGACATACTCTTACAGTATTCTAATAAGAATTTAGTAGTCAATATAAGGTTTTATTAAACATGTATTTGTTACTTATACGAGTTTTCCCCAAAACATACTTCTATAGTATTCTAATAAGAATTTATTAGTCAATATAATGTTTTATGAAACATTTATTCTCTACTTATATGAGGTTTCCTCAAAACATACTCTTACAGTATTTTAATAAGAAATTAATTAGTAGTCAATATAAGGTTTTATTAAACATCTATTTATTACTTATATGAGTTTTCCTCAAAACATACTCCTATAGTATTCTAATAAGAATTTATTAGTCAATATAATGTTTTATGAAACATTTATTCTCTACGTATATGAGTTTTCCTCAAAACATACTCTTATAGTATTCTAATAAGAATTTATTATTTAATATCAGGTTTTATTAAACATTTGTTGGTTACATCCATGAGTTTTCCTCAAAACATACTCCTATATTATTCTAATAAGAATTTATTAGTCAATATAATGCTTTATGAAACATTTATTCTTTACTTATATGAGTTTTCCTCAAAACATACTTTTATAGTATTCTAATAAAAATTTATTAGTTAATATAAGGTTCTATTAAACATTTGTTAGTTACTTACATGAGGTTTCTTCAAAAAATACTTTTACAGTATTCTAATAAGAATTTAGTAGTCAATATAAGGTTTTATTAAATATCTATTTATTACTTATATGAGTTTTCCTAAAAACATACTTCTATGGTATTCTAATAAGAATTTATTAGTCAGTATAATGTTTTATGAAACATTTATTCTCTACATATATGAGTTTTCCCGAAAACATACTCTTATAGTATTCTAATAAGAATTTATTAGTTAATATAAGATTTTATTAAACATTTGTTAGTTACATCCATGAGTTTTCTTCAAAACATACTCCTATATTATTCTAATTAGAATTTAGTAGTCAATATAATGCTTGATGAAACATTTATTCTTTACTTATTTGAGTTTTCCCCAAAACATACTTTTATAGTATTCTAATAAAAATTTATTAGTTAATATAAGGTTCTATCGAACATTTGTTAGTTACTTACATGAGGTTTCCTCAAAAAATACTTTTACAGTATTCTAATAAGAATTTAGTAGTCAGTATAAGGTTTTATTAAACATCTATTTGTTACTTATATGAGTTTTCCTAAAAACATACTCCTATAGTATTCTAATAAGAATTTATTAGGCAATATAATATTTTATGAAACATTTATTCTCTACGTATATGAGTTTTCCTCAAAACATACTCTTATAATTTTGTAATAAGAATTTATTAGTTAATATCAGGTTTTATTAAACATTTG
Source organism: Persicaria maculosa (assembly GCA_963922045.1). NCBI lineage: Eukaryota > Viridiplantae > Streptophyta > Magnoliopsida > Caryophyllales > Polygonaceae > Persicaria > Persicaria maculosa. The sequence goes on along the minus strand of OY998253.1, from coordinate 38,932,277 downwards.
TTGGTTACATCCATGAGTTTCCCTCAAAACATACTCCTATAATATTCTAATAAGAATTTAGTAGTCAATATAATGTTTTATGAAACATTTATTCATTACTTATATGAGTTTTCCTCAAAACATACTTTTATATTATTCTAATAAGAATTTATTAGTTAATATAAGGTTTTATTAAACATTTGTTAGTTACTTACATACGGTTTCCTCAAGACATACTCTTACAGTATTCTAATAAGAATTTAGTAGTCAATATAAGGTTTTATTAAACATGTATTTGTTACTTATACGAGTTTTCCCCAAAACATACTTCTATAGTATTCTAATAAGAATTTATTAGTCAATATAATGTTTTATCAAACATTTATTCTCTACTTATATGAGGTTTCCTCAAAACATACTCTTACAGTATTTTAATAAGAAATTAATTAGTAGTCAATATAAGGTTTTATTAAACATCTATTTATTACTTATATGAGTTTTCCTCAAAACATACTCCTATAGTATTCTAATAAGAATTTATTAGTCAATATAATGTTTTATGAAACATTTATTCTCTACGTATATGAGTTTTCCTCAAAACATACTCTTATAGTATTCTAATAAGAATTTATTATTTAATATCAGGTTTTATTAAACATTTGTTGGTTACATCCATGAGTTTTCCTCAAAACATACTCCTATATTATTCTAATAAGAATTTATTAGTCAATATAATGCTTTATGAAACATTTATTCTTTACTTATATGAGTTTTCCTCAAAACATACTTTTATAATATTCTAATAAAAATTTATTAGTTAATATAAGGTTCTATTAAACATTTGTTAGTTACTTACATGAGGTTTCTTCAAAAAATACTTTTACAGTATTCTAATAAGAATTTAGTAGTCAATATAAGGTTTTATTAAATATCTATTTATTACTTATATGAGTTTTCCTAAAAACATACTTCTATGGTATTCTAATAAGAATTTATTAGTCAGTATAATGTTTTATGAAACATTTATTCTCTACATATATGAGTTTTCCCGAAAGTATACTCTTATAGTATTCTAATAAGAATTTATTAGTTAATATCAGATTTTATTAAACATTTGTTAGTTACATCCATGAGTTTTCCTCAAAACATACTTTTATAGTATTCTAGTAAAAATTTATTAGTTAATATAAGGTTTTATTAAACATTTGTTAGTTACTTACATGAGGTTTCCTCAAAAAATACTTTTACAGTATTCTAATAAGAATTTAGTAGTCAATATAAGGTTTTATTAAATATCTATTTATTACTTATATGAGTTTTCCTAAAAACATACTTCTATGGTATTCTAATAAGAATTTATTAGTCAGTATAATGTTTTATGAAACATTTATTCTCTACATATATGAGTTTTCCCGAAAACATACTCTTATAGTATTCTAATAAGAATTTATTAGTTAATATCAGATTTCATTAAACATTTGTTAGTTACATCCATGAGTTTTCTTCAAAACATACTCCTATATTATTCTAATAAGAATTTAGTAGTCAATATAATGCTTTATGAAACATTTATTCTTTACTTATTTGAGTTTTCCTCAAAACATACTTTTATAGTATTCTAATAAAAATTTATTAGTTAATATAAGGTTCTATCGAACATTTGTTAGTTACTTACATGAGGTTTCCTCAAAAAATACTTTTACAGTATTCTAATAAGAATTTAGTAGTCAGTATAAGGTTTTATTAAACATCTATTTGTTACTTATATGAGTTTTCCTAAAAACATACTCCTATAGTATTCTAATAAGAATTTATTAGGCAATATAATATTTTATGAAACATTTATTCTCTACGTATATGAGTTTTCCTCAAAACATACTCTTATAATATTGTAATAAGAATTTATTAGTTAATATCAGGTTTTATTAAACATTTGTTGGTTACATCCATGAGTTTTCCTCAAAACATACTCCTATAATATTCTAATAAGAATTTAGTAGTCAATATAATGTTTTATGAAACATTTATTCATTACTTATATGAGTTTTCCTCAAAACATACTTTTATATTATTCTAATAAGAATTTATTAGTTAATATAAGGTTTTATTAAACATTTGTTAGTTACTTACATGCGGTTTCCTCAAGACATACTCTTACAGTATTCTAATAAGAATTTAGTAGTCAATATAAGGTTTTATTAAACATGTATTTGTTACTTATACGAGTTTTCCCCAAAACATACTTCTATAGTATTCTAATAAGAATTTATTAGTCAATATAATGTTTTATGAAACATTTATTCTCTACTTATATGAGGTTTCCTCAAAACATACTCTTACAGTATTTTAATAAGAAATTAATTAGTAGTCAATATAAGGTTTTATTAAATATCTATTTATTACTTATATGAGTTTTCCTCAAAACATACTCCTATAGTATTCTAATAAGAATTTATTAGTCAATATAATGTTTTATGAAACATTTATTCTCTACGTATATGAGTTTTCCTCAAAACATACTCTTATAGTATTCTAATAAGAATTTATTATTTAATATCAGGTTTTATTAAACATTTGTTGGTTACATCCATGAGTTTTCCTCAAAACATACTCCTATATTATTCTAATAAGAATTTATTAGTCAATATAATGCTTTATGAAACATTTATTCTTTACTTATATGAGTTTTCCTCAAAACATACTTTTATAGTATTCTAATAAAAATTTATTAGTTAATATAAGGTTCTATTAAACATTTGTTAGTTACTTACATGAGGTTTCTTCAAAAAATACTTTTACAGTATTCTAATAAGAATTTAGTAGTCAATATAAGGTTTTATTAAATATCTATTTATTACTTATATGAGTTTTCCTAAAAACATACTTCTATGGTATTCTAATAGGAATTTATTAGTCAGTATAATGTTTTATGAAACATTTATTCTCTACATATATGAGTTTTCCCGAAAACATACTCTTATAGTATTCTAATAAGAATTTATTAGTTAATATCAGATTTTATTAGTTAATATCAGATTTTATTAAACATTTGTTAGTTACATCCATGAGTTTTCCTCAAAACATACTTTTATAGTATTCTAGTAAAAATTTATTAGTTAATATAAGGTTTTATTAAACATTTGTTAGTTACTTACATGAGGTTTCCTCAAAAAATACTTTTACAGTATTCTAATAAGAATTTAGTAGTCAATATAAGGTTTTATTAAATATCTATTTATTACTTATATGAGTTTTCCTAAAAACATACTTCTATGGTATTCTAATAAGAATTTATTAGTCAGTATAATGTTTTATGAAACATTTATTCTCTACATATATGAGTTTTCCCGAAAACATACTCTTATAGTATTCTAATAAGAATTTATTAGTTAATATCAGATTTTATTAAACATTTGTTAGTTACATCCATGAGTTTTCTTCAAAACATACTCCTATATTATTCTAATAAGAATTTAGTAGTCAATATAATGCTTTATGAAACATTTATTCTTTACTTATTTGAGTTTTCCTCAAAACATACTTTTATAGTATTCTAATAAAAATTTATTAGTTAATATAAGGTTCTATCGAACATTTGTTAGTTACTTACATGAGGTTTCCTCAAAAAATACTTTTACAGTATTCTAATAAGAATTTAGTAGTCAGTATAAGGTTTTATTAAAAATCTATTTGTTACTTATATGAGTTTTCCTTAAAACATACTCCTATAGTATTCTAATAAGAATTTATTAGGCAATATAATATTTTATGAAACATTTATTCTCTACGTATATGAGTTTTCCTCAAAACATACTCTTATAATATTGTAATAAGAATTTATTAGTTAATATCAGGTTTTATTAAACATCTGTTGGTTACATCCATGAGTTTTCCTCAAAACATACTCCTATAATATTCTAATAAGAATTTAGTAGTCAATATAAGGTTTTATTAAACATGTATTTGTTACTTATACGATGTAAAGGGAGAAAACTCGTCATCGAGCACAAATTTGATTTTAAGGTCATTCCGGCATCGTTTGAAAATTTGATCTTGACGGATTTCAATTCCGTCTTTCAGCCCTGAAATTGAGTATTTAATTTGATTTTGTTAATTTGTAAATAAGTTATAAAAGTTGATTTAGAATTTATTTCATTCCGTTAAAGTTGGGATTAGCGGGTTTCGAGTTTTGGATTTCGGGATTTAAATTTGTTTTTGTAGGGCCCACTCGCTACCCTTATTTCTTTTCCCTTTTTCTTTTCTTCCCCTCTCTCTGCCTCGTTGCCAGCCAGGACTGCACTCTCCTTTGTCTTCTTCCTCATGTGGTGCAACAACCCACACCAAGATCAGGTGTCTCCTTTTCCCTATAAAATTGGCAACCCTCTTGAACCCTAAATCACCTATAGTCAAAACCTCTCTACTCACCTCTTTGCACTCTTTCAACCCCCAGAAGATTTCCCCACAGCACAGCTCAAAGGAGCCCCCTTTTTACCTGTTTTGTCGAGCCACAACAACACCCTGCACCCCTTTGCCCTCCGTCCGAAGAGAAGCGGCCGAGCCCTTCACTCCACCTCCTCTGAGAAGCAACAACCCCTCCTCCTTTCCAGCAGCAACAGAAGCGGCCAGGAACGCCGTCGCCAGAAGCCGGAACCACCGACGCCGAGTCTCTCCCCCCTGTTCCTCCTCCGAAGCCGCCGAGCCCATTCCTCCTCGATGCCGCGAACGGCAGCAGCCAGCATCTCCGTCCTTACCTTCTGCGACGCTAGGCCGCTAGGCTCGCAGCCCCGAGCCGCCCTCTTCCTTCCCCCGCCTCCTCTATTTTCCCTCGAACCCGAGCGGTAAGCATTCTTTCACCTCCGTCTTCTCCAAAACGATGTAAAGGTGCGCCTTTTATGACATTCTCCCTTGTCCTAGGCCACCCCGGTGAGGATCCATCTCCGTCGAGGTCAAATCACGCTCCGGTGAGCGTTCTCGGCAAATACTCTCGAGCCCTCGGTGAGATTCTTCTTTCCTCGATTGTCCATTTCCGGTTGCTTTTATCATTTCTGGGGTGTCGGAAGAGAGTGGGTGAGCGAGAGAGCTCGGGTTGTGGGCAAAAAGGACCGCCGGAGGCTGAGCCTTCTTTCTTCCTCTTCCGTTGTTTCCGTCGCCGATTGCTTCTTCTGGGTACTGGTGATTCTTTCCTTTCTTCTCTATTGAGTGAGTTATAAGGTTGGGCTTGGGTTGGGCCTAACCCGATTTCCTTAAGGGTTATATCATTTTCCCCCTTTGCAAGCTTCTGATTTGGTAGAGTTAAATCCGGATCCATCTCTCCTTTTGTTCTGATGGGCTCTCGGTTTTGGGCTCGGGTTGGGGATCTGGTCCGGTTTTGTTTGGACTCCTGGGCCTTTGAGTTGGTTTTGAGGGACTCTTGTTAATTATATTTTATATGTATAAAATATGTTATATGCATTTTATATATTATGGTATGGTTCGGTTTTATGTAATTGCATATTAGATTTTTGAAATCAATATATATATATATATATATATATATTAAGTTGTTGTATAAATATTATTAATCATTAATTAGACAACGTTGTTATATGATGTTAAAATGTGAAATTGGGATTTCGAATCGATTTATTGACCTTGCTCGATAAACTTGAATTGTAAAGAGGATTTAAGTTGGTATTGTATTTCTAGTTAAAGTATCGGATGATAAGTTATGTATAAAGAGATTTTCAGGTTTCAGGAATGTCTTTTAAGGATTGATGTTTAGAAAACCAAAATGCCGGAATCGTTTTAATTATATGACCTTGTGAATTTTGTTAAGGATTTTTAAATGATAAATGTCGGAATTTGGCCAAGTGTGATTTGAGAAAATGTTTTGAATATGAGTTGATTTAACTTGATATTTAAGAGTTTGGAAAACTTCGGGAAATGAGTTTGGAAATATTGTTGGTAAGATTTATCGATGGGTTTAATTGGAAATGAAATGATTTTGGTTGATGTTGATCATATCGGAAAGGTTTTAGAAAACGGATTCACTATCGGGTGGTTTTGAGTATATTGAGAACTTGGGTTTCGTGCGAATGAATGTTGGTCCCGTGACTTATGGAAATGGCTTGATGATAGGTGTGTGTTGGTTTTGGATTGCTTTGGACTTGCATTTGGGCCCTTGCTTGTATTATCCTGCTGTTCTGCATTTTCAGGTAAGTTCCCTAGGGGGCTTACTCAGGTTGGACATTCATGCCTGTTGTTGCATTTTATGTTAGGTGTTGCATATGCATAAAAGCATGCCATGTAGTATCCTGTTTAGGTTGCACTAATTGAATGAGCATCTGCTTACTTATTGCGTTTGAAACAGAACGGCCGTTATCTGTGATAGTCCTAAAGTCTTTGCTAGGGTCATAGGGTAGCCCAGCCTCATCGGGTACCCTGAGTCAATCGAGTCATGAACTTCCTTATATTATGAGATGTCTGCGGGCTTTATTGTGGAGCGGGTTAGGCATGCGTGCCCCCCGATTATGATGGAATGCATTCACGAGCTGGCCAGTCTCCGCCCTATCGGAAGGGGGTGGAGGTAGGAGAGTGATATGCCACTTGGCATTGTCTTGGGCCCTTTACAGTATTTTACACATTATTATAACTAGGAGCATGCTAGTGTGTTGACTTTCGTACTGCATTAGAGCATCTTTATTAGGTATAGCACATACTATGTGGCCTCAGCGAGGACTACCGGTCCCGCATGAGTGGCTCGATCTGACTCCTTTCCCCGTTCTTTTTTTAAGGTATTTCCTGCAGATCTTGTTTGCTCCTTGCTTCTGTAACGGGAAACCCTTTGGCGAATCAAAGAACCTAGCTAATATTCTAACTTGGTAAAATGGTAATCACTCGCTTATGATTTGGTTTTGACCCGGCTTTGCCGTGGCATTTGTATCCTAGTTTTGCTTCCGCTTTACTTTCGGTTGAATTGGATTTTGCGACATAGTCTTAGGACAGGTAAAGGGTACCCAACGACCCTTCGAGGTTTTAGGGTTTGAAATCCCGTTTTCCACTAATCTTAAAATGAGTTAGAAACCTCGACCCGTACCTGGATTGCAAGATCCGAACAAGGGGTTTCATCCCTTGAAACGTAACCCGGAAATCATAATTCTGGGCCGTTACAAAGATGGTATCAGAGCTGAGGTTGTGCAATTCGGGTACATAAGGGTCGAGTGTATGTTTTGGAAAACCGCCCATGAATTTCAAATGATTTGAAAGTGTTTTAAAGGGGCAAAATGAAGTTAAGATGCCTAACTGAAATTGGACTAAGTAATGAACTTGACTTGTAATAAAAGAGGAAAACCGACCAAACGGGGACGCGAGTGGGTAGTAAAGGAGCTAGACCGGCCCTATTGGGTGTAGTTGGGATCGGTAGGCAAAATACTAGCTTGCTCTTTACAGATGGGTTGGGAGACTCAAATGAGATCATTATGAGTGTTATTAACTGATTCTATGTTGAGTGCTTAATATGCTAAAGTCTGATTGGTATGCCTAACAATGAAATGTGTATTGATTGATCTATGCGAATGGGATAGTGGGAGTGCCCTTGTTTCTGTGTGGTCATACCCAACTTGTGTGGAACGACCCCTTCCGCTATGTTAACCACTTTTTCGGTTCTATCAAATCTTTTCCCGGATGTCATTATCTTTCATGGGAAATCGGGTTGATAAACACATTGTGTCGGGGATCATGGTTGGATATTAAGCTTGTCTGAGTGAGTGTTGGAAGTTTTGATGTCACTTTGAGTCAGAAGTAAGGTGTTTTTGTGGATGTGTTTCCTTATTCTTATGATGATTAACCAGTGCCATCTTGCCTTAAAGAGTCGTACCGGAGTCCCACGGGAAAGAGGGGTTATAAGACAGTCGGGAAAAGTCAATGGTTGCCCTTAGGGATCTCTGTCCGGTTGTAATGGTGACTCTCTCTGAATTGTATGATATGATTTTGTAATCTACCGCATGTACCTTGCAAATAATCATTAGTAAGAAGCTGCTTATGTTATGCCTTGCCTTCTGTCATGGTTTTATTATTTAAGCTCGTGTTGTGGTTAATTACATTGCTCACGTCTCGTGTTGTGTCTTGCCTTATATCATGTTGTATGATTACGTGTTTATTGTTATAGCATGTTTACTTGGCTTACTGATCGTATGATTCTACATGTATTACTCTTTGACCTACAGATTAATCTTTAATGTGAAATTGTGCTTACATGATTTGATGTTCATGATGACCATTGTGTGATTCCAAGTTACAATTGTTACATTTCTATCAATTCAACATGTTTTACTTAGTATGCTGCATCGTCATACAAGTGCGTGAATGTAAATGTTATATGTTGGAAAGCTACATAATTGACGTCCTCCATGTGAATAGATTCATGATAGTGTGACCGTTCAGTTTTGATACCATGATAGAGTGAGTTCCTTACTTGATGGATACGTGTTACAATTGGATGTCAACATGCCTTATGCAATATGTAATTCCCAGTACATGCTAGATGATGACGCGTCGATGCTTATTATTCCTTTTGTGACAAGAATCTATAGCATGCACATCTATTATGTATTCGTCAGATTAACTACTGTTGATTATTTGTACTTAACATTGTTGTGCGATAACTTGCGTTTGATGGGGGCTATGTGGCATAATTGAGTGTTGATGAATGCATGTTTTATCTTAGTATGTGTTTATTTGAGCTCATGCCCCGCATTCTAATCATATTTCCCATTACTTAGACTGGTATTATACATTGTTAAGCTTTCCTCATACTTCTATATTGTTGGAATGTGATTAAATTGATTTTCATTACATATCGTTGGGTTGATCAGTTAAATGCATGTATGTATCGCATGTTGTGTTGAGTCATTAGTGTCATGTAGGACCATTGATTGTAACTTGTGCGAATTTATATCTTGCCTACATTACTGTTGATTTTCTTTGAGTTAGGTCCCTGATAGTGTGATCCTTCTCTTTTTCTATCATCTTGAAATGTCTTACTCATGCAAATTAGATTGATGTTGAATTCGATGATCGATTGCTTTCGGTGATGGTTTATCATAGCATGCTTACGTGTTATCACTCGGTAGTGTTTCCCTATTACGTTTTGAATTCCTCTTGTGCTGGCATAGATGTATGACTTGACACCTCGCATGATCACACACCACGTTATATCATTTCGCATATGCATGACGCACGAATGTTAGAATGAATTTAGTCGAGTTACCTTGATTGCGGTCATGATTCGATATGTGCTAGTAGTATCCTATAGGGCTTATGATTTCCAATATGACTCTCTAAATGATTACATGTTGTACCTGTTCTATGATGTGATAACTATTGTACAATTATATGTGTCCTATGATGGTTCGTTCTTAGCATGATTATAATCTATTGACCATGATGTCCTTCTTGTTACTTTTGATGATTCCTCATGTTTCGTGAACATCCTGTTAACCCCCTTTTAATGACTGTTGACTGCGCTTGTATCACATCATGTGTTGTTAGTATCGTGTAGGACATGTGCTTTCTAAATGTATATCGTCGTATGATTACGTGTCATGTTTGACCTATTACATAATCAATGTTATCAGATGTGATTGTTGTTATGCTGCTCTTACGTGTCCTCGCATGACGCTTAATCTGGCTGTTATATTATACCTCAACATGCCATGTTTGACCTCACCTAGTGATGCGTACACCATGCTTGTGCATTCGTTCATATACATGATACCTGTTATCTGCATTAAATCCCGCATGACTTCGAATCTTGCATGATCATTATTAGTTTTGCATATCTCGCTTGAATTTGCTAGGCATATCTGCTTCCATGGAATAATAGACTGCTAGCTTGTCTCACATGCATCAGTGTAGGACTCGATTGTGTCTTTTAGATTGAATATGCATGTCGTTCTCCTTGAGATAGGTACATGTTAGTGTGGATTAATGTGACTGATATGCTCCATGATGAATTCATTTTGCTCATCACAATTGTAACCTAATAGATTTTCGTAAGGGCATCGTTGCATTCTCGGGTCGGAGTCTTGTCTCCAGTCGTGTTGTCTTTAGCTTGATCCGTATTTTGTTTTCGAAACGAACATTGGGTTGTCCGCCCTTGTCACTCCCCTATCTCCGCTAACTTGGACTCCTACGCGATACATTGGACGAGCGACCGCCTGGAAGAGGGAATGGAAACTTGGGTAGCGGTAGAATAGCACGGCAGAGGTGTGGGCCCATAACCCACGGGCCTCAGGATCAACGATTTCGGTAGGACAAACACATTTCGAGGATTTCAGCTACTGAGTACGATGTGACTTGCAAGCGAGAGTGTCCTCCGTTCGAATTGCCAATCCTTCTGAAATTGTTGATGATGATATTGCACTGACCTGACGATGAGATTTTCGTGTTGATATGTTGACTTGGTGATGACTGTTGCCTGATTGTTGTTGTCTATGATGATATGATTCGATACCTTATAGTTCTAATGTGTTATGATGCCTTGATGTGTTGATATTCTGATTTGTTAAGCATCTTCTAAATTCTCGTGCCTATAAAAGTATGAACTGCAAATGCTGAGAACCTAAATTGTTTATCTGCTAAGGTTATGATGGAACTTGTTAGCTTGACTTAATTGCATGCATACATGATGAATTGCAATAACTATTGAGCGTGATAGGAATCGAGTCTTATTGATGCAGTTGCAATGTTTGATGATGAACTAATGATGCTATTGTCATAAATGCTTGTTGATAAGATGTAGTCTTTATGTGTGATAATGTCCGTGATTGCTTCTTCTTTGAACTTGGGGGTGAGGGTTCTCTTGTGGAGTGGTTGATGAGCGGTAAAAGAATTCTAGGCGGTTAGGATGATCGATGGTATTACGAGGTAGGACGCGAGAGAGGGATCCATGTGGTTAGCAGGGTATGATGCTTGTGATTTCTTGAGTAGTATATGAAGTGTGGGGAATGACTTTTGAGAGTATTGAGGATATAGTATGAGAGGGTTCTCGAGTGTGAAGTTAGAGATAGGAGTTGGGTTCTTAGAGGTGGATGGTGTGTGGGAGTGTTTGATGGAATGGGGGGTGAGATTGGAGTATCGAAATGAATTGGGATTTCTTCAGGGGATTTTATCGAAGTTAGTATTGTTGAGTCTAGTAGAGGATTAATCTTGGCTTGAGAGTGGAGATAGGTGAGTGGGGATTGTGTTTTATTTTGACTCGTATGATGTGATGATTTTCTTGATTATGTGATTTATTTATATCTGCTGGCATGATGTTAGATAACGACCATGATAAAACCTGATATGGAATGACATTACATGTTGTTATGCAATAATGAAATCTAATTGGTAGTGACTAGTGTTATCATGATATATTGAAGCAATACTACCCTGTTATGCATTTTAGAAGCATGTTACGATGTGTTATATGAATCATGAGATAATGACGTGTTGCCATGTGAAAACATGATATTATATTATGGGGTGATAAAGCATGATGTTAGGTTATATGATCGTTAAGCATGATTATGGGTATGTTAAATGATGAATATGACTTTGAGAATGAATATGATTTGTATATATGAGATAATGATACCAGATTTCTAAATGATCGTTATATGGCATTCTGTTGAGTTAAGATGATGTTTGTTGAATATGCTGACATTCGATGACTGATATACTGTTTGACCTCCCTTTTCACGGAATCTTAATAACATGACTTGTTGTGTTGATGTGTTGACAATGAGTTTGATTCGTTGACCTTATGACGAGGATGTACCTGTTATGACCTTGGTGTGATATCGAGATGTGTGTTATGATTCTGGCATAGATGCATATTATGACCTTTATTATGATGTGGAGACGTTGATGTGATCTTGTGGAAATGTGCTGGCATATGTTTGAGACTTGTCATATGATATACTCGTTGAGGATAGATTGGTTATGTGGTTATGCATTTCTTATGGCTCGTGAATCTTGCTTGAATTGAGACTGATAGATTGATTTGATCTGGAAACTAGGAAGAGAATATGAGATTAGCCATTAGAGGTGGATGATTCCACCTCTGAGCTTCTGAATTTGATTGATTGTTATGCGAGAAACTGGTTTGGTTGTTGGAAGTTTTCGACGCAATCTTGATTTGAAAGGATTTAACTTGTTTTGATGTAAAATTGCTTGATTAAACGTTGGATTTAAAGATTTGAACGGTTTTTGAAAAGGACTAACTTAGATTTGTAAGGAATAAACGTTACCGAGAATTTCAACAATTTTGAGGCTAATCTTTTTCAATTACGGAATCCCTTTTGAGAATTTTCACACCCGGGCTTATATTATAACGCCTCACGAAGTGGATACAAGCATTTTATAGGGGCGCATATAGAATGTTTGCTAAGACTCAGTAGAGACGCTATGATTGCTTTTCGAGTTATGAAGTGACCGAAAGGTCGAGGTAAGGGTGTGATAGGGGCCCATATCACATACTTGCTACGACCAATTGGGAATGTTATGATCACGTCAAGGGTGCTGTGAGGATCTCATACGGGCCCCTATGAGATGCTTACAGAATCAACGGCATGATCCTCGGACTCATCAATTTCAAACTTCATCCCCTTGCTTTAGAATGATTATGATTTTAGTCTCGGGGACGAGACTTGTTTTTAGAGGTGGATGATGTAAAGGCCGGAAATATTTTATATATTATATTATTTTATTTTTATTAAATATATTATTGTCTTATTCGATTGGTAAAAAAAAAAAGGGAGAAAACTCGTCATCGAGCACAAATTTGATTTTAAGGTCATTCCGGCATCGTTTGAAAATTTGATCTTGACGGATTTCAATTCCGTCTTTCAGCCCTGAAATTGAGTATTTAATTTGATTTTGTTAATTTGTAAATAAGTTATAAAAGTTGATTTAGAATTTATTTCATTCCGTTAAAGTTGGGATTAGCGGGTTTCGAGTTTTGGATTTCGGGATTTAAATTTGTTGTTGTAGGGCCCACTCGCTACCCTTATTTCTTTTCCCTTTTTCTTTTCTTCCCCTCTCTTTGCCTCGTTGCCAGCCAGGACTGCACTCTCCTTTGTCTTCTTCCTCATGTGGTGCAACAACCCACACCAAGATCAGGTGTCTCCTTTTCCCTATAAAATGGGCAGCCCTCTTGAACCCTAAATCACCTATAGTCAAAACCTCTCTACTCACCTCCTTGCACTCTTTCAACCCCCAGAAGATTTCCCCACAGCACAGCTCAAAGGAGCCCCCTTTTTACCTGTTTTGTCGAGCCACAACAACACACTGCACCCCTTTGCCCTCCATCCGAAGAGAAGCGGCCGAGCCCTTCACTCCACCTTCTCTGAGAAGCAACAGCCCCTCCTCCTTTCCAGCAGCAACAGAAGCGGCCAGGAACGCCGTCGCTAGAAGCCGGAACCACCGACGCCGAGTCTCTCCCCCCCTGTTCCTCCTCCGAAGCCGCCGAGCCCATTCCTCCTCGATTCCGCGAACGGCAGCAGCCAGCATCTCCGTCCTCACCTTCTGCGACGCTAGGCCGCCAGGCTCGCAGCCCCGAGCCGCCCTCTTCCTTCCCCCGCCTCCTCTATTTTCCCTCGAACCCGAGCGGTAAGCATTCTTTCACCTCCGTCTTCTCCAAAACGATGTAAAGGTGCGCCTTTTATGACATTCTCCCTTGTCCTAGGCCACCCCGGTGAGGATCCGTCTCCGTCGAGGTCAAATCACGCTCCGGTGAGCGTTCTCGGCAAATACTCTCGAGCCCTCGGTGAGATTCTTCTTTCCTTGATTGTCCATTTCCGGTTGCTTTTATCATTTCTGGGGTGTCGGAAGAGAGTGGGTGAGCGAGAGAGTTCGGGCTGTGGGCAAAAAGGACCGCCAGAGGCTGGGCCTTCTTTCTTCCTCTTCCGTTGTTTCCGTCGCCGATTGCTTCTTCTGGGTGCTGGTGATTCTTTCTTTTCTTCTCTGTTGAGTGAGTTATAAGGTTGGGCTTGGGTTGGGCCTGACCCGATTTCCTTAAGGGTTATATCATTTTCCCCCTTTGCAAGCTTCTGATTTGGTAGAGTTAAATCCGGATCCATCTCTCCTTTTGTTCTGATGGGCTCTCGGTTTTGGGCTCGGGTTGGGGATCTGGTCCGGTTTTGTTTGGACTCCTGGGCCTTTGAGTTGGTTTTGAGGGACTCTTGTTAATTATATTTTATATGTATAAAATATGTTATATGCATTTTATATATTATGGTATGGTTCGGTTTTATGTAATTGCATATTAGATTTTTGAAATCAATATATATATATATATATATATATATATATATATATATATATATATATATATATATATATATATATTAAGTTGTTGTATAAATATTATTAATCATTAATTAGACAACGTTGTTATATGATGTTAAAATGTGAAATTGGGATTTCGAATCGATTTATTGACCTTGCTCGATAAACTTGAATTGTAAAGAGGATTTAAGTTGGTATTGTATTTCTAGTTAAAGTATCGGATGATAAGTTATGTATAAAGAGATTTTCAGGTTTCAGGAATGTCTTTTAAGGATTGATGTTTAGAAAACCAAAATGCCGGAATCGTTTTAATTATATGACCTTGTGAATTTTGTTAAGGATTTTTAAATGATAAATGTCGGAATTTGGCCAAGTGTGATTTGAGAAAATGTTTTGAATATGAGTTGATTTAACTTGATATTTAAGAGTTTGGAAAACTTCGGGAAATGAGTTTGGAAATATTGTTGGTAAGATTTATCGATGGGTTTAATTGGAAATGAAATGATTTTGGTTGATGTTGATCATATCGGAAAGGTTTTAGAAAACGGATTCACTATCGGGTGGTTTTGAGTATATTGAGAACTTGGGTTTCGTGCGAATGAATGTTGGTCCCGTGACTTATGGAAATGGCTTGATGATAGGTGTGTGTTGGTTTTGGATTGCTTTGGACTTGCATTTGGGCCCTTGCTTGTATTATCCTGCTGTTCTGCATTTTCAGGTAAGTTCCCTAGGGGGCTTACTCAGGTTGGACATTCATGCCTGTTGTTGCATTTTATGTTAGGTGTTGCATATGCATAAAAGCATGCCATGTAGTATCCTGTTTAGGTTGCACTAATTGAATGAGCATCTGCTTACTTATTGCGTTTGAAACAGAACGGCCGTTATCTGTGATAGTCCTAAAGTCTTTGCTAGGGTCATAGGGTAGCCCAGCCTCATCGGGTACCCTGAGTCAATCGAGTCATGAACTTCCTTATATAATGAGATGCCTGCGGGCTTTATTGTGGAGCGGGTTAGGCATGCGTGCCCCCCGATTATGATGGAATGTATTCACGAGCTGGCCAGTCTTCGCCCTATCGGAAGGGGGTGGAGGTAGGAGAGGGATATGCCACTTGGCATTGTCTTGGGCCCTTTACAGTATTTTACACATTATTATAACTAGGAGCATGCTAGTGTGTTGACTTTCGTACTGCATTAGAGCATCTTTATTAGGTATAGCACATACTATATGGCCTCAGCGAGGACTGCCGGTCCCGCATGAGTGGCTCGATCTGACTCCTTTCCCCGTTCTTTTTATAAGGTATTTCCTGCAGATCTTGTTTGCTCCTTGCTTCTGTAACGGGAAACACTTTGGCGAATCAAAGAACCTAGCTAATATTCTAACTTGGTAAAATGGTAATCACTCGCTTATGATTTGGTTTTGACCCGGCTTTGCCGTGGCATTTGTATCCTAGTTTTGCTTCCGCTTTACTTTCGGTTGAATTGGATTTTGCGACATAGTCTTAGGACAGGTAAAGGGTACCCAACGACCCTTCGAGGTTTTAGGGTTTGAAATCCCGCTTTCCACTAATCTTAAAATGAGTTAGAAACCTCGACCCGTACCTGGATTGCAAGATACGAGTTTTCCCCAAAACATACTCCTATAGTATTCTAAGAAGAATTTATTAGTCAATATAATGTTTTATGAAACATTTATTCTCTACTTATATGAGTTTTCCTCAAAACATACTCTTATAGTATTCTAATAAGAATTTATTATTTAATATCAGGTTTTATTAAACATTTGTTGGTTACATCCATGAGTTTTCCTCAAAACATACTCCTATATTATTCTAATAAGAATTTAGTAGTCAATATAATGCTTTATGAAACATTTATTCTTCACTTATATGAGTTTTCCTCAAAACATACTTTTATAGAATTCTAATAAAAATTTATTAGTTAATATAAGGCTCTATTAAACATTTGTTAGTTACTTACATGAGGTTTCCTCAAAAAATACTTTTACAGTATTATAATAAGAATTTAGTAGTCAATATAAGGTTTTATTAAACATCTATTTGTTACTTATATGAGTTTTTCTAAAAACATACTCTTATAGTATTCTAATAAGAATTTATTAGTCAATATAATATTTTATGAAACATTTATTCTCTACGTATATGAGTTTTCCTCAAAACATACTCTTATAGTATTCTAATAAGAATTTATTAGTTATTATCAGGTTTTATTAAACATTTGTTGGTTACATCCATGAGTTTTCCTCAAAACATACTCCTATAATATTCTAATAAGAATATAGTAGTCAATATAATGTTTTATGAAACATTTATTCTTTACTTATATGAGTTTTCCTCAAAACATACTTTTATAGTATTCTAATAAGAATTTATTAATTAATATAAGGTTTTATTAAACATTTGTTAGTTACTTTCATGAGGTTTCCTCAAAACATACTTTTACAGTATTCTAATAAGAATTTAGTAGTCAATATAAGGTTTTATTAAACATCTATTTGTTGTTTATACGAGTTTTCCCCAAAACAAACTCCTATAGTATTCTAATAAGAATTTATTAGTCAATATAATGTTTTATGAAACATTTATTCTCTACCAATATGAGGTTTCCTCAAAATATACTCTTATAGTATTCTAATAAGAATTTAGTAGCCAATATAAGGTTTTATTAAACATCTATTTGTTACTTATATGAGTTTTCCCTAAAAACATACTTCTATCGTATTTTAATAAGAATTTAGTAGTCAATATAATGTTTTATGAAACATTATTCTCTACGTATATGAGTTTTCCTCAAAACATACTTTTATAGTATTCTAATAAGAATTTATTAGTTAATATCAGGTTTTATTAAACAATTATTGGTTACATCCATGAGTTTTCCTCAAAACATACTCCTATAATATTCTAATAAGAATTTAGTAGTCAATATAATGTTTTATGAAACATTTATTCTTTACGTATATGAGTTTTCCTCAAAACATTCTTTTATAGTATTCTAATAAGAATTTATTTGTTAATATAAGGTTTTATTAAACATTTGTTAGTTACTTACATGCAGTTTCCTCAAGACATACTCTTACAGTATTCTAATAAGAATTTAGTAGTCAATATAAGGTTTTAATAAACATCTATTTGTTACTTATACGAGTTTTCCCCAAAACATACTCCTATAGTATTCTAATAAGAATTTATTAGTCTATATAATATTTTATGAAACATTTATTCTCTACCTATATGAGGTTTCCTCAAGACATACTCTTATAGTATTATAATAAGAATTTAGTAGTCAATAGAAGGTTTTATTAAACCTCTATTTGTTACGTATATGAGTTTTCCTAAAAACATACTTCTATTGTATTCTAATAAGAATTTATTAGTCAATATAATGTTTTATGAAACATTTATTCTCTACGTATATTAGTTTTCCTCAAAACATACTCTTATAGTATTCTAAGAAGAATTTATTAGTTAATATCAGGTTTTATTGAACATTTGTTGGTTACATCCATGAGTTTTCCTCAAAACATACTCCTATAATATTCTAATAAGAATTTAGTAGTCAATATAATGTTTTATGAAACATTTATTCTTTACTTATATGAGTTTTCCTCAAAACATACTTTTATAGTGTTCTAATAAGAATTTATTAGTCAATATAATGTTTTATGAAACATTTATTCTCTATCTATATGAGGTTTTCTCAAAATATACTCTTATAGTATTCTAATAAGAATTTAGTGGTCAATATAAGGTTTTATTAAACATCTATTTGTTACTTATATGAGTTTTCCTAAAAACATACTCTTATAGTATTCTAATAAGAATTTATTAGTGAATATAATATTTTATGAAACATTCATTCTCTACGTATATTAGTTTTCCTCAAAACATACTCTTATAGTATTCTAATAAGAATTTATTAGTTAATATCAGGTTTTATTAAACATTTTTTGGTTACATCCATTAGTTTTCCTCAAAACATACTCCTATAATATTCTAATAAGAATTTAGTAGTCAATACAATATTTTATGAAACATTTATTCTTTACTTATATGAGTTTTCCTCAAAACATACTTTTATAGTATTCTAATAAGAATTTATTAGTCAATATAATGTTTTATGAAACATTTATTCTCTACCTATATGAGATTTCCTTAAAACATACTCTTATAGTATTCTAATAAGAATTTAGTAGTCAATATAAGGTTTTATTAAACATCTATTTGTTACTTATATGAGTTTTCCCTAAAAACATACTTCTATCGTATTCTAATAAGAATTTATTAGTCAATATAATGTTTTATGAAACATTTATTCTCTACGTATATGAGTTTTCCTCAAAACATACTTTTATAGTATTCTAATAAGAATTTATTAGTTAATATCAGGTTTTATTAAACATTTTTGGTTACATCTATGAGTTTTCCTCAAAACATACTCCTATAATATTCTAATAAGAATTTAGTAGTCAATATTATGTTTTATGAAACATTTATTCTTTACTTATATGAGTTTTCCACAAAACATACTTTTATAGTATTCTAATAAGAATTTATTAGTTAATATAAAGTTTTATTAAACATTTGTTAGTTACTTACATGCGGTTTCCTCAAGACATACTCTTACAGTATTCTAATAAGAATTTAGTAGTCAATGTAAGGTTTTATTAAACATCTATTTGTTACTTATACGAGTTTTCCCCTAAACATACTCCTATAGTATTCTAATAAGAATTTATTAGTCAATATAATGTTTTATGAAACATTTATTCTCTACCTATATGAGGTTTCCTCAAGACATACTCTTATAGTATTCCAATAAGTATTTAGTAGTCAATATAAGGTTTTGTTAAACATCTATTTGTTACTTATATGAGTTTTCCTAAAAACATACTTCTATCGTATTCTAATAAGAATTTATTAGTCAATATAATGTTTTATGAAACATTTAATCTCTACGTATATGAGTTTTCCTCAAAACATACTCTTATAGTATTCTAATAAGAATTTATTAGTTAATATCAGGTTTTATTAAACATTTGTTGGTAACATCCATTAGTTTTCCTCAAAACATACTCCTATAATATTCTAATAAGAATTTAGTAGTCAATATAATGTTTAATGAAACATTTATTCTTTACTTATATGAGTTTTCCTCAAAACATAATTTTATAGTATTCTAATAAGAATTTATTAGTCAATATAATGTTTTATGAAACATATATTCTCTATCTATATGAGGTTTTCTCAAAATATACTCTTATAGTATTCTAATAAGAATTTAGTAGTCAATATAAGGTTTTATTAAACATCTATTTGTTACTTATATGAGTTTTCCTAAAAACATACTCTTATAGTATTCTAATAAGAATTTATTAGTGAAAATAATATCTTATGAAACATTCATTCTCTACGTATATTAGTTTTCCACAAAACATACTCTTATAGTATTCTAATAAGAATTTATTAGTTAATATCAGGTTTTATTAAACATTTGTTGGTTACGTCCATTAGTTTTCCTCAAAACATACTCCTATAATATTCTAATAAGAATTTAGTAGTCAATATAATATTTTATGAAACATTTATTCTTTACTTATATGAGTTTTCCTCAAAACATACTTTTATGGTATTCTAATAAGAATTTATTAGTCAATATAATGTTTTATGAAACATTTATTCTCTACCTATATGAGATTTCCTTAAAACATACTCTTATAGTATTCTAATAAGAATTTAGTAGTCAATATAAGGTTTTATTAAACATCTATTTGTTACTTATATGAGTTTTCCTAAAAACATACTTCTATCGTATTCTAATAAGAATTTATTAGTCAATATAATGTTTTATGAAACATTTAATCTCTACGTATATGAGTTTTCCTCAAAACATACTCTTATAGTATTCTAATAAGAATTTATTAGTTAATATCAGGTTTTATTAAACAATTATTGGTTACATCCATGAGTTTTCCTCAAAACATACTCCTATAATATTCTAATAAGAATTTAGTAGTCAATATAATGTTTTATGAAACATTTATTCTTTACGTATATGAGTTTTCCTCAAAACATTCTTTTATAGTATTCTAATAAGAATTTATTTGTTAATATAAGGTTTTATTAAACATTTGTTAGTTACTTACATGCAGTTTCCTCAAGACATACTCTTACAGTATTCTAATAAGAATTTAGTAGTCAATATAAGGTTTTAATAAACATCTATTTGTTACTTATACGAGTTTTCCCCAAAACATACTCCTATAGTATTCTAATAAGAATTTATTAGTCTATATAATATTTTATGAAACATTTATTCTCTACCTATATGAGGTTTCCTCAAGACATACTCTTATAGTATTATAATAAGAATTTAGTAGTCAATAGAAGGTTTTATTAAACCTCTATTTGTTACGTATATGAGTTTTCCTAAAAACATACTTCTATTGTATTCTAATAAGAATTTATTAGTCAATATAATGTTTTATGAAACATTTATTCTCTACGTATATTAGTTTTCCTCAAGACATACTCTTATAGTATTCTAAGAAGAATTTATTAGTTAATATCAGGTTTTATTGAACATTTGTTGGTTACATCCATGAGTTTTCCTCAAAACATACTCCTATAATATTCTAATAAGAATTTAGTAGTCAATATAATGTTTTATGAAACATTTATTCTTTACTTATATGAGTTTTCCTCAAAACATAATTTTATAGTATTCTAATAAGAATTTATTAGTCAATATAATGTTTTATGAAACATTTATTCTCTATCTATATGAGGTTTTCTCAAAATATACTCTTATAGTATTCTAATAAGAATTTAGTATTTAATATAAGGTTTTATTAAACATCTATTTGTTACTTATATGAGTTTTCCTAAAAACATACTCCTATAGTATTCTAATAAGAATTTATTAGTCAATATAATGTTTTATGAAACATTTATTCTCTACGTATATGAGTTTTCCTCAAAACATACTCTTATAGTATTCTAATAAGAATTTATTAGTTAATATCAGGTTTTATTAAACATTTGTTGGGTACATCCACGACTTTTCCTCAAAACATACTCCTATAATATTCTAATAAGAA
The DNA here is from genome assembly GCA_963922045.1 of Persicaria maculosa. Taxonomy (NCBI): domain Eukaryota; kingdom Viridiplantae; phylum Streptophyta; class Magnoliopsida; order Caryophyllales; family Polygonaceae; genus Persicaria; species Persicaria maculosa. The sequence goes on along the minus strand of OY998253.1, from coordinate 38,910,874 downwards.
TTTAGTAGTCAATATAATGTTTTATGAAACATTTATTCTTTACTTATATGAGTTTTCCTCAAAACATACTTTTATAGTGTTCTAATAAGAATTTATTAGTCAATATAATGTTTTATGAAACATTTATTCTCTATCTATATGAGGTTTTCTCAAAATATACTCTTATAGTATTCTAATAAGAATTTAGTGGTCAATATAAGGTTTTATTAAACATCTATTTGTTACTTATATGAGTTTTCCTAAAAACATACTCTTATAGTATTCTAATAAGAATTTATTAGTGAATATAATATTTTATGAAACATTCATTCTCTACGTATATTAGTTTTCCTCAAAACATACTCTTATAGTATTCTAATAAGAATTTATTAGTTAATATCAGGTTTTATTAAACATTTTTTGGTTACATCCATTAGTTTTCCTCAAAACATACTCCTATAATATTCTAATAAGAATTTAATAGTCAATACAATATTTTATGAAACATTTATTCTTTACTTATATGAGTTTTCCTCAAAACATACTTTTATAGTATTCTAATAAGAATTTATTAGTCAATATAATGTTTTATGAAACATTTATTCTCTACCTATATGAGATTTCCTTAAAACATACTCTTATAGTATTCTAATAAGAATTTAGTAGTCAATATAAGGTTTTATTAAACATCTATTTGTTACTTATATGAGTTTTCCCTAAAAACATACTTCTATCGTATTCTAATAAGAATTTATTAGTCAATATAATGTTTTATGAAACATTTATTCTCTACGTATATGAGTTTTCCTCAAAACATACTTTTATAGTATTCTAATAAGAATTTATTAGTTAATATCAGGTTTTATTAAACATTTTTGGTTACATCTATGAGTTTTCCTCAAAACATACTCCTATAATATTCTAATAAGAATTTAGTAGTCAATATTATGTTTTATGAAACATTTATTCTTTACTTATATGAGTTTTCCACAAAACATACTTTTATAGTCTTCTAATAAGAATTTATTAGTTAATATAAAGTTTTATTAAACATTTGTTAGTTACTTACATGCGGTTTCCTCAAGACATACTCTTACAGTATTCTAATAAGAATTTAGTAGTCAATGTAAGGTTTTATTAAACATCTATTTGTTACTTATACGAGTTTTCCCCAAAACATACTCCTATAGTATTCTAATAAGAATTTATTAGTCAATATAATGTTTTATGAAACATTTATTCTCTACCTATATGAGGTTTCCTCAAGACATACTCTTATAGTATTCCAATAGGTATTTAGTAGTCAATATAAGGTTTTGTTAAACATCTATTTGTTACTTATATGAGTTTTCCTAAAAACATACTTCTATCGTATTCTAATAAGAATTTATTAGTCAATATAATGTTTTATGAAACATTTAATCTCTACGTATATGAGTTTTCCTCAAAACATACTCTTATAGTATTCTAATAAGAATTTATTAGTTAATATCAGGTTTTATTAAACATTTGTTGGTAACATCCATTAGTTTTCCTCAAAACATACTCCTATAATATTCTAATAAGAATTTAGTAGTCAATATAATGTTTTATGAAACATTTATTCTTTACTTATATGAGTTTTCCTCAAAACATAATTTTATAGTATTCTAATAAGAATTTATTAGTCAATATAATGTTTTATGAAACATATATTCTCTATCTATATGAGGTTTTCTCAAAATATACTCTTATAGTATTCTAATAAGAATTTAGTAGTCAATATAAGGTTTTATTAAACATCTATTTGTTACTTATATGAGTTTTCCTAAAAACATACTCTTATAGTATTCTAATAAGAATTTATTAGTGAAAATAATATCTTATGAAACATTCATTCTCTACGTATATTAGTTTTCCTCAAAACATACTCTTATAGTATTCTAATAAGAATTTATTAGTTAATATCAGGTTTTATTAAACATTTGTTGGTTACGTCCATTAGTTTTCCTCAAAACATACTCCTATAATATTCTAATAAGAATTTAGTAGTCAATATAATATTTTATGAAACATTTATTCTTTACTTATATGAGTTTTCCTCAAAACATACTTTTATGGTATTCTAATAAGAATTTATTAGTCAATATAATGTTTTATGAAACATTTATTCTCTACCTATATGAGATTTCCTTAAAACATACTCTTATAGTATTCTAATAAGAATTTAGTAGTCAATATAAGGTTTTATTAAACATCTATTTGTTACTTATATGAGTTTTCCTAAAAACATACTTCTATCGTATTCTAATAAGAATTTATTAGTCAATATAATGTTTTATGAAACATTTAATCTCTACGTATATGAGTTTTCCTCAAAACATACTCTTATAGTATTCTAATAAGAATTTATTAGTTAATATCAGGTTTTATTAAACAATTATTGGTTACATCCATGAGTTTTCCTCAAAACATACTCCTATAATATTCTAATAAGAATTTAGTAGTCAATATAATGTTTTATGAAACATTTATTCTTTACGTATATGAGTTTTCCTCAAAACATTCTTTTATAGTATTCTAATAAGAATTTATTTGTTAATATAAGGTTTTATTAAACATTCGTTAGTTACTTACATGCAGTTTCCTCAAGACATACTCTTACAGTATTCTAATAAGAATTTAGTAGTCAATATAAGGTTTTAATAAACATCTATTTGTTACTTATACGAGTTTTCCCCAAAACATACTCCTATAGTATTCTAATAAGAATTTATTAGTCTATATAATATTTTATGAAACATTTATTCTCTACCTATATGAGGTTTCCTCAAGACATACTCTTATAGTATTATAATAAGAATTTAGTAGTCAATAGAAGGTTTTATTAAACCTCTATTTGTTACGTATATGAGTTTTCCTAAAAACATACTCCTATAGTATTCTAATAAGAATTTATTAGTCAATATAATGTTTTATGAAACATTTATTCTCTACCTATATGAGGTTTCCTCAAGATATACTCTTATAGTATTCCAATAAGTATTTAGTAGTCAATATAAGGTTTTATTAAACATCTATTTGTTACTTATATGAGTTTTCCTAAAAACATACTTCTATCGTATTCTAATAAGAATTTATTAGTCAATATAATGTTTTATGAAACATTTAATCTCTACGTATATGAGTTTTCCTCAAAACATACTCTTATAGTATTCTAATAAGAATTTATTAGTTAATATCAGGTTTTATTAAACATTTGTTGGTTACATCCATTAGTTTTCCTCAAAACATACTCATATAATATTCTAATAAGAATTTAGTAGTCAATATAATGTTTTATGAAACATTTATTTTTTACTTATATGAGTTTTCCTCAAAACATACACTTTTATAGAATTCTAATAAGTGTTTATTAGTTAATATAAGGTTTTATTACACATTTGTTAGTTACTTACATGCGTTTTCCTCAAGACATACTCTTACAGTATTCTAATATGAATTTAGTAGTCAATATAAGGTTTTATTAATCATGTATTTCTTACTTATACGAGTTTTCCCCAAAACATACTCCTATAGTATTCTAATAAGAATTTATTAGTCAATATAATGTTTTATGAAACAGTTATTCTCTACTTATATGAGGTTTCTTCAAAACATACTCTTACAGTATTTTAATAAGAATTTAAATAGTAGTCAATATAAGGTTTTATTAAACATCTATTTGTTACTTATATGAGTTTTCCTAAAAACATACATCTATCGTATTCTAATAAGAATTTATTAGTTAATATAATGTTTTATGAAACATTTATTCTCTACATATATGAGTTTTCCTGAAAATATACTCTTATAGTATTTTAATAAGAATTTATTATTTAATCTCAGGTTTTATTAAACATTTGTTGGGTACATCCATGAGTTTTCCTCAAAACATACTCCTATAATATTCTAATAAGAATTTAGTAGTCAATATAATGTTTTATGAAACATTTATTCTTTACTTATATGAGTTTTCCTCAAACATATTTTTATATTATTCTAATAAGATATTATTAGTCAATATAATGTTTTATGAAACATTTATTCTCTACCTATATGAGGTTTCCTCAAGACATACTCTTATAGTATTCTAATAAGAATTTAGTAGTCAATATAAGGTTTTATTAAACATCTATTTGTTACTTATACGAGTTTTCCCCAAAACAAACTCCTATAGTATTCTAACAAGAATTTATTAGTCAATTTAATGTTTTATGAAACATTTATTCTCTACTTATATGAGGTTTTCTAAAAACATACTCTTACAGTATTTTAATAAGAATTTAATTAGTAGTCAATATAAGGTTTTATTAAACATCTATTTGTTACTTATATGAGTTTTTCTAAAAACATACTTCTATAGTATTCTAATAAGAATTTATTAGTCAACATAATGTTTTATGAAACATTTATTCTCTACTTATATGAGTTTTCCTGAAAACATACTCTTGTAGCATTCTAATAAGAATTTATTAGTTAATATTATGTTTTATTAAACATTTGTTGGTTACATCCGTGAGTTTTCCTCAAAACATACTCTTATAATATTCTAATAAGAATTTAGTAGTCAATATAATGTTTTATGAAACATTTATTCTTTACTTATATGAGTTTTCCTCAAAACATACTTTTATAGTATTTTAATAAGAATTTATTAGTTAATATAAGGTTTTATTAAACATTTGTTAGTTCTGAACTGGTAAATATATAGATGGAGGGATTAAACCAAGGAACAAAAAGCAAGACCATACACTGGAGTCTCACGTAAAATGTATACCAAGGTATACCAAAAGTACTACCCAAAAAATTGCCCAACTCACAAGTCCCATCTCCCCTACAAATCTCTCGTACTACTAACCCCCTATACCCTCCAAACAACAACACTCCTACTCAAGTCTCTTAATGCCTAGCGACTCAGCAAGAGACTTGCTCTTCCACAATGCTGAAATCCTAGACCTACAACTTCCTAAAATACCTTCAGCACAGGTATTAGCATCAAATTGTTCCTCCCGAAAGATGACCCCATTCCTAGCCTTCCAAGTGAAATAAATCAAAGCTTGGAAAACTAAGAGTTTGGCTTGGTAAAGCTGCTTCTTCTGAACACCCTTAGGCTCTCTAGCAAACCAGGACAAGCATTCTTCGATGGTCCCAAATCTCCTTGAGATACCGACCCAACCGAATACGATTTCCTTGACTCTACGGATTGCAGGGCAGCTAAACCACAAATGATCTTCCGTCTCTTCCTCATTTCTGCATAAGACGCAAGCAGCAGCCTCTAATCCTCGCCAGTGCTTCGTCCTCCGTCCCGTTTGTAGCCTTTTTCTGGCCGCTAGCCACACAATAAACGCCCACTTCCGACTCTGCAACCGCCCCCAGATGATTTCTCCCCACAGTACCTCTTCACCCTTCTCGCGCAATAACTGGTAGATACTCGAACAAGAGAGCCCACCAGAAGCTGAGAAATAAGCATCCAAACCACTAGCCTGTACACCATCGTCTCCCATATGGAGTTTCAATTCATCCCTCACTTGCACTATATTGCGCCAGATCCAAGTTCCATGGGTTCTGAGCGTCAGATCCCAAACATCTCCCTCTCCGATATGGTTATGCAGGCACCATCTATACCAAATGCTCGGCTTCTGAGCGACCAGCTCCCCGAGAAGCTTGGCAAACAAGCTTTTATTCCAGGCGAGTAACTCGTGAATTTCCAAACCCCCTTCACACAAGGGTTTTGTCACCTCATCCCACGCTACCAGAAACCTATGACCATCAGCTTTCCCAGACCACAGAAAATTTTTGCACAAGCTATCAATTTTCGCAATAGCTCCTTTAGGCAAGATCAGCACTTGACCCCAGAAATTCTGAATTCCAGCGAAGACAGATTTGATTAACTGTAATCTACCAGCATAGGAGAGATTGCGTACCGTCCAGGAATCGATCAAGCTGCGTATCTTATCATACAGATGAGAGTACTCGTGAACTCTTACACTTCTGGCTTGTAGCGGCAAACCCAAATACTTAACTGGAAATTCACCTTTTTCAAACCCCAACCGGTTTACAATCTCATTCTGCACATCCTCCCTAACTCCCGCCATGAACACAGTGCTTTTCGAACAGTTTGCTCTGAGGCCAGACATCTCAAAGAAGGTATCCAGACAATCCTTAACAATGCTGACCGACTGTAAATCTCCATGACAAAACACTAACAAGTCATCAGCAAACGCAAGATGCACAATTTTCGGCCCTTTACACTTAGGATGATACTTGAAACGTGTGTCTTCAGCAGCCTGTTGCAGCATCCTACTCAACATATCCATACAGAGCACAAAAAGATAGGGAGATAGGGGGTCTCCCTGTCTGAGGCCTCGTTTCCCAGGAAAGAAGCCCTCCGGTTCACCATTGATCAGTACCGAGAAAGCCGTAGTCGTCACACACTCCATAATTAAATCGACTAGTTTACATGGGAACTCAAAGTGAATAAGTGTTGCTCTAACAAATTCCCAACTCATGTAATCATAAGCTTTTTGTAAATCCACCTTAATCGTGCATCTAGGCGAACCTCTTTTGGTACCATACCCATTTACAATCTCCATTGCAACTGCACTATTATGCGCCAGGGATCTTCCAGGAATAAAAGCTCCCTGGCAATCAGAGATCAGTGAAGCCAAATCTCCTTTAATTCTGCTCGCAATAATCTTTGTCACCACTTTCATAACCGTATTACAGCAAGAAATCGGTCTAAGCTCTGTCACTCTAGACGGATTTGCTACCTTGGGGATTAAGGAGATGAAAGTCGTATTAAGTTGCTTTAATACTTTACCATTACGAAAAATCTCCCTAATCGCCTCACATGTATCCCTTCCCACTATAACCCAAGCATCCTTAAAAAAACTACTTCCGAAACCATCAGGACCCGGGGACTTGTTGATGCCAACCGACCACATTATCTTTCTAATTTCATCATAGCTTGGCAAGCTGCACAGAGAATCACGCCTACTGCTGTCCAGAACAGGCCCCAAAGGAACTGAGAATTGTCTCAAACTCATATCTTCAGACGATAAGAGACTGGTAAAAAAACTGACCACATGATTCCTGATTTCAGCTTCATCAACCATAAGAATACCACTGTCATTCTGCATCTGTAGGATGGCGTTTCTGGCATTTCTCACTTTCACATTTCGATAGAACATCGAAGATGTTTCCTCCCCCATTGTTTACCAATGCAGCTTCGCTTGTTGGGATGTAAGACTGACCAGCCTACCGACACTCTTTCTAAGGTCCTGCTCGGTCTGAATAATACGATTTGCAAGCAAAACGTTCCCCCTGTCTGATCTAATTTGCAATTGCAGTTCATGAAGAGCTCCTTTTAAGAGTTTAATTTGAGTTTGCAATTCAGGAAATCTAGCCTTGTCCCATGGTTTCAAGACTTCCTTCACACTTCTCAATCTCTGGACCAATTTAAATTGCTTAGATCCAACCACTTCCATATTCCAGGCAGCACTCACTAAGCTCTTGAACTCCACCTCTTTCCCCCAGAAATTTTTAAACTTAAACGGAAACCTCCTTCGAGTGCTATTGTTGAAGATTGTCGCCACAGCTGGGGAGTGATCAAGAACACCAGGGGTGTCGAAAAAACCCTTAGCATTTCCATAATGTTCCATCCACACATCATTCACCATAATTCTGTCAAGTTTTCTCTCAATACAGCCCCTGTATAAGGAAGATCAGCTAGCCCACAATCCTCCATAACTGTTCGTAACTCTGCAAATTCATCTCTATTCGCCTTCTTCTCAGGCCGTTTCTCCTCTAGGCTAAGGATACAGTTCAGATCCCCTAAAACGATCCAAGGCAAGTCCATACCATCAGCAAAGTTTCTCAGACAGTCCCACAATGGCACTCTATCAGTTTTTAAATTGTGTGCATAAATAAAAGTCGCAGCAAACACATACTTGCCATCCTTAGAAGCCACTCTACAGTGAATAAATTGTTCATGAATCATCAAAATATTCACATCAAATATCTTGGGGTTCCAGGTAACCCATATTCTCCCTTTAACTGTAGGGCTCCCATTAATACAACAGCCCCAATCCTTCATCAATCTACTCCTCACATCCTCAAAGTTGCTGTGAACAAGTTTAGTTTCCAATAATCCAATTAACCCAATATCATGATCAAAACAATAGCTATTAATTAAGCTATTTTTAACCGGGTCTTTAATCCCGGTTATATTCCACGCTGCAATTTTTAGTCTATCCATAAGATTCTGAGACGTGAGTGCTACCCTCACCAACACTGCCTACCGGATCAGATTCACTACTGCCAGTGGAAACAAAACTCTCTTGAGCATTTATTTCAGCAAGCACAGCAAAGCTAGTCGACTGAACTTTGAAGTTCAGATTCTGTTGGTTCGAAACTCTGGGCAATGGGGACCTTGCTGCCTTCGTTTTGCACACATCAGACCAGCTCTCTTGTTTTTTATTTATAACATCACCCACAACTGCCTGCTTACCTACTGACTGACACTGGGCATTAATTCCATTAACTCCCAACTCAGAATTCACTTTCAGCAATTCTGCATTCAATACCACATTACTGTCATCACAGCCTACAGATATACCACACTGATCTCCTCTATCTTGCACACTGAACTAACCTGCCCTGCTGTCATGAGGACCAATTTCACCCTCTTCATTACCTCTGTCAGGTGAATAAACTGATTGCACATTCAGCTCTTGACCATTGCCCATAGGAACCCTCTCCTTTGGTCTCCATTCCATTCGAGGAAGAACCTTTCTAGTTGCTTTATTTCTAAAACAACTAGCATCCGAATGCCCAAATTTTTTACAGCCTTTACATTTCAGAGGAAGCCATTCAAAAACCACAGGCTGCTTATAGCTCGAGCCATCCACATTTTCTATCTCAATACATTCAATTTCTGATTCCTCAACTGACACTTCCACCAACAATCTCGCATAAGAGATGCTCTCTCCCAAAGCTGTTTTCTCTTCGATACACACCGGAGAGCCAATAGCGCTGCCCAATCTGCTCAATGAAATATTGTTAAAGAGGGTAGGTTCCAAGTCAGGTAAACATACCCAGCTTGGCACCTTATCAAACGAGCTCCATGAGATCTGCATACCTGGGCACCAACGCAAGTACCCCATTATTTTTCTGGAGAACCTTCGGGCTTGTGTCCTTCCATTCTGAATCGACAAACTCCTGGACAACAGCAAACGGAACAAACCCACCTGTCACAACCCCAATCAGCGTAGCTTCCCAGATCTTAGTCGACTCCTGAACGTCTTCTGGCCTAATCTTCAGTTTACCTTTCTCAACATCTGCGAAAAAGGTTAGTTTCTCAGCTTTCCGAATATTTCTATTACCTTTACTTACATGAGGTTTCCTCAAAACATACTTTTACAGTATTCTAATAAGAATTTATTAATCAATATAAAGTTTTATTAAACATCTATTTGTTACTTATATGAGTTTTCCTAAAAACATACTCTTATAGTATTCTAATAAGAATTTATTAGTGAATATAATATTTTATGAAACATTCATTCTCTACGTATATTAGTTTTCCTCAAAACATACTCTTATAGTATTCTAATAAGAATTTATTAGTTAATATCATGTTTTATTAAACATTTGTTGGTTACATCCATTAGTTTTCCTAAAAACATACTCCTATAATATTCTAATAAGAATTTAGTAGTCAATATAATATTTTATGAAACATTTATTCTTTACTTATATGAGTTTTCCTCAAAACATACTTTTATAGTATTCTAATAAGAATTTATTAGTCAATATAATGTTTTATGAAACATTTATTCTCTACCTATATGAGATTTCCTTAAAACACACTCTTATAGTATTCTAATAAGAATTTAGTAGTCAATATAAGGTTTTATTAAACATCTATTTGTTATTTATATGAGTTTTCCCTAAAAACATACTTCTATCGTATTCTAATAAGAATTTATTAGTCAATATAATGTTTTATGAAACATTTATTCTCTACGTATATGAGTTTTCCTCAAAACATACTTTTATAGTATTCTAATAAGAATTTATTAGTTAATATCAGGTTTTATTAAACATTTTTGGTTACATCCATGAGTTTTCCTCAAAACATACTCCTATAATATTCTAATAAGAATTTAGTAGTCAATATAATGTTTTATGAAACATTTATTCTTTACTTATATGAGTTTTCCTCAAAACATACTTTTATAGTATTCTAATAAGAATTTATTAGTTAATATAAGGTTTTATTAAACATTTGTTAGTTAATTACATGCGGTTTCCTCAAGACATACTCTTACAGTATTCTAATAAGAATTTAGTAGTCAATATAAGGTTTTATTAAACATCTATTTGTTACTTATACGAGTTTTCCCCAAAACATACTCCTATAGTATTCTAATAAGAATTTATTAGTCAATATAATGTTTTAGGAAACATTTATTCTCTACCTATATGAGGTTTCCTCAAGATATACTCTTATAGTATTCTAATAAGAATTTAGTAGTCAATATAAGGTTTTATTAAACATCAATTTGTTACTTATATGAGTTTTCCTAATAACATACTTCTATCGTATTCTAATAAGAATTTATTAGTCAATATAATGTTTTATGAAACATTTAATCTCTACGTATATGAGTTTTCCTCAAAACATACTCTTATAGTATTCTAATAAGAATTTATTAGTTAATATCAGGTTTTATTAAACATTTGTTGGTTACATCCATGAGTTTTCCTCAAAACATACTCCTATAATATTCTAATAAGAATTTAGTAGTCAATATAATGTTTTATGAAACATTTATTCTTTACTTATATGAGTATTCCTCAAAACATACTTTTATAGTATTCTGATAAGAATTTATTAGTTAATATAAGGTTTTATTAAACATTTGTTAGTTACTTATATGAGGTTTCCTCAAGACATACTCTTACAGTATTCTAATTAGAATTTAGTAGTCAATATAAGGCTTTATTAAACATCTATTTGTTACTTATAGGTGTTTTCCTCAAAACATACTCCTATAGTATTCTAATAAGAATTTATTAGTCAATTTAATATTTTATGAAACATTTATTCTCTACTTATATGAGTTTTCCTAAAAACATACTCTTATAGTATTCTAATAAGAATTTATTAGTCAATTTAATGTATTATGAAACATTTATTCTCTACTTATATGAGTTTTCCTAATATCATACTCTTATAGTATTCTAATAAGAATTTATTAGTTAATATAATGTTTTATTAAACATTTGTAAGTTACTTAAAAAAACACACTTATAGTATTCTTATAACATTTTATTAGATAATATAAGGTTTTATTGCATAATTATTAGGTACATGTATGATTTTCCCTCAAAACTCAAACTTATATTATTCTAATAAGAATTTATTATATAATATAAAGCTTTATTCCCCGATCATTAGCTGCTTATATGATTTTTCCTCAAAATAAACTCTCCCAATATTCTCATATGAATTTATTAGTTAATATTAGGTTTTATTTAACGATTATTATTTATTAGTTACTTATGATTTTTTTCCTCAAAACAGATTTTATTCAACAATTATTAGTTTTCTTTATGTTCGAGTATTTATTTACATATAAACCATTAATGGGCCCAATGGCGGAAAATATAGCCATATTTGAGCACATAATAAATTAAAGCCCATTAGAAATTGAAGTGTGTTATTTGAGGTTAACTGTAAATAGCCACGGCATTAGCCACGGATATGGTCGTGGCTATTAATTGGACTCATTAATACGTCGAGAGTTAATAATTGTGCTTCCATATTCATTGGGCTCTGACTAACACTAACGGGTTAACCATATTTGGGCTTTGACTATCTCTAATATTGGGCTTGACCGCCTTTGGGCTCTAATAGTTTTTTTGGTGAGATTTTGGGTTCTAAAATTATTATTTGCTTTAAATTGTGTGAAAAATTACCCAAATTCGGATATAGCAATGGACAATGGGCATGAACATATTAGCGTCGAATCCAGCCACGGACTTTCCAACAGTGGCTAAATTCGTGGCTATTGACCATGAAATCAGGTCATTATTGCCAATTGCCACTTCTTCTTAGCCATAGGTACATCCACGATATTTTTTTGCGGGCATATTGGCATCGAAATCAGCAACGAATATTTCAGTAGTAGCTAAAGTCGTGGCTAACAGCAATGAATTTAGCTACGACATTCATGATCGTGGCTAATAGTCATGACATTTTGGACACGAATTTATGTCATCACCCCTAGCCACGGATTTAGCCACGAAAATTTTCACTCGACACTTATTTAGTGACGACATGTCAGGTCGTGGCTACGTTCGTAGCTATCAGCCACGGATTCGGCCATAACCCTATGTCGTTGCTAAAAAAGACGTGGCTATTTCCTGTGTTTTTGGTAGTGTGAACCTGCTGAAGAAGCATCCCAATGATTCAACCGTCCCTTGTTTGGTGTAGTTGAGGTCCAACATGGTTCTCTTCCTTGTGCGAGTGCTGTCGAAATGTGCAACGGTGCATAGCATTGTTGTCCTCGTTAATTCCCATCGATGTTGTAAATTGGTTGAGGTGATCATTTGGATCGGTATCTCCTTTATACTTGGCGATGAAGATATCCCTCCATCTTTTGGGAACGGGCGCCTCGCGTATTTCCTTGCAAAAAGCAAACGGGAAAGTTGGTTCACCTTTGCGAGTTTGCCCGGGTGCCTCGTGGGAATTTGAACGCGATGATACATCCCTGGTATTGAAACCACGGGAAATCTTGTTGGCGTTCTCGTCGGGTTCCGGACCGGGATTAAGAGGGCCGCCAGCAGGGTTGGGGAAGTGATTGACCGTTGTAGGTACAGGAACCTGTTGTTGATAGTAGGCACGGGGGTCGCGCTGGAATGGTATCCCATTCGCTTGTTGATTGAAGCATGTATTTTGCAGATAGCTCCCCGCGAAGAATTGATGATACGGGGGGTAACCACTATTGTGAGCCTAATTTGCCATGTTTTATACTTACTTTTGTATAGATTTCTGCATGCATTTCATACATTTGGCTTAAAATAGTACAGAATTTATGTAGTTTATGCTTATTTGCCAAATTATTGATTCAGCACCAGTTTCTGTTTAATTTTGCAGAAATCGAGGCATTTAACAGCAATTCTGAGTAAGGATGGAGAGCTCGAAGTCAACTACAGAAAGTCCAATGTCAAGGAGCAGCGGAACTAGGACAAATCGAGCAAAGAACGAGAAAGATCAACTCGACACAGTCTAGTCGATGTCGACCAACTTTGGTCGATATCGAGTAAGTCAGGCCAAAATCCAGAAGTTGAGCAGAAGCCACTCGAAGAGCCCGGTTTTACTCAAAGTCGGATATATTTACTCGATGTTGAGGAAACTCGACGAGCCCAGAAGATAGCCGAGCACGAGTACCATCCAAGGGGAGAAGAATTCTACTCGACGTCGAGGACATTCTAGAGCAGTCCGAGTCGAGTACGAGGAGAAATCCGGGTGATTGTAGTTACTTGCACGCCAAGATTCGAGATATTCTATCAAGAGACATCAAGATATATCAAGAGAAGAAGGATCTATCCACTTTAGATATAATTTCCATTTAGATATAAGTTTGTTATTAGATAGAAAGTTTAGAGATAGATAGATTATTCTTTCCTAGATTAGCTAGGGAATGAACACTATATATAAGGCATTAGGGGCTGGATTTTATTCATTCAATCATTCAAGCCAAGCCACAAGAGAGCACATAGAGAGAGAGAGAGAGAGAGAGAGAGAGAGAGAGAGAGAGAGAGAGAGAGAGAGAGAGAGAGATAGCGAGTAGGAGAGAGAGAGAGACTTGTGGTCGATCGGAGTGGATTTTTGCTAGAGCGGAGTTGGCTTCGATTGGTTGTAAGTATTATTTAGTTTATTTTGTTATTGATATGTTTATTCATGATGAAGAGCGAGTAGTCACCCAACTTCTAGGGTCGGGGTGAGCCCGACGGTGGCCATGTAAGGTGATGCGGTAAAGGTACAATCTTTTAATGCGAATTCGTCTTCTATCCCTACGAGCATGATTCTTTTGCGAAAGTTGAAGGTGATCCTTGTTTGCGTTACTGAAGCGAAAGTGATCTTAATACAACTTGGATTAATTATGTGAAAAAGGGTTAGTACCAATTAGGTTTTATGCGAAAGCCTCTATTTGTTAATAACGAGAGTTATTTTATGAAAAGCATGATCTTAACTGCCTTTATGTGTTACATTGCGTGGTTATCGTTGTGGTGTTGATACCCTGATCTTGGAAGTCTTTAGTTTATTGCGTTAATTTCGTGTTTACATTCGTTTCCATTCGAAAAGGTGAGATTTTTAGTTTCTATTTTTACTCGATTTCGATCACTGTTAGTCATCGTCGAGTAGGACTTAGTCGACGTCGAGCAGGTTTTACTCGATATTGCTAGTTTTTGCTTCGTTTTGCGTTCTGTTCTCTGTTTTGCAGATTTTTACTCGACTGAGTGGTCAACGTAGAGGACACCTGGTCAAACGTCGAGGACACATGGTCGACGTCAAGTACTTCTTTAGTCGAATTCGAGCTATTTGGAACTGAAAAGGCGGGCACTGACACGCTTCCTTGTGGATACGATCCTGACTACCTTCTACTACAACGGGAGGAAGTCTTGTATTTATTTGCTGAAACAGGGAGTCAATTTGCTTTATATCTTATTTATATTTCATACTTGACCATCCTCTTGCAACAACAAAATTGGCGCCGTTGCCGGGGAAGCAATCAATCGCGCCCTTTTTAGTTGTTTTTTATATTAGTTATTGCTTTTTAGTTCCTTTTTACTTGTTTCTTTTTGTTCTTACTTTTCAGGTGCTTGCGAAGAACTAATCGCATGCCTATCGACCTTATTCTCGAGCTAGAACGTTTCTTCCATCTTCAGCAAAGGCTTAGGAGGAGACTCATGTCGACATCCAACAATGAGAATGAGGGCCAACTCACACCAGCACAGGAGCTTGAGCAACTCCACCTACGGGTAGAGGAACTCACCGTTAGAGAAGCAGAACACGCCCAACGAGAGGCCGAATATACACAGAACCACTAGTGGTGGGAGGCAAGGGTAGACCGCGAGATCAACGCAAGAAGGGAACTTGAGGAGAAGATTGGGCATGTCTCAGCCAACGCAAAGGAGTATCTGCATCCTCCTCTGGGAGTTCCAGAATCACCGATCGTTCTTCTCGCTATTAATTTTAAAATTTGTCCTTCTTTTATTACTGAAATTAGGAGGAGTCAATTTAGAGGAAGAATCAATGAATGTTCTTTAGAGCATGTCACCACTTTCATAGATTTATGCGAAGCTATTGCTAATGGTGCTAATTTAGAATATCTAAAACTAAAGGCTTTTCATTGGTCCCTTGCAGGAATAACGCGATGGTGGCTGGAAGGATTGCCTGCACGATCAATTCGCACGTGGAACGAACTGCAGGACTTGTTCCGCAACAAGTTCTTTCCTCATGCAAAGACAGTAGCGCTCAGACAAAAAATCACGGCTTTCAGACAAAAGCCAAGGGAAACACTTGCACATGTCTGGGAGCCCTACAAGAGGCTTTTGAAATCCCGTCCTACGCATGAACAACCACCCTACGTCATCCAGGAGATCATCTTCAATTGTCTGGATGCGCCTGCTAAGGATCGGATCAACAACTACACCGCCTATGGATATCTCGAGTACACTCCACGCCGTGCTTTGGAGGTGTTTCGGACGCTGGCCAACTACGACAACATATATGAGACTTCTGCGGCCTCTTTTGATGAAAGGTATGAAAGGCCTGCCCCATCTATACCATTGTATGTACCACGAAAAGAAGGGTGATCTGTAGGTCAGGGAGCAATTCCAAAATGACCAGGTACGTCGTCTTACCAAACAAGTCAAATTCTTGTCTAAAAATCAACCTTGTTTGGAATGTGGGTCTGTGAGGCACAACACCACTGCGTGCCCACACATCGATCAAGTACACAAAGCGGAAACCCACGAAGAGGTAAGGTACGCTGGGGGACACTACTCAGGACCACATCAGAACCAAAACTGGAGCAACTATCGCCAGCCCCAGCATCAGAATCCCCCGCCCTACAGAGCCCCTGGTCACCCTGACAGAGAAGGTAAGAAAGGTGACGTGCAGACCATTCTTGAGGAGATGCAGAGGAATCATTCAAACACCAAACAATCTATCAATTTCATCCACACTCAGCTGCATGGTGTAAACTCTAGGGTTGGAGAAATCGATATATGGCTGAAATCGATTAAGATCCAAATGGGACAACTAGCAACATCCCTCCCCAAGCAATCAGGTACCCTCCCTGGATCCTTTGAACCTAAACCTAAAGGTAAATCTACAGGACAGGTGGCTGCCATGAATCTAAGGAGTGGGCGACAGATGCAAACGCCCGAGCCCAATGCAGAATGGGAGGCGAAAAAGGACTCCTCGACATCGACCAGCCCAGTCGACGTCGACCACAACTTGGTCAATATCGATGAGACGTTGGTCGATATCGACCAGAACCATATGTCAGCGCCGAAGTCGAGCAATCCATTCGACGTTGAGGAACCTTTAGTCGATGTCGACCACTCTTTAACACCTCCGACGAAAAAGAAGATGCCTTTCCCATCAAAATCTCCAAAGGACCCAACAGAGAAGAAGTTTCAGCGCTTCATAAAGATGCTTCAAAGGCTTAACGTCACAATACCCTTCACAGAATCTCTCAATGAAATGCCATCCTATTACTGAAATTAGGAGGCGTCAATTTAGAGGAAGAATCAATGAATGTTCTTTAGAGCATGTCACCACTTTCATAGATTTATGCGAAGCTATTGCTGATGGTGCTCATTTAGAATATCTAAAACTAAAGGCTTTTCGTTGGTCTCTTGCAGGAATAGCGCGATGGTGGCTGGAAGGATTGCCTGCACGATCAATTCGCACGTGGAACGAACTGCAGGACTTGTTCCGCAACAAGTTCTTTCCTCATGCAAAGACAGCAGCGCTCAGACAAAAAATCACGGCTTTCAGACAAAAGCCAGGGAAACACTTGCACATGTCTGGGAGCGCTACAAGAGGCTTCTGAAATCCCGTCCTACGCATGAACAGCCACCCTACGTCATCCAGGAGATCATCTTCAATTGTCTGGATGCGCCTGCTAAGGATCAGATCAACAACTACACCACCTATGGATATCTCGAGTACACTCCACGCCGTGCTTGGGAGGTGTTTGGGACGCTGGTCAACTACGACAACACATATGGGACTTTTGCGGCCTCTTTTGACGAAAGGTATGAAAGGCCTACCCCATCTATACCATTGTATGTACCACAAAAAGAAGGGTGATCTGGAGGTCAAGGAGCAATTCCAAAATGACTAGGTACGCCGTCTTACCAAACAAGTCAAATTCTTGTCTAAAAATCAACCTTGTTTGAAATGTGGGTCTGTGAGGCACAACACCACTGTGTGCCCACACATCGATCAAGTAGACCAAGCGGAAACCCACGAAGAGGTAAGGTACGCCGGAGGACACTACTCAGGACCACATCAGAACCAAAACTGGAGCTACTATCGCCAGCCCCAGCATCAGAATCCCCCGCCCTACAGAGCCCCTGGTCACCCTGACAGAGAAGGTAAGAAAGGTGATGTGCATGCCATTCTTGAGGAGATGTAGAGGAATCATTCAAACACCAAACAATCTATCAATTTCATCCACACTCAGCTGCATGGTGTCAACTCTAGGCTTGGAGAAATCGATATATGGCTGAAATCAATTGAGACCCAAATGGGATAACTAGCAACATCCGTCCCCAAGCAATCAGGTACGCTCCCCGGATCCTTTGAACCTAAACCTAAAGGTAAATCTACAGGACAGGTGGTTGCCATGAATCTAAGGAGTGGGCGACAGATGCAAACGCCCGAGCCCAATGCAGAAGGAGAGGCGACAAAGGACTCCTCGACATCGACTAGCCCAGTCGACGTCGACCACAACTTGGTCGATATCGAGGAGACGTTGGTCGATATCGACCAGAACCATACATCAGCGCAGAAGTCGA
This sequence comes from Persicaria maculosa, assembly GCA_963922045.1. Classification (NCBI taxonomy): domain Eukaryota; kingdom Viridiplantae; phylum Streptophyta; class Magnoliopsida; order Caryophyllales; family Polygonaceae; genus Persicaria; species Persicaria maculosa. The sequence goes on along the minus strand of OY998253.1, from coordinate 38,892,766 downwards.
GCAATCCATTCGACGTCGAGGAACCTTTAGTCGGTGTTGACCACCCTTCAGCAACTCCGACGGAAAAGAAGCTGCCTTTCCCATCAAAATCTCCAAAGGACCCAGTAGAGAAGAAGTTTTAGCGCTTCATAAAGATGCTTCAAAGGTTTAATGTCACAATACCCTTCACAGAAGCTCTCAATGAAATGCCATCCTATGTCAAGTTCCTCAAGGAGATTCAAAGCAAAAAGCGGTCAATGGCTGAGATCGCAGAGGAGTGCAGCCAGATGGACGTACTTCAAAAAAGGCCAGATCCAGGTAAGTTTGCTATAACTATTGGATTTGATCAATATAAATTCAATGCTTTGTGTGATTTGGGAGCCAGGGTGAGTATAATGCCTTTATCAATCTGGTCCAAGATTAAGAGAGGTGCTTTAGAGCCTGTAGATGCAAAATTATACATGGCGAACAACACGGTGGTTATCCCAACAGGCATGGTGGACAATGTACCAGTGCAGGTAGGTAAATTCTTTGTCCCTACTGATTTCTTAGTTATTGATATGGCAGAGGACCTTGCTTGTCCAATCATTCTAGGAAGGCCCTTCTTGGCAACAGCGGACGCCAACATAAGCTTAAAGAAGGGGGTGCTCACTTTCAACATCACCGATGAGGTAACTGAGTATTTCTTTAACAAAAATGAAAGGCATACATGTCCCATGGAAGAGGTCAAGTCTATATCAGCTAGGTACATCACTTGCCTGGAGCCTAAGGTATGAAATATGACTCCTGATGAGCTCGAAAAGAGGGATATGGAAGCCCATGTGGAGGACATCATGGCCATCCTGAACGACGACACAAAGGACTTGCTCAACATCGACCAAGGTAAGTCGACGTCGACTAACTTCTTATCGGATGCCTTGCCAGTATTCAAGTATGGGGTCGAAGTCAACCAAAGTTACTCGACGTCGACCAGAACCCGAGCCCTCCACCAGCAGCAGCAGCGTCGAGCAACCCACTCGAAGCCGAGATCTACTCGACGTCGACCAAAATCTTCTTTCCTCGACTCCGCCTTCCTCGATTAGCAGTCCACCCGACGACGGTAAGCACTCGACGTCGAGTATCTATACTCGATGTCGACCAGACCCCGAGATCCCGAAAGTTGATTCTACGAAGGTAAGCCAAGGTACGGACATCTCTTCTCCTATTTCCATTAATGATTTATCTATACACGGGAGAGGTTTGCCTTGGTATGTGCGATTATGCAGGGTTTCCAATTATGGGCCTAAGGAATATGAAGTAGGTGACAAAGTCTATGTCGCCAAATCAAAGGATCATTGGTTTCCCAACAAATTCAACAAGAAGAAGATGGGGCACTTCACGATGAACAAGATCCATTCAGAAGGATTACAGCTGATGGACAAGAATGGAGTCTTGTTTGAAGCCCAAGCTACATGGGCCCTGCAAATGCCACCTTGAGCTAAACGGAGAAAGTCGGCCTAGCGACTATAAAGTCTAGAGCTTGTAAATAAACAATTAGTTTTTGGGATTTTTGGACATAGTTGTTTTTGGTTTTTGGTTTTGGACATTGTTTTAAAGTTTTTTCTATTTGTGGATATTTTTCGTCTAACAAGTCTTGCAGGTAGGAAGAAGCTGCAGACGTACTCGACGTCGACCACCCATTGACGAGCAACGAGCATGTGGTCGAGGAGAAGATCACCCTCGGGTTCGACATTACTCGATCATGAGTAGCCATGGTTGAAGTCGACCAAACTCCTCGATATCGACTAAACTCGTCGATGTCGACCACCTCTGCAGCAACATTGCACTCGATTTCCGACAATCTGCATACCTGTCTAGTGAGTTTCTTTCTTTACCCTTGTTTTTATACAGTGAGGACACTGTAATGTTTAAGTATGGGGTGGGGGAAGGGCTTACTTTATGGATATTTGACCATATTTGACATTATGTGTGCATATTTAAATCTTATCTCTTAAATTGCTTATACATGGCTATTTTGGAATTCATATTATCAATGTATATTCTTATATGCATGTTTTCCAAAGTTTATAAAAAGCACCCCATTGAAAAATTTTGATTAGTGTCATGGAAGCTTTAATTGAACTCGACGATGCAAAATTAGATTCATTTGAGATATAGCATGAAATTTCCTAGTAAAGGGAAGTCACAATGAAGTGTATTATTCTTGAAAACCATGAAAGGATGTAAAATTTAAAATTGCTTTTGACATGTAGCATGATAAGAGGATGGAGGACTTTATATTTTCAATATATGCTCATATTGTTATATCCTAGCCTTACCTATCCTTATGCATCACAAAAGCCATATTATGCCTTATTTTAAATATTGCTCCACATGATCTAAATATTGTCCATTCCTTATTCCTATCCGGGGATTATGTTGAGAATGAAAGTTACATTATGGAGAATTTTATGGTATTTGCGTTGATACTATCATTATTGGAGTTTGGCAGGAAATTGAAAGATATGGAAAATTTAATGAGTGAAAGAAAATCCGGTCACCTCAGGAGATAAAGGTAGATCGACCCTGCCTGCGTTGAGATAATTGTTCCGCATGATGGGACACCAAGGTGAAGAGTCCGAAGCACTAAGTATCCAGGGCCATTCATGACACCCATGTTTGCAACTCGCGAGAAGGCAGTGTTGAGGTTAGAGAGGTAAAAGCATTATTATTGAAAAAAAGCAATGAGCGAATGAGAGAAAGATGAGAAATCAAAAGAAGAAGGAATGTGGTATGAAAGTTTGGAAAGTACTCCATTTCCCCGGATCATTAGCACCACATTGCCAAAAATTTCTCACCTTTAGTCTTTTACAAATCTACTCCTTATTGAGCTTAATTAAAGTCCTCTTGATTGTTAATGCTTTGTCACATATGAATTGTTTTTGCATAACCCTCTTTTTATGTGCGAAGTTGCTTTTTGTTGCACATGCATGGAATTGTGACATTAGTACCTTTTCGAGGATGGTAATTGATTGCAGGGACATATGGCAATGGATCTAATATGTGAAGAGTTTTGATTACTTCCCTTGTATGACAATTAAAAGTATTGCTTGAGGACAAGCAAGCTTAAGTATGGGGAGTTTGTTGTGAGCCTAATTTGCCATGTTTTATACTTACTTTTGTATCGATTTCTGCATGCATTACATACATTTGGGTTAAAATAGTACAGAATTTCCGTAGTTTATGCTTATTTGCCAAATTATGGAGTCTACACCAGTTTCTGTTTAATTTCGCATAAATCGAGGCATTTAACAGCAATTCAAGAAAGGATGGAGAACTCGAAGTCAACTACAGAAAGTCCAATGTCAAGGAGTAGCGGAACTAGGACAAATCGAGCAGAGAACGAGAAAGATCAACTCGACACAGTCTGGTCGATGTCTACCAACTTTGGTCGATATCGAGTAAGTCAGGCCGAAATCCAGAAGTCGAGCAGAAGCCACTCAAAGAGCCCAGTTTTACTCGATGTCGAGTAGATTTACTCGAGTTCGAGCAAACTCGACGAGCCCGGAATATAGCCGAGCTCGAGTACAATCCAAGAGAAGAAGAATTCTACTCGACGTCGAGGAACTTGGTCGACGTCGAGGACATTCCAGAGCAGTCCGAGTCGAGTACGAGGAGAAATCCGAGTGATTGTGGTTACTTGCAAGCCAAGATTCGAGATATTCTATCAAGAGACATCAAGATCTATTAAGAGAAGAATGATCCATCCACTTTAGATATAATTTCCTTTTAGATATAAGTTTTTTATTTCCAAATTTTATCTTTATGTTATTAGATAGAAAATTTAGAGATAGATAGATTATTCTTTCCTAGATTAGCTAGGGAATGAACACTATAAATAAGGCATTAGGAGCTGGATTTTATTCACTCAATCATCCAAGTTAAGCCACAAGAGAGCACATAGAGAGAGAGAGAGAGAGAGAGAGAGAGAGAGAGAGAGAGAGAAAGAGAGAGAGAGAGAGAGAGAGAGAGAGAGAGAGAGATAGCGAGTAGGAGAGAGAGAGAGACTTGGGGCCGATTGGAGTGGATTTTTGCGAGAGCGGAGTTGGCTTCGATTGGTTGTAAGTCTTATTTAGTTTATTTAATGCAATTTAGTTCCTTTTTGTTATTGATGTGTTTATTCATGATGAAGAGCGAGTAGTCACCCAACTTCTAGGGTCAGGGTGACCCCGACGTTGACCATGTAAGGTGATGCGGTAAAGGTACAATCTTTTGATGCCAATTCATCTTCTATCCCTACCTTTATTTCCTTAGGTGACTGGATTTTCTTTCACTTATTAAAATTTCCATATCCTTGAAACTTTCTTGCCAAACTCCAATAATGATAATAACAACACAAACACCATATAATAATCTCCATAATGTGACATCATTCTCAACATAATCCCCGGATAAAGTAAAGAATGGGCAATGTTTAGATTATGTGGAGCGATATATGAAATAAGGCAGAAATATGGCTTTTGTGATGCATAATCATAGGTATGGCTAAGGAATATAAACATATGAGTATTATATGGAAATTATAAAGTCCTCCATCCTCTTATCATGCAACATGTCAAAAGTTACTTCAAATTTTACCTCCTTTCATGGTTTTCAAGAAAATAATGTACTTCATTGTGACTTCCCATTACTAGGTAATTCCATTTTATATCTCTAATGAATCCAATTTCACATCGTCGAGTTCAATTTAAGCTTCCATGACACTAATCAAAAATTTTAATGGTGTGATTTTTATAAACTTTTGAAAACATGCATATAAGCACATAGAGTGATAATATGAATTCCAAAATATCCATGTATAAGCAATTCGAGAAATAAACTTTAAATATGCACACATATCGTCAAATAAAGTCAAATATGCACAAAGTAAGCCCTTACCCACCCCATACTTAAACATTACAGTGTCTTCTCTGTACAAAAACAAGGGTAAAGAAAGAGACTCACTAGACAGGTGTGCAGAACGTCGGAATCGAGTGTTGAAGTTGTTGCAGAAGTGGTCGATCTCGAGGAAACTAGTCGACATCGACTAGACTTCTCGATCTCGAGTACACACGAAGCCTCAGGGTCATCCTCGTCGACCACAGGCTCGTTTCCTCGTGATGGGTAGGCGACGTCGAGTACTTCTGCAACGTCTTTTACCTGCAAATTTGTTAGGAAGACAATAATCCACAATAGAAAAATTTAAAAATAATGTTTCAAAACCAAAAACCAAAAACAAATGTCCAAAAAAACCATAAAAACTAAGTTTTTGATTACAAGCTCTAGACTTTATAGTCGCTAGGCCGACTTTCTCTGTTTAAGCTCTAGGTGGCAGCTGCAGGGCCCATGTAGCTTGGGCTTCGAACAGGACTCCATTTTTGTCCATCAGTAGTAGACCTCCGGAATGGATCTTGTGCACCGTAAAAGGTCCCATCTTCTTGTGATTGAACTTGTTGGGGAACCAATGATTCTTAGACTTGGAAACATAGACTTTGTCTCCAACTTCATACTCCTTAGGCTCGTCATTGGAAAACCCGCATAATCGCACATACCAAGGCAAACCTCTCCCATGTATAGATAAATCTTTAATTGAAATAGGAGAAGAGACATCTTTATCTTGGCTTACTGTCACGGAATCACAATTTGGGACATCCTGATCTACTCGACGTCGAGTACGTTGCTGCTCCTGGTGAACTGCACGATGGAAGTGGAGAAGTCGATGTGGGGGGCGGGTTGACGTCGAGTAGTCTACTCGACGTCGAGTACTCCTTGGCTCCGGGTATGTTGCTCGATGAAGGCGCAATCGATGGAGGGCATTGGATCTAGTCAACGCCGACTAGAGTACTCGATGTCGAGTACTTCTGGTCGACATCGACCCCATACTTAAGACTTGGCAAAGCATCCGAAAAATAGTTAGTCGACATCGACTTACCTTGGTCGATACTGAGTAGATTCTCTGTCTCTTCGTTCATGATGGCCATGATCTCTTCCACCTGTGCTTCCACATCCCTCTTCTCCAGTTCCTCGGAAGTCATATTTCTTACCTTGGGCTCCACGCAAGTGATGTACCTGGCTGATATTGATTTGACTTCTTCCATAGGACATGTATGGCTTTCAGTTTTATTAAAAGAGTACTCAATTACCTCATCGCTGATGTTGAAAGGGAGCACTCCCTTCCTTACGCTTATGTTGGCATCCACCATCACTAAGAAGAGCCTCCCTAAAATAATTGGACAAGCAGGGTCCTCTTCCATATCAATAACTAAGAAATCAGTACGGACAAAGAACTTACCTCCCTGTACAGGCACATCGTCCACCATGCCTATTGGGATGACAACAGTGTTGTTTGCCATAAAACATTTCGCATCCACATGCACCTATCTTAACTTTGGACCAGATTGATAAAGGCATTATACTCACACTGGCTCCCAAGTCACATAAGGCATTAAATTTATATTGACTAAATCCAATGGTTATAGAAAACTTACCTGGATCTGGCCTTTTCTCTATAACGTCCATCTTGTTGCACTCCTCTGCGATCTCAGCCATTGATCGCTTCTTTCTCAGAATCTCTTTGAGGAACTTTACATACGACGGCATCTCATGAAGAGCTTCTGTGAAAGGGATTGTGACATTGAGACTCTGAAGCATCTTCACGAACCGTTGAAACTTCTTCTCTACTGGATTCTTCAAAGATTTGGTTGGGAATGGAAGCGTTTTCTTTTTCGGAGGTGCATGAGTGTTGTCCACGTGGTCAGAAGGGTGGTCGACATTGACTGGGGAGTCCTCGACATCGACTACAATAGTCGATTTCTGAGCGGGTGCAGAGGGGTGGTCGACGTCGACTAGTGTGTCCTCGAGGTCGAGTAGATGCTTGTCGACGTCGAGTACGCCTCTGCAGCTTCTGTGTTCTGTTTGGGCATTTGTGTCTATCGCCCACTCCTGATATTCATAGCAGCTACTTGTCCTGCATATTTACCCTTAGAGTTAGGTTCTGAAGATCCAGGGAGCGTACCTGATTGTTTCGGGCTGGATGTAGCCAGTTGACCAATATGGGTCTCCATGGTTTTCCGCCAGATGTCTATCTCCCAAAGTTTAGAATTGATGTCGTGCAGCTGACTGTGGATGGAATTGATTGATTGCTTGATGTCGCTGTGGTTCTTCCGCATCTCCTCAAGTACAAGCTGCAGGTCATCTTTCTTACCTTTTCTGTCAGGGTGACCAAGAGCTCTATAGGGTGAGGGATCTCGCTGATGCTGGGGCTGGCAATAGTGGCTCCAGTTCTGTTGTTCCTGATGTTGCCCTGAGTAGTGTCCTCCCACGTAACGCGCCTCTTTGTGGGTTTCTGCTATGAGTATTTGATCTCCATGTGGGCACGCAGTAGTGTTGTGCCTCACAGACCTACATTCCAAACAAGGTTTATCTTTAGAAAGGAATTTAACTTGTTTGGTGAGACGACGTACCTGATCATTATGAAACTGGTCCCTCACGTCTGGATCAATCTCCTTAGTTGGCACATATAATGGCATAGATGGGGCAGGCCTTTCATACCTTTCGTATAAGGCCGCAGAAGTCTCATAGGTGTTGTCATAGTTGGCCAGCGTCTCGAAGGTCTCCCAAGCACCCCGTGGGGTGTACTCGAGATACCCATATGAGGTGTAGTTATTAATGCGCTCCTTAGTTGATGCATCCAGGCAGTTGAAGATGATCTCCTGGATCACATAGGGTGGATGTCCGTGCGTAGGACAGGATTTTAGATGCCTTTTGTAGTGCTCCCATACCTGTACAAGTGTCTCCCCTGGCTTTTGTCTGAAAATCGTGATTTGTTGTCTGAGCGCAACTGTCTTTGCAGGAGGAAAGAACTTGTTAAGAAACAAGTCTTGCAGTTCGTTCCAAGTGCGAATTGATCGTGCTGGCAATCCTTCAAGCCACTGTGATGCTATTCCTGCAAGGGACCAACGAAAAGCCTTTAATTTCAGATATTCTAGATTAGCATCATCTGCAATTGCTTCACATAAATCTAGAAAAGTAGTGACGTGTTCTAAAGGACATTCATTGGGCTTTCCCTTAAATTGATTCCTCCTAATTTCAGTAATAAAAGAAGGACAACTTTCATAATTAACAGGGGGAAGAACGATCAGTGATTCTGGAACTTCCTTAGTAGGATGCAGATACACCTTTGCGTTTGCGGGGACATGTTGAATATGCTACTCAAGTTCCCTTCTGGCGTTGACTTCGCGATCTACCCTTGCCTCCCACCGTTGTTGGTTCTGCCTATATTCCACCTCTTGTCGGGCGTGTTCTACTTCTCTGGTGGTGAATTCCTGTATCTGACGACGGAGTTGCTCAAGCTCCTATGCTGGTGTGAGCTGGACCTCATTCTCATTGTGGGTTTGCGGCATCCTCCTTAGCCTTTGTTGGAGGTGGAAGAAGTGTTCTGGTTCGAGAATTGGGTCGATAGATGTGCGATCAGTTCTTCGCATGCACTTGAAAAACACAAACAAAAAGAAAAGAGTAAAAAGAAACTAAAAAGGGCGCGATTGATTGCTTCCCCGGCAACGACGTCAATTTGTTGTAGGAGGAAATCGAGTTCAATAAATATAAATATAAATTAAACCGTATTGTGCCCACGCAAATGAACACAAGACTTACTCCCGCTGTAGTAGAAGGCAGTAAGGATCGATCCACGAGGAAGCGTGTCAGCGCTCGCCTTTTTTGCTCCAGAAACTCTCAAATTCAATCAGCAGAAGTCCTCGACGTCGAGTAAAGTACTCGATGTCGACTACCTCAGTCGAGTAAACTGCAAAGCAGAACAAGCAGAAACGCAAAACAAGCAATGTCGAGTAAAAACAGAGTACTCGACGCCGACTAGACTACTCGACGTCGAGTAGAATTCATGCGATGTCGAGTGCTTTGTAGTGTCAAAACGTGACCTTTGCAATGGCAGAAATAAAACAGAAGCAACACGAAATTTGTGGGAAATTCAATAAACTAAAAGACTTCCAGAATCGGGGTATCAACGCCACAACGATAACCATATAATAATGAACAAATGTATAAAAGATCATGCTTTTTATGAAATAACTTTCGTTATTAACAAATAGGAAAATAGAGGCTTTCGTATAAACCCGAATTGTTACTAACCCTTTTCACATAATTAATCCAAGTTGTATTAAGATCACTTTCGCTTCAATAACACAAACAAGGATCACCTTCAACTTTCGCAAAAGCATCATGCTCATAGGGATAGAAGACGAATTGCATAACAAGATCTGACCTATACCGCATCATAAAATGACTCATCATTAATAAAAGCTATAAAGGCACGATTGTGCCTTTATAGCTTTTACCTTACATGTCAACCGTCGGGCTCACCCCGACCCTAGAAGTTGGGTGACTACTTGCTCTTCATCATAAAATGACTCATCATTAATAAAAGGGAACTAAATTGTAGTATTGAAATAAAACAAAACTTACAACCGATCGAAGCCAAAACGTCTCTCGACTACTCCAACTCAAATCGGCTCCAAGCTCTCTCTCTAACTCTCTCTAACTATGGTGAAACACAATTGCTTGTGGCTTGGATGATTCCTAAAATCAGCCTCTAAAGCCTTATTTATAGTAGTCAATCCCCGCTATCCAAAGAAAGAATACTCTATCTATATCTATTCCTATTTATCTAAACACTTTATGATAAAACATTGATAAAAGAAATAAATCTCTAAGGGGAAATAACACTAAAGTGGATAAATATCTTCTCTCTTGATAGATCTTCATGTCTCTTGATAGAACATCTCATATCTTTCCTTGCAAGTAATCTCTTAGGCTCGGACTCCACTCGATCTTGGCTTGAGTTGCTCTTGGATAGCACTCAACGTCAACCAAAGTACTCGACGTCGAGTAGGTCTTCTTCTTCTCGGATTGCACTCGAGCTCGGCTACTCTCTGGACTAGACATGGGTACTCGATGTCGACTATCATCCGCGACGTCGAGTAGAATTATGCTCTCGAGTGACTGGCTCCTCGTGCTCGACTTGCTAAATTCGACCGGATGGACTCGACATCGAGTAGAATTGTCAGCTCTCAGCATTATGCTCTTTTCTTGAAACGTACTTTCCCAAGTCCTTGTTCGCCTGATTGGCGCATATGAGTATGCGTTGGAAAGCTCTTTTCGAGGGCTAAAACTTTCATCAAGACAACAGAACTTGATTCGAAATGATGAATGGTGAAAAATGGGCTTTTCTCCAGTTGCACCATTCTTAGCTTGTTCATGACTTTCCTTTAAGCTACAAAGTGCGTCCGATTTCTGCGAAAATAAACAGAAATTAGTGTAGACTCCATTATTTGGTATATAAGCATAAACTACATAGATTGTGTACTATTCTAACCAAAATGCATGAAATGTATACAAAAGCCGATATAAAAGTAAGTGTAAAACATGGCGAATTAGGCTCACAACAAATTGCTTTTGATATATTGCATGATAAGAGGATTGATGACTTTATATTTCCATATAATGCTCATATTTTGATATTTCAAGCCTTACACTTTTTTATATCATTATTGCTCCACATATGACATACATTACCTATTCTTTACCTTATACCCTATCCGGGGATTATGTTGAGTATGAAAATCAGTTTTGGAGATATTATATGGTGTTTGTGTTGTATTATTATCATTTTTGGAGTTTGGTAGGAAAGTTTCAAATCTATGAAAAATTTAATGAGTGAAAGAAAATCCGGTCACCTCAGGAGATAAAGGTAGATCGACCCTGCCTGCGTTGAGAAAATAGTTCCACAGGATAGGACACCAAAGTGAGGAGTCCGAAGGACTAAGTATCCGGGGCCATTCGTGACACCTATGTTTACGACTCGCGAGAAGGCAGTGTTGAGGTTAGAGAGGTAAAAGCATAATATTGAAAAAAAAAGCATTGAGCGAAATGTGAGAAATCAAGAAGAAGGAATGTGGTATGAAAGTTTGGAAAGTACTCCATTTCCCCAGATTATTAGCACCATGTTGCCAAAAATTGCCCACCTTAAGCCTTTTACCAATCTACTCCTTATTAAGCTTAATTAAAGTCCTCTTGATTATAGTTGCTTTGTCACTTATAGAATGTTTTTGCATAATCCTCCTTTTGTGAGTAGATGTTGCTTTTATTCACATTCATGAATTTGTGGCATTAGTACCTTTTCGAGGATGGTAATTGATTGAAGAGTTATATGAGAATGAATCTATGATGTCGAGAGTTTTGTTTCTTCCCCTGTATGACCATTAAAAAATATTGCTTGAGGGCAAGCAAGCTTAAGTATGGGTTGTTTGTTGTGCACCTAATTTGCCATGTTTTATATTGACTTTTATAACGATTTCTGTATGCATTTTATACATTTGGGTTAGAATAGTACAAAATCTATTTAGTTTATGCTTATTTTCCAATTATGAAGATCTACACTAGTTCTTGTTTAATTTCGCAGAAATCGGATGCACTTTAGAGCTTAAAGGAAAGTCAGGAAGAAGCTAAGGATGGTGCAGCTAGAGAAAAGCCCACTTTTCTCCATTCATCATTCTGAATCAAGTTTCGATATCTTCATGAGAGTTGTATCCCTCGAAAAGAGCTTTCCAACGTATACTTATATGCATGAATCCGACAAACGAGGACTCAAGAAAGTGCGTTTCAAGAACGGAGCAGAATGCTGAAAGCTGACAATTCTACTCGACGTCGAGTACCTTAGTCGATGTCGAGTACATCCATTCGAATCCAGCAAGTAGAGCACGAGCAGAGCCTCACTCGAGAGGAAGAGAACTACTCGACGTCTAGTAGATTACTCGATGTCGAGTACCCGTCGAGTCCACCAATCTAGCCGAGCTCAAGTGCAATCCGAGGTGAAGGCCAACTCGATATCGAGTACTTTGGTCGACGTCGAGTACTCTTCTGGGCCAATTCGAGTCGAAATCAAGTGGAGTCCGAGCTATGTGGATTACTTGCAAGTGAAGATATGTGACATTCTATCACATCAAGGGAAGATCTATCAAGCGAGAGAAAATTTATCCACTTTAGATGTATTTCCGTAGAGATTTATTTGTTTTTATTTCCAAATTTTATCTTATGGCTTTAGATAGATAGTTTCAGATATAGATAGAGTATTCTTTCCTTAGATAGCGAGGATTGACTACTATAAATAAGGCCCTAGGGGCTGGTTTATTCTATTACACACACAATTTACATTCGAAAGGTAGGAGTTAGAGAGCTTAGGCCGAGAGGAGTGAAGTATTGCGAGAGCGGATTTGGCTTCGATCAGTTGTAAGTTTTTATTTGATTTAATGCAATTTAGTTTCCTTTTATTATTGATGTGTTTCTTTATGATGAAGAGCGAGTAGTCACCCTACTTCTAGGGTCGGGGTGAGGCCGACGATAGCCATGCATGCTTTAGGTAAAGATTCGATATTTATTATGTTTTGATCATCTACTATCTTTATTATGTTTATTACCTAATTAATAAAGATTCAGGTTAACCACTTGGATTATAAACATAAAATTGGTAGATACAAATAGGGTTACTTGAAAGAGTTGTCTAATTGTTGGAGAAGACGAAAGTTTGATCCTTTGATGTGATTCGCATGATTATCTATATTTATCTTGCCTTATGCATGTTTGGTTATCGTTGTTGCAAACCCCGGTCTTGGAAGTTTTTATTTTAATCTATTTACAATCCGAATTCTGTCAAACTGGTTATTTTTTATTCACACTTCGTTTCCACCCTCAAACTCTTCGGCCATATTTTGCCAACGCACAAAGGCTTCTACGGAATTACTCGACGTCGACTAGACTAGTCGACATCGACTACTAATTACTCAATCAATAGATCGATTGCTCATTTTTGTCTCTGCAGGTACTCGAGAAGAACAGGTTTACTCGACGTCGACTACTCCCAATACCCGGTTTTGCTGATTTCTGCTCGAATTCGACTGTGCTAACCCCTATCGACTACTACCTAGTCGAGGTCAAGTACTCTAGAGTCGATTTCTGGACATGAGTCATCCGCTATCTGAGATCCGCTGACCTGCTTCCTCGTGGATCGTTCCTGACTTCCTTTTTCTGCAACGGGAGGGAGTCTTGTAATTATTTGCTCGGAACGGAATCAGTTTACTTTGATTTATTTATATTTTAATTGCAAGTCTCGATTTCCTCCATACAACACAAAAAAAACCAACCTCAGTCTTCCCGTCTCCCTCTTACGTGAGGGCCTTCTCCAATGAGTGAATCTCACCGCAGTCAAGGACAAATCCGAGGTTACGTAGAGACACCTACACGTTTCACTTCGATCATACCTCCTACCTGCGATATCTACGGCGATAGCAATCTCAATGTCGTCGACGTTGGCATCAGCGGCGGCCTTCCTGGTCTGATTGTGAGTGATTCATCATTTATTCATATAGATTTCAAGTTATTATTGTGTACTTTTCTGCCTTGAAGCACTAAAGGACTTTAGGTTGGTGATTGTGACTTTGTCGTATTTAATCTAATTCTAATTGTTCTTCGTTGTTTTATGCTTTTTTGAATTACATACTGAATTCAATTTGATCTTACAAGACTGAGAGGGTTAAGTTATGATTTGGTCAATTGGATTTTTGGGATGACAAATTGAGGCTTGATTTGGTTGATTCACACCCCTTTTACTTGCTTGCTTCCTTGAGAGGTGGTAGTAGGTGGTGGAGAGGAGCTGGTCGTCGGTGGTGGAGAGGTGGTCGTCGGTGGTGGAGAGGAGGTGGTCGTCGGTGTAGGGGAGGTGTTGGATTCCGGCAATGAAGAGCCACCCCGTTCCAGTATCCTCTGAGGTGGTGGCATCCAAGGTGCGGTTGTCTTCGGAGGGCTCATCCGAAGTGATGGTGATGCCGTGTGAGTAGTGGGTGCCGATTGTGTCCTCTGAGGTGAAGTTCGAGTTGTGAGGGGCGGTGGTGTCCTCCGAGGTGACGGTTGAGAAGTGTAGGCCTCCGAAGCGATGGCCAAAGAGGGGGCCGAATGTGTTGGAGATGTGTCGTTGATAGAGGTGGTCGGGTTGGGCGAAAGGGGGACCGGAGGTGCTAGAGTGGGGCAGCCGACAATCTTTTTTACCCTCTTCGGTGGCATGGTTGAAGGTGAGATTGAGGAGTGAAGAGGTGAGATTGAGTGAGATTAAGGAGTGAAAAGGTGAGATTGAAAAGATTGAAGAGAATGAAGGTGAGATTGAAGTGGATTGGAAGAGAGATTGAAGATGATTAAGGGTTGAGATATCGACATGGCTGAGAGAGAAATGAGAGCGAAATGAAAGAGGCATTTACGGTTTGAGAGGCGTAAGTGAGAGTGAAGACGATTTTAGGAGTCCCAAATGTGACAAGTGAAAAATTGGGGGAAAAAATCCCGCCTTCAGTGGAATTCACCCAAGCCACAAAGGAGAAAATGGTTGGTCCCTTCCATGCTCGGAACCGACGATATCGAGTCGAAACTAGCCACTGTAGAAAGACCCTTCAATGCTCGGAACTGACGCTATTGAGTCGAAACTAGCTACTGCAGAAAGACCCTTCAATCATTGTCATCTTCTTCTTCGATGTCATCCTCGTCCTCATCTTCTTCTTCTTCTTCGGCGTCACCCCCGACCTCATCTTCCATTTCAATCTCATCATAATCGTCGGCTTCTTTTTCGGTTTTAATCTCCTCTATTTCTTCATCTTCACTCTCTTCTTGATTTTTGCTCTCTTCTTCATCTTCGTTCTATTATTCATTGTCGAATAGCTGGAGATCAACTGTAAGGTTTAACGGCCCAGTAATGACCGGAGCGTGATAGGCTTTCTCTTCGCTTGGAATGATATCACCTTCAATTGTCCCCAATGTTCTAGCATCATAGATGTTCCTATGCGAAATAACATTAACTACTTTCCATCTTTGGGTCATCACTCATCAACATAGAAAACTTGTGTTGCTATAGTGGCGAGACAGAATGGAGAATCCTTATACCAACTGCAATTTATATCAATAGATAACTACCCGTGATGGAACATATGCGTGCTACCGAGATTTTTGGGATTAGTGTCATACCATTTGCACTTGAATACCACAATCGGCATTGTATTCGCATACAGCAGTTCGAGCACAGATTCAAGGATCCCATAGTAGGAGGTGTCCTCTGTCTTTACCATGACTCCACAATTTTGGGTGAGCAATTTGTGGTCTCTATTCCACGACAAGAACTTCAACCCATTCGCCACACATGATGAGTAAATCTTGTGGACTTGAGGTTTTCTAGTGAGATTAACAATCTCTGGTTTAATGTATGTGGTGCGGGGCAAACGTCGTTGGCACTTTCGCCCTTTGCCAAATAGTAATATAATCCAAACTGAAACACAAAACCAATAGATTAGTCAATCAATCACTTGATAAACCAAACAACTACTAGTATAGCAATTAAGTCCGGAGTCGAACCCACAGGGAGAAGCGATTTCCTATTCAATAACTCTTAACAATGACCCTTTATGACAAAGCAATGATTTGTAGCAAATAACCAAGATGTAAAAGTAACGAACTTTATGATTGCAAAGTAGATTGATAACAAAGTAGAAGGAATATTTCACCTGTAATTCTCTGACAATGGTTGGAATTCATGGTCCTAGGATTGATCTATCAATTATTCATAAACACATGTCTACTTGACTGGAGTTGAGAGATCCGCAAGGATACAATCGCCTTATTCAATATCACTAAAGAATATCATTAAGGACTCAAGTAATTAGACCAATTGGCATATTGATTCAATGCAATTAAGACAAACCGGAACAACCCTAATCAGCCCTAATCAACATATCCCCAACATAGATAAATTGAAATCATCCTCTACAAAGACAAAGAAATATCACTACTTCAACACTTTGTTTGCTATCAAGAACACAATAACGAATTCATAGTATCAAACGAGAGCTGCGAGCAAATAGCACTAAGATGCAATTCCTAACATGGTGATCAATCATAGAAAGAAACACAAATATAATCAATAAGCACAAGACGATAACTATGAATATGAATAACTAAATAGAATCAAATCCTCACAATCCAAACAACCATGTCTTCGAATCACATGCGAAACTATTAGTTTAGCAACTCATAGGCCTATTCTCTCTAATGGTGTTCATAGTCTCACAATACTCTCTCTCTCTCTCTCTCTCTCTCTCTCTCTCTCTCTCTCTCTCTTTCCTAATGAATTGAATAAACCTAATAAAGACTCTCAAAGATTCGGAAAAACCCTAATAGAAATAATAATAAAATAATGGGAAATATGGTCTTCGGATCCAGAATCGCAATCGCTGGAAACCGGCCCACGGCGGGCGCTGCCCTTACACTGACGGAATTCCTTCAATGGACTTCAATAATCTCCAATGTCGTGTTTTCTTGCTCAGCTCTAGCTACCTCCTTGGCCTCCATATTCTCTAAACCATATCTATTAAGCTCTTCCAAAGTCCCTTCAAGGTCGGAACCGAATTCTGCAAAATAAACACTAAAAAGGCATAGATTTCGAACTCGAATACTTCATAAGCAATATACGAAACTAGACTTTAACATAAGCAAAAACACTACCTAATCACAATAAGATATACCTATAATGCCTATATAAAATATGCATTATCAAACCCCCCCACACTTAACTCTTTCTTTTCCTCAAGCAACCATAAGACAAAAACATCATCTGCACATCCCACAGGAAATTCTTTCATAACTTCACTCATAAAAAAAACATCATCAATATTGCAAGTATAACCAAAGCATATAAACGTCATAACATGTATATATGGGATCAAGCTGCTTGCATGCTCAAAAATCCAACCTTACCAAGGATAAAAAGTGTATCCCTCACTCTCATGTGTTTAGGCTTTAAGCATACACTCACCTCAATTCCATATACAAGCATCAACTCAAATATTGACATTTATATCACAAAATCTCCACCGGATACGTCAATGCAAAAGTAAAGACATCAAGAGGACTTTCGCTCAATGGAAACCTTCATAGAAGATTCCATTCGGCGGGGTTGTTGTTGTAGAGGAAAATCAAGTTATAAAATAATATCAAATATAAACGAACTAAACCAACTCCACGTCCAAGCAAATAAAATTACAAGAATCCCTCCTGTTGTAGTGGTAGGGTATTCAGGATCATATCCATAAGGATGCGTGTCAACGCTCGCCTTTCAAGTCCCAGATCACTCTCAAAATCGACCAGAAGATTCACTCGATAGCGAGTAAAGTACTTGATATGGACCAAACCTGTCGACTTCACCTGCAGCTGCACAAAAGAAGACAAACAAGCCGATGTCGAGTAGAAGAGTACTCGACGTCGAGCAAGTTACTCGATATCGATTAGATCTGTAGTCGATCTCGAGCAAGTCAGTGTAGAAAAATGTAACTTTGCGATTAAAAGAAAGACAGAAATAAACACAGATTAAGGTAATTCGATTCAATAAACTAAAAGCTCCTAGAATCGGGGTTTCAATGCCAAAACGATAACCATATAAGAATCATGTCAAAGGTATAAAAGATCATGCCTTTTCCTCAAATAACTTTCGTCATTAACAAATAGGAAGATAGAGGCTTTCGCATAAATCCTAATTGTTAATAACCCTTTTTCACATAATTAATCCAGGTTTGCATTAATATCACTTTCGCTTCAATAACACAAATAAGGATTACCTTTGACTGTCGTAGAAGAATCATGTAATTCAGGGATAGAAGATGAAATAGCAATAAAAGTTGTACCTTTTAGGCATTTTCTTACATGGCTACCGTCGGGCTCACTCCAACCCTAGAAGTTGGGGGACTATTCGCTTTTCATCATAAAAACACACATAAATAATGTAAAGGAAATAACTTGCATTAAATCAAACAAAAGCTTACAACCGAACAAATTCAATTCCGCTCTCGCCTCCTTCACCTTACTCGGCCAAAAGCTCCAAATAAAACCTCTAAATTACCTAACTACTGTTTGCTCAATTGCTTAAGAATAGAATGATCCTAAAACTCAGCCCCTAGGGCTTTATTTATAGCGCTCAATCCTCGCTATCCAAGGAAAGAACAACTCTATCTCTATCTATATATATCTATCTCTTTCCTAAGATATAACTTTGATAAATAAAACAAATAAAACAATTAAAATTCCCTAAAGTCAATATGGGAATTTACTAATGTGGATAAATATCTTCTCCTCGTGATAAATCTTCATGCCTTGATAGGTAAGCAAGCTTCTCGTTCTGATTGGTACTCGATTTCGACTCGGACTAGGCGTCAGGATGTACTCGACATCGAGTAAAATTCGTTTCCTCCTCGGATTCATCCTCGATCTTGGCTCGGATTGCACTCGACATGTACTCGACATCGAGTAGACTTTGTGCTCTCGAGTGGTCTTGTGCTCGAACTCGATCTCTTAAGTTAATGTCGACCAAGTTGTACTCGACATCGACCAGTTTGGTCGACGTCGACTAGTTCTGTCGAGGGCCCTTCTTCCTTCTCTTCTGCTCGATGTCTTCTGGTTTAGCTCCTACTCGATCTTGGGCTTTCTGTAGTCGACCTTGAGCACTCTGACATTTTCCTTCCCTTCTCCAAATTGCTTGTAAAGTGTCTCAATTTCTGCAAAATTAAACAGAAACTAGTATAGACTTCCATAATTGGCAAATAAGCATTAACTACGCAGATTCTGTATAGTTCTAACCCAATGATATGAAATGCATACAGAAATCGATCTGAATGTAAGCGAAAATAATGGTTATTTGAGCGCACATCAGTTGTAATGGGGCTTGGTAAAGAAACATCAGGGCAAGGAATTGTATTTGGTCATGTGGTGCTATAAGTTCTGGGAAAATAAGATTTCAACAACTCCCAACATAACACAAATCAAATCAATCATACTCAAGCTCACAAGTATACAACACCTCTCAATATTATCATAAAAACTCCAAAAATCATTCATCATCTCATCTCATCTCAACACATCACATATCATATAATCTCCAACACCCAACCAATGTAACTTCTAACCAACATAAATCCAATTTTTCTCCTCATTATGCAAAAATAGAATGACATGGCTCTTTTATTCTCTTTTTTTTTTGGATTTTTTAACTTACTTTTACCCCTACGCGAATTTTATCCTCCTCAGGTCCAAGCTTTTTATTTTTTCCTTTCTTAAGCCGAAATACATGTAAGACAAATAAATAAAAAATGAGGCAATAACTAAGCACATAAAATTACATCTTCTCAAAGCCATAAACTATAACATTACACTTTAGCTTCATTCTCCTCAATCTCCAAAATAGATTCCAAAACCCACTCAAAATCTCGATTCCCCCGGAATAAAATACGCTAAATGCTCAAATAGGTTTCAAATCAAGATATACATAAGGTAGACATGGATAAATATGTGGCTAAAAGGTTGCCTCTATCATTTGAACTTATCAAGCAATGAACAAGCATATAATCGGTCTTGAAAATAGATAACCATGACAATGCTCAATGATAAATGCATAGAAAGAGTAAATTACACAAGAAAAGAAAAGGAATATAGATGTATCCCTTATAAGGCCAAAAATATCTCACAAGGACAAATTTTAGTTGAATATCAAGCATTCTCACAAACTTAGATCGTACATGCTCAATTACCTATGCCTAATCCTATTTCACATAAAAGCCAATTTTAAAGACAAGGTCAAATCATTCTAGAATTCCATGGGATTTATAAGATCATGCCCGTATAAAGTAAAATAGGACAAACTCAAAATAGATGGAAATCTTTGATAACACAATATGCAATGCATGAAAACAAGACTCACATTTTTTCTCTTAAATTGTTTCGACATTTTCACAATTTTTTTTCATTTTTTGATATTTTATATAACATAAAAGAAAAAAAAAACTAAAAATCAAACCTGAAACAAAAATTCAAACAAGAACTAACCTAGACTAAATAATTCACTTCACTTCTACCCTCCCCCCCCCCAAAACAGTTATTGTTGCATTGTCCTAAATGAATAGAAACACAAAAAAGAACAATGAAAAATAAAATAGAGTGTTCGAAGGAAGCACATGACTAACCAATTAATGTGAAGGCGGGGTCTGGGATCCAGACCGCTGATTGATGTCATGTAGGGCAGTCAATATCGCGTTCTGAAGACTAAAGAGCTACTCCGAAAGACTAGCGAGCTTGTCAACAGTGCTAGCCTCAAAATTAGCAAATCGATGCTCAATATCATCCAAAGTAACACATATAGGATCAACATCATCTACAACAACTTCTTCTCTCACTACTACCTCTTCTTCTGTAATCTCAACAGGCTCATCCTCAGATACTTCATCAGCAACCTCTGACCATCGCCACTCTAAACTATGCTCATCAGGATCCAGGGGAAATATGTTGTGACAGATGTGAAAATCTGACATCCTAAGGAAATAGGGTAGTTCCGCAAGTAGATAATTGTGATTCTCCTCAGACTCTCCCGACATCCATTTAAAACACCATGTTCCATCCGGACGCTGGGCATACTCAATCATGCCCCACTAATTCAGGTTGGCAAGATTGTAGACCTTGTTCCCATAGAGAGGATGCAGAGCGTTAAGACAAACACCCACTCAGCGGGCAATCAGCGATATTAGACCTCCGAAAACAACAAGGCGTTCAGGCCTCATATGTGTAGCTATAGTCACCTCCATACAAGTCCCTAAAAATAGTTGAACCCAGTCAAGAATATGCACGTTCAAGCAACAAATGTAGCTCCAGGCTCTCATAGTAACCACGGAAGAATTCTCCACACCCAAGAAAAAGTTACAGAGCACCAAATAGCACAGCCTCAACGCAAGATGAGTAATCATGGATTCGTAGTGTTGTCGGCTCCACTCAAAGAATCGATTTGTAGCTTCCTTCCACATGTCAAGAGGATTTGGAGTAGCCAACTCGTACCCATAGGCGTCAGCACGTGTTTTGGTACCACCAAAAGCCTTTGCGATGAGATCCTTAGTCACCACAAACTTCCGATTCCTCAACTGAAAATGGTTCTCCACATCAGTACGATAATCCAGGGTAGCCAAGAATTCTCTCACCAATGTCGGATAGGTAAAATCACCCAAATCAAAGAAATCACTCAAACTCCCCTTGCAAGGAGTCGAGAGACCTCCTCAAATAATCCCAAACGCTTCAACGTCGGGGGATGAAAGAATAGGTTGGAGACAGACTCCCTCTTTACCAGCTAGAGCCAACGATCCCCTTCTTCCCATGACAACAAACCAGACTTCTTCATAGCAAGAACTGAAGACATGGTGCAATCTCGACGGCAAGATCGAAGAAAACCACAAAAATGACCAAAAGACGAGCTCTTTGCAGGGACGACGGGCGCCATGGATGGGGCGGTAGGCGCCGTGTGTACCGAGCCTTGAATCCGAGTGAAAACGTTAGATAACCGGCGCCCACACTCTCCAACCTTAAAACTTTCACGATCAACTTGGCTTCAACAACTTTTCATGTGATAGGTAGGGGAATGGTATGGGAAAAGATTGATTTTTGTGGATGTAGGGTAACGGTGGAAAGTGTTTTGATGGCAAGAATCAATTGAAACACAAGGCTTTAGGTTTTTGGAGTGGATTCAAGTAGGCTTTTGGGGTTTTGTAGATTCCTTTGGAGAACCTTGGTTTATTCAAAATAAAGAGTGTAAATATATGATGAGTTGAAAAGGGATATCTATCCCTTTTCAACTAAACCTAAAATAAAATAAAAATAGAAAATATTAGAACTAGATAAATAGAAAATAGAAAAATTAAAAAGATAAATCCTAGAACTAAGATAAATGGAAACTAACTCTAGATAGATAAATCTAATCCTAAGATAGAAAATTAATAGATAGAAGAAAAATAAACTAACCTAAGATAGCAAATAAATCTAACCTAAAGATAGATGAAATTAAACTAAACCTAAAATAAAATAAAAATAAATAAATCTAATCCTAGTAAGACATGAAATAAAGAAACTAGCCTAAAAAAATCGGAATTAACCAAAAATAAAAAGACAGAATTACTTCCCTTACAAATTTACCAAAAATCTGGACTCGTCGAGAACACAGGGGTGGCGGGCGGCGTGTGAAGGGCGACGGGTGCCGTGTCCACAGAACGTGACTTCGTACTCCAAATCAAGTGAAACTCAACTCCAATAAAGATTCTAACATACCATCACTTCCGAAATTCAGCGACACGATTGATCCTACTTTATTGAATCGTAAAACTAATTGCATAATTGAAATAATATTACCTAAACTACCTTGGGTTGCATCTCAAGAAGCGCCTTTGTTTCAAGTCTTTGGCTCGACATGATGCATTTCTTGATTAAGTTATTCCATCAAGATCCTTCACACTTGTCCTTTTCAAGACAAAAGGGGGGACTTTAAGAATTTCCCAACATACCCATCAATCACATCCATCCACTTCCTTTTTCAAATGAGTTACTTCTGGAGGTTGCCCTGAAATTGCAAAAACCTCAACATTGTTAGGAATCGATTCCTCATAGGGAATAACAATAGAATCATTTGAATTAGACACATTGTCCTATGACTTAAATAAATTCTCAATTTTCCTTTCAATGTCATCTTTCCCTAAAAAAATTTCATCTTTGTTAGAAGACTCAATATTCAAATATTCAGTATTAACAGAAGCATCTAACAAACTAGTTGATTCATTCCTGTGATCACTTTCATTAGAGTCAAGAACATATACAGAATCATTAGTGGAAGAAACAATAGGCTCAAATATAGAAAAACTCAATCTTTCTACCATCAAATTCCATAGTTAGTGAACCTTCAAAACAATCAATCTTAGTCTTAGCCGTTCGCAAGAATGGCCTTCCCAAGATAATTGGGGTTTCAGGCATACCTTGTTCCATATCTAGAATGAAGAAATCAACTGGAAATATCAAATCGTTTACCTTAACTAGAACATCCTGAACAACTCCTCTAGGCTTAATAATAGAATGATCAGCTAGTTGTATAGTAACACCAGTTTCAGATAATGCATTGAGACCTAAAAACATGTATAAGCTATAAGACATAACATTGATTGAAGCACCTAGGTCTAACATAGCTTTGGTGAAGCTAGCATTATCTATTGCACATGGGATAGTAAACATACCTGGATCTCCGCATTTTTCAGACAATCTTTTTTGAAGGAAAGCAGAAATACTCTCACTTAAACTTACCTTTTCTTTCCCATCCTTTGCTTGTGTTTCATAGTGGATAGTTCTTTCAAAAACTTTGCATAGCGAGGCATAATTTTAATTAAATTGAAAAGTGGAATATTTACCTCACAATGAGCAAATGTGTCATAAAGTATTTGTTCATCTTCCCACTTACGATCAGATCTTAAGGCATCAGCAAAGGGTAGTCCTGGTCTTGAAACCTCAGAAGACCACTCTTTGGAAGATTTTTTCGGGGATTCAACAACGTCGAAAATCGATTCCCTCACATGAGGGGGTGGCGGGCGCCGTCTTTGCAGTGTGTTACCAATTTTATTTCATCCTCTTCTCCCACATCAATTTCTTCCCTAGGCCTCTCTTCAACATTCCTAGTGAGCACATTCACTTGTTTACCTCCTCTAAGGATCATGGCACTCACATTCTCCTTCAGAATCACTACCACTTGTGATGGTAACTTCCCTAAATCTTTCGCTTTCAATTCTCCAATCTCCTTAGCCATTTGACTCAACAACTTTTCTTGAAAACTCATCTTATCCAGCAATAACCTCAATGTCTCATCTTTATCATCTTCTTGAGTGTTTCTCGGACGATTCTCAAATTGTCCTCTTTGAAAAAAACTTGTTGCTGCCGGCATCTGCCGTTAAATCCACTTTGATAGATCGCATTGTAGCCATTATTGTAATTGTTACCAAAGTTTCGGCGATGTCCGTAATCCATAGCATGCACATCAGCAATGTCGTCTTGAATCAAGGGACACTTATCATTCAGATGAGTTGGATCTCCACAAACACCACAAGGTCTAGGCTGATGAGATTGATTCATTTGCATAGCCATCTTGTTCACTATCTCTGTAAGCCTATCTATGTCATCCATGTGACCATCTCTAGAACTACCCAACTTATGAACTCCTCTAACTCCTTGGTGTCTCCCATATTGTTGCGATGCGTTAGCCAACCCTTCAAAAATATGCATTGCTTCCTAAGGTGTTTTATCCAAACTATCTCTTCCACTAGTAGCATTGATGAAACTCCTATCGATGTCAAGCAAGCCTTTATAAAGATATGGCACTAGATCATCCTCGAGTATACCATGTTCCGATCAACTACCCTTAAGCGTCTTGAACCGTTCAACATACTCATAAAGACTCTCCGTAGGTAATTGCTCAATACTGGACAGCTCCTTCTTAAGTTTATCGAGGCGAGTCGCAGGAAAGTACTTTTGCAGGAAAGCTTTCTACAATTGCACCCAAGTAGTAATGCTTTCTGGGGCTAGGTAATAAATTCAATCGCTTGCAGAATCTTTCAAGGTAAAAGGGAACACTCTCAACATCAATTGGTCATCAGTAAGGCCTTGGGGTCTAAGTCTATCACACGTGCTCACAAAGGTAGCAAGGTGCTTGTTTGTTTCCTCTCCAAGCAATCCATGAAAGTAACGCAAAATAGAATACCAATTTATGAAAGTAACGCAACATCAATTGGTCATCAGTAAGACATTGGGGTCTAAGTCTATCACACGTGCTCACAAAGGTAGCAAGGTGCTTGTTTGTTTCCTCTCCAAGCAATCCATGAAAGTAACGCAAAATAGAATACCAATTCGAATTGTATTCGAATCTAGAACCCTCACGGAGAGCAGGAAGGCTAATTGCAAGTGGTGGAGCACTCAAATTAGGTTTCATTAGGTTTCTCAGGGTCCTAAAAGACTCAAAGTAAAGAATGAAAACAAAAATAAAAGAAAGAGTAATTGAAAGAGATAAAGAAAAGCAAACTCCTTTCTTCTCCGCGGCAACGACGCCAATGATTTGATGCGGGACGAATGTCGTTGGCCCTTTCGCCCTTTGCCAAATAGTAATATAATCCAAACTCAAGCACAAAACCAATAGATTAGTCAATCAATCACTTGATAAACCAAACAACTACTAGTATAGCAATTAAGTCCGAAGTTGAACCCACATAGAGAAGCGATTTCCTATTCAATAACTCTTAACAATGACCCTTATGACAAAGCAATGATTTGTATCAAATAACCAAGATGTAAAAGTAACCAACTTTATGATTGCAAAGTAGATTGATCACAAAGTAGAAGGAATATTTCACGTGTAATTCTCTGATAATGGTTGGAATTCATGGTCCTAGGATTGATCTATCTACTATTCATAAACACGTGTCTACTTGAATAGAGTTTAGAGATCAGTAAGGATACAATTACCTTATTCAATATCACTAAAGAATAGCATTATGAACTCAAGTAATTAGACCAATTGGCATATTGATTTAATGCAATTAAGCCAGACCGGAACAATCCTAATTGGACCTAATCGACATATCCCCAACATAGATCAATTGAAATCATCCACTAAAAAGATGAAGAAATACCACTACTTCAATACTTTGTTTGCTATCAAGAACAAAATAACGAATTCATAGCTAAGATGCAATTCCTAACATGGTGATCAATCATAGAAACGAACACAAATATAATCAATAAGCACATGATGATAACTATGAATATGAATAACTAAATAGAATCAAATCCTCATAATCCAAACAACTATGTTTTTGAATCACATGCAAAACTATGAGTTTAGCAACTCATATGCCAATTCTCTCTAATGGTGTTCATAGTCTCACAATAGTCTCTCTCTCTTTCTCTCTCTCTCTCTCTCTCTCTCTCATAATGAACTGAATAAATCTAATAAAGACTCTCAAAGAGTCGGAAACCCCCTAATAGAAATAATAATAAAATAATGGGAAATATGGTCTTCGGATCCAAAATCGCAATCGCCGGAAAACAGCCCACGACGAGCGCCGTGTAAATGGCGGCGGGCGCCACCCTTACAATGATGGAATTCTCTCGATTGACGGTCCTGTATCTCAAATGCTAGATAAGGGAGAACTAGCTAATTTCATATCGATGAGCGCGCCGACTTATCTTGTGTTGGTGCGTGAGTTCCTGTCAACTCTTGATGTGCGTTCTGATAAGTTCATCCGCTTCATATTATTGGGTACTGAATGTTCGGTCCAGAAACGATGTCTATCTCATGCTTTGGGAATGCATGTACCTTGGTCTAATACTTGGTGTCGGAGCTCGATTGCGACTACACCTGCTGAGACTTGGGGTATAGTGTAAGGCCATGATGGAGGGACTCAGAGATTTTATGACTATTTAATTATACACCCTGACCTTAGACTTTGCCACAGGGTGTTGACCCCTGCCTTCTATGGTTCTACTGATCCGACGATTGTTCCTAAGAAGATGTGGATGTGGTTGTATTGTTTAACGCCAGAGGCTGAGTGTGTACCAGATTGGGTAGAGATGTTCCTGGCTGCTTGTACAGACGTACTTCGAAGGAAGAATAATATGATTACCCACATTGTTACTTTTGGTGGATTGATTACCCTTATAGCACGCTATCTGGGTATGGATTTGAGCTCCTTGCAACCCTTGACATCGTCTTTCTACTATGTTGTGTCATCCCTACTGAACGCTCGTATTATTGAAAGGGCTAACCGCCTCGACAGTAGTGAGTGTTTCCGTTGGTTAGTGAAGGGTGAGCATCACCAGTATCTTCCTTCGCATTTACTGGTTGGCCCGACTTTGGCTGCTTTCTGCATTCGTCATGTTCCAGCATCTGCTGGGATGGTTGTGGACTTGTCCTCTTCAAACAGATTTCTTCTAGGAGATGAGACCGATGATGATCTTGATATCCCCACTGAGAGTAGTTCTTTGTTCGAGCTTATGGCGATTATTGACAATCGTTTGACTAGAATGGAAGATTAGCACCTAAGAAATTTTAGTACACTTCATGAGCGGTCACGGCGCAGATTTCCCTGGACATCAATCAGCGGTCTGGACCCTAGACCCCGCCTTCACAGTAATTGGTCAGTCATTTGCTTCTTTCAAACCCTTTATTTTTATATTTTTCATTGTTCATTTTTGTGTTTCTATGTATTAAGGACAATGCAACATGTAAGTGTTGGGGGGAGGCGGAGATTGAAGTGAATTAGTTAGGTCAGTTCATGTTTGAATTTCTGTTTGTTATTTCTGTTTTTGCTTTTCAGTCTTTGTTATTTCCTTTATGTTATTTCTTTTATGTTATAGAAAATGTCAAAAATGAAAAAAAAATTGAAAAATGTCGAAAACGATGAAAAAAAAAGTGAGTCTTGTTTTGTTGTTTTGCATATTGTGTTATCAAAGATACCCATCTAATTTGAGTTTGTCCTGGCATGATCTTATAAATCCCATGGAATTTTGGAATGATTTGATCTTATCCTGAAAATTGGGTTTTATGTGAAATATGATTGAACATATATAATTTGAGCATTTATGATCTAAGTTTGAGAGTATGCTTGAAATTCAACAAAATTTTGTCCCAGTGAGATATTTTTGGCTTTATAAGGGATACATCTTTATTTCTTTTGCTTTTTTGTGTGATATACTCTTCCTATATATTTATCATTGAGTATTGCCATGGTTATCTATTTTCAAGGCCATTCTTCTCAATCTCCAAAATAGATTCCATAACCCACTCAAAATCTCAACTCCCCCGGAATAATGGTAAGGCTCATCATAGGCTAGGAATAATAATTTTGTGGAGCTAACAATAAAAAGGCTAAAGGCTCAAATTGGCTTCAAAGCAAGATATAACATAAGGCAGACATGGATAAATATGTGTGATTTGTAGGAACATGTCGAAGAACGACGCAAAACCCCTCTTCCCCTATTCCCCCTGGCGTCATTATTGATAGCCAAATGACCTTCGTCATTCAAGCCTCTACAACAACCACTACAAATGCTGCTACAAAGACCGCTTTGGCTGATATGGAGGCAAGCCTCGATGCGCGCGAGGCTCGTTGGGATGAACAGTTTAAAAAAGCTATGACTCACCAACATGCTCAGATTACCACCCACACCATAAGCGAAGTCATGCGGACCCTCGAAGAGAATAAGAGAAATGAGGCTTCTGGCTCTACACCTCCAAGCGGTAAGATACCTCTTGCTGGTCAATTACACTTTAAGCTTAAATCTACTACGCCTCCTTTGCAAGAGAGATTGATGATGATCCATTATCCTCTTTTAACGGACAACCCCTGATGTCATCCTCAAGCGAAAGAAAAAGGCTCCATCTTGGGATTCGTTGAAGAAACGGCGTTAGTTATTTTATTATTTATATTTCTTATTTTTTATACATTCTATTTTTAGTAACTCCTATGTTAGTTAGAGTCTAATTATATAATTGCTTATTTTAGTATTTCTTAGTTAGGTCAAATAAGATGGTTAGTAGAGTCTATCTTTTAGGCTTTCTTAATTATCATATTTTATTATTTTCTAAATTAGGATTTTAGATTAAGTTTTATTTAGTTGGGATCCTTAACCTCTAAGGAAGCCAACAAAACCCTAGTTATTTACCTATTTAAACATTGTATTCCCTTTTGAATTAATCAGATTGAATATAGAATGGAAGAAACCCTTTGGCTAAAGGGTTCTTCGATTATCAATCTCACTCGCATTCCGTTTTCTTTTCATCCGATCAAAGTTAATTTCAATTGTGAATTTTGGGTCAAGCTGCAATAGTTGACTCCATCTCATGCTACAATCGAAAGTGCTCCGCTGTGTTCAATCATCGGCAAATTCAATTTACTCAATTGTGGAAGGCAATTCATTGGCAACTTGAAAAGGGCTTACGTGATTCACTTTGTTTAAGGTTATTCGGCGGAAGCACTACTTTCTCATTTAATTACTTTACAATTATTTGATCGGCATCCATAAGGCATCTATCCGGTTACGAATTCAGCGTCAATTCGTTTTAAACATCAAGAGAAATCAAGGAGCATAAGCAAGATCGTTCTTTTAGTTTAGCAATTGGCCGGCCTAGCCAATTGCTATACATCAATTGGTATTAAGAGACAGGTTATGCTACGCTCTTTGTTCGTTTTTGCTTGATGTTAATGATGTTTTGATTTGATGGCTTGGGAAATTTGGGGCGATTTGGATGATGACCCTGATCCATTGGATGGATTTTTTTGCTTTTGGAACGTGCTAAACAACAATAGAGCCAACAAGAGTTACGTCGGAGAGCTTTGCAATAACAAGCTGTAGAGTGACAACGAGGGGCTCAAAGGCGCCGCCTTTGGCTTCAACGACAATTGGAAATCGAAGATAAGAGGTGTCGACAACGCCATCAGATTCGGCTTCTCCAAAAAAAAGAGGCCGAGGAAGAATGTCGCCGACAAGAGGAGGAACGACTCAAAGAGGAGGCAGAATGACGCCGAAAGGAGGAACAAAGCCGATGGTTGGGGGCTTTGATTGCGGAGATGGCGGACAAATTCGTTGCCCAGAAAAAAGAACAGCGCGCCGAACTTGTTTCGCAGATTCCCGTTGAGTCCGACCTCGGAATTTAGTCAACTCAGTCTTGTTGCGAAGCTGACTCGATGAGCTTTCTAACGGTGGGTCACACGCTGCAAGACTCCCCCAGAAAAGCCTCCGAAATTGTGTAGCAAGCAGACTGCGACAGTGTTCTGCAGGACGAGCATGTTGATTCTGTTGACGAGGATGAGGTACTTGATAATGTGTCTCAAGAGTTAGCAATTGTACCTCTTGGGCATATTCATGAAGTTCTAGTTGCTGAGATTCGTGTGGTCATTGATCCTATTCTTATTGACGATCAAGTCCGTTCAACGATCGCGCATGAAGGTGTTGTTTTTGGGGTTCCTATACCTCGAATTCTCCTGGCACCTATTCCACCCATTACTCCATCATCTTCTTTGAAGGTTACTGCTCCTTCCTCGCTGATCATCGCCGATTCGATTCGAGGATGAATCGAAGATAAGAGGGGGAGAATGATGCGGGTCAAGATGACCTTCTGTGGGTCAAACAACGATCTTGATCCAGGCGACGACTCGAGGACGAGTCGATTTCAAATGGAGGAGAATGATGTCATCCTCAATCGAAAGGAGAAGGCTCCACCTTGGGAGTCGTTAAAGAAACGGTGTTAGTTATTTTATTATTTAAATTTCTTATTTTTTATATATTCTATTTTTAGTAACTCCTCTGTTAGTTGTAGTCTAATTATATAATTGCTTATTTTAGTATTTCTTAGTTAGGTTAAATAAGATGGTTAGGATAGTATATCTTTTAGGCTTTCTTAATTATCATATTTTATTATTTTCTAAATTAGGATTTTAAATTAAGTTTTATTTAGTTAGGATATAGTTTGGTAAAGCAATCCTTAGCCTCTAAGGAAGCCAACAAAACCCTAGTTATTTACCTATTTAAACATTGTATTCTCTTTTGAATTAATCAGATTGAATAGAATTGAGGAACCCTTTATGAATTAAAGGGTTCTTCGATTATCAATCGATGTATTCCGTTTCTTATGCCTTCGATCCAAAATAAATTACTTTGCAAATTCATTTTCATTAAGAATTCATTGAGTTCGTATCAATTCATTCCATTGTAGCCTACGACAACCATTGTTGACCAATACTAATTAATTAACAAATAGTTAATTGATTACCAATTCCATACAATACATACGCAGTGCATCAATTTAACGTATGCGAGATCGAATGTGCTTCCGATCTCAGTCTAGGCTCGCCATCAGAGAGGATATATACAAGAGCTAAAGCAAGATCGCGCTTTTAGTTTAGCAATTGGTCGGCCTAGCCAATTGTTATACATCAACCCCCCCCCCCCCCCCCCCTCACCTATACACACAAAGAGGTGGCACCACCTCGCAACCACCACCACCACCACCACCACCACCACCACCACCAACAACAACAACAACAACAACAGACTCACCATTCTAATCCCTTGTTCGTTGGAGGTAACTGGGAGGATAGTCGCGATAATGCCGATTTGCGTGATATACCCCATCTGGAGGACGCTTACCATGAGGTAGACCATAATCTTGATGATTTACCTAACCCCAATTTTGGTCGTCCTATTCTTGATAATGCACATGCCATCCAACGACGAGATGTGAACATAAAACTAGATTCTTTTGATGATGCGAATGATCCTGAGGCATATCCTGATTGGGAGGATCATACTACTTATGTTCTTGATCTTCTTCTCTATGATGAAACATAAAGGTTGGAGGTTGTTACTTTGCACTTGACAGGTATGGCTCACTCCTGGTGGTTCCGTACTAGAGAAATACGTGGTCGTCAAGGTAAGCAACCAGTGGAGACTTGGCCACAACTGCGCTACTTGCGAAAAAAGAGACAAGTGCCAGAGGAGTACACAGAGACAATGAGGCTGCATTTGGCTCCACTTCATCAAGGTTCTCGCACCCCTATGGAGTACATAGACAATCTTGAACGCCTTGCTCATCGGGCTAATATTTATCTTACTGAACGAGCTTTATGTACTCAATTTCTTGCTGTTCTCAATACTTCTATTCGCAATCCCTTATCTATTCATAGCATCAGGGACATTAATACTTTGACTCACAAAGCGCAGCTTCTACATGAGCAACAACAGAGGGCAAGAACCGAGCAATCTTCGCAGGGTCGCAGGTTTGTTCCTTTTGCTTCTTCTAGTCAATCCAGAGGTTCTTTTAACCCTTATACGTAGCAAAAGGGAGTTCCCTACTCACCTAAACAGGGTTTTGAAGTTCAAACTAGAAGATTTGTTGCACCTCCGAACAAAAAATGCACCAAAGAACTCTGTTGCTTCACTTGTGGAGGTTTTGGACATGTCTCTCGCGAATGTGCTCATAAACGGAAGGTTCTCCTTAATGACTTGGGAGACAACTGCTATGAGGAGGAGAGTTTGGAGGAACACATAACTTCAAGTGAAGTGTAGAAGGACACGGCTAGGGATCACAATGAGCAGATTGATCCTTTAGATTTTCAGGGCAGTCTTTGTCTTGTTAAGCGCCGAGTCCTAAACATTCAGGAGGCTCTCATGGCTGATCAAAGGGAGAACATCTTCCACACCAAGTGCGATGTTCGCGAGGCTACCTTGAACGTCATCATCGATGGAGAAAGTTGCTAACCTCATAAATGAAAAGGTAGTTGATTTTCTGTAGTTGACTACTACTCCTAGGGCTACTCATTGTGGTCCGAACGGTATTAATGATGATGGTTCCGATATTATGGTCACTAAACAATGCTTAGTTTCTGTGTCTATTGGTTCCTATCATGATAAAATATTATGTGATGTTGCTAGGATGGATTGTAGTCATATTTTACTTGGTCGTCCTTGGCTTTATGATCGCTCTCTCATACATGATGGTCGTGCAAATACCTATTCTTTCACTTTTGATGGGAGCAGAGTTACTCTCCTACCTTGTCTCCTCAAGCTGTTTTGAGTCATATTCCTGCATCTATTGCTACTCTTCTACAGGGTTATTTAGAGAGATTGAGCACCAGATTGACTTTGTCCCTGGCGCAGCCTTGCCTAATCGTGCCGCTTATAGAGCTAGCCCTGAGGAAACAAAGTTGTTACAACGCCAAATCACGAAGCTTATGGACAAGGGCTTTGTTTGCGAGAGCCTTAGTCCCTGCATCATCCCTGTTATATTGGTACCAAAGAAGGATGTCTCTTGGTGCATGTGTGTTGATTGCAGCGCAATCAACCAAATAACGGTTAAGTATTGTCACCCTATTCCTCGTTTAGATGATATGCTTGATGACCTCTATGGTGCATGTATTTTTTTCTAAAATTGATATTTGGAGTGGCTATCATCAAATTAGGATGAAACAGGGAGATGAATGGAAAACGGTTTTTAAAACTAAGTATGGCTTACTGTTGGTAGGAGGAAATCGAGTTTAAAATATAGAATATAGATCAAACCAAATTATGCCCACGCAAATGATTACAAGACTCCCTCCCTATGCAGTAGTGGGAAGTCAGGATCGATCCACGAGGAAGTGTGTCAGCAGAACTCAGGTAGCTGTAAATCTCACAAACAGATTAGCAAACAGAAAGACATAAAGAAAGACAGAAGTAACAGACAAAAGCAGAAAATAAAGCAAGGACACAGAAGCTACTTGATATCGAGCAACAGTCCTCGATATCGACTACAGCAAGACGACAACAGAACTCAGAAATCACAGCAGAAACTCGATCTCGACAAAACCTTACTCGATATCGACAAGGTGCTACTCGATATCGACTAAAACTCCCCGAGATCGACAAAGATAGAAACTTTAAAATTGCAAACTTCGAACACAGAACTCAGATTTCGATGAATAAATTCAATAAACTAAAAGACTTCTAAAGCCAGGGTATCAACACCACAACGATAACCATGCAAAATAACACATAAAGGCATAAAAGATCATGCTTTCCATCAAATAACTTTCGTTATTAACAAATAGGCATATAGAGGCTTTCGCATAAACCCTAATTGTTACTAACCCTTTTCACATAATTAACCCAAGTTGCATTAAGATCACTTCGCTTCAATAATACAAACAAGGATCACCTTCAACTCTCGCAAAAGAATCATGCTCATAGGGATAGAAGACGAATTGCATAAAAAGATTGTACCTTTACCGCATCACCTTACATGGCCACCGTCGGGCTCACTCCGACCCTAGAAGTGGGTGGACTACTCGCTCTTCATTGCAATAGCAGACATCTTTGATGAAAAAGAACTAACTTGCATTAATAAACTCAAACTTACAACCTATTCTCCTTCTCTCTCTATGTGACTAATTGTCTCTGAAATTGATTGAATAAAAACCAGCCCCTAAGGCTTTATTTATAGGCTTCATTCCCTCTCTAATTAGGAAAGAAGATCCTATCTATATCTATATCTAAATATATAAAAGCTTAAAGATAAATAAATGGAATAAAGGAATTAAATCCAAAAAAGGAAATTATATCTAAAGTAGCAAAATATCTTCTTGTGTGGGTAGATCTTCTCCATAGATAGAACTTGATAGGTGTGGATAGAATCAGACAATCTTCGGCTCCAAGCAATCCCAAACCGTGTCGGACAACAAACCACGTAACGCGGCTCCGGATAGCGCTCCTCGATATCGAGTAAACTACTCGATATCGAGTAAAGTTGACGTCGACTTCAGCTGGCTTGGTGATGTCGGGTAGCAGGTCCTCGATCTGGCTCGGCATGTGGTTCTGGGGTCCTCGATATCGACTAAAGTCCTCGATATCGAGTAAGTTGTGTCGACTTCTGTGTTGCTGGTCTTGGTCGAGGAACTGCTCCCCGATACTGGCTCGGAAATGTGGCGCTGAGGTTGTCGATATCGAGTAAGATCTTCGATATCGAGTAGATGCTGCTCGGCATCTCCAGGTCTTCGGCTTCTCGACTTGGCATGGCTCCTCGAGTCAGGGCATTGCTTCAGGATGTTGTCGATATCGAGTAAACTACTCGATATCGAGTAGAGCTCCGGAGTCGGGTTGGCTTCGTCTTTAGCTTTCCTCGATCAGCTCTACTCGACCAGCACTGCTCGGACCTCCTTTGTCGATATCGAGTAAAAGAATTCGATATCCAGTAACTCTAGGCTCTAGCTTAATTCATGCATCTTGGTTCCACTGCGTCTTCGACCTTGGACTTCTGTAGTTGATTTCTGAGCTTTTCATCCTTTCTCAGAATTGCTGTAAATTGCCTCGAATTCTGCGAATTTAAACAGAAACTGGTGTAGATTCCATTATTTGGCAAATAAACATAAACTACATAGATTATGTACTATTCTAGCCTAAATGCATGAAATGTATGAAGAAAATGATATAAAAGTTACTGTAAAACATGGCAGATTCGGCTCACAACACTTAAATGAATGGTTAGTAATGTTTTTTGGATTAACTAATGCACCTTCTACTTTTATGAGGCTTATGAACCATGTACTTAGAAGGTACTTAGGGAAATTTGTCGTTGTCTATTTTGATGATATCTTAATCTATAGTAAAAACTTTCATGATCATCTTAGCCACATAAAATTAGTATTTGATTGTCTTCTCAAAGAGAAATTATATGATAATTTGAAAAGGTGTTCTTTTGCTTCCGAGTCTACTATCTTTCTTGGTTTTGTAGTTTCTGCATCTGGTTTGAAAGTAGATGAAGAGAAGGTTCGAGCGATCTAGGAGTGGTCCCAACCGCACACTCCCACCCATGTCCGCTTGTTGTTGCAGGAGGATGGTCAAGTATGAAATAAATATAGAATAAAGATCAGACTGACTTCTCTGTCTCAGCAAATAAATACAAGACTTCCTCCCGTTGTAGTAAGAGAATAGTCAGGATCGAATCCACGAGGAAGCACGTCAGCAGTTCTTAGGTAGCTGTAAATTCTCACAGATAAAGCAGCAGAAAGACGGAAACACAGAAAGGAAACAGAAATAAAAGCAAACGAAACAGAAAAGACAAAGCAAAGCAGCAAGTAAAAGCAAAGGCAGAGGCTCGTCGATCTCGACCAACAGCTACTCGAGATCGACAAAGGCAGGTAAAGACAGAAACTTCAGAAATCGACAAAAGACAGAAACTTTACTCGACCTAGACCAGTCCCTACTCGAGATCGACAAGGGTTGTACTCGATCTCGACAAGTTTCTCCTCTATGTCGACAAGAATGCAGAAAACTCAGAAATTTAAATTGCAAATTCGAATGCAGAACTCAGATTTTTGACAGAAATAAATCAATATACTAAAGACTTCCAAAGCTAGGGTTTCAACACCACAACGATAACCATGCAAAATAACACATAAAGGCACAAAAGATCATGCTTTCCATCAAATAACTTTCGTCATTAACAAATAGGCATATAGAGGCTTTCGCATAAACCCTAATTGTTACTAACCCTTTTCACATAATTAATCCAAGTTGCATTAAGATCACTTTCGCTTCAATAATACAAACAAGGATCACCTTCAACTCTCGCAAAAGAATCATGCTCATAGGGATAGAAGATGAATTGCACAAAAAGATCTGACCTTTACCGCGTTATCTCACATGGCCACCGTCGGGCTCACCCCAACCCCAGAAGTGGGTGGACTACTCACGCCTCATTGCAATAACAGACATTGATGTATAAAAAGAACTATATTGCATTAAAACTATATTCAAAAGCCTTTACAATCCCGGCAATCAACTTTCGCAGAAAGCCAAAACCCTAAAAACCTTAGAACTCCTAAACTGTATCTGTGGAACTACTTGTCTCTGAATTGAATTGTGTGTGAATTGGAATGAATGAAAAACCAGCCCCTAGGGCTTTATTTATAGCCTTCTAATCCTTGCTAATCAAGGATAGAATCTCCTATCTATTTCTAAAATTATATCTAAAGCTTTAAAAGATAAATAAATGCCATAAGGAAATAAATCAATAAGGAAAAGATAAATCTAATTTAGGTAGGTCTTCATGTGTTGATAGATCTTGTCTCCCATGGATAGACTTGATAGAATTCGGATAGAATCTTCCTCCTTCGGCCCCAAGGAATCCCAACTCGACTAGGACAGCCTTCGACGACGCATTTCTGGAATCCAGTCTAGTCGACCTCGACAAAGCCTTGTCGACATCGACTAGGACTCGTCGTCTTGGCTAACTGGTGCTCGATGTGGCTCGGTCTTGGCTCCTGACGCTCGTTGACCTCGAGTAAGCGTAGTCGACCTCGAGTAGGAAAGTCTTGCCGACTAGGTCTCCTCGGGTAGGTGTACTCGGTAAGCTCGGACTTGGGCTCCGGGCTTCGTCGATCTCGACAAAGGTTCATCGAGATCGAGTAGAGTGGTGGTCTCCCCAGGTCGAGCATCTTCTCCTCGGCATGGACTCGGACTGGTGTTGGACGGCTCGTCGATCTCGACTAGGGCTTGTCGAGATCGAGTAGGGTTGCTCGGCTTCTCGTCCTCGGCTTCTCGGGCAGCTTCTCGCCTCGTCGACTCCGGGTGTGGCGCTGAGGCGTAGTCGATCTCGACTAGGGTTTGTCGAGATCGAGTTGGCTCCGAAAGTCGGGTTGACTCAGCTCTCTCGATCAGGCTTGCTCGACCAAGGTTGCTCGGACATGCTCGTCGAGGTCGAGTAAGGTCTACTCGAGATCGAGTAACCTTGACTCTCAGACTGATTCGATTGGTTCCATTGCTGCTTTGACCTTGGACTTATGTAGCTGTTTTTCGAGCTTTTCTGACCTTCTGTAGAATTGCTGTAAAATGCCTCGATTTCTGCGAATTAAACAGAAACTGGTGTAGATTCCATAATTTGGCAAATAAACATAAACTACATAGATTCTGTACTATCTAAGCCCAAATGAATGCAATGTATGCAGAAATCGATATAAAAGTTAATGTAAAACATGGCAGATTCAGCTCACAACAAACACCCCATACTTAAGCTTGCTTGTCCTCAAGCAATACTTTTATTTGTCAATCAGGGGAAGAATTCAAACTCTCAACATCTTAGATTCATTCTCATATGACCCTGCAATCAATTACCATCCTCGAAAAGGTACTAGTGTCACAGATCCATGCATGTGCAAATATATAAGAGCAACATCTACTCACAAAAGGAGGTTTATGCACAAATAATTTTTGGCAATGTGGTGCTAATGATCCGGGGAAATGGAGTATTTCCAAACTGAATTTCCACATTCCTTCTCTTTGAGATTCATCACCTTTCATAATGCTTTTATCCATAATAATGCTTTTACCTCTCTAACCTCAGCACTGCCTTCTCACGAGTCGCAAACATGGGTGTCATGAATGGCCCCGGATACTTAGTGCGTCGGACTCCTCACCTGGTGTCCCATCTCGCCAAACTATTATCTCAGCGAGCAGGGTCGATCTTTGATCGGATTTTCTTTCACTCATTAAATTTTCCATATATTTCAACATTCTCCTACCAAACTCCAATAATGATAAAAACAACACAACAACCATATAACATCTCCATAATGTAACATCATTCTCAACATAATCCCCGGATAAGGTAAAGAATGGCAAATATTTAGATCATGTGGAGCAATATTTGAAATAAGGCATATTATGGCTTTTGTGTAATGCATAAGCATAGGTAAGGCTAGGATTATAACAATGAGCATTATATGGAAAATATAAAGTCCTCCATCATCTTATCATGCAACATGTCAAAAGCAATTTCAAATTTTACCTCCTTTCATGGTTTTCAAGAAATAATGCACTTCATTGTGACTTCTCTTTACTAGGCAATTTCATGCTATATCTCTAATGAATCTAATATTGCATCGTCGAGTTCAATAAAGCTTCCATGACATTAATCAAAAATTTTCAAATGGGGGTCATTTTTCTCAAATTTTGGAAATCATGCATATAAGCACATAAATCAATAATGCATTCCAAAATAGCCATGTAGCAATTCAAAGAAATAAATTCCAAATATGCACACATAATGTCACAATATAGCAAATATGCATAATGTAAGCCCTTCCCCCACCCCATACTTAAACATTACAGTGTCCTCACTGTATAAAAACAAGGGTAAAGAAAGAAACTCACAAGACAGGTGTGCAGGGCCTCAAAATGTCGAATGGAAGCACCTCGGGCCGAGTCTTAATATAGCTTGCTTCTATCCATGGACCTGAAAAGTGTAGAAGACATATACCCACGATAGCAAACTAAAAGTGTTTCAAAACAAAAACAAAAACAACAAAGTCTCAAAAGGAATGTCCTAAAAAGTCTATGTACAAGCTCTACATTTTATAGTCGCTAGGCCGACTTTTCCATTTATCTCAAGGTGGCATCTGCAGGGCCCATGTAGCTTGGGCCTCAAATAGAACTCCATTCTTGTCCTTCAGCTGCAATCCTCCAGAATGGATCTTGTTCACCACGAAAGGTCCCATCCGCTTCTTGTTGAATTTGTTAGGGAACCAATGATTCTTTGATTTAGAGACATAGAGCTTGTCTCCAACTTCATACTCCTTGGGCTCATCATTGGATATCCTACATAAGCGCACATACCAAGGCAAACCTCTCCCATGTATAGATAGATCTTTAATGGAAATAGGAGAAGAAAGATCCATACCGTGGCTTACCTTCGCAGAGACGGAATCGGGAACCACTGTGTTTGGTCGATCTCGACTAGGGCTAGTCGATCTCGACGAGTCTGCAGGTTCTGGTTGTGGTCTGCTCAAGGATGCGGAAGTCGACGAAGGACAGGGCTTGTCGATCTCGACAAGGCTGGTCGACCTCGAGTAGGCTTCTCCTCCCGGTGTCTGTAGCGTCGAGGAGGAAGGTGCCCGCGGATCTTGGTCGATCTCGACTAGCGTAGTCGATCTCGACGAGGATGCTGATTCTGGTGGTGGTGCGCTCGAGGAAGCAGAAGTCGATGAAGAAGATGGCTTGTCGATCTCGACAAGGCTACTCGATCTCGAGTAGCCCTCTGCTCCTGGTGGCTTGCTCATCGAAGAAGGCGCAGTCGAGGAAGAGGAGTGGTGGTCGATCTCGACAAGGGTGGTCGAGATCGAGGACGATCCTGGCTCTAGTGGTCTCAGCGTCGAGGAAGTAGGGGCTGGGCTCCCCGAGTGGTGGTCGACATCGACAAGGGTGGTCGAGATCGACGAGCCTGGTTTGTCTGGTTTGCTGCTCGACGATGCTGGTGCTGGTGGAGGCTCCGTGGTCTGGTCGAGGTCGACTAGGGTCCTCGATGTCGAGGAGTCTTGGTCGATCTTGACCCCATACTTAGTTCCTGTCAAGGCATCTGAAAAATAATTAATCCACAACGACTTACCTTGGTCTGTGTCGATTGGATTCTCTGTGTTATCCTTGAGGATTGCCATGATCTCCTCCACCTGGGCCTCCATGTCCCTCTTTTCCAGTTCCTCAGGGGTCATATTTCTGACCTTGGGTTCCCCGCAGGTGATGTAGCCAGCTGAGATAGATTTGACCTCTTCCAATGGACCTGTATGCCTTTCAGTTTTATTAAAGGAATACTCAATTACCTCATCGCTGATGTTGAAGGTGAGCACTCCTTTCCTTACGCTTATGTTGGCATCCACCGTCGCCAAGAAGGGTCTTCCTAAAATAATTGGACAAGCAGGATCTTCTTGCATATCAACAACTAGAAAATCAGCAGGGACAAAGAATTTACCTACTTGTACTGGCACATTATCCACCATGCCTGTTGGAATGACCACCGTGTTGTTGGCCATGTAAAGTCTAGCATCCACAGGCTCTAGGGCACCTATCTTAATCTTGGACCAAATCGTTAAAGGCATTATACTCACACTAGCTCCAAGATCACATAAAGCATTAATTTTATATGGACCAAATCCAATAGTTATAGCAAACTTACCTGGATCCGGCCTCTTCTCCAATATGTCCAGATGGCTGCACTCCTCTGTGATTTCAGCCATTGATCGCTTTTTGCTCAGAATCTCCTTCAGGAACTTGACATAGGATGGCATTTCATTGAGAGCTTCTGTGAAAGGGATGGTGACGTTGAGCTTCTGAAGCATCTTGATGAAGCGCTGAAATTTCTTTTCCGCCGGGTCCTTTAGAGATTTTGTGGGGAAAGGCAGCTTCTTTTTTTGATTCAGAACAGACCTCGGAGGTGCTGCAGGCTGCTCTATGTCGACTAAGGGCTCCTCGACATCGACTAGAGTCTTGTCGACATCGACCAGGTTGGGCGTAGTCGAGTTGTTGTGCGGTGCAGACGAAGATTTTTGCAGGTTCTCCTCAAGATCGACGAGGCCTTCGTCGAGATCGACTACAGGTTTGTCGAGATCGACTTGCTGTTCCTCGTTGTTCTG
Organism: Persicaria maculosa; assembly: GCA_963922045.1. NCBI lineage: Eukaryota > Viridiplantae > Streptophyta > Magnoliopsida > Caryophyllales > Polygonaceae > Persicaria > Persicaria maculosa. The sequence continues at coordinate 38,851,850 of OY998253.1, read as the reverse complement.
CTGCTTTCCGACCTTTGGCTCTTGCAGTTGATGGCCGCTTCTGAGTTTTACAGCAGCGATATGTCCAGTCTTTCCCTTAGGATTTGGTTCTGAAGATCCAGGGAGCGCACCTGACTGTCTGGGGATTCCTGCTGCTAGCTGACCAATCTGTGTATCAACCGATTTCCGCCAGATATCAATTTCCCCAAGCCTAGAGTTGACACCTTGCATCTGAGTATAAACGGAGTTGAAGGATTGCCTAGTTTCTGAGTGATTCCTCCGTATTTCCTCCAGGACTTTCTGTATATTATCCTTTTTCTGCTCCCTTTCCGGATGTCCTGGAGCTCTGTAGGGCGGGGGGTTCCTAGGGACACCTTGGTTCCATTGTGGTTGCTGAAACCTTTGGTCCTCCATGTAGCGATTGGGACCCCCTGCGTAAGCTACCTCCTCTTGGTGTTCTGCCAGCCTGACTTGCTCGGTGTGTGGGCACTCAGTAGTGGTGTGCCTCTGCGATCCGCATTCAATACAAGGCTGGTTGACGGAGAGATACTTTACTTGCTTGATGAGCTTTTTGTTCTGGTCTCTATAGTACTGCTCCCTAACATCTGGATCAATCTCCTTAGGTGGATCATATAGGGGCATGGATGGTGCTGGCCTGGCGTATGGGTTCTCTTCATAAGTTGCAGTAGACCCATACTTCTTGTCGTAGGTAGTGAGCTTCTCTAGCACACCCCATGCGTCACTTGGCGGCATTATCAGATACTCATAGCGAGTATAATGGTTGATTCTGTCCTTAGTGACTTGATCAAGAGAGTTGAAGAAGATCTCCTGAATGACGTTGGGTGGCTGTCCATGAGTAGGGCAAGATCGCAGAAGTTCTTTGTAGCGCTCCCATGCCTTTGCCAGCGGTTCCCCTTGCTTCTGTCTGAAGGCGGTGATTTTCTGGCGGAGATGTGCTATTTTGGCGGGTGGGAAGAATTTGTTCAGGAACTCTTGCTCTACTTGGGCCCAGGTTGTGAGTGATTTTGGTTTCAGCCCTTCCAGCCATTTCAATGCAGGCCCAGCGAGAGACCAGCGAAAAGATTTCATCTTGACATATTCCAAGGTTGTACCTTCAGCAAGAGTACGGCACATGTCAGCAAAGTTTGTAATATGTTCAAGAGGACACTCATTAAATCTACCATAAAAGGCATTATTTTTAAGCTCTATAAGAAATTGAGTGCGAATTTCGAAAGAGTTATCAGGGATAAGAATCGCCGATTCAGGCACGACGAGAGTTGGGTGCATGTAGTCCTCTACCGTGGTTGGGTATTGGGCAAGCTCAGCTTGTGCTTGTTCCCTTGCTGCTTTCTCAGCGGCGATAGCAGCATCTTTAGCGGCCAATTCCCTGGTAAGCCTAGCGATCAGCTGTTCCTGTGTCTCCGCAGCTGCCATGGCTCTTTGCAGTTTAGCTCTGATGTGTAGGAGGCGCTCTGGTTCGTCTAAGCCGTCAAACTCAGTTGGTTGACCAGAACGGCGCATACACCTGTAAATTAACCCAAAGAAAAAGTGAGAACTGACTACCTAAGGCGCGATTGATAGCTTCCCCGGCAACGGCGCCAATTTGTTGTTGCAGGAGGATGGTCAAGTATGAAATAAATATAGAATAAAGATCAGACTGACTTCTCTGTCTCAGCAAATAAATACAAGACTTCCTCCCGTTGTAGTAAGAGAATAGTCAGGATCGAATCCACGAGGAAGCACGTCAGCAGTTCTTAGGTAGCTGTAAATTCTCACAGATAAAGCAGCAGAAAGACGGAAACACAGAAAGGAAACAGAAATAAAAGCAAACGAAACAGAAAAGACAAAGCAAAGCAGCAAGTAAAAGCAAAGGCAGAGGCTCGTCGATCTCGACCAACAGCTACTCGAGATCGACAAAGGCAGGTAAAGACAGAAACTTCAGAAATCGACAAAAGACAGAAACTTTACTCGACCTAGACCAGTCCCTACTCGAGATCGACAAGGGTTGTACTCGATCTCGACAAGTTTCTCCTCTATGTCGACAAGAATGCAGAAAACTCAGAAATTTAAATTGCAAATTCGAATGCAGAACTCAGATTTTTGACAGAAATAAATCAATATACTAAAGACTTCCAAAGCTAGGGTTTCAACACCACAACGATAACCATGCAAAATAACACATAAAGGCACAAAAGATCATGCTTTCCATCAAATAACTTTCGTCATTAACAAATAGGCATATAGAGGCTTTCGCATAAACCCTAATTGTTACTAACCCTTTTCACATAATTAATCCAAGTTGCATTAAGATCACTTTCGCTTCAATAATACAAACAAGGATCACCTTCAACTCTCGCAAAAGAATCATGCTCATAGGGATAGAAGATGAATTGCACAAAAAGAGCTGACCTTTACCGCGTTATCTCACATGGCCACCGTCGGGCTTACCCCAGCCCCAAAAGTGGGTGGACTACTCACGCCTCATTGCAATAACAGACATTGATGTATAAAAAGAACTAAATTGCATTAAAACTATATTCAAAAGCCTTTACAATCCCGGCAATCAACTTTCGCAGAAAGCCAAAACCCTAAAAACCTTAGAACTCCTAAACTGTATCTGTGGAACTACTTGTCTCTGAATTGAATTGTGTGTGAATTGGAATGAATGAAAAACCATCCCCTAGGGCTTTATTTATAGCCTTCTAATCCTTGCTAATCAAGGATAGAATCTCCTATCTATATCTAAAATTATATCTAAAGCTTTAAAAGATAAATAAATGCCATAAGGAAATAAATCAATAAGGAAAAGATAAATCTAATTTAGGTAGGTCTTCATGTGTTGATAGATCTTGTCTCCCATGGATAGACTTGATAGAATTCGGATAGAATGTTCCTCCTTCGGCCCCATGGAATCCCAACTCGACTAGGACAGCCTTCGACGACGCGTTTCTGGAATCCAGTCTAGTCGACCTCGACAAAGCCTTGTCGACATCGACTAGGACTCGTCGTCTTGGCTAACTGGTGCTCGATGTGGCTCGGTCTTGGCTCCTGACGCTCGTTGACCTCGAGTAAGCGTAGTCGACCTCGAGTAGGAAAGTCTTGCCGACTAGGTCTCCTCGGGTAGGTGTACTCGGTAAGCTCGGACTTGGGCTCCGGGCTTCGTCGATCTCGACAAAGGTTCATCGAGATCGAGTAGAGTGGTGGTCTCCCCAGGTCGAGCATCTTCTCCTCGGCATGGACTCGGACTGGTGTTGGACGGCTCGTCGATCTCGACTAGGGCTTGTCGAGATCGAGTAGGGTTGCTCGGCTTCTCGTCCTCGGCTTCTCGGGCAGCTTCTCGCCTCGTCGACTCCGGGTGTGGCGCTGAGGCGTAGTCGATCTCGACTAGGGTTTGTCGAGATCGAGTTGGCTCCGAAAGTCGGGTTGACTCAGCTCTCTCGATCAGGCTTGCTCGACCAAGGTTGCTCGGACATGCTCGTCGAGGTCGAGTAAGGTCTACTCGAGATCGAGTAACCTTGACTCTTAGACTGATTCGATTGGTTCCGTTGCTGCTTTGACCTTGGACTTCTGTAGCTGTTTTCCGAGCTTTTCTGACCTTCTGTAGAATTGCTGTAAAATGCCTCGATTTCTGCGAATTAAACAGAAACTGGTGTAGATTCCATAATTTGGCAAATAAACATAAACTACATAGATTTTGTACTATCTAAGCCCAAGTGAATGCAATGTATGCAGAAATCGATATAAAAGTTACTGTAAAACATGGCAGATTCAGCTCACAACACCGCTCATTCTTGGGCCTTGCTGGCTTCTATCGATGCTTCATCAAGGACTTCAGCACCATTGCCGCCTCCCTACATGAGCTGACCAAGAAAGATGTGACGTTCCGCTGGACCGGCGCGCATTAGAGGGCCTTTGATGCTTTCAAGGATCGACTCACCCATGCCCTAGTGCTGCAACTACCCGACTTCTCACAACCATTTGAGCTCGAGTGTGATGCTTCTAGCACTGGCATTGGTGGAGTGCTTCTCCAGAATTGGCGCCCTACTGCCTACTTCAGCGAGAAGCTTGGGCCTGCTGAGCTCAACTATTCTACCTATGACAAGGAGTTGTTCGCGCTCGTTCATTGCTTGCAGACATGGCAGCACTACCTTTGGCCTAAGGATTTTGTGATTCATTCGGATCATGAAGCTCTGAAGTACCTCCAAGGTTAGGCAGTGCTAAGCAGACGCCTTGCTCGTTGGGTAGAGTTCTTGAAGACCTTTTCTTATGTGGTTCACCACAAGAAGGGAAAGGATAACGTGGTAGTTGATGCTCTATCATGCAGGTATGTCCTCTTGAACCATTGTGATGCACATATTTGGGTTTTGCTTTGATTAAAGAAATATATGCTAGTGATTTGCATATAGTTCTTTAATCAAAGCAAAACCCAAAATATGTGTATCACAATGGTTTAAGAGGACATGATGGATTAGAAAAGGCTTTAGATGGATTGAAAGAACATTACTTTTGGCCTAAAATGACTAATTATGTGCTTCGATTTGTCAAAAGGTGTGTTACATGTGTAAAGGCTAAGTCTAAAGCGAATTCTAATGGTCTATATACTCCACTACCTATTTCGAATGCCCCTTGGGAAGATGTGTCTATGGATTTTATTGTTGGCTTACCTAGGACATCTAAGGGACATGATTCTATATTTGTTGTAGTGGACAGGTTCTCCAAAATGGCTCATTTCATTCCTTGTCACAAAACTGGTGATGTTATTCATGTTGCTAATCTCTTTTTTAAAGATGTTGTTCGTTTACATGGATTGCCATTGTCTATTGTATCTGATCGTGATTCTAAATTTTTGAGTTGCTTTTGGAAAATTTATGGTCTAAGTTGGGTACTAAGCTCTTATTCTCTACATCTTGTCACCCTCAAGTGGATGGCCAACTAAGGTTACTAATAGGACTCTTGGGGCTCTCCTGAGAGTCCTCCTGCGTATTAATCTTATGAGGTGGGAAGACTGCCTGCCTTTTGTTGAGTTTGCTTATAACAGGTCTAGGCATTCTGTAACAAAGAAGACTCCTATTGAGGTAGTCTATGGGCGCAATCTTCTTATACTTGTAGATAGGATGCCTCGACCTATGAAGGAGAAGGAGAGCATGGATGCAACTAAGCCTGCATCACAAGGATGTGCAGTTCAACGTTGGCGACCTTGTATGGTTGCATCTCAGGAAGGAAAGGTTTCCGCAACAACGGAAATCTAAGCTGGATCCCAGGGGAGATGGACCATTCCGCATGGTTCAAAAGATGGGACCCAATGCCTACAAGCTGGATCTCCCTACCAACAAGTACAGCATGCATTCCACCTTCAACGTAGCCGATCTATCCTTGTCTATGCCTGACGATGACTCTGACGACGATTTAAGGACAAATCATGCTGAAGTGGAGGAGAATGATGCAGTGCAAATGGCGATGACTCCTGGTGACATTGAGAACAACATGAAGGTGCCATTTGATGGTCATATCACCCGTGCAAGGGGCACTAAAAAAAACATATTAGCCACGGATGGTAGCAACGGCATGGATCTGTTGTGGCGATTGAGTGGACTTTTGCCACAGCACATCAACTGGAAGGATAATGTTCCTTCAATTTGCAACGGCAATAAAACTTTGGTGGCCAAAGTTTTAGAATATAAAAAAACACGATTATAATTCCAGTCTCCATTTTCAATATCTTTAACATCTCTCTTTGAGCCCTCTCTCTCAAACCAGATGACTCCAAATCGACACGACCACGACCTTCGCACCGGAGCTGCTCGTCCCCGCGTCGTTGTGCCGCCGCTCATTCCCACTCCGTCGTGACGCGGCTCATCCCCACACCCCCGTGACACCATCGATTCCGTGACCCTGCCTGGCTAGGGTTGCTCGTTTGCGCTCGTCAGATCTAAGACACCATCGGCAGCAGCGGGCGGATCTCAGGGGCCTTCCTCGCATCTCCGACATCTCAGTTGTAGGTAATCTCTTCAAATCCCTTCAATTTCAAGCGTGATTACTGTGTGTTAAGGGGGTTTTCTATGAGCGATAAAGCCGATTCCCATCCAATGTTGTACATTGACTATTCATCACTTCTTATTTCTAGGTTTTCTTCTCTTGAAGTTTCATTTTCAATTTCTCAGCTTTTTAAGTTTTAGTTTTGAAATTGAATTGAAGAGGATAACATTCAGCTGTTATTCTCTATAAATTATTTGGAGCTTTTGAAGATCAAAGGACTGGAGAGAGGGTTGACAGAGCCATGAAAATGGTCTTTTTAAAGTCTATGGTGCTCATTGGGTAAGACCAATTCCTGCTTGCCTTGTGAGAGCCAGCTAGAGATAGTTCCCCAAGTAGAGAAAAAAGGATTATATTCATGTGAGAGCCAGAAGAGGACAAGCGACAAATAGTCACAGCCTTGCTGAGCGGTATGAATCTTTTGCTCTCAATGTATGAGCGTTCAAAGATTACAGATATTGAGAGTTGATTCGTGTAACATGTTAAAAAGTGTTCACTTGCAGGTGAGATCAGAAAAGATCAGTTAGAGGATGAGATTGCTTCAAGAACTCATACTCGGATGTAATAAGGTATATTTGAGGCAGTCTCATTCTTTTATTATGCTTGGTTGGATAACTTTTACTTGTTTATGACTTTGTGAGAATAGAAGGTGGTGCTTATATTATGCTTTTGTTGTTTTGAATAGATTATAGGGAAAGCAGTGATGCTCATATTATACTTTTGTTCTAATTGAATTGCATTTGTTGTTTAGTATCCATACCTACTTTCATTTATTTCATGATTTTATATAAGTAAAGAATGTGTATCAGGTCAGTGTCAAGTGTGCAAGTTTTCTTATCAGCTAAATTTGTGAATTTAGATTTCTGTTCTAAGTGAATTGAATTGCATTTGCTATTTAACTTACATATGTCAATGAAAGAGAAATACAAGTTTCCTATATTCATAGGAAGCGAGGGGATACAGAAAAAGGGTGTTGATATATACACCGCAAATCCGGATTAAGTATTTGCACGTCCTTAAGGACGTGCATGCATGTTCTTAAGGACATGCAAGTCTGGGACTGTGCATGTCCACTAGCAGACCCTTTGCACGTCCTTAACAACGTGCATACACGTCATTAAGGACGTGCAATATATGAACGTTGTTAAGGACGTGCAAACCCTAGTTAGGGTTTTGCGTTTAGGGTTTAGGGTTTAGGGTTTCCGAGGATTTTGTATTGTTAATTGAAAAAATTAAAATGTTTAGCTAGTGGAATTGAAGGATTTAGGGTCTAATTAAATGGAAAGCAATAATTGTTAAGGTTTTCATTCGGATAATATGCGAATAATGTTACAAGGAACGGAAAAAAAAAGGTTTACATCCATAATTTCAATAAACTGGTGGAATAAAATCTAGGAAAATAGTAAAGGGCGACCGGAGTCGACACGTAAGGCTCGAAATCTCTCAAACTGAGCTTGAAACGGAGCATCCCATCCTTCGACGCTCGGTTGATGATGTGCGACCCATTCTGGTGGAGGCAGCGAAAGAGGAGCGTTAGGACGCAACCAGATCTATGAGAACGGAAAATTAGAGTTAGAGTATTGACATATATATGAAAAGCAAGAATAGGTAATAAAAAAAGACGTTTGAAGTCGTACCGCGGCAAAATGGTCTTGGTTTCCGATGCAGGCTACACCAAGGGTTGCTGATTGAGGGTTGTTAGCAGGTATCGGTGAGGCCATGGGGAGACATGTGAACGGATGATGCCAAGGTAGGACGACGAGAGGAAACTGATATACCGTTGCAAATACTAAACCCATAATGGGCAGCTCTATCCACCGTCTCCTATCACCATGCACAGCTCCCGCCCATTTCTGGTAGTCGACGAACTGCTGGAATAGGTACTCTCCCTTATACCAATCGGCGTAGAGATCGGCGTGATCCTCCAAGTGATTGCATAATAACGTTTTGAGTTCTGGGAAAGCAGACTCGCCGATCGGAGATGTCAATAACGCCAAAGCACGGTAGCCACAATGACCATCTCCAACAGTGTCCCTCACCGTCTCAATATGACCGAGCATGAAGGGATCAACGTAGTTTCGACCCCAGTTGAACCCTCCGAACACATCATCACGTCCACGTCGAGCTGAGGTTGCTTGTGGACGATGTCGAGCAGCATTTTGAGCAGCACGTGCTTCTTCTCTCTCAAATCTTTCCCTTACCTCCTCATATAGCAATGGGTTGGTTCTGCAGGCATTCCTCGACCCCGAGGCCTCCCCTTCCTTCGGACGCTTGCAGATGAGGATGGGTGCAGCTCATCGTCGCATACATCATTGGAAGCCGTGTATGAAGATGACAGCTCATACGGCAGTGGGGTGTCGTCGATGTCAGTCCATGACAAATCCATCAAGAACGGGTGGATGTCCTCGGCGGGTATCGGAGTACCGGAGTTGACGTATGCCTGAATCTCATGGACACAAGGGATCCTGTAACAAACCCTCCAATGTCGGTCCGTGCATACCGGAGGACCTTTTGGTTCACGACATCCTGCCACATCTTGTACAGATAATCGAAGCACTTTTTGGAGATTAAAGTCTTTATCTCATCGAAAAGTTTGACTTTATACGCCGTTGTTGGCCATTTGAAGCGGTCGATCTCCAAAGCAGTTTGCAGCTCATGCAGTTGACAATCGTTGACTCTATGGATTGCATCGATCACGATGCGAAAGTCACCAGTCGATGAGTGCAGTGCCTCCTTCAGAACCTTGTGTTGACCCTCAACTCTGTACACATTGAAGTGCATACCACTAAATATTCGATGTTATATCATATTGTAATGGGAGATATGATGTAAGGTTGTACCTGTTTGTCGTACGGGTGCCGAGATGGAAGACATTATCTACATAGCATCGTACGATGCTCCTGCTGTATGGAAGCCATACCGCCTCTAAATACGCCACCACACCTGGGAATGGGTGCCATGCAGTGTGTAGCGCCCGACGACGTCGGTTGAATGATTCCTCCGACCTCGATTCGAATAACCCCCAACAGTTGCCCTTAAAGATGCCAGCGTGGTTTAAATTCTTTGTGATCTTCGGAGCAGCTTCCTCGCATCTTCTCATCACGTGGAACCAGGAAAAGAGATGCTGGACGTTGGGGAAGACAACATTCAGCGCCGCCAAGAGACCTAGCTCTCGATCAGTCATGATAGCTTGAGGCTGAACCGTCCCAAGCAAGATCTGAAGCTGACGCAACACCCAGGCGTATGTGTCTTCGTTCTCTTTCGATATGAAGGCATAGGCGATGCAGTAAGTATTGCCTAAGGGTGTGAACCCGACCACCTCGCACAATGGAATCCCATATCTGCAAGTGTAAATGTGTTACATGTAAAATACTTTATAATTGACTATATGCGTAATAATGTAATCGTAATTAAGTAACTTACGCATTTGTTTTGTACGTGATGTCCAATACAATGACATAATGGAACCTTCGGAGAAGCCGTATCCCGTCAGGATGCGCCAGGAAGAGGTCGCTCAAGACGTTGTCGTCATCCGGATGTCATCTGAAGTTGTAGTAGTACCCTCTTTCCCGCAGATGGTGCAAGGTATCTTGGGTCATCGTCCGACTACCTCTTTCTTCGGCGACCATCATGTTGAGCGTGTTGGTAAGGGTCTTCCTTGACGTGACGCTGGTCTCATCCAACTGCCTCAATCCTCACCAAATGGATTTTGGAGGAGTGCCAATTTCTTTCATCCAACTGGCCATCTTCTTTTCCCCATCTGTCATCTGTCCGGCGATGGCGTGAGCCTTCAATCTCGTGGAAAGCCCGTGGTTATGAACACCGTGGGTTACCATCATAACCCAGTGACCCGGCGGAGCTTCGTGCCAGTGTAGAGAGAATGGACAATTGTTTATCTTCGATTGCGTGCTTCGGAGCTTCCTCCCGCGTGGTCGGTACTCTCCATACTGCTCGCAAACAAGGAGAACCCCGCCTGGAGGGTTCGACGCCTCCGTCCAAGACCGCTTGATTACTAAAATCATGCAGTGTCTCCGACCCAAGTCCTTGAAATGCGTAACCATTTCGTCACGGTCATTCCAAACCCTTGGGTCCGAGAACTCAGACGTAAAGTCTCCAAACTGTAATAACATTAGTGGAAACATGAACAAAACGGAAGGAATACGAAATATATTCACTATACGAAACATATCCGTACCTAGCACACTTAGAGACGATGATTGCTTTGCGGCTCGGCCATAACGATTCTAACGGTGAAGGAATATATTGAAACAAGTCGGACTTTGTTTTGGAGTGCGGAATCAAGATGTCCCCCTTCGCTTCAAATAGGCACTGTTGTGTTAAAGGTACACGGAAGTGCACGTCCTTAAGGACGTGCAAGGGTTTGGCTAGGGTTTAGGGTTTGGCTAGGGTTTAAGTTAGGGCTAGGGTTAGGGAAAATTGCACGTGGTCAAGAACGTGCTTGTACGTCGTTGACGACGTGCAAGCACGTGGTCAACGACGTGCTATAACGTTCTTGACCACGTGAAATTTTCCCTAACCCTAACAACCCTAAACCCTAACAACCCTAAACCCTAACAACCCTAGCCAAACCCTAAACCATAGCGTTCATTTTCATTCTTTACGTTCATTTTTGTTTTCGTTTTCGTTCGTGATGTTTACGTTTAATATGACTCGGAATAAATGTGAGAAGTCTACTCGAGATATAAATATACAGATAGATACAAAATCCGTAACATATAAGTATAATGTACATCACTGTCCAACTGGGTTGCTGATAGCCTGATGCAAAATACCAGTCACCTCGTCCAACAGCTCCTCAAGGCGAGGGTTGGTAGCCAAGGCCCTCCAATAGCCCTCCATCTCATGCAAGCGGGCCGCTAACGCCACAGGGATGACAGGGGGCTGAGGCAGATCCACCCATGGATCCAAGCCAATCGGGTGGATGGGCGTCGGAGGGTCCGGATGGGGTGGCGTGGTCGGCAGCACGTACGGCCGGCTCTGCGACGCGTACCAAGCCAAGTAATCTGCAGTGACACCGGCCTGAAAATCCTCGCTGGTGCATCTGTACTCGGCCAGCCTGTAGAACCGGCACTCGTCCTGTAGGTCCTGCCACTTGTTGTGGCTGTGGGCAAACACGGCAATGTACCTCGCGTTCTTGAGGGTGGTGTCGCGGGAGACCTGATCCGGCGCGATGACAGGCAGCGGGATCCCCTGGACTCGTCCGAACTGCCGGAGGCACCTATCGGGCATATACGGCTCCTCCTCCCCGTAGAAGGTGATGGTGCCCCGATAGGTGGACTGACGGTAATGGCCGTCGAAGTCCAGATCACGCCCAAAGGGCATCTACTCGACCTATAATTATAAAAATTAGGCGTAATTCACGGTTAAGAAATATAAGTCATGTAGATAGAGTCTCGAATACATACATCGGTGACGATAAGACGGTCCACCTCGTCCCGCAGCTGCCGCACCTTCTTCAGCTTCGCGTCGTCCTTCATGCGCTGTGGCCCATGCAAGGGTGGCCGTACGCGGGATGTCCCAAATAAGGCCGAAGATCCTCCATGGGATCCGGCTCTGCAACTTGTCCACAAACAAAGACGTGGCGAGAGCGATGGCCAGGTACCCTATGTGGAGAAACCAACGCTGTGCAGATTCATCCTGGGGCTGCCCCCCTCCCACATGCATGCGCAACCGAATCTGCTCAGGATCAGCCGCAGCCTCTGGGTCATCAGCGGGGGCGGGGTCGACGAGCGGTCCGTGTCTCTGCTGCCACAGGCTAGTCAACCAAGTCACTAGAGGGCCGCCAGCATGTTTGTATGCCTTCAGGACCTGCTGGGTGAGCTGGTAGTACTCAGCGATGGTGGGGATCAACGCGCCCGCGGGCAGATGTGACGTACAAGGCAGGCCATCCATCGGAAGTCCCATGAGGCAAGCAACATCGTGCAGCGTGATGGTCATCTCGCCCCATGGATAGTGGAAGGAGGTGGTCTCCGGGTGCCAGTGCTCCAGGAAGGCTGTGCAGGTAAACTCGTCGACACACTCCCAGTGGAGGGACCTCAGCCGCGGGATGCCCGATGGGGTCAGATTCTGCACCCAGGTCCATGGGCCCTCAAATATGTACCGGTCGAAAGGCTGCAGGTGAGTCGCCCGGTGGTTGAACTTGAGCAGCGGCAGCTCCACAGTAGGCTCCCTCCACACCTGATACACGCGGTGATGCCTTTAAGACACGAGCAGCTCTCCCGGCGACAAGAAAGGGTCGACCTGCACAGCCGGTGCGGCAACCTGCACATGGATGGGCGCGGGCTCTACCTGTGGGCCCCCTGGCCCTCAGCCTGCCCCTCCTGACCATCGTCTGCCTCCTCAACGACGTCAGGGATCACCTCATCCGCAGAGGCCAAGGAGATCGCCGCTGGTTTGGGGGAGGTAGAAGGCTCGGCGTCGTGGGAGCCGGATGTAGAAGCCTCTGGAATGGCTGAAGTAGACGCCTCGAGGATGGTGGGTGGTACACGAGCAGACGGTCTACCCATGTGGGCCCGTCGACCCACGACCACGTCAGTAATGCAGCTGCTCAGCACATCACCGGTCTCCAAGGAAGGCTGTCGCCCCTCTGTCGCATCGCCTGAAGGATCCCAAGATGGAAGACCCTTCCAGAAGCTGCCGTGCCCGTCAGCCGGGGGGGTCCCCATCGACTGCTATAAGCCCTCTGCAGACGCAAGTAGATCGTCAACTGTGGCTGTCTAATCGCGGGGTACCGTATCCTCCTGTATCTGGCTGACCGCTGCCCGGTCGCCGAACCTAACAGGCCGGAGTACCATCCCCCCTCATGAGCCTCCCTGCATGTTATTATGATCCAGTTGGCTATTAATGTCTTTTCAATATATTTTAATGTATTTTAATGTTATTCTAATGTTTTTTGATGTATTTTAAAATATTTTAATATGTTTTAATGTCTTTTATTATATTTTAATATTAATTAAACATGTTTTAATGTTTAATGTGTTTTCATGACCTTGAATGTTTTTTATTGTCTTTCAATATTAATTTATTTTTATGTATTTTAATATATTTTAATGTTTTTATTTTAATTTATTCTAATGTCTTTTGATGTATTGTAATTTATTTTAATGTTTTTTATTGTATTTCAATTGTAATTTTTTTTCTATGTATTTTAATATATACTATTTATTTTTATCTATTTTCATATATTTTAATATATTTTAATGTTTTTATTTTAATTTATTGTAATGTCTTTTGATGTATTCTAATATATTTTAATGTTTTTTATTGTCTTTCAATTGTAATTTTTTTCTATGTATTTAAATATATACTATTTATTTTTATCTATTATATTATATCAAATTAAAACTATATTCTTTTCTATCAAACTATATACTATAAACATAACAAATCATAAATACTATATACTATCAATTATATTCTATCAACTTATATTATAAAACTATATTATAATCTATCAAATTATATTTTAAAACTATAAAAATAAATCAAACAAAATAAGTAATTCAAATAACATACCGGTGGGGTCGGGACCGGAGACACCTCAATCGTCCGCCGCTTCCGTGGCGGTAATATGGGGTCCTCCACCTCCGCCACTGCTCCACCACCACCACAACCACATGACGCCGGTGCTGAACCACCACCACCACCCTCCTCGGCCACCGCCTCCACCGGCACCGCCGCACCACCTCCCTCCTCAGCCACCGCCTCCACCACCGGCTCCACCGCCACCGCCTCCCCCGATGCTGCACCCCAACCACCACCCTCCGCCTCCATCGGCGTCGCACCACCATCGGCCGCCAGCAGCTCCGCCTCCATCGCCGCCACCGCCGCCTCGATCTCTCTCTCTCTCTCTCTCTCTCTCTCTCTCTTTCCGTCTCCATCTCTCCCACTGCGTTTCTCTCTCTCTCTCTCGGTCTCGCTCTCCGGCAGCCTCTCTCTCTCACTCCGTCGATCTCTCTCTCTCTCTCTCTCTCTCTCTCTCTCTCTCTCTCTCTCTCTCTCTCTCTCGATTTCTCTCTTTGTCTCTGGCGAAGACGAAGACGAAGAGGAATGAAGACGAAGAGGCACGTCCGCTTCGGATTTAGTAGACGGGCTTGCACGTCCTTAAGGACGTGCAAGCACGTTTTTTTTTAAAAAATAAAAACGTGCTTGCACGTCCGGCCTCGGGTGGCCCTAAACCAACTTGCACGTCCTTATGGACATGTAGATTTTCGGTGTATATAGCTGAAACAAAGAAAAATTGATCAGCTGATCTTCCTTTATCTATGTACAACTTAGATGATATAGATGATGTATTGAATATTGATGATCATTCTTTTGGCTTTACTTTGACCTTTTCAGTTTTTTTTAAATAATTTTATAGCCCGTTCTAGGGACACTTGATTTTAGTTTAATAGAATATTAAGGCTTATTATTACTGGAAGATCAGTAATGTGTACACATTCCAAACTCTTTCAGTTGGTGTTCAACAGAGGGCACAATAACAAAACTATATATCTTGGTAGGAGAAAAAACTAAAAAGTGCAAATATAAAACTAAAAAGTGCATTTTTAGAACTCAAATGTTCTTAGCTTGTCCATATTTGGGTTAGCTTGTTACTTGTATTAAGATCCAAAAGCTCAATTAGGAATGAGCGCCTGAACAATTGTTGTTCAGGAGGTTAGTGGTTCGACTCCACCGGGATCTATCTATTGTTTCAATGTCCAAATTTTAGATCTATTGTTATTTGTCCACCTAATCATTTTATTTATGAACTTATTTTATCTTATTTGTGCACTTTAATTCTAGAAGCTCAAATAGAAGGTTTTAAAGAAATTTACTTGGCCTTTTTAGCCTCAATACATCATGTATTAGATTTGATTGCATATTTCGCTTGTTTATGTTGTTGTGCAGATTCCAACAACACTCGCAGTTGTAGGATCATGTGTAGGTTCCATAGATGCCTCACTTTGGATGTAAATTCTGTTTTTGGCTGATTTTTCTTATGCTTTACATTGAGCTTATGCAATCTATAAGTAATATTATTCTTGCACTCTATGGTATTATTCTTGCACTTGATAGTATTATTCTTGCACTTTTGTAATTTTTGCTAAAATCTACAATATTTGCTAAAATATGAAATCTGTAATCTAGGTATGTTTTTATGCTTATTCTACAATGATTATTAAAGGATCCCAGATCTACAACCCAGAAAAAGGTGCTTGGACTGAGCAAGTATCTGGCATTGTTGTGATTATTAAAGGACCTGCTCAGCAAGTATCTGGAATTGTTGTGAATCTATTTGCTGCTCATACGCTTGAGAAATCTTCCTCTAAAGCCAATATTCATGATCTTAAACTCAAGGTGATTTATGAACCCGCTCAACAGCTTCTCTGTCATCCCCTTCATGCACTTCATCACTTTATTCTTGCACTTTGTAGTCTTAATTGTGCACTTCAGAATCTTATTCATTCACTTTATCATTTTATTTATGCACTTTATAATCTTAATTGTGCACTTCAGAATTTTATTCACGCACTTCATCATTTTATTCTTGCACTTTATCATTTTATTTATGCACTTTATCATCTTAATTGTGCACTTCATAATCTTATTCATGCACTTCATATTATTATTCATACACTTTATCATTTTATTGTTGCACTTTATCATTTTATTTATGCAATTTATAATCTTCATTGTGCACTTCAAAATTTTATTCATGCACTTTATCATTTTATTTATGCACTTTATAATCTTAATTGTGCAGGTCATAATTGATGTCTCTAAAATAGCCATGTTGGAATTCACAGTTTAGTTCCATATTCTATACACTTTGCATATTTCGGGTTGGGAATATGTCGAATTTATGTAGTATATGCTTATTTGCCAGAAATGGAGATCTACATAAGTTTCTGTTTAATATTGCAGAATATGGAGCCATTTCGGGAGAAAACCAAAAAGCAAAGACGAAGCCTGAAGAGTCCTCGATATCGACTTCATTTCGTCGATATCGACAAACCATGTCCGGACACACCCTGATCGAGGAGCACCATGTCGAGAAGCCAAGGAACAAAGTTACCCGACTCCAGCACATTCCTCGATATCGAGTTAGTTACTCGATATCGACAAAGCATTGAAGACCAGCCCGGAGTCGAGGAGAGCCTGATCGAGGATGCCGTGGAGAGCTACTCGACTTGACCAGACAGCCGGACACTGAGCAACACCAGTCCTCGATATCGAGGAAACTTATCGATATCGACAAGACAAAGTCACCTGGCCGAGCAACATCGAGAAGAAGCTACCCGACATGCCGAGCCAGCCAAGTCGATGAAGCCGCCCTCCTCGATATGGAGGAAACTCCTCGATTTCAACAAAACCAGAAGCGCGCACCTGAGCCAGTCCGAGGAAGAGCTACTCGACCATGCCGCTGAAGCTGAAGTCGATGACCACCTTACTCGATATTGAGTAAATTACTCGATATCGAGGAGATCTATCCGGAAGCCGCGTACGCGGTTTGAGCTGTCCTACACGGTTTTGGATTCCTTGAAGCCGAAGGTTGTCCGAGTCTATCAAGATCTATCCGATTCTATCCAAGTTTACCAAGGTCCACCCATGGAGGAGAAGATTTATCCACTTGAAGATATTTTTAGATATAATTTCCTTTTTGGATTTATTTATGTTATTCCATTTATTTATCTTTAAGCTTTTGGATATAGATTTAGATATAGATAGAGATTTCTATCCTTGAATAGCAAGGATTAGAAGCCTATAAATAAAGCCTTAGGGGGCTGAGTTTTATTCATTCCATCACACAGCAATTCAATTTCAGTAGGAGAAGTAGTAGAGATAGAGAGTGAGTAGCCAAGAGGAGTTGGTGAAGCGAGAGCGAAATTGGCTTCCTTTGGTTGTAAGCTCTGTTTAATTTAATGCAAGTAGTTATTTTCTTTCAATCGATGTCTGCAATTGCGATGAAGCGCGAGTAGTCCACCCACTTCTGGGGTTGGGGCGAGCCCGACGATATCCTTGCATGTTTGAGGTAAATATCTGACTTTTATCATGTTTTAAGCATCTGCTACTTGTTATGTGTTTATTACCCATCTAATGGAGGTCCATGCTAACTACTTGGATTGTAAACATAAAATCAGTAGAGACAGTTAGGGTTTCTTGAAAGAGTTGTCCAATTGTTTGAAAAGGCGAAAGCTTGGTCCTTCGATGCAATTTACATGATTATCTGTTTTATTTCTGCCTTATGCATGCTTGGTTATTGTTGTTGCAAACCCCAATCTTGGAAGTCTTTTACGTAAAGTTTATTTCGAGAATCCCAAAGCCTTGTTTTTACTTTATTTCGTTTTTTTATGTTTTTCCCTCCTCGATATCGACTAACTCTTGTCGATATCGAGTTACTGATCCCCGATCCAGATCGCCATAGCTTCTCCTGTGCAGGTGTTCGACAAGATCATCATCGACATTGACGACTCTACTCGATATCGAGTAAAGGCTAGTCGATATCGACTAAAACCGTCGGTGACTGCTGCTGTGCTGTTCGACTTGTCCGAACTTCTATCGACTAACCCTGGTCGAGATCGACAACCTGTTTTATTTAATGCAAGTAGTTATTTTCTTTCAATCGATGTCTGTAATTGCGATGAAGCGCGAGTAGTCCACCCACTTCTGGGGTTGGGGCGAGCCCGACGATATCCTTGCATGTTTGAGGTAAAGATCCGACTTTTATCATGTTTTAAGCATCTGCTACTTGTTATGTGTTTATTACCCATCTAATGGAGGTCCATGCTAACTATTTGGATTGTAAACATAAAATCAGTAGAGACAGTTAGGGTTTCTTGAAAGAGTTGTCCAATTGTTTGAAAAGGCGAAAGCTTGGTCCTTCGATGCAATTTACATGATTATCTGTTTTATTTCTTCCTTATGCATGCTTGGTTATTGTTGTTGCAAACCCCAATCTTAGAAGTCTTTTACATAAAGTTTATTTCGAGAATCCCAAAGCCTTGTTTTTACTTTATTTCGTTTTTCTAAGTTTTGCCCTCCTCGATATCGACTAACTCTTGTCGATATCGAGTTACTGATCCCCGATCCAGATCGCCATAGCTTCTCCTGCGCAGGTGTTCGACAAGACCATCATCGACATCGGCGACTCTACTCGATATCGAGTAAAGGCTAGTCGATATCGACTAAAACCGTCGGTGACTGCTGCTGCGCTGTTCGACTTGTCCGATCTTCTATCGACTAACCCTAGTCGAGATCGACAACCTGTTTTATTTAATGCAAGTAGTTATTTTCTTTCAATTAATGTCTGCAATTGCGATGAAGCGCGAGTAGTCCACCCACTTCTGGGGTTGGGGCGAGCCCGACGATATCCTTGCATGTTTGAGGTAAAGATCCGACTTTTATCATGTTTTAAGCATCTGGTACTTGTTATGTGTTTATTACCCATCTAATGGAGGTCCACGCTAACTGCTTGGATTGTAAACATAAAATCAGTAGAGACAGTTAGGGTTTCTTGAAAGAGTTGTCCAATTGTTGGAAAAGGCGAAAGCTTGGTCCTTCGATGCAATTTACATGATTATCTGTTTTATTTCTGCCTTATGCATGCTTGGTTATTGTTGTTGCAAACCCCAATCTTGGAAGTCTTTTACATAAAGTTTATTTCGAGAATACCAAAGCCTTGTTTTTACTTTATTTCGTTTTTTTAAGTTTTGCCCTCCTCGATATCGGCTAACTCTTGTCGATATCGAGTTACTGATCCCCGATCCAGATCACCATAGCTTCTCTTGTGCAGGTGTTCGACAAGACCATCATCGACATCGATGACTCTACTCGATATCGAGTAAAGGCTAGTCGATATCGACTAAAACTGCCTGTGACTGCTGCTGCGCTGTTCGACTTGTCCGGTCTTCTATCGACTAACCCTAGTCGAGATCGACAACCTGTGGTCGACTTCTGTTCGTGAGATTAATTTGCCGCCTAGGATACGCTGACACGCTTCCTCGTGGATCGATCCTGACTTCCCACTACTGCATCGGGAGGAAGTCTTGTAATTATTTGCACGGGACGGAATCTGGTTTGCTTTGATTTATTTATATTTTAATTGCAAGTCTTGATTTCCTCCTATCAACAATAATCTTATTTATACACTTCATATTATTATTTATACACTTCATTATTTTATCTGATTATTGATGCACTTTATCATTTTATTCACGCACTTTATCATTTTATTCACGCACTTTATAATCTTAATTGTGCATTTCATAATCTTATTTATGCACTTCATATTATTATTCATACACTTCATTATTTTATCCGCTTATTTATGCATTTTATCATTTTATTCTTGCACTTTATAATCTTTATTGTGCATTCCATAATCTTATTCGTGCACTTCATGATTTTATTCTTACACTTTATCATTTTATTTGTGCACGTTATCATCTTATTTATGCACTTTATCATTTTATTTTTGCACGTTATAATCTTATTCATGAACGAGAACAAAAGCAAGACAATCATAAATAGCGTAGGCGGGATTTGAACCCGCGTCTGTGTGCATAGCACATTGCTCTCCCATTTTAATCTAATGGGCTTTTAATGGCACATCATGCATATTAATGCAATTTTAGAATACAATTGTGCAATCTGAACTATATTAAGTGCAAAAATAAGATATATCACTGCAATTTAAGATAACAATTGTGCAATTTGAAGTCAATAAGTAGTAGAAGCCAAGTATTATACTTGGTTTCTAAAATAGTAAAACAAAATTTGGCTTTGTGTCACTGCATTCCTCAATGGACTTCCAAAGACTAATTTTCTTAAGACTATATATGGATGAGGATGTAATTTACAAATCTTCCATGTGCAGAATTACAATGGGCTTTAGCATCATGAGAGAAAGAAAGAAAATAAGAATTCAAATTGATCAAAGCACTTATAAGACTTCAACATCTATTCTCTTCAATACCTTCCATGAAATTAAACAGCTAGCTAGATAGGGATGATCTTGATGATGTAAAGGCTGATCAGACTCAAATAGTTTGATAACTACAGAACAAATAGCTTTCAACCACCTTAAACAAACCCTTTTCTTGTTTCATGAGAGCACCAAAACAGCCCATATTTTCTGTTTCATGATAGAAAACTGAAATTTGATTTGCTGAAGATCTAGACAAGCAATTAATTCAACAAACTTAAAATTAACAGCAAACTGAATTTTAATTTTTAGAAGGTTGAAAAACATGTCCAAACCGAGAACTATTATATTCGAGTTAGGCATCAATCCGACTGAAAACCTTAAATTGGCCTCAAATGAAGCACGCATCCCATATGCCTTTATTTTCGAGTACCAGAGATATATGAAGAAGACCAAGCGACAGAAAACCTTACATTGCCCTCCAATGAAGCTCTATCAGGGCCATAGGAGCCATTGGAATACCACAAAAACGACTGATAAAGTAGAGAAAAGGAAACAAGAGGAAGAACTTACCTCCCACTACGACTCCATACATACTTAATCCGATATTTGAGTTGAATGAATTGATTTAAATTGAGAAATAGGCATTCACATTCTTTGAATTCTATCACTGATCTGTAGAAAAGCAAACGAAACCCTAATATGCAGTTTCATGGTTGCAAAAAGATAAAAGGAAGAACAAAAAGGGCATGAATGATGGAGGACTCCCCTTAACTATGGCCAAATGCAGCCACAAAATCGAACACATGAACCCAACATATAAGTGATAGTAATACTAAATCTATAATCTTGAAATCAAGAACGCGTGAAGGAGAGGTACCTTCCGTAAGAGTTGCTGGATTGTATCAAAAACTCCAGCAACTGTACCAAGTGAAATCTTGTAGTCTACCAAGTACCAACACATGAACGCGAATCAAAATTCCAAATCAGACAATATTATTTATATCCAAGACATTTTATCAATCACCTAGTAGGCATGGAATTACCCATAACTCAATATCGATTTCTCTACTAGGCATTTTATCAAACACCTAGAAGGCATGAATTTACCAATCTCAATCTCAATTTCAAATCCACAAATCTCAATCTCAATCTCAATCCAATTTCCATCAATCAAATTTCATAAATTCAATCCAACAATTTCAATCCACTGATTAAGTAATTCAGAAGTACAAAAATACAATCTCGATCAAATCAAATCGAAACATAGCTAAAAGAATAGGGTGGAGATGCATACAGTAGAGACATGAAGCTTCGAATTCGTCCCTCGCTTCGTCGATCAAATCGCGAGCTGCTGTCGTCGTTAGAGGAACAATAATGTTGGAGCGGGAGCGAGTTGGAGATAGAGGAGCAGAGGGGCGGCGCTGGGCTCCTAGTCGACGGCGGCGAGCGCAAATGGAAGGGTGGTGAAGAGAGGGGCGAGATATGGGATGATGAACAGGGAGAACTAGATATGAGCGTAGAGGGAGATCTGGGATGATGAACATGAAGAATGGGAAGGATGAACAGAGCGGTGAAGAATGGGAAGGATTTCTTTTTTTTTAATCAGCCCGTGCCTCCCAAAGTAGACCCATTTTCATTATAAGAGGTTTTTTCATTTTAAGCCCCTTTTCATTTGAACCATTACCTATATATATATATATATATATATATACACGGATCGACTCGGGTGAAAACCTCAAATTAGGGTGAAAGCCATGATGTTGTAGGAGAAAATCGAGTTTAAAATATAAAAAAATAGATCAAACCAGATTCGTGCCCCAGCAAATAATTACAAGACCTCCTCCCGATGCCGCAGTGGGAAGTTAGGATCGATCCACGAGGAAGCGTGTCAGCGGATCCAAGGCAGCGGAGAAATCTCACGAACAGAAGTCGACCACAGGTTGTCGATCTCGACTAGGGTTAGTCGACAGAAGATCGGACAAGTCGAGCACAGCTCAGCAGCAGCTCCCGGTTGTTTTGGTCGAGATCGAGTAAGCCTTACTCGAGATCGAGCAAGCTTGTCGACGTCGATGAATCCTTTGTCGATCACCTGCACATAGAAGCTACAGCGATCTAGATAGAAAATCAGTAACTCGATATCGAGGAGTGCTATTCGATATCGAGGAAGGCAAAAACTAAAATGAAAGAAAGTAAAAACAAAGGCTTTGGGACTTCGAAAATAAACTTAATGTAAACGACTTCCAAGATTTGGGTTTGCAACAACGATAACCAAGCATGCATAAGGCAGAAATAAAACAGATAATCATGTGAATTGCATCAAAGGACTAAGCTTTCGCCTTTTCCAACAATTAGACAACTCTTTCAAGAAACCCTAATTGTCTCTACCGATTTTATGTTTATAATCCAAATTGTTAGCGTGGACCTCCATTAGATGGGTAATAAACACACAACAAGTAGTAGATGCTCAAAACAAGATAAAAGTCGGATCTTTACCTCAAATATGCATGGCTATCGTCGGGCTCGCCCCAACTCTAGAAGTGGGTGGACTACTCGCGCTTCATCGCAACCTCAGACATTGATGTATGAAAAGAAACTTGCATTAAACTAAATTCAAAGCCTTTACAATCCCGGCAATCCAACTCTCGTTGAATGCCAAAACCCTAAAACCTTCGAACTCCTAAACTTCTCTGTGACTACTTCTCTAGCTTCTGAATTGAATGAATCCTAAAATCAGCCCAATGGGCTTTATTTATAGCCTTCTACTCCTTGCTATTCAAGGATAGAATATCTCTATCCATATCTAAATCTATATCTAAAAGCTTTAAAGATAAATAAATGGAATAACATAAATAAATCTAAAAAGGGAAATTATATCTAAAATCCTAAAATATCTTCAAGTGGATAAATGTTCTCCTCCATGATGGATCTTGATAGAATCAGATAGAACTCGGCAATCTTCGGCCCCAAGTAATCCCAATCCGAGTAGGACAGCTCATACCGCGTAACGTGTCTCCGGACATCTTTCCTCGATCTCGAGTAAATTACTCGATCTCGAGTAGCTCGGACATCGACTTCGGCTTGGCTCGGCGTCTCGGGTAGCCGGTCCTCAACATGGCTCGGATAGGTGATTCTTATGCTTGTCGATATCGAGTAAAGTACTCGATATCGAGTAAGTGTTGCTCGGCATGTCTTCGTCTTCGGCTTCTCGATCAGCTTGTCTTCTTCGACTCCGGGTTGGTCTTCAGATCTTGTCGATATCGAGTAAAGTACTCGATATCGAGTAACTTTCTGGAGCCGGGTAACTTTGCCTTCAGTTCCTTGATCTGGACTGTCCTCGACCAGGCACTGCTCGGACACTTTTGGTCGATATCGAGTAAATCTCTCAGCTTTCTGCTCTGTTCTTAAAACGCACTTTCCCGAATCCTCGTTTGTCGGATTGACGCATATGATCATGCGTTGGAAAGCTCTTTTCGAGGGCTACAACTTTCATGAAGACATCAAAGCTTGATTCAGAATGATAAATACCGAAAAATGGCCTTTTCTCCAGCTGCACCATTCTTAGCTTCTTCATGACTTTCCTTTAAGCTCCAAAGTGCGTCCGATTTCTGCGAAATATATAACAAAAACTTGTGTAGACCTCCATATATTGCAAATAAACATAAACTACACATATTTTGTATTATTTTAACCCAAATGTATGAAATATATGCAGAAAACGATATAAAAGTAACTATAAAACATGGCAAATTAGGCTCACAACAAACACCTCATACTTAAGCTTGCTTGTCCTCAAGCAATACTTTTAAATTGTCATTCAGGGGAAGAAATCAAAACTCTCAACATCATAGATTCATTGTCATATGTCCTTGCAATCAATTACCATCCTCGAAAAGGTACTAGTGTCACAAATCCATGCATGTGCAAATAAAAGCAACATCTACTCATAAAAGGAGGGTTATGCAAAAACAATTTATGTGACAAAGCAACAATAATCAAGAGGACTTTTATTAAGCTCAATAAGGAGTAGATTGGTAAAAGGCTAAAGGTGGGCTATATTTGGCAATGTGGTGCTAATAATCTGGGGAAATGGAGTACTTTCATACCACATCCCTTCTTCATAAGATTCATCATCTTTTATAATGCTTTTATCAATAATAATGCTTTTACCTCTCTAACCCCATCACTGCCTTCTCGCGAGTCGCAAACATGGGTGTCATGAATGGCCCAAGATACTTAGTGCTTTGGACTCCTCACCTGTGTGTCCCATCTCGCCAAACTATTATCTCAGCGAGCAGGGTCGATCTACCTTTATCTCCTGAGGTAACCGGATTTTCTTTCACTCATTCAATTTTCCATAAATTTCAAACAATTTCCTTCCAAACTCCAAATAATGATAACAACACAACAACCATTTAACATCTTCATGATGTAACATCATTCTGAACATAATCCCCAGATAGGAAATAAGGTAAAGAATGGCAATATTTAGATCATGTGGAGCAAATATATGAAATAAGGCATAATATGGCTTTTGTGATGCATAAGCATAGGTAAGGCTAGGATTTTAAACATATGAGCATTATATGGAAATATAAAGTCCTCCATCCTCTTATCATGCAACATGTCAAAAGCAATATCAATTTTTACATCCTTTCACGGTTTTCAAGAAAATATGCATTTCATTGTGACTTCCCTTTACTAGGCAATTTCATGCTATATCTCTAATGAATCCAATTTTGCATCGTCGAGTTCAATATTTGTCTTCCATGACATTAATAAAAAAAAATTCAATGGGGGTCATTTTTATAAACTTTGGAAAACATGCATGTAAGCACATAAATCAATAATGAATTCCAAAATAGCTATGTATAAGCAATTCAAGAAATAAACCTTAAATATGCACAAATATGGTCAAATATATCAAATATGCATGAAGTAAGCCCTTCCCCCACCTCATACTTAAACATTAGATTGTCCTCACTGTATAAAAAATAAGGGTAAAGAAAGAATCTCACTAGACAGATGTGCAGGGCTTCAAAATCGAGTGCAATGTTGTTGGGCCTAGTCCGATTTTAGCTTGCTTCTATCCCCATGGACCTGAAAAATGTAGAAGAGAAATACCCACAATAGAAAAAGTAAAAGTTCCAAACCAAAAACAAAAGCAACAATGTCCAAAAGTCCCAAAAATAAATGTCTATTTACAAGCTCTAGATTTTATAGTCGCTAGGCCGACTTCTTCATTAAGCATTAGCCTGGCTCATCTTTGTCCGGAGGTATAGGTGGATCTGGTGGTTCCTCCGGTGCTGGGAAGCGTGGGATGTCATCCAGGGGCGTCATGTGAAGAAGCTTAAACCTCCCCGAGTGGACGCTCCATGGCTCCACCCATCCATCTTCCTGGGCTCCAGCTGGCATGCATAAAGGAATATATAAAGGAAATTTGCATACCTCATCATCATACCTCTTCGGCTCCATTGGTTGATTTGTTTGCGCGTCTCCACCACAGAAAAACGGTGGGGTGGGAAGAGATATTTCCACCTCATCATGCGGAGCTTCATGCCACTTTGCGAGGACCCCATACTTGAATATGAACATCGGTTGCTCAAAATCGTCGGGGATAGCCTTCACCTTATAACGCAAAAGTGACTTTGAAACAACATGGGCAACGACGTCCAACTTCTTCTTTTCTGGCTCTTCTTCTTCTTGAGGTTCTTCAAATGGTTTTTCAAAGACAGAGGGCAAAGTTGGAATTGAGATAGCGGAAGGACATACCTGTGTATCGACTAGAGATATATCGATATCGATTGGAGATGGGTCGACATCGACTAGGTGTTGGTCAAGGTCGACCTCAGGTTCAGATCCTTCTTCTAGCAGGATTGGGGCTTCCGGGGTGATTCTGACGATGTTTGTAGCTTCCTGAATGCCCGTACACCTTCAAGTCATGCCTCCTTATCAATTATGTATAGCCATCTCAAATATTCAAATTCTTTTGCATACCGTCTCTCTCTTTCCCTTTCGAAATACTCGAGGGTGTCCTGCATATACCTGTAGAAGAAAACTCAAAGAAAACGTGAGATCTAACTACCTAAGGCGCGAATGATTGCTTCCCCGGCAACGGTGCCAATTTGTTGTAGGAGGAAATCGAGTTTAAAATATAAAAAAATAGATCAAACCAGATTCGTGCCCCAGCAAATAATTACAAGACCTCCTTCCGATGCCGCAGTGGGAAATAAGGATCGATCCACGAGGAAGCATGTCAGCGGATCGTAGGCAGCGGAGAAATCTCATGAACAGAAGTCGACCACAGGTTGTCGATCTCGACTAGGGTTAGTCGACAGAAGATCGGACAAGTCGAGCACAGCTCAGCAGCAGCTCCCGGCGGTTTTGGTCGAGATCGAGTAAGCCTTACTCGAGATCGAGTAAGCTTGTCGACGTCGATGAATCCTTTGTCGATCACCTGCACACAGAAGCTACAGCGATCTGGATCGATCAGTAACTCGATATCGAGGAGTGCTATTCGATATCGAGGAAGGCAAAAACTAAAATGAAAGAAAGTAAAAACAAAGGCTTTGGGACTTCGAAAATAAACTTAATGTAAACGACTTCCAAGATTGGGGTTTGCAACAACGATAACCAAGCATGCATAAGGCAGAAATACAACAGATAATCATGTGAATTGCATCAAAGGACTAAGCTTTCGCCTTTTCCAACAATTAGACAACTCTTTCAAGAAACCCTAATTGTCTCTACCGATTTTATGTTTATAATCCAAGTTGTTAGCATGGACCTCCATTAGATGGGTAATAAACACACAACAAGTAGTAGATGCTCAAAACATGATAAAAGTCGGATCTTTACCTCAAATATGCATGGCTATCGTCGGGCTCGCCCCAACCCTAGAAGTGGGTGGACTACTTGCGCTTCATCGCAACCTCAGACATTGATGTATGAAAAGAAACTTGCATTAAACTAAATTCAAAGCCTTTACAATCCCGGCAATCCAACTCTCGTTGAATGCCAAAACCCTAAAACCTTCGAACTCCTAAACTTCTCTGTGAACTACTTCTCTAGCTTCTGAATTGAACGAATCCTAAAATCAACCCCATGGGCTTTATTTATAGCCTTCTACTCCTTGTTATTCAAGGATAGAATATCTCTATCCATATCTAAATCTATATCTAAAAGCTTTAAAGATAAATAAATGGAATAACATAAATAAATCTAAAAAGGGAAATTATATCTAAAATCCTGAAATATCTTCAAGTGGATAAATCTTCTCCTCCATGATGGATCTTGATAGAATCAGATAGAACTCGACAATCTTCGGCCCCAAGTAATCCCAATCCGAGTAGGACAGCTCATACCGCGTAACGCGTCTCCGGACATCTTTCCTCGATCTCGAGTAAATTGCTCGATCTCGAGTAACTCGGACATCGACTTCGGCTTGGCTCGGCGTCTCGGGTAGCAGGTCCTCGACATGGCTCGGACAGGTGATTCTGATTCTTGTCGATATCGAGTAAAGTAATCGATATCGAGTAAGTGTTGCTCGGCATGTCTTCGTCTTCGGCTTCTCGATCAGCTTGTCTTCCTCGACTCCGGGTTGGTCTTCAGATCTTGTCGATATCGAGTAAAGTACTCGATATCGAGTAACTTTCTGGAGCCGGGTAACTTTGCCTTTAATTCCTCGATCTGGCCTGTCGTCGACCAGGCACTGCTCGGACACTTTTGGTCGATATCGAGTAAATGTACTCGATATCGAGTAAATCTCTCAGCTTTCTGCTCTGTTCTTAAAACACACTTTCCCGAGTCCTCGTTTGTTGGATTGACGCATATGACCATGCGTTGGAAATCTCTTTTCGAGGGCTACAACTTTCATGAAGACATCAAAGCTTGATTCAGAATGATGAATACCGAAAAATGTCCTTTTCTCCAGGTGC
The DNA here is from genome assembly GCA_963922045.1 of Persicaria maculosa. Classification (NCBI taxonomy): domain Eukaryota; kingdom Viridiplantae; phylum Streptophyta; class Magnoliopsida; order Caryophyllales; family Polygonaceae; genus Persicaria; species Persicaria maculosa. The sequence continues at coordinate 38,823,971 of OY998253.1, read as the reverse complement.
ATCATTCTTAGCTTCTTCATGACTTTCCTTTAAGCTCTAAAGTGCGTCTGATTTCTGCGAAATATAACAAAAACTTGTGTAGACCTCCATATATTGCAAATAAACATAAACTACACATATTTTGTATTATTTTAACCCAAATGTATGAAATGTATGCAGAAAACGATATAAAAGTAACTATAAAATATGGCAAATTAGGCTCACAACACATGAGGAGCAATCTGATTGGCTAGATTTAATTAAATAGAAAAATAAGAAAAAGAGGGTTACTATTTACACGGGCATTTTTGCGCGGTTTACACGGTTGCAACCGCGTATTGCGAGTCCACGCTTTTTTTTTCCATTGTTTTCCTTTCTCCCAAATACACCTAATCTGGAAGAAGGGCTTCGTAGATGCAATTTGCCATCTCAAATGGAAGAAGAAGGGCTTCATCGCTGCAATTTGTCATCTCTAGATCGGGAAGAAGAAGGGCTTCGTCGCTGCTGCAATTTGCCATCTCCAGATCTGAAGAAGAAGGGCTTCATCGCAGCAATTTGCCATTGTGAGGTGCCCATGACTTCGATTTGAGGAAGTCATGCAATTGCTTTAGATCTGAAAGAGAAGCCCTTCTCCTTACCATGACCAGGGCTTCGTTTGCTTCAATTTGCCATTTTCAGATCTCGACGGTGCTATTCAGGAGGAGGGAGAAGCGTCTAGATTTGGGGCAATGGAGGAGGAAGAAGCCGTGATCGGCGTCAGAGCTACCGTCGGGTGGAGAGCCGGAAGAAGAGGAAGAGGGAGGAGCCGGAGGAGATGAGGCTAGAGACGAGGAAGGCAGATTGCTGGTGGCGACAAAAGATGAGACCATGGTAGGAGTCGCGGGGATGGAGGTTGACGGCGACGCAATCGGAGATTTCTTCGGAGAGGCGGTGGAGATTGGGCGACTGAGGAGCCCCAGCTGAGGTCAACGGCGGTGAATAGCATTGCAATGGCTTCAATTGTTAAGTCGGAGAGAGACATCGGAGAAGCTGCACCCTGAATTCTCTGCGCACTCGTACTCCGCGAACGCGCCTGCACTGCTGCACATACACTCTCGCGAACTTGTGATATGCAATTGCAATTGCTTTACGTGCAACTGGCGAAAAAATTCACTGTGTAAATAACGATTCTGAAAAAAAATAACATGCACGCGCAACTCTTTTTCTTATACTCCCTCTATCTCGCAATACTTGTTTTTTAGAGTAGTAAAGTTGTATCAAAATACTTTTTATTTTAGCTATAATTATTATCTTTATAGGTAATGATTGCTCTTTTTATAGGTGATAATTACTCCTTTTAGGTATTTCAGCCTATAAAAATAAAGTAAACATAGGTTTTATTAATAAGTGTGCATATAGCTAAAACAACAAGTTCTGCGAGACGGATGTAGTATCTAACATTTGAGGGTAAAATTGACCTTTCCTCTCAAATGGTGCATCAACTACCTCCGTAACTCCCTTGCAAGTCAGGAAACAGGAGACTTACAATGGTGGCTAGCGGCTCTTCGATGGCGACATGAGGCATATCAGCACTTGATGATGGTGGATGCGGCATCAGGAAGGTGTAACGAGTCCGAAAATGGTGGCAGGCGGCGGCGGAGGCCTTTCCCCCTCCCGTTATATTCATCTCTTTTTATCTCACTTTCAACGAAGACCTTGACGACTGCTCCATCGACGAACACCTCCGATGGCAGCACTGAACGAAGGCCTCGACGAGTCTATATTCAGCCTTTTTCGATCTGAAATTGACCTCGACTCTCGACCTCCGGTGGTGCATTGATGCGTTCAATTTAATTGATTTCTTTTAGATTTGAAATTAACGATGGTCACCTCCCCGGATGCGGCTCCGGTCCAGTTCCAAAATAACTGCAAGTTGCAGTTTGTCAATTTCCAACCATTGGATTACATCAATGGTTGGAATTAGTTTCTTTATAAAAAAAAAAAGAAAAAAGTCTGACTCATCCTGGTCCCCACCAACTCATCCCGCTCTTCCCATTATATTTTACAAAAGGTAACAATTTTGATTCACCTATACGGTTATGATCTTCAAAGATCAAATTTTACACGTTATCCTTCAATTAATTTATCTACTCGGATTAATAAAATTAGCTCAAAATCAAAAACATTTTATGCATCTAAATGGATCAAATTTTACACCCATAAGCGTATGATCTCCAACCCTTCGGAGTGTTGACATTGAAGCTAATCAATCAAGATGGAGGCTTCTGCGAATTGGATCCCTCAAGTAGGTATGGAGTTTGATTCCATAGATGATAGTTGGATGTTTTGGCTAGCATATGGAGGTAAAATGGTTTTAATGTACGAAGACAGTATGAAAACAAGAATAAGGAGGGAGTGATAACTTCAAGAAGATACGTGTGCGCAAAGGAAGGGCATCGTGTGATTGGTAAGGCAGAGAACTTGCAACAACGCTTTCGTGCTGAAACTAGAACTGGTTGCAAAGCTCGCATCGGGATACAATTGAACAAGGAAACTGGAAAGTATCAAATACATGATTTTGTGTCCGAGCATAATCATCCCTTGCATTTACCCGAAACTAGTCACTTGTTGTCATCGCAGAGAAAAATTTCAGAAGCCCAGGCACTTGAAATTGAGTTAGCTGATGACTCTGGAATCAAACCTAAAGCAGCTCATGAGTTTATAGGAGCACATGTTGGTGGATCAACCAATCTTGGCTACAGCTAGAGAGATCACAGAAATTACTTACAAAGAAAGCGACAACGGAACTTGATGTACGGGGAAGCCGGAAGTTTATTGAGGTACTTTCATACTCAAACTATAGAGAATCCTTCCTTTCAGTATTCCATTCAATTGGATAGTGAAGAGCAGATAACAAACATCCTTTGGGCCAATGTAAAAATAATTATAGATTATGCTTTATTTGGTGAGGTAGTTGCTTTTGACACTACATTTGGTACAAACAAGGAGCATAGGCCTCTTGGTGTATTTGTTGGATTTAATCACTTCAGAGAAGTTGTCATTTTTGGTGCTGCACTTCTTTATGACGAAACTATGGAGTCATTTAGGTGGTTATTTGAAACCTTTCTAGCAACACGTGATGATAAACCGCCAAAAACTATCTTCACCGAACAAGATATAGCCATGGGAAAGGCTATAGAGGAGGTAATGCCAGAAACTTTTCACGGACTATGTACATGGCACATAATGCAAAATGCAACGAAGCATTTAATTCATGATAGGGTTGATGTTCTTCGGGATTTTAAGGCTTGCATGTATGACTATGACATAGGGGCTGAATTTGAAGAAGCTTTCAATGCATTGCGTGAGAAAGTAACAAAAGGTTCTTGGTTGGATAGTATTTATGCCATGAAGAAAAACTAGGCAGAATGTTATATGAAAGATGTTTTTTCATTAGCGATGCGGAGCACACAAATAATTGAGAGCCTGAATCGGGATCTGAAAGATATTTGCATAGCAACATGGATATAATGCGGTTTTTTAAACACTTTGAGCGAGTTGTTAGGCAGAAGCGTCAAAATGAGATCAACTCTGAATTTGATTCTCGGGAAAAACTGCCTAGAATGAAGATGAAAAGGACACCTTTACTCAGATAAGTTGGTCAGCTCTACACTCCTAAAATTTTTGAAGCTTTTCAAGATGAATATGATTGGTCTACATTTGCCTATATCAAGCCACCAGTGCAAGATCAGCCAGATAATGAGTATAAAGTTGCAATTTCCAGCTTGGATGATAGCAAAGTTGCTGATGTAGATTATACGGTTTTTGGAAATTCTTTGACTCAAACAGTTTCATGTAGCTGCAAGATGTTTGATAGATTGGGGATACTATGTTCTCATGCGTTAAAGGTTCTTGATGCAATGAACATTAAATTGCTCCCTAAGAAATATATTATAAAACGATGGACTAAAGATGCACGAAGTGGAAGTGTACGAGATATCATTGGGCATATTGTTGTTGAAGATCCTCAGCTAGACACTACGCGAAGATATAGAGCTTTGTATCGCAAATTTGTGAATATAGCTTCTCGAGCTGCCAATTTTGAAGAATCTTCCTTATTTTTGGATAGCAATTTGAGTGTTGTTATTGATGAGGTTAATAAGATGTTCTCAAGCATACAGTTACAAGGGCATGAAGATACTTTGGTAATTCCTGATCTCAATGCAAGTGTTCAGCAAAGTAGTCCGATAATTTCTCACAATGTTGTCTTGAAGAAAAAAGACGGGAGAAAAGGTGGAAAACGGATAAAAGGTTGGAATGAAAAGCTACATAGAATGAAAAAGAAGAATTCAACTCAAGCTCCAGAAGGTCAATCAGTTGTACTTAATCAAAGAAAGAAGAAACCAACTCACAAAAATCAATCGTCAAAGGTATGTCTATTGTATACTCATGAAATGAAAATAAAAATAAAATATAGTACTGTTTATTATCAAATTTATTCTATTTATTTGTTGCTGATGTGTATGGTATTAAACAGGAAGTTAGAGATAAGCATATTTTGCCTCGCCAACAAAACGAATCAGCTGGTTATGTATATCAACATCCTCACATCTATGACAATGCCCGCCAAATGATTTATCACGATAACTTTACAATGCCCGCCAAATATTTTTAAAGTTTGCATTTTACCAACTCATTTTCCACTTGTTGATGTCCAAACTTCATTTTCTGATCTTGTTATATAAAGAATGTCTGAGATTGATCAATGAACACTGGAATTTCCAAATCCCTAAATTTCGATTCAAGGTACAATCACCAAATTGAAACAAAAAAAAAACCCAAAAATCCCTAAATTTCGACATATGAATCCATTCAATTCCAAAAATTCAACCACAAATCTTGAATTTCCAAATCTATATACCATAAATTTCTAAAACCCCAAATTGATAATACATACCTATTGTTCACCGTCGCTCAACACACCAACGTCGTTGCTGCCTTCTTGCCGTCTTCAATCGTCAACCATAATCTCAATCCTCTCCGCTCTTTGACTCAGTAGACCCATCCTCCAAGTTGGGCGATTGGGGGCGATTTTCTACGGGAAAGGAGATGGACTGATGGAGCTTGGATTGCGGCGGCGAGAAGCGAGAGAGATGGAGTAGGAGATGGACTGATGGAGCTTGATTGTGGTGGCGAGAAGCGAGAGAGAGAGAGAGAGAGAGAGAGAGAGAGAGAGAGAGAGAGAGAGGGAGTAGGATATGGACTAATGGAGCTTGGGTTGCGGCCGGCGAGAAGCGAGAGAGGCCTCACATATTTTATTTTGTTTTGTTATTTAATAATAATAAAAATAGAACTAATCCTGAACCTACAATTAAATGAATGTCAGAGATTACGCTCAACTGTACCGTACAATTAATTTAGAACTACACGGGAGTCGAACCCCACCTCCCCCTGTGCTATGGAGGTTCAATTTGACGAAATTGACAAGTCTGATACTCAATTTGAGGAAATTCATCCTTTTTTCCATATCCAAATTGGAGATTTGAGAAAAAGAGGACCAAAATCTGCGCTGTGAATCTATCGGAATGGGAGATAGAGCAAAATCTATAGCTTTTTGTTAATTTTTTAATAATTATAAAAAGATGACCAACTTTATATTTGGAATTTTGCATTAATGGCCCAAATTTTTAGAATTTTATAGTTTGCTTACTAATAATTATGTTTGTGGTAAAGTTTTAGAATTTTATATTTTCCTTACTACTAATTAAGAGGTAAAAATAATAGGAGAATTATAATGTATTATATGAACCCACTTTACCCAAATCATAATTTTATTTCCCATGAATCATTTTTGAGTGATGCCATTTAAATGATTTTTTTCTCTTTAATTCACTTTTTCTATATCTAAATACTATATCTTCATTTTTTTCTATATCTATATACTATATCTTCAATTTTTTTTTATGATGTATTGCCGATATTTAGGGCAACATATAAACATAGGTTCAAGATTTTAATCCTGAACCTAATTTAATAAATTAAACAAGCATGAAATGTAATGTAGCAAGTATTATGAAAGACCTTAAATGGAGGTAATAAATAATAAAAAAATGAAGATAATAGTAACATTGCAAAATGTCAATTTAAGACTAAATATAACTATGAGTTCGAGATTTTTAATTTCTTCAACCTACTTTAAATAGAGGCAATATATCATGAAAAAAAAAACTTTAACTACTTAATAAACAAACATGAAATGTAAGCCATCAAGATAGGAATTTAGGGATAGATATAACTATGGGTTCAAGATTTAAAAATCTTGAACCTACTTAAATATATGTAACCATGAAACAAACTTGAACCTACTTAATAAACCAATGTAAAATTTAAATCAACAAGGTTTATCAAACACTTTAAATAGATGCAATAAATTAGGAAATGTAGGAAATACATCACGAAAACAAAAATGAAGATAGTAGTAACATTAAAAGACTTGAATTTGCGGTAGATATAACTATAGGTTCAAGATTTCAAAATCTTGAACCTACGGTAAATGGAGACCATACACCATGAAAAAAACTTGAACCTACTCCATAAACCAACATGATATGTAGTGAAGGTCAGCAAGTAATCACTTTAGAGCTATATATAATTATGGGCTTAAGATTTAAAAATCTTGAACCTACGTTAAATGGAGGCAATACATCATCATAAAACTTGAACCTACTTAATTAATAAACCGACATGAAATGTAAGACAACACGTCACTGTAGGGCTATATATAACTATGGGTTCAAGATTTTAAAAATCTTGAACCTACTTTAAACGGAGGCGATACATCATAATAAAAACTTGAACCTACTTAATAAATCTCCTTGAAATGTAAGACAATAAGATGTCACTTTAGGGTTATATATAACTATGGGTTCAAGATTTAAAAATCTTGAACCTACTTTAAGTGGAGGCAATACATCATAATAAAACTTGAACCTACTTAATAAACCGACATTAAATGTAAGAGATAGGGCTTTATATAACTTGAACCTACTTAATAAACCAACATGAAATTTAAATCAACAAGGTTTATCAAACACTTTAAATAGATGCAATAAATCAGGAAATGTAGGAAATACATCATGAAAACAAAAATGAAGATAGTAGTAACATTAAAAGACTTGAATTTGAGGTAGATATAACTATAGGTTCAAGATTTCAAAATCTTGAACCTACGGTAAATGGAGACCATTCACAATGAAAAAAACTTGAACCTACTCCATAAACCAACATGAAAGGTAGGCCAACAAGATGTCACTTTAGGCTATATATAATTATGGGTTTAAGATTTAAAACTCTTGAACTTACTTTAAATTGAGAAAATACATAATAATATAACTTGAACCTACTTAATTAATAAACCGACATGAAATGTAAGACAACAAGTGATTGTAGGGCTATATATAACTATGAGTTCAAGATTTTAAAATCTTGAACCTACATTAAACGGAGGCGATACATCATAATAAAAACTTAAACCTACTTAATAAACCTCCATGAAATGTAAGACAATAAGATGTCACTTTAGGGCTATATATAACTATGGGATCAAGATTTAAAAATCTTGAACCTACTTTAAGTGGAGGCAATACATCATAATAAAACTCGAACCTACTTAATAAACCGACATGAAATGCAAGACATAGGGCTATATATAACTATGGGTTCAAGATTTTTAAATTCTAAACCTACTTTAAATAAAGAAAATACAATATGAAATTAACTTGAAACTACTTAATAAAACCATAATTATATAAAAAAAAATTGAACCTGGTTAATACAAAATGAGCAGCCATAAATATAAGTAGCCATAAATATAAGTTCAAGATTTAATAAAATCTCGAACCATAATTATATATAAATTCTTTTCCCTAACTATATGTTTAAGATCTAATAATTATATAAAAAAAAACTCAAACCATAATTATTATGTAGGTTCAAGATTATTTTCTATAACGCTAGTTAAAGATTTTTATAACAATAGGTTTAAGATTTTATAACTATAGGTTAAAAATTTTATTAAGTAGGTTCAAGATTTTAAAACTTTGAACTCATAATTATAAAAAAATTTTTAAAAAAATATAGGTTAAAATTTGTATTAAGTAACCTATAATTTTTCATGTTTATAGAAAAAAAAATTAAATCTATAATTTTTGGAACAAAGGATTCATCGCCTAATTGATACTCCGTATTGTTTTTATAGGTTGAAAGGTTGAAAAACCAATATAAATTAAGTTAAAAAGATTCAATTAATTAATTCATACTCCGTAGAAACTTTCTAGCCGAATTGAATGATACAGTATTGTTTTCAAGTACGGCAGATATTCAAGCCGAGTAGCTCGGTTGGAACTCGTTCGAATTTGAAAACGAGCCGAGTTCGAGGTCAAGCTCGAGCTCGGCTCGAACACAACCAAGTTTATCGAGTTCGGCTCGAACACAAACGAGCTTATCGAGCTCGAGCTCGAGCTTGGTTTCCTACTGGCGAGCCGAGCTTGAGCAAGCTTTTAGGCTCGAATACAAACTGAGCTCAAGCTTGAACACCCAGTACTCGAGCTCGTGAGCTCGTATATCACCCCTATTTTCAAGTAATGATGGAGGCAACGTGAATGCGTAGGTTTCACCAACAGCGCGCAACGCGTGTTTTTCTTTTTAAATTGAGCAGTCCGCGTGAATTATTTAATTGCACCTTCAACCAATCAAATTGGTCCTCACGATTTTTACCATAATTTTGGTTTTTACCATATATATATATATGGGGTGGATCAATTGTGCGCACCTTTTACTGTGTAATTTGTGCACAATTGTGGACCCTTGAATTGATTGTGATGGATGGAGAAGATTAAAAAGAGTTTCTTTTTTTAAAAATAAATTATAGGTGGGACCCGCAACATTAAAACAAAACTCTCATACGTGGGCGCGCGTGTACAGAGGGAGGGGAGGTATTTGGTGACTAGTGGGGCCCGCTTCAAAATAAAAAGAAAAAAAGAAAGTGGTGTTGATTCAATATCTTTTAGTTTCGAATCCCATGCCTTCGGGATTTTTTTATTTATCTTCTAATTACGTAGTTTATCTATATTTTATTTATTTATAAAGATTTAGATTTAGATAAAAATAAAACATTAAATTTATTAACAATATCGGTTGTGATGCAATCAAAGATATGTATAAAGATTATTCACCATAATTATCAATTTTTTTAGGAAAATCTTAGATTATTAATTTTATTCCTTACACTTACATATGACGCATTATTCGGTGGAATACAAGCATTATTCGGTGACTTTCTAATGACTATTCGTTTATAGAAGATATTTTTTTTATCGCAACACATCAACTATGAATTGTTTCGGTGAAACGTGAAACATTATTCGGTGAAATATGCTATATTATTCATTAAAATCGTAAGTATTGTTTAGGGATTTGAGGTTTCTTTTCTTTTTTATAAAGTTTTAGATTGAGATAAACACAAAATATTATTTTGATTCAAAAAATCGGTTGTGATGTACTAAAAGATATGGTTAGGTGGTCAATTATTTAGTGGAATTCTTATTTTTACGAGGTACACAGAAGCGATTAATAACTGTATAACCATGAATAAGTAATTTTTTAGGATTATACGGTTGAATCAATCGATTTATCGCGCATATTGAACAATAATTGAGAGATTATTCAGTGAAATTCTTATTTTTACGAGGTACACAAAAGCGATGAATAATTGCATAACTGTTGTGAATAAGTAAATTATTAGAATCATTCGGTTGAATCGGTCAATTTAATGCGTACATTGAAAGATAATTGGGAAATTATTCAGTGAAATAATTATTTTTACGAGGTACACAAAAGCGATGAATAATTGTATAACCATTGTGAATAAGTAAATTTTTCGAATTATTAGGTTGAATCGGTCGATTTAACGCGTACATTGAACGATAATTGGTGGATTATTCAGTGAAATTCTTATTTTTACGAGGTACGAAAAAAAATCAAATCAAAAGACCCCCAATCTAGCCCCAAATAATCATCCAAATAAACTCTCATACTGTCCACAATCAAATAAGATGAATCACAAGTTCTTGTCAAAAAAAAAACCCCAAATAATCACCCAAATAAACTCTCAAGTGGTTGAATAATATAGGCTAAATGCATTAATAATCAGTTTTCTCTGCAAAAAATCTAAATCGAGCCTAAATATGTAAAAAGGTTTATGCTTATCTATTAATGGAGTCCCTTTCTTCAACCTTTGAGCAACCGATGTTAGATGACTCCAATCGGACCCCCGACCACCGCCCTGCATCCACGCGAACTCGGAATCGGACCACCGGCAACCGCCTTGCCTCCACCGATTCTTGCCCGTGTGCAACCCACTCAAAGCCGCTACTCTTATCTTTGAATCGCCGCCTAAAATGCCAAACTGAAGGTCCTCACCGGTGAAGCTTCGAAGATTGTGAGAGAGGGCCCACCGCACCGATTGTACTGTACACGTATGGAAGAAGAGAAAGTGGTCTTCTTTTAACTACCTAGGACTCACGCGCTCACTCTCTCCGTTTGGGTGGATGTTTGCACAATTCAATTTTTCTTTTTTAAATTACACGTACATGTGGTCCTTTATTAGCCATCAATTTCTATGAGATCAAGGGCTCATAACTATGCACAAGGTATATCGTAAGAGGTGTGCACAAGCGAACCACCCTCTATATATATATAAGGGTGCGCTCCGGTGAAAACAAAAATTGCGGTAAAAACCTGTGATGACCGACTTTTTAGCCTGGTTCACTTGCTTTATAGCCCGATTATGAATAGAATCGATCTATAAAGTCACAACTTTTAGCCCGGTTCTGAATAAAACCGAGCTATAAAGCCATTATGTAATTTTAAAACATGAGTTTTTTAGCACGATTTTTACGCTTAACCGAACTATAAAGTCATGTGTTATTTTTAAACTTGAGATTTTAGCACGGTTTTTAGGTTGAACCGAGTTGTAAAATCACCGTGTGATTGAAGTTTTTACCACAGGTTTCAAATAACTCAAACTATAAAGTAGTCCTCACGGTTTTTTACCACAATTTGAGGTTTTCACCGAAGTCATATATATAGGGGTGCGCTCCGGTGAAAACCAAAATTGTAGTGAAAACCGTGAGGACCAATTTGATTGGTTCGTAGGTGTCACGTACCCCGCCTCCTCTTCAAAGCGCGTCAAGAAATTCTACTGGAGTCGGCAGCGCACTTACTTAATTTTCATTAACTATGGGCTTAATTGGGCCTAATCAATTGGGCTTAATATCACCCAAGTTTAGTCTACAATGTCGTTAATTCATTCACAAATTAATTAGTATCGTTTCGGCTATATACACCGCAAATCTGCACGTTGATTACGACGTGTATGCAGGTCGTTATCAACGTGCAAGGTTGGATACACCCAAAGTGTGCCTACGTACAAGCACGTCTTTTTAAAAAAAAGTGCAATATTGCATGTTCTTAACGACGTGCAATATTGCACGTCCTTAAGGATGTGCAATGCACGTTTTCTTAAAACCAAAAAAAGATGCCACATAGTCTTCATCCCCAATCCACAGTCAACGAGAGAGAGAGAGAGAGAGAGAGAGAGAGATTGCGGGAGAGAAAGAGATTGCTGTTGAGAGAGGAAATCGACAATGCAAATAAAATACTAATAAAATAAAGCAAACCGATTGGATCCCAGCAAATAATTTTCAAGACTCCTTCCCGATGTAGAAAGAGAAAGTCAGGTTCGATCCTCGAAGAAGCTGGTCAGCGGATCTTAGGCAGCGGAGGAATCTCACGGCAGAAGTCGATAACAGATTACCCGATCTCGACTAGGGTTAGTCGACAGAAGATCGGACAAGTCAAAACAAGCAGGCGGCAGACACTGGCTTTTGTCGATATCGAGAAGATTTACTCGATATCGAGTAAATATGTCAACGTCGAGGAAAGCTTTGTCGAGTACCTGCAGTTCAGAAGCTACGGCGATCTTGTTGATCAGAAATCAGTAGTCGATGTCGACCAATTTTGGTCGAGATCGAGGAAGGCAGAAACTTTAAACGAAAGAAAATAAAGAACAAGGCTTTGCGAAACTTGAAATAAACTATGTGAAAGAAAACTTCCAAGATTGGGGTTTGCAACAACGATAACCAAACATGCATAAGGCAAGATAAATAATGATAATCATGCAATTCGCATCGAAGGACCAAGCTTTCGCCTTTTCCAACAATTAGACAACTCTTTCAAGAAACCCTAATTGTATCTACCGATTTTAGGTTTACAATCCAAGTTATTAGCATGAATCTCCATTGAGTGGGTAATAAACACATAAAAGGTAGTAGATGCTCAAAACAAGATAAAAGTCGGATCTTTACCTCAAACACGCAGGGCTATCGTCGGGCTCACCCCAACCCTAGAAGTAGGTGGACTACTCGCGCCTCGTCGCAATCGCAGATATTGTTGATGAAAAAGAAACTACTTGCATGAAATCAAACTGAAGAAAGTACAAACCGAACAAAGCTAGATCACCTTCGCTTTCTTGCTCCACTCGGCCTCCCTCTCTCTCTGTACTCTCTACTTACTTCTCCTTCTGAAATTGAAAGAATAAAACTCAGCCCTATAGGCTTTATTTATACGCTTCCAATCCTTGCTAATCAAGGAAAGAAAGTATATCTAATTTCTAAAGATAAAACTTTAATAAAAAGAACATTTATCTGAAAAGGAAATATATCTAAAATATCTAAATATCTTCATGTGGTAGATAAATCCTCTCTCCATAGATAGATCTTGATATACTTGATAGATTCGGGCTTCTCGCAATCCAAACAATCCAGCTCGACTCGGACAGGCCCAACAGCGTCACGGCCCAGGAACTTTTTGGTCGACATCGAGGAGAAATGTCGTCGACTTCGGCTTCACTGGCTTGCTCGAGTAACTTCTTCTCGGACCTGGCTCGCACATGTGCTCTTGGTTTGGTCGATGTCGATGAATTTGCTCGACATCGAGGAAAATTGTTGTCGATCTCGGCTTGTCGGGCTAACTCAAGTAGCTCCTCCTCGGATCCTCGATCAGGTGTGGTGCTGGGTTTAGTCGATATAGAGGAATTTCCTCGACATCGAGTAAAAACATTTCTCGAGTTGGAGTCTCTTCTCAGCTTCTCGATCAAGCTTCTCCTCGAGCAGGCTCTGGTTCACAGCTTTTGTCGATATCGAGGAAGTCTTCTCGACATCGAGTAAAACTCGGCTCCCATCTTCTCGTCTTCGTTTTGTCTCGAAATGACTCCAAATTCTGCAATATTAAACCAAAACTAATGTAGACCTCTATTTCTTGCAAATAAGCATATATTACATAAATTCAACATATTCCCAGCCCGAAATGTGCAAAGTATATAGAATAAGGAGCTAAAATGTGTATAAAAACATGGCTATTTTAGTGGACATCAAATCACCCCATACTTAAGCTTGCTTGTCCCTAAGCAATAACTTGGATGGTCATTCAGGGGAAGAATTTAAAACTCTCAACATCATAGATTCATTCTTATATAACCCTGCTATCAATTACCATCATCGAAGAGGTACTTGTGCCACAAATCCATGCATGTGCAAATAAAAAGCAACATCTACTCATAAAAGGAGGGTTATGCAAAAACAATCCATATGACAAAGCATTAATAATCAAGAGGACTTTAATTAAGCTCAATAAAGAGTAGATTGGTAAAAGGCTAACGGTGGTCTATATTTGGAAATGTGGTGCTAAATCCGGGGAGAATTTCTTCAAACTTTGCTTTGATGCACTTTCTTCTTTTAATAATTTCCACATCACTCACTCACTCTTTGCTTTTTTCCAATAATATGCTTTTACCTCTCTAACCTCAGCACTGCCTTCTCGCGAGTTGCAAACATGGGTGTCATGAATGGCCCCGGATACATAGTGCTTTGGACTCCTCACATGTGTATCCCATCTCACTAAACTATTATCTTAGTAAGCAGGGTCGATCTACCTTTATCTCCTGAGGTGATCGGATTTTTTTCTCACTCATTAAATTTTCCATAAATTCCAAACAATTTCCTACCAAACTCCAATAATGATAACAACACAATAACCATATAATATCTCCATAATGTAACATCATTCTCAACATAATCCCCGGATAAGGTAAAGAATGGCAATGTTTAGAACATGTAGAGCAAATATGAAATAAGGCATAATATGGCTTTTGTGATGCATAAGCATAAATATGGCTAGGATATAACAATATGAGCATTATATGGAAATATAAAGTCATCAATCCTCTTATCATGCAACATGTCAAAAGCAACATCAAATTTTACCTCCTTTCATGGTTTTCAATTAAATATGCACTCCATTGTGACTTCTCTTTACTAGGCAATTTCATGCTATATCTCTAATGAATCCAATTTTGCATCGTTGAGTTCAATATAACTTCCATGACACTATTTCTTTAGACAATTTACAAGCATTGGGAGATGTCTCATAGAACTTTGAGTTTAGCCTTATGCACAAAAATTTAAAATTTTACTCAAAATCCACCATGTTAAACCAAAAGCAAGAACAAAACATGAATAAATAATATTAAGCTCTTCCCCCACCCCATACTTAAAATATACAGTGTCCCCACTGTATAAAATCAAATAAAAACATGGGTAAAGGAAGGAACTCACTGAACAATGCATTGAGGAAGGTAAAACAGGGCTTGTCGAGGAAACTGCGCTGGTCGATGTCGGGGAATTTTGGTCGATATCGACCAACTTACTCGATGTCGAGTAATGTTGGTCGAAATCGACTAGCTGTTTCTCCTTCTCCCCTAGCCGGTTTCCACCTCAGAAACCGATATCGACTAACTTTAGTTGATATCGACCAGGTTTGGTCGACTCCAGTTCTCTTCGACCTGCAAATTTGTTAGTTCTTCCGAAAACAAGATTCCACATGAAGTATTCAAAAACAAAAATAAAATCAAACAAAACCAAAACCAAAAGTTTCAAAGTCCCAAAATTCAAAAGTTTTATATACATGCTCTAGATTTTAGAGTCGCTAGGCCGACTTCTCCGCTTGTGCTCAAGGACCATCAATGTGGGGACCCCTTGTGCTGGGCCCTCCTCCTGGGTCATCTAGGTCCTGATGGTAATATGCAAGCTCAGCTGATAGGTGGTCGCTTGCATAATATCCCTTTTCTTCATGCCTTTTCTTTCCAACTCTCATTCTTCGCAGGTTTGCTCGCCACGGGGCCTTACCTCCCCTTAAATTATTGATAATTTTCTTAATGGACTGAGGAGGAGTAGAAATCATACATGAACTTACCTTTTTGGGCCCAAAACAGAAATCTTCGGGCTGGGAGTCAGTTGATATCGAGTGATAGGGGTCGATATCGAGTGCAGGGACCCCATACTTAGGCTTTTGGCAAGTCGGGTATTCAGCAGAGGAGGTCGATATCGACCAGGGGGGTCGATATCGAGCTGTGTCTTGGTGCTTTCCTCCGTTGTTGTTTGCTCGTCCCCGTGGTTGCTGATGCTCTTCACCTCTAGCCATGAAGTTTCATCTTTCGTAGGGCCAAAAGAGAAATCTAAGATCTCGTCGCCTATTGTGAAGGTAAGCAATCGCTGCTTTACGCTGATTTTAGCATCCGCAGTAGCTAGGAATGGTCTACCAAGAATAATAGGGCTAGTAGGATCTTCAGCACAATCTATAATAAGGAAATCAGTAGGGACATAGAACTTACCAACATGGACATGGACATTCTCAACCATACCTGTAGGGATGACCACTGTATTGTTCGCCATGTATAGCTTGGCACCCACAAGCTCTATGGACCCTATCTTTACCTTTCGCCAGATTGATAAGGGCATGATACTCACGCTTGCTCCTAAATCACACAAGGACTCATATTTATATTGTCCAAATCCCACAGTAATAGAGAACTTACCAGGGTCAGGTCTCTTCTCAGGGAAGTCCATTCGTTTGCATTCGCCGGCGATTTCTGAGAGTGATCGCTTGTTGCTAAGGATTTCCTTGAGGAATTTGACATAGGCAGACATCTCTTGAAGAGCTTCTGCAAAAGGAATTGAGACATTCAGTTCTTGAAGCATATTAACAAAACATTTAAACCTACCTGCAGTGGAATCTTTTAGCGCCTTGGAACGGAAAGGCAGTGTCTTTTTCTGCTTTGGGGCCAGAACAGATGTCAGAGGTTTTGCAGAGTCCTCAACATCGACAAGATTTTTCTCGACATCGACAAGGTTTTCGTCGATATTGACCACTGTTGTCGACTTCGAGTTGTTGTGCTGTGCTGACGAGTCTGGGCTTGGATACTCCTCGACATCGAGTTGGGTTTTGTCGACATCGAGTTGTTTTTGCTCGTTGTCGAGTTGCTTCTCTGCTTTGTCCTGCTGTTTTCCGACCTCTGCCTCGCGTAGTTGGTGCCCGCTCCTGAGTTTTACAGCTGCGACGTGTCCGGTCTTCCCCTTAGGATTTGGTTCTGTTTGCCCAGGGAGTTGCCCGGTCGGTCGTGGAATTTGTGCCGCCAATTGACCCATCTGGGTCTCTATGTTTCTCTTCCAGATATCCAGCTCCCTAAATCTTGTATTGATGTTCTGGAGCTGATTATTGATGGCGCTCGTGGACTGATGTTACTGTGCCTAATTCCGGCGCATCTCAATGCGAATTTCAAAGTTGTTCTCAGGGATTAGAATAGCCGATTCCGGCACGACGAGAGTTGGGTGCATGTAATCCTCTACAGTGGTATGGTATTGGGCAAGCTCATCTTCTGATTGCCTCCTTCGCTCCGTTTCCTGCGTAGTGCATGCTCTCTTAGCGGTGAGAGCAGTATCTTTGGCGGCTAGTTCCCTCTGAAGCCTCTGTATCAGTTGTTCTTGTATTTCTGCGGCCGCCATGGCTCTTTTTAATTTAGCGTGGACGTGTATAAGGCGCTCCGGTTCGTCTAAGGCGTCAAACTCAGGTGTTTGACTAGAACAACGAATACACCTGCAAATTAACTCAAGAGACACGTGAGATCTAACTACCTAAGGTGCGAATGATTGCTTCCCCGGCAACGGCGCCAATTTGTTCAGAGAGGAAATCGAGAGTGCAAATAAAATACTAATAAAATAAAGCGAACCGATTGGATCCCAGAAAATAATTTTCAAGACTCCCTCCCGATGTAGCAAGAGAAAGTCAGGTTCAATCCTCGAGGAACCTGGTCAGCGGACCTTAGGCAGCGGAGGAATCTCACGGCAGAAGTCAACAACAGATTACCCAATCTCGACTAGGGTTAGTCGACAGAAGATCGGAAAAGTCGAAACAAGCAGGCGGCAGACACTGGCTTTTGTCGATATCGAGAAGATTTACCCGATATCGAGTAAATATGTCGACGTCGAGGAAAGCTTTGTCGAGTACCTGCAGTTCAGAAGCTACGGCGATCTTGTTGATCAAAAATTAGTAGTAGATGTCGACCAGTTTGTGATGCCGATCAAGATGGCCTTCTGTGGGTCAAACAATGATCTTGATCCAGGCGAGCTCTCAAGACCGATTCGAGGGCCATTGATGGCAAAGAACGTTGTCCTCAAAAGGAAGAAGAAGGCTCCACCATGGAAGAGGGTCCATAGGTAACAAAGGTCCACGTTTTTCGTTCGTTCAGGATCGTTTGACAGCTTTTTGTTTGCTGTTGAAGGCTTCTCCAGAATCAACCTCAAGAATGGCCGAAATTCATCATCTTTGCAGCTGTCTCTGTTTGGACGAATTTCTACAGAATTATTTAAATATTTTTGAATTTATTTAATTAAATTAGATTTAATTATTTTATGAATTTAGCAAAATAATGTGGAAATAATTATATCTCTTCTAGATGTAATTCTTGTCCACCAAGTTGTTATTTATCTATCTTTATTAGGTTTGATTTATCTTAGGAAAGAATTAGCTATCTTTAGATATTTTATTTATCTTTATTTAACCAAAGCTCTATCTTTTGCAAAGATAGAATTGGTATGTTTTTCTATTTAAACAACATTGTAAGCTTTGAATTATTCAGATTGAATATAGAATTGAAGAACCCCTTTATGGATTAAAGGGTTCTTCGATTATCAATCCAAAAAAAACCCTCTTCCGTTGTTACATCTTCCAATCCAACACATCCCATTACAATTCAATTTACGTTCTTGATTAAGTGCTGCTTCCTTTCAAATAATTTAATTGGAGTTGATCAATCATAGCCTCACGTATCATTGCATCCGAAAGTGGTGCCGAGGTGGATCGATTGCAGTGTTGATTGTGTCTACGTACAAACACAAATTAGGTTGACTTGTGAATTTGTCTCATTGGCTGGTGGGGGGCAATTGAATGGTTAATTAGCCTTCTAATTAAATAAGCAAGTGCAAACCAGTAGTTACGTAAAGCCTCAAGTCCGCATCGCATGAGCAGTCCGAGATCGATCATCAATTCACGGTCATACAAGGAGCTAAGCAAGATCGCGCTTTTAGTTTAGCAATTGGCCGGCCTAGCCGATTGCTATACATCAATTGGTATCAGAGACGGGTTATGCTACGCTCTTTGTTTCTTTGATGTTACTGACGATTTGATTCAATGGTTTGGGAAATCTGGGGAGGCAACTGGGATGATGATCCCGATCCATGGGTTGTACAACAACGACACCGACGAGAGTTGCAGAGACGAGCTTTGCAACAACAAGATTTAGAGCGTCAACGACAACAAGAGGCTCAAAGGCATCACCTTTGGCTTCAAAGGCAAGAAGAGACCCATCGACAACAACAACAACTCCTTGAGCGTCAACGTCAAGCCGCAATTTAGGAGGAGAAACGACAACAACAACGTCGCCTCCGTCAGATTTGGCTTCTCCAACAACAAGAAGTTGAGGAGGCACGACGACAAGAGGAGGAGGAACGTCGCCGAGAAGAAGAACAACAAGCGAAAATAAAAAAGGAGAGGCGTCGACAACAACTTCAAGCCAAACTTACAGCCGAAATTCAAGCCGAACTAGATGCCTATTATGCCAGATCACAGGCGAAGTTCGAAGAGGAAGAGGCACCACGTAGAGCCAACCAAGATGCCAGATTAATGGCTATATGCAAAGAGGCCGTAGAGGAAGTGATGGCCAAGTTCAAGAAGGACGTGAAGGAGCTTTCTGTTGAAATCGTTGCCACGGATTCAGCACAGCGCGCTGAACTTGTTTCGCAGATTCCCGTTGACTCCGACCTCGGAATTGAGTCAACTCAGTCTTGTTGCGAAGCTGACTCGACGAGCTTTCCAACGGTGGGTCATACGCTGAAAGATTCCTCCGGGGAGGCATCCGAAGCTGATCTTCAAGCTGGCTGTAATTTTCTACAAGATGATGTGGTTGCTTCTGACAACAACGATGAGGACGTTGGGGACACTTCTCTTGAGTTAGCTATTGTACCTCTTGAGAATGTTCCTAATGTTGAGACTTCTGAAGTTCAAAGGGTTATTGAGCCTAATGATATTGTTCCTCTTGATTGCTCAATGTTCCATATGACAGGTGTTGTTTTTGAGGTTCCTTTGCCTCAAATTCTGCTGGCACCATCTCAAGTTGATTGTCAAGGAAGTTACTTTTTGGTGGTTGCTCCTTCCCCTTTGATCATCAACGACTCAATTCGAGGACGAATCGAAGCTAAGAAGGGGAGAATGATGCCGATCAAGATGGCCTTCTGTGGGTCAAACAATGATCTTGATCCAGGCGAGCTCTAAAGACCGATTCGAGGGCCATTGATGGCAAAGAATGTTGTCCTCAAAAGGAAGAAGAAGGCTCCACCATGGAAGAGGGTCCAAAGGTAACCAAGGTCCACGTTTTTCGTTCGTTCAGGATCGTTTGACAGCTTTTTGTTTGCTGTTGAAGGGTTCTCCAGAATCAACCTCAAGAATGGCCGAAATTAATCATCTTTGCAGCTGTCTCTGTTTGGACGAATTTCTACAGAATTATTTAAATATTTTCGAATTTATTTAATTAAATTAGATTTAATTATTTTATGAATTTAGGAAAATAATGTGGAAATAATTATATCTCTTCTAGATATAATTCTTGTCCACCAAGTTGTTATTTATCTATCTTTATTAGGTTTGATTTATCTTAGGAAAGAATTAGCTATCTTTAGATATTTTATTTATCTTTATTTAACCAAAGTTCTATCTTTTGCAAAGATAGAATTGGTATGTTTTTCTATTTAAACAACATTGTAAGCTTCGAATTATTCAGATTGAATATAGAATTGAAGAACCCCTTTATGGATTAAAGGGTTCTTCGATTATCAATCCAAAAAAAACCCTCTTCCATTGTTACATCTTCCAATCCAACACATCCCGTTACAATTCAATTTACGTTCTTGATTAAGTGCTGCTTCCTTCCAAATAATTAAATAGGAGTTGATCAATCATAGCCTCACGTATCCTTGCATCCGAAAGTGGTGCCGAGGTGGATCGATTGCAGTGTTGATTGTATCTACGTACAAACACAAATTAGGTTGACTTGTGAATTTGTCTCATTGGCTGGTGGGGGGCAATTGAATGGTTAATTAGCCTTCTAATTAAATAAGCAAGTGCAAACCAGTAGTTACGTAAAGCCTCAAGTCCGCATCGCATGAGCAGTCCGAGATCGATCATCAATTCACGGTCATACAAGGAGCTAAGCATGATCGCGCTTTTAGTTTAGCAATTGGTCGGCCTAGCCGATTGCTATACATCAATTGGTATCAGAGACGGGTTATGCTACGCTCTTTGTTTCTTTGATGTTACTGACGATTTGATTCAATAGTTTGGGAAATCTGGGGAGGCAACTGGGATGATGATCCCGATCCATGGGCTGTACAACAACGACACCGACGAGAGTTGCAGAGACGAGCTTTGCAACAACAAGCTTTAGAGCGTCAACGACAACAAGAGGCTCAAAGGCATCACCTTTGGCTTCAAAGGCAAGAAGAGACCCATCGACAACAACAACAACTCCTTGAGCGTCAACGTCAAGCCGCAATTGAGGAGGAGAAACGACAACAACAACGTCACCTCCGTCAGATTTGGCTTCTCCAACAACAAGAAGTTGAGGAGGCACGACGACAAGAGGAGGAGGAACGTCGCCGAGAAGAAGAACAACAAGCGAAAATAAAAAAGGAGAGGCGTCGACAGCAACTTCAAGCCAAACTTACAGCCGAAATTCAAGCCGAACTAGATGCCTATTATGCCAGATCACAGGCGAAGTTCGAAGAGGAAGAGGCACAACGTAGAGCCAACCAAGATGCCAGATTAATGGCTATATGCAAAGAGGCCGTGGAGGAAGTGATGGCCAAGTTCAAGAAGGACGTGAAGGAGCTTTCTGTTGAAATCGTTGCCACGGATTCAGCACAGCGCGCTGAACTTGTTTCGCAGATTCCCGTTGACTCCGACCTCGGAATTGAGTCAACTCAGTCTTGTTGCGAAGCTGACTCGACGAGCTTGCCAACGGTGGGTCACACGCTGAATGATTCCTCCGGGAAGGCATCCGAAGCTGATCTTCAAGCTGGCTGTAATTTTCTACAAGATGATGTGGTTGCTTCTGACAACAACGATGAGGACGTTGGGGACACTTCTCTTGAGTTAGCTATTGTACCTCTTGAGAATGTTCTTAATGTTGAGACTTCTGAAGCTCATAGGGTTATTGAGCCTAATGATATTGTTCCTCTTGATTGCTCAATGTTCCCTATGACAGGTGTTGTTTTTGAGGTTCCTTTGCCTCAAATTCTGCTGGCACCATCTCAAGTTGATTGTCAAGGAAGTTACTTTTTGGTGGTTGCTCCTTCCCCTTTGATCATCAACGACTCGATTCGAGGACAATCGAAGCTAAGAAGGGGAGAATGATGCCGATCAAGATGGCCTTCTGTGGGTCAAACAATGATCTTGATCCAGGCGAGCTCTAAAGACCGATTCGAGGGCCATTGATGGCAAAGAATGTTGTCCTCAAAAGGAAGAAGAAGGATCCACCATGGAAGAGGGTCCAAAGGTAACCAAGGTCCACGTTTTTCGTTCGTTCAGGATCGTTTGACAGCTTTTTGTTTGCTGTTGAAGGGTTCTCCAGAATCAACCTCAAGAATGGCCGAAATTCATCATCTTTGCAGCTGTCTCTGTTTGGACGAATTTCTACAGAATTATTTAAATATTTTCGAATTTATTTAATTAAGTTAGATTTAATTATTTTATGAATTTAGGAAAATAATGTGGAAATAATTATATCTCTTCTAGATATAATTCTTGTCCACCAAGTTGTTATTTATCTATCTTTATTAGGTTTGATTTATCTTAGGAAAGAATTAGCTATCTTTAGATATTTTATTTATCTTTATTTAACCAAAGCTCTATCTTTTGCAAAGATAGAATTGGTATGTTTTTCTATTTAAACAACATTGTAAGCTTCGAATTATTCAGATTGAATATAGAATTGAAGAACCCCTTTATGGATTAAAGGGTTCTTCGATTATCAATCCAAAAAAAAACCCTCTTCTATTGTTACATCTTCCAATTCAACACATCTCGTTACAATTCAATTTACGTTCTTGATTAAGTGCTGCTTCCTTCCAAATAATTAAATTGGAGTTGATCAATCATAGCCTCACGTATCCTTGCATCCGAAAGTGGTGCCGAGGTGGATCGATTGCAGTGTTGATTGTATCTACGTACAAAGACAAATTAGGTTGACTTGTGAATTTGTCTCATTGGCTGGTGGGGGGCAATTGAATGGTTAATTAGCCTTCTAATTAAATAAGCAAGTGCAAACCAGTAGTTACGTAAAGCCTCAAGTCCGCATCGCATGAGCAGTCCGAGATCGATCATCAATTCACGGTCATACAAGGAGCTAAGCAAGATCGCGCTTTTAGTTTAGCAATTGGCCGGCCTAGCCGATTGCTATACATCAGTTTGGGTCGAGATCGAGGAAGGCCGAAACTTTAAACGAAAGAAAATAAAGAACAAGGCTTTGCGAAACTCAAAATAAACTGTGTGAAAGAAAACTTCCAAGATTGGGGTTTGCAACAACGATAACCAAACATGCATAAGGCAAGATAAACAATGATAATCATGCAAATCGCATCAAAGGACCAAGCTTTCGCCTTTTCCAACAATTAGACAACTCTTTCAAGAAACCCTAATTGTATCTACCGATTTTAGGTTTACAATCCAAGTTGTTTGCATGGATCTCCATTGAGTGGGTAATAAACACATAAAAGGTAGTAGATGCTCAAAACAAGATAAAAGTCGGATCTTTACCTCAAACACGCATGAAAAAGCCCGATCTCTCAAGGCCTCCATTTTTAGTGGGACCCGGGAATTTACCTAGTGAAACCTTTAATATTCCCAACGGGCTTACCTGACCCGCATCGAAATAATCGACGCGGCCCAACCTGTGCCGCGGGAACAATCTATCTACTAGTGTTGATGTGTTATTCCCTTATCGAGTTTTCCCTGGACTATTCGGGATTCAGATTGTTTACCAGTCGTCGTTGATTATCTTGAGGACCAACAAATACAGATTCTCAATTTAGGCGAAAGTTTTACAATGGGTTAAGAAAGGTCTGTATCCGCGGAGCAATATAGTGAGAAAGGCTTCGATCTTCCCGAAAAGAAGTGTTTGGTCGACATCGAGGAGAAATATTGTCGACTTCGGCTTCACTGGCTTGCTCGAGTAACTTCTTCTCGGACCTTGCTTGGACATGTGCTCTTGGTTTGGTCGATGTCGATGAATTTGCTCGACATCGAGCAAAATTGTTGTCGATCTCGGCTTGTCGGCTAACTCGAGTAGCTCCTCCTCGGGTCCTCGATCAGGTGTGGTGCTGGGTTTAGTCGATATCGAGGAATTTCCTCGACATCGAGTAAAAACATTTCTCGAGTTGGAGTCTCTTCTCAGCTTCTCGATCAAGCTTCTCCTCGAGCAAGCTCTAGTTCACAGCTTTTGTCGATATCGAGGAAGTCTTCTCGACATCGAGTAAAACTCGGCTCCCCTCTTCTCTTCTTGGTTTTGTCCCGGAATGGCTCTAAATTCTGCAATATTAAACCAAAACTAATGTAGACCTCTATTTCTTGCAAATAAGCATATATTACATAAATTCAACATATTCCCAGCCCAAAATATGCAAAGTATATAGAATATGGAGCTAAAATGTGTATAAAAACATGGCTATTTTAGTGGACATCAATTGCCAGAGAGAGAAAGAGAAATAGATCGAGAGAGAGAGAGAGAGAGAGAGAGAGAGATCAAGACAGAGAGAGAGATGGAGCCGGAGAGAGAGAGAGATCAAGACAGAGATGGAAAGAGCGGAGGCGGAAAGAGCAGAGGTGGAGGTGGCGGTAGCGGAGGTGCCAGTGGAGGAGGAGATGCGGGAGGGTGGTGGTGGTGGTGGGGCGATGGCGATGGAGCCGGTGCCAATGGAGACTGAGGAGGGTGGTGGTGGTGACGGTGGTGGTGGGGCGGTGGCAGAGACGGTGAAGGGTGGCGGTGGTGGTAGAGCGGTGGCGGAGGTGGCGGCTATGGTGGAGGAGGTGGCGGATCTGGTGGAGGAGACGGAGGCGGTGGCGATGGAGGTACCGGTCGGCGATCACTCGGAGGTGGTGGTGTCGGCGTCGTAGTCGGAGGTGGCGACATAGCCCCTATTTTTTTTGAGTTTTAACATAGCCCCTATTACCGCCACGGAAGCGGCAGAATATGGAGGTGTCTCTTGTCCCGACCCCACCAGTATGTTATTTGAATTATTTATTTGATTTGATTTAGTTTTATAGCTTTATAATATAGTTGGATAGATTATAATATAGCTTTATAATATAATTTGATAGATTATAATTGATATTATATAGTTTTTATGATTTGTTATATGTTGATATTTTATAGTTTCATGATTTGTTTTGTAGGTTGATAGATTATAATATAGTGTCATGATATTTCATAGTTTCGTGATTTTATTTGATTTACTTTTATGTTTAAAGTTTCAAATATAGTTTGTACAAAAAGTACAAACTATATTAAAAAACATTAAAATAAAAAACAATAAAATATATTGAATATCAAACACAATAAAAAAACATTAAAAGCGATTAATATATATTAAAATATAGTAAAAGACATTAGAATATTTTAAAATATGCCTCAATGGAGACTGATCAGGGTGGTGGTGGTGGTGGTGGGGCGGTGGCGATGGAGGCGGCGCCAATGGAGACTTAGGAGGGTGGTGGTGGTCACGGTGGTGGTGGGGCGGTGGTGGAGACAGTGGAGGGTGGCGGCGGTGGTGGAGTGATGGCGGAGGTGGCGGCTATGGTGGAGGAGGTGGCGGATATGGTGGATGAGACGAAGGCGGTGGCAATGGAGGTAGCGGTCGGCGATCAGCCGGAGGTGGTGGTGCCGGCGTCGGAGCCGGAGGTGGCGACGCAGCCCCTATTACCGCCGCGGAAGCGGCGGAATATGGAGGTGTCTCCTCTCCCGACCCCACCGGTATGTTATTTGAATTATTTATTTTATTTGATTTAGTTTTATAGTTTTATAATACAGTTGGATAGATTATAATATAGTTTTCTAATATAATTTGATAGATTATAATTGATATTATATAGACGATTGGTTATATATAATTCTCTTGATGGCCGAGCCGAAGTGAGAATTATATTTACACAACTTTAGGGTGTGGGTCCGACCTCTAATAGCCTTGGCTTGAAGAAACAGGAGTTGCACCGAACCTCGTGTTCAACACACCACACAGATTGGAACAACTTATGTTGATTCCATAATTTTGGTATGAATCCTTTAGAGCCTACGGGCAAGGCTAATCCTCCTACTTTGTACATATTCTTCACTTTCCATTTTAATACAATTAACCTTTAAAATAAAAAAAAAAGGAGGAGACGGTACCCCATGATAGACACGATAAGACACACACATTAGATGATCTACTGATTTCGACATAGGGCTACCAGCTGTCGATGGGGACCCCATCGGCCGACGAGGATGATAGCTTCTGGCGAGGTCTGCCAGATTTTCACTCTTCTGGCGATCCGACGGATGGGCAGCAGCCTTCTTTGGAGTCTGCCGATATACTGAGGAGCTGCGTCACTGATGTAGTTGCGGGTCCACGGGCCGACGGGGGTAGACCGCCTGTTCGTGTACCCCCACCATCCCCGAGGCGTCTACGTCCGGCGTCCCTGAGGCTTCTACATCCGGCACCCACGACGCCGACGCTTCTACATCCTTCCACATACCACCGGCGACTTCTTTGGCTTCGGCGGATGACAGCATCCCTGGCGTCGCGGAGAGGTCGGCGACGGGCAGGAGAGGCATCCCGAGGGGCCATAGGAGGGCCATGAGGGGGGGATGCCGAAGCCTGTGCCCATCCCTGCGCTGGGTGCTGCACCGGCTGCGCAGGTCGACCCATTCTTGCCGCCGGGTGATATGCTGGTGTCTTACAGGCACCACCGAGCGTACCGGGTGTGGAGGGAGCCGACTGGGGATCTTCCTTTGCTGAAGTTCCACCATCAGGCGACTCACCTGCTACTGTTTGACCCCTACATCTTCGAGGGCCCGGGCACCTGGTGGTAGGATTTGGTTCCGTCAGGCATTCCCCAGCTGCGGGCCCTCCATTGGGAGGGTGTGGACGAGTACACGGCGACCGCGTTCTTAGAGCATTGGCACCTAGAGACCAACTCCTTCTATTTTCCGTGGGGTGAGATCATTGTTATTAGAATCTCGATCCGGATCTTTAGAATCTTAAGATCCTACGATCCTACCTAGGGGCCCGATCCGGATCTATGCATAGAATCTTTTTTGTGTAGGATCTACAATGGCATCTTTAGAATCTTAATGAATCGATAGGATCTTACGATCCCACACGATTCTAAAGATCCTATTTTTATTAACAATATGTATTTTTTAAACATTTTTTTTGTTTCCTTGGTTGATTTTATGGTGTTTAAATGTACACATTCATGTAAGAAACGTGAAAAATAGTTTAGAGACAATTTTTTTCGAGTCTTTTAACCAATATGACAATGTCTAAGGTCGTAAATGTAGCTTTTTATGTCTTAAAATCAAAATATATTGTGTAACTAACATTTTTTTCCTCATTCTAGAACTTTAAATTAAGCAACTTTATTATATACTGTATATTTTTATATATTTTTATTTTATTATTTAATGACATTTCGAGGATCTTACGATCCCCTAATGAGATCTTACGATCCGATTCACAGACCCTGTTGTGATTCGATCCTAGAATCTCGATCCTAATAACCTTGGGTGAGATGACCATCACGCTGCACGACGTCGCCTGCCTCTTGGGGGTCCGGATTAAGGGTCTTCCATGTTTATAACACCTGGGCCCGGCGGAGGTGATCCACACAATCGCTGAGTACTACCAGTTGACCGCAGCGGCCGTGCGCTCGTATAGACATGCTAGCGGCCCGCCAGTTACGTGGGTGACGGACCAGTGGATTGCGAGACACGGGCCTCTCTTCGACCACGCGCACGCTGATGACCCTTACGCCGCAGCTGATCCAGAGCAGATTCGACTCCGCACGCACACGGGAGGGGGGCAGCTAGAGGTTGATGCCCAAGTATGTTGCCGTGTTTGACCGCGCGCACGACAGGTGGCAGGACTTACTAGACAAGGGTCGCTTCTACCGGCTCGCTGATCACAGACGCACCAGCGAGGACTGTCAGGCCGGCGTCACAGCTGATTACCTGGCTTGGTACGCATCGCATAGCTGGCCGTACGTGCTGCCCACCACGCCACCCCATCCGGACCCTCTGGTGCTCGTCCATCCGATCGCCCTGGATCCATGGGTGGACCTGCCTCAGCCTTCAGCCATCCCTCCAGAGGTAGCGACCCGGATGCGGGAGATAGAGGGCTACATACGGGCCCTGGCTACCCACCCTTGGATTAAGCATCTTTTAGATGAGGTTACTGAGATTTTGGATGATGTTGTACACCATCCACCTGGACATTGATGTACATGTAGACTTTTACAGCTTTTGTAGTATCTATCTTTATATTATACTTTTATGTTACAGCGTTTGTATCTATCTCTATATTTCTATCTTGAGTAGATTCTCAACGAAATGGCTATTCTAGACTCCTCTCATTTTTTCTGAGTCATATTAAACGAAAACATCAAGATTGAATCTCTTTATCTGTTTCGATTGTATCGGAAGAGTAGTTAGGGTTTAGGGTTAGGGTTTAGGGTTGGCTAGGGCTAGGGAGGGTTTGTCCAAGCATCTTCGGGTTAGGGTTAGCACGTCGTTAAAGACGTGCATATTAGCACGTCGTTAAAGACGTGCATATTAGCACGTCGTTAAAGACGTGCATATTATGCGCGTCGTTAAGGACGTGAAAAAAGCACGTCTTTAACGACGTGCAATGCATCCTATCCTAGCGTTCATTTGACGCCTAACTCGACCTATTTGAAGCGGAGCGGGATAGCTTGAATTCGCATCCTCTAAAACAAAACAAAGTCCCACGTAGTTCGATATGGCCGAGTCGCAAGGCAATCGTCGTCTCCAAGTTTGCCAGGTACGGATACATTTTGTATAGTGAATATATTTCGTATGCCTTGCGTTTTGTTTATATTTTCACTAATGTTATTACAGTTTCAAGACTTCACCTCTGAGTTCTCGGACCCAAGGGTTTGGAATGACCGTAATGAAATGGTTACGCATTTCAAGGAGTTGGGTCTGAGACACTGCATGATTTTAGTAATCAAACGATCTTGGACGGGGGCGTCGAACCATCCAGGCTGGGTTCTTCTTGCTTGCGAGCAGTATGGGGAGTAGCGACCACGTGGGAGAAAGCTTCAAAGCACGCAACCGAAGATAAACGGTTGTCCATTCTCTCTACACGGGCACGAAGCTCCGCCGGGTCACTGGGTTATGACGGTAACCCACGGTGTTCATAACCACCGGCTTCCCACGAGCTTGAAGGGTCACGCCATCAACGGACAGATGACAGAGGGGGAAAAGAAGATGGCTAGGTGGATGAAGGAAACTGGTACTCCTCCAAAAGCCATTGGGTACGGATTGAGGTAGATAGATGAGACAAGCGTCACGTCATCGCGTTCCCTTACCAACACACTCAACAAGATGGTCGCCGAAGAAAGGGGTAGTCGGACGATGACCCAAGATACCCTGCATCGTCTGCGGGAAAGAGGGTACTACTACGAGTTCAGACGACATCCGGATGACGACAACGTCTTGAGCGACCTCTTCCTAGCACATCCTGATGGGATACGGCTACTCCGAAGGTTCCATTACGTCATCATATTGGACAGCACATACAAAACAAATGCGTAAGTTACTTAATTACGATTACATTATTGTACATATAGCCAAATATAAAGTATTGTACATTTAACATATTTACACTTGCAAATATGGGATCCCATTGTGCGAGGTGGTCGGGTTCACACCCTCAGACAATACTTACTGCATTGCCTATGCCTTCATGTCGCACGAGAACGAAGACACATACGCCTGGGTGTTGCGTCAGCTTCAGATATTGCTTGGGACGGTTCAACCTCAAGCTATTATGACTGATCGAGAGCTAGGTCTCTTGGCGGCGCTAAATGTTGTCTTCCCCAACATCCAACATCTCCTTTGCTGGTTACACGTGACGAGAAGATGCGAGGAAGCTGCTCTAAAGATCACAAAGAATTTAAACCACGCTGGCACCTTCAAGGGCAACTGTTAGGGGGTTGTTCCAATCAAGGTCGGAGGAATCATTCAACTGTTGTCGTCGGGTGCTACACGCTGCATGGCACCCATTCCCAGGTGTGCTGGCGTATTTAGAGGCGGTATGGCTTCTGTACAGCTGGAACATCGTACGATGCTATGAAGATAATGTCTTCCATCTCGGCACCCGTACGACAAACTGGTACACCTTACTTCATATCTCACATTACAATATGATATGACATCAAACATTTAGTGGTATACACTTCAATGTGTACAGAGTTGAGGATCAACACATGGTTCTGAAGGAGGCACTGCACTCATCGACTGGTGACTTTCGCATCGTGATCGATGCAATCCATAGAGTCAACGATTGTCAACTGTATGAGCTGCAAACTGCTTTGGAGATCGACCACTTCAAATGGTCAACAGCGGCGTATAAAGTCAACCTTTTTGATGAGGTAAAGACTTTAATCTCCAAAAAGTGCTTCGATTATCTGTACAAGATGTGGCAGGATGTCGTGAACCAAAACATTCCTCCGGAATGCACGGACCGACATTGGAGGGTTTGTTACGGATGTCCACTAAAATAGCCATATTTTTTTGCACATTTTAGCTCCTTATTCTATATACTTTGCATATTTCGGGCTTGGAATATGTTGAATTTATGTAATATATGCTTATTTGAAAGAAATAAAGGTCTACATAAGTTTTGGTTTAATATTACAGAATTTGGAGCCATTCCGGGACGAAACCAAGAAGAGAAGACGAAAGCTGAAAGTTACTCGATTTCGAGGAGCCTTCCTCGACATCGACCAAAAAAGTGAGTAGAGTGAGCTCGAGGAAGGAAACCAGGTCAAGAAGCTGAGAAGAGAAGACAACTCAAGCCAAACTTTACTCGATGTCGACATGTTTCCTCGACATCGACCAAACCCAGCAGTTGCCCGAGTTCAGGAATCCGAGGAGAAGCTGCTCGAGAAAGCCAAGTGAAGCCGAGATCGACCAGTCAACTCGATATTGACCAAATTGGTCGAAATCGACCAAAAATATTTCTGGGCCGCGAGATTGTTGGGCCTATCCGAAGTCGACTTGGATTGCTTGGATACGAAGGAGGCCCGAATCTATCAAGTTTTATCAAGATTTATCCAAGGAGAGAAGATTATTCATTAGTATCAAGAGATATTTAGATATTCCCTTTTAGATTTATGCTTTATCTTTATTTAGTTTTATCTTTAGAAAGTAGATATAGTTTGATTTCCTTGATTAGCAAGGATTAAGCCCTATAAATAAAGCTCATGGGGCTGATTTTCATTCATTCAATTTCAGAGAAGTAGTTCCACATATAGTTTAGGAGTTCAAAGGTTTTAGGGTTTTGGCATTCTACGAATGTTTGAGTGCCGGGATTGTAAAGAATTTGAATTTAGTTTATGCAAGTGTATTTTACATCAATGATGTTGATTGCTATGATGAGGCGCGAGTAGTCCACCTACTTCTAGGGTTGGGGTGAGCCCAACGAGAGCCATGTTGGTGGATTAGAGATTGCAAAAGAAGGTACTTTATCGTTATCATATTCTATTCCATGTGCTTCATCTTTGATTGAGAAATTGAAGAACTCATGTTGTGAACTTGGGTAGTAATTAGGATTTTCATTCGGAAGTTTATAAATTCTAATTATGAAAAGGAATAGATACAATTAGGGTTATTTATCACAAGATCTATATTCCTACTTGTTGGATTAGGTGAAAGCCTTCTCCTTTATCGATAAAGTCACAACCTTTTACGATTTATAATTCCGCTTTCATGGTAATCGTTGTTGCAAACCACGATCTTGGAAGTTCTCTTTCATCCATAGTTTAGATTCAAAGTTTGCATTCGTTTTTAGTTTCTGTCACTGCTCGATTTCGACCAAACTGGTCAACATCGACTTCTCACTTTCGATCAAGTATAGATCGTCGTCGCTTCTGTCTCTGTAGGAACTCGATCTCGACCACACTTACTTGATTACGACCAATTTGCTCGACATCGAGCAATCTTCTCGAGATCGACCAACATCAGTAGCTGCCACTTGCCCAGCTTCGAATTGTCTGGCCCCTGTCGACTAACCCCTAGTCGAGGTCGAGCACCTTGAAGTCGATTTCTGCCCGTGAGATTCCTCCGCTGCCTAGGATCCGCTGACTAGCTTCCTCGAGGATCGAACCTGACTTCCTGCTGCTACATCGGGAGGAAGTCTTGAACATTATTTGCTGGGAATCAAATCGGTTTGCTTTACTTTATTTGTATTTTATTTGTAATCTCGATTTCCTTCTACAACAAATTGGCGCCGTTGCCGGGGAAGCAATCATTCGCGCATTAGGTAGTTAGATCTTACTTTTTCTTTAAGTTTTGATTTTGCAGTGTATGCACCGATCTAGTCAACAACCTAAGTTTGACACCTTAGACGACCCAGAACGCCTTATTCACGTCCACGCTAAATTGAAAAGAGCCATGGCGGCCATAGAAACACAAGAACAGCTGATACAGAGGTTAGGGCGGAAATAGAAGCCAACAATGCTGTTCTCGCCGCTGAGAGAGCACGCACTGAGCAAGAAGCTGAGCGAAGGAGGCAAGCAAAAGCTGAGCTTGCCCAATACCCTACCACTGCAGAGGATTACATGCACCTGACTCTCGTCGTGTCTGAATCGGTCATTCTAATCCCTGAAAATACTTTTGAAATTCGCACTGCTTTCCTGATTGAGATTACAAATAATGCCTTTTACGGAAGGTTTAATGAATGTCCTCTTGAATATATTACCAATTTTTCTCATATGTGCCATACTCTTGCTGAAGGTACTACGCTGGAATATGTCAACATGAAGGCTTTTCGATTGTCCCTCGCCGGTCCAGCATTGAAGTGGCTTGAAGGTCTCCCTCCACGATCACTCAGAACATGGGCTGAAGTAAGGCAGGAATTTCTCAACAAATTCTTCCCTCCTGCCAAGACAGTGCTCCTCCACCAGAAGATTACAACTTTCAAACAAAAGTCTGGGGAGCCGCTAGCAAAGGCATGGGAACGATATAAGGATCTTCTGCGATCCTGCCCTACACATGGACAGCCACCCTATGTCGTTCCGGAGATCTTCTTCAATTCTCTTGATCTGGCCGCTAAGGATAGGATCAACCAGTATACTCATTATGAGTATCTGACGATGCCACCGGCTGACGCATGGGTTATTCTCGACAAGTTTATCAACTACGACAATAAGTATGGGGCTCCGACAAACTATGACGAGAACGACTACGCCAGGCCAGCCCCATCCATGCCCCTCTATGAGGCTTCTAAGGAGATTGACCCAGATGTCAGGGAGCAGTATTACAAGGATCAAAATCGCAAGCAAGTCAAGTACCTTTCTGTCAACCAACCTTGCATCAAATGCGGCTCACATCGGCACACCACTACAGAGTGCCCACATACAGAGCAAGTCCGGATGGCAGAAACTCACGAGGAAGTAGCTTACGTAGGGGGTCCCAATCGCTATATGTGGGACTAAAGGTTCTATTAACTACAACGGACCCAAGGTGCTCCTAGGAACCCATAGCCATACAGAGCTCCAGGACATCCGGAAAGGGACCAGCGAAAGGATGATCTACAAATGATCCTCGATGAGATGCGCCGGAATCAAGGCACCATCAACAATCAGCTCCAGAACATGAATAAAAAATTTGGAGAGCTGGACATCTGGAAGAGAAACATAGAGACCTAGATGGGTCAATTCGCGGCACAGATTCCACGACCAACCGGGCAGCTCCCTGGGCATACAGAACCAAATCCCAAGGGGCAGCACGGACATGTCACTGCTGTAAGGCTACGAAGCAGTCACAAATTGCACGAGCCAGAGAACGGAGAAGAAAAGAGCAAAACTGTCCTCGACAACGAGTAACAACAACTCGAAGTCGACCAAAATCATGTCGATGTCGACCAAAATTAACTCGACGTCGAGAACCAGCCTGACCAAGACTCGTCTGCACAGCACTCCAACTCGAAATCGACTATAGTGGTCGATATCGAGGAAAATCTTGTCGATGTTGAGGAAAAGCATGCCGATGTCGAGGAGTCTTTATCACCTCCGGAAGCTGTTCTGGTTCAGAAAACTAAGAAGACGCTCCCGTTCCCTTCTAAGAACCTAAAAGATCCAACTGATGGTAAGTTTATGCGTTTTGTGAAATTGCTTCAGAGTCTAAATGTTACTATTCCTTTTACAGAAGCACTTCATGAGATGCCTGCCTACGTCAAGTTCCTCAAGGAGATTCTTAGCAACAAGCAATCAATGGATGAGATTGCTAATGAATGCAAGATGATGGATTTACCTGAGAAGCGACCTGACCTAGGTAAGTTTGCTATCACTGTTGGATTTGGTCGATATCGTTTTAAGGCAATGTGTGACCTAGGAGCAAGTGCGAGTATCATGCCCCTATCCATGTGGTCAAAGGTAAAGATAGGCGCCCTGGAACCTGTGGATGCCAAGCTCTACATGGCAAACAACACGGTGGTAATCCCCACAGGTATTGTTGATGATGTTCCTATTAAGGTTGGTAAATTATTTGTCCCTACAGATTTTCTTGTAGTAGAAATGGCAGAGGACCCAGCTTGCCCCATCATCCTAGGGCGACCATTCCTAGCAACAGCAAATGCCAACATTGGTGTGAAAAGGGGACTTCTCACCTTCACCATTGGGGATGAGATTATTGAATACTTTTTCAATCCTGACACGGAAGAGGTAATGGAAATAAAACCTATTTATTCAAAATTTAATGTTATCTCTTGCAATGAGCCTGCAGGAAGACTTTTGGCACAAGAAGAGGCGGTTATAAAGGCAGAATCCACGCTGGAGAAGGAACTAGTTGTTGCAGAGTCGAGCAAGGAAGAGTTCTTCGACGACGCATTATCGGCGGAGCTGAATGACTCACCCGAAATCGAGCAGATCAAGTCAACATCGACCAGTCAACTCGATTTCGAGGAATCTTGCCCGACCTCGACTTCGATCACTCCTCCAGAAAAGGTAAGTCCTCGAAATTTACTCGACATCGAGCAGTTATCCTCGACATCGACTACTTTTGTCCCTGCAGGAACACTCGAAGTCGAGAAGGACAACTCGACCACTTCCATTTTACTCGATATCGAGCAAAACTACTCGACATCGACCAATTTTGCATCGAAGGTGAATTCTGATTTTTTACTCGATTTCGATTATTCTAACTCGATGTCGAGCAGTTCCTTGTAGCTTTACAACCCTATGTCCGATTCAGCGTTGTCTTCGATGTATGCTTGGTTGACGCCAACTCTTGTAGCTGATTTGGATGCTTCTTTCATGAGGATTGAGACGGATTACCTAGAGGAGATCATGAAGACGGAGGAAGTGGAGCCCATCTTGATTCCACAAGGCCCTTCTCCGGTGCTGAAGCCCTTACCTAACACCCTTAGGTATGAATTTCTTGGTCCTGACTCTAGTTTTCCTATAATTATCAGTGCTTCATTAAACACACAGGAAGTAGACAAGCTAGTGGAAGTCCTCCGCACTCACAGGAAAGCCATTGGTTATTCTCTAGAGGACATAAAAGGTATTTCACCCATTACTTGTATGCATAGAATTCTTTTGGAAGATGATCATAGGGCAACAATTGAGCATCAAAGGAAGCTTAACCCCAACATGAATGAGGTGGTCAAGAAAGAGATCATGCGCATGCTAGACGCAGGAATCATCTATTCAATCTCCGAACGCAAGTGGGTAAGTCCAGTTCATGTTGTTCCTAAGAAGGGTGGAATGACCGTTGAGGAGAATGAGAAGGGAGAGCTTATTCCTAAAAGAATCACTTCCACCTGGCGGATGTGCATAGATTACAGAAAGCTCAACACCGCCACCAGGAAGGATCATTTCCCGCTCCCCTTCATTGTTCAGGTACTCGAAAGGTTAGCTGAACATGATTACTTTTGTTACCTGGATGGATATTCTGGTTTTTGGCAGGTCCCTATTCATCCTGAAGATCAAGAAAAGACCACCTTCACTTGCCCCTATGGAACTTTTGCATATAGGAGGATGCCCTTCGGCCTTTGCAATGCCCCTGCCACATTTCAAAGGTGTATGATGGCCATCTTCTCCGACATGATAGAGGACATAGTGGAGGTATTTATGGATGATTTCTCTGTTTATGGTACTACTTTCGATATTTGTCTCTCTAACCTGCGCAAGGTACTCAAGCGTTGCGAAGAGACAAATTTGGTTCTAAACTGGGAAAAGTGCCACTTTATGGTAAGGGAAGGAATTGTGCTAGGCCACAAGGTATCTAAGAAAGGTATTGAGGTGGACAGGGCCAAAATAGAGCTAGTGGAGAAATGGCCCCCGCCATCATCCATCAAAGAGATAAGGAGATTCCTTGGTCACACAGGTTTTTATAGAAGGTTTATTCAAGATTTCTCTAAAATTGTCAAACCACTAACTAACCTTCTCATGAAAGATGTTAAGTTTGTGTTTTCTAGCGAATGTCTTGAAGCCTTTAACAGGTTAAAGGAAGCTCTTATCTCCGCTTCAATCATTCAATTGCCGGATTGGTCACTACCCTTTGAAATCATGTGTGATGCCAGCAATTATGCCGTGGGAGCAGTTCTAGGCCAGCAAAAGGAGAAGAAACTTCATGCCATCTACTATGCAAGCAAGACTCTTGATGTGGTTCAGGCTAAGTACACAACAACAGAGAAGGAATTTTTCGCTGTGGTTTTTGCTTTTGAAAAGTTTCGTTCTTATCTTGTTGGATCTAAAGTTATTGTCCATACTAACCATGCTGCTCTTAGATATTTGATGACAAAGAAGGATGCTAAACCAAGTCTGTTACGATGGGTGCTCCTACTCCAAGAATTCGATGTTGAGCTAAAGGACAAAAAGGGCACAGAAAATTCAGTCGCCGATCACCTATCTAGGCTCCCCAAAGACATGCTAGAGGAAGCCCAGGACACCACACAAATCAATGACTCTCGCCCCGACGAGCACTTGATGCGGACGGAAACAGCCTTCCTCGACGTCGACCAATCTTCCTCGACATCGAGCAAATCTGGTGAGTATTCTTCCTTGCATGGTTTTGAGCTACATAGTTACTCAACATCGAGCAACATTTACTCGACATCGACCAAATCCAACTCGACGGACCACCAGAAGTCAAGCACAACACCAGCAGACACTGCACCTTCCTCGATATCGAGTAACTTTACTCGAAATCGACCAACCTCTGGTGAGTCTTTAGGTGAAATTTTTCGTACAGATTCCGGTGAGGATTTCTTCTTTACCCCTCCTACTAGTCCTATACATGATATATATGCTATAAGAGGATCAAAGGTACCCTGGTATGCTAATTTTGCTAACTATCTTATTGGAAAAGAGATTCCGTCAGGCTTATTTTCATCGACAAAGAAGAAGTTCCTCACGACGTCAAGCAATACTATTGGGATGACCCTTACTTGTTCAAACAAGAAAAAGACCATATCTTCAGACGTTGTATTCCGGAGGAGGAAGTAGAAAGTGTCATTCGCCATTGTCGTACTCTCCCTACAGGCGGACATGCAAAAGGCTTCAAAACTGCATCTAAGGTACTTCAATGTGGTTTTTATTGGCCTAACCTTTTCAGGGGTGTGCAGGCTTATGTCACTTCATGCGATGAGTGCCAACGAGCGGGCAACATTACTTGGAAGAATGAGACACCACTCACAGGGATTTTAGAAGTTGAGCTATTTGATGTCAGGACCTTACAAATACATCCTTGTGGGTTGAGGCTGTAGCAACAAGGACCAATGACGCGAAGGTAGTTTCAAAGTTTGTTAAAACTAATATATTTCCTCGCTTTGGTGTTCCTAGAGTTCTTATTTCAGACGGTGGCTCACATTTCATCGAGAGAGGGTTTGAGGCTCTTTTGGCTATGTATGGGGTAACGCATATGGTGGCAACACCTTATCATCCCCAAACTAGTGGTCAAGTGGAGGTCTCTAATCGTCAAATCAAAGCCATCTTGGAAAAGACAGTCTCCCGCTCAAGGAAGGATTGGTCATCTATGCTTGATGATACATTATGGGCTTATAGGACGGCTTATAAAACACCACTGCGAACAACTCCTTACAACTTGGTTTATGGCAAGTCTTGCCATTTGCCTA
The DNA here is from genome assembly GCA_963922045.1 of Persicaria maculosa. Taxonomy (NCBI): domain Eukaryota; kingdom Viridiplantae; phylum Streptophyta; class Magnoliopsida; order Caryophyllales; family Polygonaceae; genus Persicaria; species Persicaria maculosa. The sequence goes on along the minus strand of OY998253.1, from coordinate 38,786,091 downwards.
TCGAACTGGAGCCTAAGACAATGTGGGCCCTCAAGGAGATCAACATGGATCTCGACGAGGCAGGTAAGAAGCGCTTTATTGATTTGCAGGAGTTAGAGGAGCTAAGATTGAAGGCGTATGAGAATGCCGAAATCTACAAGGAGCGCACCAAGAGATGGCACGATAAGAAATTGGTTCCAAAGACATACGAGGTAGGTGACAAAGTGCTTTTATATAATTCTAGACTGCGTTTGTTCCCAGGGAAGCTCAGGACAAGATGGAGTGGACCTTTCGAGGTTCACCACATATACCCTCATGGAGCAGTAGAGTTACTTGGCACTGATGGAACCACCTTTAAGGTAAATGGGCACAGGGTCAAGAAATACTATGACAAAAAAGACCCGGAGGAAGAGATTCCCGCAACCCTGGCGTTGGTCAAGGCTAAAACAGGGAAGTAGGTCGAGCTAACAACTTAAACCTTAGCGCTTATGAAAGGCAACCCGCTTTTCTTACTCCTTTTTCTTTAATTCTATTTTATTTTTATTTTATTTTCTTGAAATTTGTGCATAATCTCTTCTCATTGATAAATTCAGGCATTCAAGGTCTACTCGACATCGACCAAACTTGGTCGACGTCGACCAAAATTCAAGGGTGGTTCACTATATGTCGAGTTCTTCTAGTCGAGTTAAGCAGGAGGATTTTTTTTCCTCGATGTCGAGTAGTTTACTCGACATCGACTAAGCTCATCAGGTAAGTGCGAGGTTCCTCGACATCGAGCAACTTGCTCGACGTCGACCAAGGATTCGGGTTCGTTTTTCTTTCTAAAAAAAAGAAAATATAAAAATATTAAAAAAAATATTAAAAAAATATAGAAATACTTATAGCTTTTTATTTCGGTTTTATTTGCTTTTTTTTCTTTTTTCCCTTATTTAAAGCCTTGTTGGATCTCTCTCTCACCTTCCGCTTTCTCGACCTCGACAACCCTAGCCGACAAACCCAGCCATCGTCTTCTTCCTCTCGCCTCCTCCCTCGAGCTCTCGCTGCACCTTGCCGCCCACCAAGACCAGATCCGTCCACCCCAAGCCATCCCGAGCACCAGCAGCCCCCGCCGAGTCCGAGCCCTCCTCCCTGCGCTCTCGCTGTCTTCACCATCGCTACCCAGAACCACCGCCAACCACCTCCATCCCCCAGATCCGGCCACCTCTCCCCTATTTCCGGCCTCCTGAGCCCCGGATCCACCGCCTCCGAGCACCACCGAGCCCACGTCCCACTTCTTCACTTCGCAGAATCCCGTCCCGAGATCTCCCTCACTCTCCCCTCACCAGCCACCAGATCCGGCCATCTTGCCCCCGGATCCACCACCGCTGAGCACCTGAACCACCCTGCCGAGCCCAGCCTCCCCTTCCCCGCGCGTCTAACAGTTGAAACCCGTATGTCGTGTTTGTTTCTTGAACAAATCCGAGACCAACACCCCTTAATTCTCTCTAATTACAAATTTCTTCCCCTGTTTCAACTCAAAGGTATGATTTCTCCCTCTTTTCTCTCTAAATTTCAGATTATTTGTTTTTGATGAAAACCTAGGTAGAGATTGGAACTTGAGTTGTGTGTTGAATATCTAGGGTTTGAAATTTGCGCGGGAAATTGATATTTATTATTGAGGGTTGTTACACTGGTTATATATGGAAGTTACTAAATTTGGTGGGCTTATTTTTTATTTATCTAAATAATGCTTATACTTAGTTCATATATATTGTCAAAGAAATTCATGAAATTTGAGATTTATTACATGATATATTTGGAAATTTCTTGAATTTGGGGCTTTATTTAAATTCATATATATGTTCCACTTCTTGTTTCATCATATGAGTTGTTACATGATTTGATGATATGAACTTCCTTATGCTTATTTATTATTTCTTACAGGATAGTTTATGAACTAAGTATGGGGTTGTTATATTTATTAGATATTATCTTATAAGGGTACTTTATTTTTGCGGTTTATGTTTAGAACAAAATACCCAGAAATGGATCATTTGAGAATGGATGATGAGGAGACACGCTAGAGAGCTGAGGATCTAGCAGAGCGGGCTGAGAATGCCCGTTGGCATCACCAGCCGAGCATGGAAGAGCTCGACATGCACTTCTGGATGATTCAGGGGTTTGGGTGGATAGATGCTGAGCGGCTGATTCAACCACTTGACCACCACTATTCGACACTAACAGGAAAGTTCCTATCGACTCGCCGGATTCCAGATTCCCCCACCTTCCATCGTCGGGTCTACTTCCAGCTGGCCAACAGGCGGTTAACCCTTACTCTGGAGGAGTTGAGTGCAGCTTTCGACTTCCGCCACACCACCAACTCCTTCCACATACAAGACACAAATGTGATGTGGCTTTACCTGACCGGCAAGCTGGCGCCTACCCTTGATACCACTCACACCAGCAACATCGCTAGCCCTCTCTTCTCTACTATTCTGAGGATTCTGGGCAACACGATTTGGGTCCGCCTTGAGCTGCGGCGGCCCAACCAGCCAGAGCTAGAGTGTCTGCGGCGGATGCTTTTCGAGTCTGACCCTCTACCGCTTGCCTTTGCATGGCTACAGCACTGCATTACACGCTAGAACCTCCCACGAGTAGCCATTTATGACGGTTGTATGGTGGCTATCCTAGCCATCCATCTCTAGCTCCCCATCCACCGGTACAATGCATGGAATGTGATGCGCATTGATCTGACGTCCCTGTAGAAGAGACATATTATAGCACGCCGCGACGGGAGATTGGTCCATTATTCATCAGGGATACCTATCCGCCAGGATCTGATGGACCTACATCATGTCCGCGACTGGTACACTACCTGGTCAGGGATCGATTACCACCCTACCATCAACCCAGCCGCTGACCCTACCCTGCGGGACCATCCTCTCCTCTATGACCACCCCGACTTTGTCCCTTTGGCCGTAGACCCCCAGCCAGCTCCTGCAGATGGTGAGGATGACGGGGAAGACGACGACGAAGAGGCCGGCAGTCCACAAGCCTCTCACCACTCTTACCATTCTCCCCAGCAGATCCCCTCTCACCAAACCCAGCAGGCTCACCATGCTGGGGGGTATCCATATGAGTTGGTTGCTGAGATGCGCCAGATGCGGCAGTTGCAGGAGGCCATGTTTGACCGGATGACCTCCTTGACACTCAGAGTAGACACCATCGACCATCGCCAGAAGCAGTTCTATTCGACTTTCATGGATCACTATTCCATGGTTAGAGATCGTTTCGACGGCATAGATCAGCGCCTTTGGGGCCGCTCATCACAGTTCCAGCAGTAGGGGAGTACTCATGACCCTGGGGGGTCTTCTTCACAGCAGCCTGGTAGCTCTTCCCATGGAGGAGCTCCTGACTACAAGGTTGGATTCCACCTCCCCTATTACGGTCCACCGCCCCACCAGTGAGCAGCTCTGTAAGTCTTTTCCCTCCCTTCGGTTATATTTCTTTGACAGTGAGGACACTGTCCATTTTAAGTATGGGGTGGGATTAAAGACTATGTTTAGACTTTATTGTTTTTATGTGCTTCCAGGACTGTACTTTAAAATTTCATTGCATGGTTTGTATTGGATTATTTAGGACATGGCACAACTCTATATTGAGTTTAGTGGCATATTTTGAATATCGTATTTGCATGGTTAAATTCTATAGTATTCGAAATATGCATTTTTAAAGAAGAGTTGTAAGGATATCGCCCAAGATTGCAAAAAGTTCAAAGAAAAGAGTCATGGAAGCCAAGGCAACACTCGAAGATGCAATGATGGATTTGTTAGAGATATTGCACAAGATTGCCTAGAAAAGGGAAGTCTCAATGACGTGCGATTTTTTATGGTAAAACCACAAAGCGAGGTAAATTGATGTTGCTTTTGACATTATGCACAATAAGAGGATGGAGGATTTTAAATTTCCATATATGCTCATTTTCATACTTCTAGCCATACCCTTACCCAATGGCATCACAAAAGCCATATTATAAGCCTTATTTTGCCTTGATATCATTATTGCTCCACATATGCCTTATATTTCCCATTTTTACTTTATACCCTATCCGGGGATTATGTTGAAAATGGAAGTCATTTTATGGAGATATTATATGGTTGGTTGTGTTGTTATGTATTTATTGGAGTTTGGCAAGAAAAATTCAAATTTATGGAAAATTTAATGAGTTAGAAAAAAATCTGATCACCTCAGGAGATAAAGGTAGATCGACCCTGCTTACCGAGATAATAGTTCAGTGAGATGGGACACACAGGTGAGGAGTCCAAAGCACTAAGTATCCGGGGTCATTCATGACACCCATGTTTGCGACTCGCGAGAAGGCAATGCTGAGGTTAGAGAGGTAAAAGCATTATTATTTGACAAAAGCATTATGAAAGGTGATGAATCTTATGAAGAAGGAATATGGTTAAGAAAGTTTGGAAATAATGCATTTCCCCGGATTTAACACCATATGGCCAAAAAATTGCCTACCTTTAGCCTTTTACCTATCTACTCCTTTCTGAGCTTAAATAAATTCCTCTTGATTATTGTTGCTTTGTCACATAAATTTGTTTTTCTAGAAACCTCCATTTGTGTGCAGAAATTGCTTTTCATTAACAGGCACAGATTTGTAGGCAACAAGCACCTTTTCAAGGATGGCAATTGAGTGTTGGGTAATATAACAATGAATCCATTATGTTGAGAGTCTTTGCAGGTTTCCCCTGAATGACCATCCAAGTTATTGCTTGGGGACAAGCAAGCTTAAGTATGGGGTGATTTGATGTCCACTAAAATAGCCATGTTTTTATGCACATTTTAGCTCCTTATTCTATATACTTTGCATATTTCGGGCTTGGAATATGTTGAATTTATGTAATATATGCTTATTTGCAAGAAATAGAGGTGTACATAAGTTTTGGTTTAATATTACAGAATTTGGAGCCATTCCGGGACGAAACCAAGAAAAGAAGACGGAAGCTGAAAGTTACTCGATTTCGAGGAGCCTTCCTCGACATCGACCAAAAATGTGAGCAGAGCGAGCTCGAGGAAGGAAAACTTTACTCGATGTCCACATGTTTGCTCGACATCGACCAAACCCAGCAGCTGCTCGAGTTCGGGAATCCGAAGAGAAGCTGCTCGAGAAAGCCAAGTGAAGCCGAGATCGATGAGTCAACTCGATATCGACCAAATTCGTCGAAATCGACCAAAAATATTTCAGGGCCGCGAGACTGTTGGGCCTATCCGAAGTCGACTTGGATTGCTTGGATACGAAGAAGGTCCGAATCTATCAAGATTTATCAAATGAGACAAGATTATTCATTAGTATCAAGAGATATTTAGATATTCCCTTTTAGATTTATGCTTTATCTTTATTTAGTTTTATCTTTAGAAAGTAGATATAGTTTGCTTTTCTTGATTAGCAAGGATTAAGCCCTATAAATAAAGCCCATGGGGCTGATTTCCATTCATTCAATTTCAGAGAAGTAGTTCCACATATAGTTTAGGAGTTCAAAGGTTTTAGGGTTTTGGCATTCTAAGAATGTTTGAGTGCCGGGATTGTAAAGACTTTGAATTTAGTTTATGCAAGTTTATTTTACATCAATGATGTCGATTGCTATGATGAGGCGTGAGTAGTCCACCTACTTCTAGGGTTGGGGTGAGCCCAACGAGAGCCATGTTGGTGGATTAGCGATTGCAAAAGAAGGTACTTTATCGTTATCTTATTCTATTCCATGTTCTTCATCTTTGATTGAGAAATTGAAGAACTCTTGTTGTGAATTTGGGTAGTAATTAGGATTTCTGTTCGGAAGATTATAAATTCTAATTATGAAAAGGAGTAGATACAATTAGGGTTATTTATCGCAAGATCTATATTCCTACTTGTCGGATTAGGTGAAAGCCTTCTCCTTTATCGATAAAGTCACCACCTTTTATGATTTATAATTCCGCTTTCATGGTAATCGTTGTTGCAAACCCCGACTGGTCGACGTTTGCATTCGTTTTTAGTTTCTGTCACTGCTCGATTTCGACCAAACTGGTCGACGTCGACTTCTCACTTTCGATCAAGCAAAGATCGCCATCGCTTCTGTCTCTGCAGGAACTCGATCTCGACCACACTTACTCGATTACGACCAATTTGCTCGACATCGAGCAATCTTCTCGAGATCGACCAACATCAGTAGCTGCCGCTTGCTCAGCTTAGACTTGCTTGGCCCTTGTCGACTAACCCCTAGTCGAGGTTGAGCACCCTGAAGTCGATTTCTGCCCGTGAGATTCCTACGCTGCCTAGGATCCGCTGACCAGCTTCCTCGAGGATCAAACCTGACTTTGTGCTGCTACATCGGGAGGAAGTCTTGAACATTATTTGCTGGGAACCAAATCGGTTTGCTTTACTTTTTTCGTATTTTATTTGCAATCTCGATTTCCTCCTACAACAGTTACGGGATCCCTTGTGTCCATGAGATTCAGGCATACGTCAGTTCCGGTACTCCGATACCCACCGAGGACATCCACCCGTTCTGGATGGATTTGTCATGGACTGACATCAACGACACCCCACTGTCGTATGAGTTGTCATCTTCATACACGGCTTTCAATAATGTATGCGACGATGAGCTCCACCCACCCTCATCTGCAAGCGTCCGAAGGAAAGGGAGGCCTCGGGGGTCGAGGAATGCCTGCAGAACCAACCCGTTGGCATACGAGGAGTTAAGGGAAAGATTTGAGAGAGAAGAAGCACGTGCTGCTCAAAATGCTGCTCGACATCGTCCACAAGCGACCTTAGCTCGACGTGGACGTGATGATGTGTTTGGAGGGTTCAACTGGGGTCAAAACAAAGTTGATCCCTTCATGCTCGGTCATATTGAGGGTGTGAGGGACACTATTGGAGATGGTCATTGTGGCTACCGTGCTTTGGCGTCAATGACATCACCTATCAGCGAGTCTGCTTTTCCAGAACTCAAAACGCCGGTTGTTATATGGGAGGGTACCCATTCCAGCAGTTCGTCGACTACCAGAGATGGGCAGGACCTGTGCATGGTGATAGGAGACGGTGGATAGAGCTACCCATCATGGGTTTAGTATTTGCAACAGTATATCAGATTCCTCTCGTCGTCCTAGCTTGGCATCATCCGTTCACATGTCTCCCCATGACATCGCCGACACCTGCTAACAACCCTCAATTAGCAACCCTTGGTTTAGCCTACATCGGAAACCAAGACCATTTTGCCGCGGTACGACTTCAAACGTCTTATTTTATTACCTATTCTTGGTTTTCATCTATATGTCAATACTCTAACTCTAATTTTCCATTCTCATAGATCTGGTTGCATCCTAACGCTCCTATTCCGCCGCCTGCGCCAGAATGGGTCGCAAATCATGAACAGAGCGTCGAAGGATGGGATGCTCCTTTTCAAGCTCGGTTTGACAGATTCCGAGCCTTACGTGTCGAGTCCGGTCGCCCTTTACACTTTTCCTAGATTTTATTCCACCAGTTTCTTAGAATTATGGATGTAAACCTTTTTTTTTCCGTTCCTTATAACATTATTCGCATATTATCCGAATGAAAACCTTAACAATTTTTGCTTGCCATTTAATTAGACCGTAAATCCTTAAACTCCACTAGCTAAACCCTTCAATTTCTTTCAATTAACGCTAAAAAACCCTTGGAAAACAGAAAACCCTAAACCCTAAACCCTAAACGCGAAACCCTAACTAGGGTTTGCACGTTGAAAATAACGTGCAATATTTGCACGTCGTTAAGGACGTGCAATATTTGCACGTCGTTAAGGACGTGCAAATATTGCACGTTGTTAAGGACGAGAAAATATTGCACGTTAATTTCGACATGCAAACCCTAGTTTGCTAGTCGACGTGCACAGTTGCAAACTTGCACGTTGTTAACGACGTGCATGCACGTCAATAAGGACGTGCAAATCCTTAACTACAATTTGCGTTGTATCTAACAAGACCCATTAGTATTGTAGGAAATTACGTACTACTCATTGAACAAAAAAAAAAGATTTATCCCACCAAAAAAAAAAAGATTTTGTTATAATTAAACTAAATTCTGAATTAAGTAAGTTCAAGTTTTTATTATAATGTATTATCTCTATTTAAAGTAGGTTCAAGATTTTAAAATCATGAATCTATAGTTATATATAGTCCTAAAGTAACATCTTGTTTTCTTATATTTCATGTCGGTTTATTAAGTAGGTTCAAGTTTTTATGATGATATATTGCCTTCATTTAAAGTAGGTTTAATTTTCAAATCTCGAACTCATAGTTATATGACTTATATCTCGTCATAAAGTGACATCTTGGTTTCTTACATTTCATCTTGGTTTACTAAGTAGGTTCAAGTCTTTTTCGTTGTGTATTGCCTTCATTTTAAAGTAGGTTCGAGATTTTTAATCTTGAACCCATAATTATATATAATCATAAAGTGACATCTTGTTGTCTTACCTTTCACGTCGGTTTATTAATTGAGTTCAAGTTTTTATTATGATATATTGCATCCATTTGAAGTAAAATTTTGAACTCATGGTTATATCTAGCCATAAAGTGACTTCTTGTTGCCTAACATTTCATGTTGGTTTATTAAGTAGATTCAAAGTTTTTTTTCCACGGTGTATTGCCTTTATTTTAAAGTGGGTTCAAGATTTTAAAATCTTGAACCCATAGTTATATATAGCCCTAAAGTGACATCTTCTTGTCTTACATGTCATGTAACATTATGAAGTAGGTTCAAGTTTTTATTATGATATATTGGTTCCATTTAAAGTAGGTTCAAGATTTTAAAATCTTGAACCCATAGTTATATCTAGCCATAAAGTGACATCTTGCTATCTTACAATTCATGTTGGTTTATTAAGTAGGTTCAAATTTTCTTCACGATGTATTGCCTTTATTTAAAGTAGGTTTAATTTTCAAATCTTGAACACATAGTTATATCTCGTTATAAAGTGACATCTTGTTGTCTTACATTTCATCTTGGTTTACTAAGTAGGTTCAAATTTTTTTCGATGTGTATTGCCTTCATTTAAAAGTAGGTGCGAGTTTTTTAATCTTGAACCCATAGTTATATATAGTCATAAAGTGACATCTTGTTGTCTTACATTTCACATCGGTTTATTAAGTGGGTTCAAGTTTTTATTATGATATATTGCTTCCATTTAAAGTAAAATCTTGAACTCATGGTTATATCTAGCCATAAAATGACTTCTTGTTGCCTTCTATTTCCTGTTGGTTTAAGTAGATTCAATTTTTTTTCATGATGTATTGCCTTTATTTTAAAGTGGGTTCAAAATTTTAAAATATTGAACCCATAGTTATATATAGCCCTAAAATGACATCTTCTTGTCTTACATGTCATGTCAGTTTATTAAGTAGGTTCTAGTTTTTATTATGATATATTGGATCCATTTAAAGTAGGTTCAAGATTTTTGAATCTTGAACCCATAGTTATATCTAGCCATAAAGTGACATCTTGCTGTCTTACCATTCATGTTGATTTATTAAGTAGGTTCAAGTTTTTTTCACGGTGTATTGCCTTCATTTTAAGTTAGGTTCAAGATTTTTAAAGCTTGAACCTACTTATAATATCAAATTTTTTAGCATACAAGTAGTTTTTGTAGCCACGATGCGTTCAAGATTTTTATAATTGTGATTTCAAGATTTTTATTGTGTTAAGTTCAAGATTTTATATAGTTATTAAATTTTACTAACAAATTTTGAACATATAATTATTAAAGTTTGAACCTACTAAGTATAATTATAAAATCTATCGATTTATAAGTGTAGGTTCAACATTTAAAAATATTGAACCTAACTTAATTAATAAAAATTTGTCTATAGCACAAGTTTCTCTAAAGCACACACAAGTTTGGATGAACCTGAATAGATGCACGCACTTTCACCTTGAGAACTATTGAAGAATTATAACCACAATCAGATGATCCCACTATTGCCATCAAAAGGCCAAAGAGAACAACCTCTGAGTGTGAATACAATTTACATCTATGGCTTTAATACCAAAAAAAAAAAAAAAAAAAAAAAAACAGATAAGGGTCTTGAGACAAACAACCTTAATTTATACCTGTATATATTATGTCAACGGACAAAAAACAAGGTAACGCATAATTAACTGATTTAAGTTATCCATAAACCAACCTAAACTGCTTGAGACTTTAGCAACATGGAAACTAAAACAAAAGTTTTAATTTAATTGAAAAAACAAGTACTGAAATTAGCAAATATGAAAAAACAAGTGGAAGTGTTGAACTTAAATGCATTTGCAAAGAAGTACAAATAATAGGGGAGCAGAAATCAAAAATAGATCAATAGATAACACAAGGCAGACTTAGCTCTACAAATAGAGATAATTAAAAGGTCGAATTTTCAAAGAAAATGTAACCAAAACACATGGAATAATGAAAAAACAAATTTGATCTTGATTTCTTTCTCCTGCTGTCTGCCATGCTCCCGGCTCGCAACAACGCCACCACCACCAACAGCAACCAAGTTCCACTCATTTGTTGTTGCTGTCATACTTGCATCAGAAGAAGCTCTTTTCCCCACTTTTTCTGTTGCACTTGTAATCACACTTGAAGCAACTTTGATTAGTTGCACTTGTAATCTCCTAGAGAGCATTTTATCTTTACCTTTCGGGTTTTGACGACCATCAATTTTTTAAAGCTGTCCATCCAATTTTTTAAAGTTGTTCTTCATAATATATGCTCTTGAGAATACCTACTCTTTCATGTTGAAGAGCAAATTAATTTCAAATGGCATGACCACCGGCCTGCAAGAAGTACCATGATTAGGCAGATCAGAATTGCATGTTAACTAGAGACTATGATCCTTCTTATCATCATAGGTGAGAGCCGTGAGACATATACAGCACAAACATCTGTTTACAAAAGCCATCCTCTGGATGTAACGTAGCCCCTGCTAGCAAGGTTCTCACATAGCAGAAGCTTCGCTTGTCCATCTACTTGATTTGACCCGCCAATGATCGAGATCTGGATTATCCGAAATTTCTTTTTGAGTTTTTGTTCTTTCTCTGCTTCTTTGCCCAAAAATTACTTTTGATGGAAAAATCATTGGCGCTGTTCTGATTCTACTTTCGTTTACTCGCAAAAACTACATAAAAGAGAACTTCAATCATTCGACCTTTAGCAAGTACGGTGTATTTCCTCTCTTTGCCCATTTCAGCACAAATAATCTCCACTGAATTTCAAATAACTATAAAAGAGCGAGCAAACCTACCAGTACAAGACATTGGCGCTCAAAGCACTACCCTTGGAGAGTTGGAGGTGGAGGAAAAGGACTTGGGGCATCGAGATCATTGTCAGTGGACGAGTACGATACATTGGGGAACCGTCGAGATGGAGGAGAAAGGATTGAATCCGTCGGCAAATTAAGGAGTCGATGTGAGGTTTTTCGATGGAGAGAGAAGGAATTCGTCAATTTGGAGTTTTGAGACTCATGTTGAACGAATCCATTGAGTGGGGCGGAGACGGAGAGGCAGGAAATTGGGGACGCCTTCTTCTTTTTTTTCCTCTAATAAAATTAACCAATTATAATATTTATATGAGGTTCTCACCGGAGTATATATATATATATATATATATTATATATATATATATATATATATATATATATATGGATTGACTCCGGTGAAAATCTCAAATTGTGGTAAAAATCTGTGAGAACTACTTTAAATCTCGATTTTTTTGAAACCCGTGCTAAAAACCTCAATTACACGGTGACTTTACAACTCGGTTCAACCTAAAAACCATGCTAAAAACTCCAATTTTAAAATAACACATGACTTTATAGTTTGGTCAAACCGAAAAATCGTGCTAAAAAACTAATGTTTTAAAATTATATAGTGACTTTATAGCTCGATTTTATTCAGAACCGGACTAAAATTTGTGACTTTATAGGTCGATTCTATTTATAACTGGGCTATAAAGCAAGTGAACCGAGCTAAAAAGTCGGTCCTCACGGGTTTCTACCGCAATTTTGATTTTCAACGGAACGCATATATATACACGCGCTCCGGTGAAAACCAAAATTACGGTAGAAACCGTGAGGAGTGATTTGATTGGTGGTTAACTATACACGCGCCTACTTGTTACGTTGCATGCGCGCGCGTCCCTTTTTTAAATTTTTTTGGGCAACGCGGCCGTTCCACGTAAGCGAACAATTGAACAAAGCTGCAAAGCAGCTCCACGTTCCACGTAAGCAAGTCCAACTATTTGAGAATCCTTATGAAAAAATCTGCATGTATACAGATTTGTTCTATTAAGCTTTCTTTCTTTTTTTTCTTTTTTTTTTTTGATTAGGAAATATGTTCTATTAAGCTTTCAATTATGGGTTTTATGCTTTTATGGCTTTTATCACTAAAATAAATCAAGTTTTTTTTTTATATATAAAAAGTCAATTAGCATAATGGTTTAAATTACTATTTTAGACTTTTAATAACGGAATAATTGAGATTTTTATAATTGCAGGTTCACGATTTTATAACTACGGTTTAAGGGAGTTGCACGCATACATATATTTTTTTTTGTGTGATTTTTTTTTATGATTTTTCATAACTATATGTTCAAGATTTTATAACTATAAGTTCAAATTTTCAAAATAAGAGATCCTGGGTTTTTTTGTTATAATTTTGGGTTCGAGAGTTTACAACTTTCCATGAATATCTTTTGATAAATATAGGTTCGAGCTTTTAACACTAGATATAGTTGTGGATTCAAGATTTTTTATAACAGTGAGTCAATTTTTTTTGTATACCTATGGCTCGAGATTTTTTTTTTATATTAATTGACCTATCAAATTGTTATTTGGGAAACATGTCAATATAAGTGTATTTTTTATATTATTTTTATAATGGTAAGTCAAGATTTTTTAACTATAAATTCAAGATTTTATAATTAAATATTAGTTCAATATTTTAAAATCTTAAACCTACTTAATAAATTTTTAATATATTATTTTATAATTGTGGGTTCAAAATTTTAAAATCTTGAACCTACTAAATAAAAGATATAATTATAAGATATTCAACCTATAGTTACAAAAATGTTGAATCTAGGTATAACATCTTAAACTAGTGTTATAAAAAAAAACTTTAACATACTTAATAAAATTTTGAACATATTGTTTTATAATTATGGGTTCACGGTTTTTTTTTTATAATTATGGTTCAAGAATTTATTTTTACATTTTACCTATCAAATTGTTAGTTGGAAAATATGTCAATAAAAGTTTATTATGATATCAAAATGTTTATTATAATATCAAAATATTTATTATAATGTTATTATTATCTTCATTTTTTTTAATGATTTATTGTCCCCATTTAAAGTGTTTGATAATCATTGTTGTCTTACGTTTCATGTTGGTTTATCAAGTAGGTTCAATTTTTTTTTTTTAATGATGTATTTGCCTCCATTTAAAGTAAGTTCTATATTTTAAAATCTTGAACTTATAGTTATATCTAGCCTAATACCTATATTTAAGTAGATTCAAAGATTTAATTAATAATCTTGAACCCATAGTTATATAAACCCCTAAAGCGTTTGATAATCCCGAGCTCATAGTTATATCTAGTCTAAAGTCATGTCATGTAATGTTACTACAATCTTCATTTTATTTACATGTTATGTTGTCTACATTTAACTAGGTTCAAGATTTAAAAATCTTGAACCCATAGTTATATAAACCCCTAAAGTGTTTGATAATCCTGAACTCATAGTTATATCTAGCCTAAAATCATGTCTTGTAATGTGACTACTATCTTCATTTATTTTCCTGATGAGCTGGCTACATTTAAGTAGGTTCAAGATTTAAAAATCTTGAACCCATGGTTATATAAACCCTTAAAGTGTTTGATAATCTTGAATCCACGGTTATATCTAGCCTAAAATCATGTCTTGTAAGGTCACTACTATCTTCATTTTCTTTTTATGATGTGTTGCATACATTTAAGTAGTTTCAAGTTTTAAAAATCTTGATTGGTTTATTAAGTAGGTTCAAGTTTTTATTATGGGTTCAGGAATTTGATTGGTTTATTAAGTAGATTCTAGTTTTTATTATGATGTATTGCCTTCATTTAAAGTAGGTTCAAGATCTTTAAATCTTGACCCTACAGTTATATACATGCCTAAAGTGAAATCTTGATAGCTTACATTTCATGTTGGTTTATTAAGATTTTTAAATCGTCAACTCACAATTATATATAGCCCTAAAGTTACATTTTGATGCCTTACATTTCATGTTAGATTATTAAGTAGGTTCAAGTTTTTATGATGGTGTATTGTCTCCATTTAAAGTAGGTTCAAGATTTTTAAATCTTGAACCCATAGTTATAGATAGCCCTAAAGTGAAATCTTGATGCCTTACATTTCATGTTGGTTTATTAAGTAGGTTCAACTTTTTATTATGATATATTGCCTTTATTTAAAGTAGGTTCGAGATTTTTAAATCTTGAACCCATAGTTATATATAGCCCTTAAAGTGACATCTTGTTGCCTTACATTTCATGTTGATTTATTAAGTGAGTTCAAGCTTTTTTCATGATGTATTACCTCCATTTAAAGTAGGTTCAAGATTTTTTAATCTTGAACCCATAGTAATATCTAGCCCTGAAGTGATAGCTAGTTACCTTACATCTCATATTGATTTATTAAGTAGGTTTAAGTTTTTTTTCATGGTGTATTGCCCCCATATAAAGTAGGTTCAAGTTTATAAAATTTTGAACTCATAGTAATTACGCTAAAGTGACATCTTGTTGTCTTACATTTCATGTTTTAAGTAGGTTCAAGTTTTTTTTCATGGTGTAATGCCTCCATATAAAATAGGTTCAAGATTTTTTAATCTTGAACCCATAGTTATATCTAGCCCTAAAGTGACAGCCATTTGCCTTACATTTCATATTGATTTATTAAGTAGGTTTAAGTTTTTTTCCTGGTGTATTGTTCCCATATAAAGTAGGTTCAAGTTTTTAAAATTTTGAACTCATAGTTATTACGCTAAAGTGACATCTTGTTGTCTTACATTTCATGTTTTAAGTAGGTTCAAGTTTTTTTCATAGTGTAATGCCTCCATATAAAGTAGGTTCAAGATTTTTAAATCTTGAACCCATAGTTATATATAGCCCTAAAGTGACATCTTGCTTCCTTATATTTCAGGTTGGTTTATTAAGTAGGTTCAAATTTTATTATGATATATTGCCTCTATTTAAAGTAGGTTCAAGATTTAAAAATCATGAACCAAAAATTTTTCATTAACAAAGTTGGGGTTTTGATATGGACTCTTATCTTATATACATGTCTTCCGCAATCTTGAAAGGAGTTTTCGGTTGGATCAAAATGACATCACTAATTAAGTTTGTTTCCTCTGAAAGAAAATGTGTTGATTTAGATAGTCTACATGGGATTCGAACCCACGTCTTTGTGCCTAGCACATTGCTCTTCAAATTGAGCTAATAGACTAAAAGGAATAGAAAAATCCAAAAACTGAAAAATTTGGAATTCATATTCCAAAATTGCAAAGTTGGAATTCATATCCCAAAATTGCAAAGTTGGAATTCATATCCCAAAAGTAGGGGTGGGCACAAATACCGCAAATCCCGGGCCCGTCCCGGTCCCGTCCCGATCCCGGTGGGATTTGAAGAAAAAATAGTGAATCCCGTCCCGCAAAAATTACGCGGGACGGGACGCGGGACGAGGATTCCTTATCCCGCAAATCCCGTCCCGTCCCGCATATTTTATAAATAAAATATATATATATATATATATATATATATATAATATATACATTATATACTTTGTGTATATATATACACACTGTATACTTCATTTATTTTTATCAAATGTCTCCGAATACTTCATTTATATACACTTGTAGGAGTATAGTTTATACTTACAGTGTGTGTCTTATATGCATACTGTATGTATATCTTTTATATTAGCATAATGTTTATATATATGCACACTTCGCACACTATATATTTTTTATATGATGTGTAATTATATGTATAATGTGTGTATATATAAGGAAAATCGTAAAATATAACAAAAATATTATAAATCTATATTATTAAGCTTTGAAAACCGCAAAATATAAATGAGTTTTAGATTTTTTTTATAATGTTTTTAATTTGAGGGATAGGGCCCGTCCCGTCCCGTTCCCGTCCCGTCCCGTGAGGGATAAGACCCGTGCGGGATTGAAAAAAAAGTAGTGAATCCCATCCCGGTCCCGTCCCGCAAAAATTACGCGGGACGGGATGCGGGACGACCCTCGTCCCGTCCCGTCCCGTCCCGTCCCGTGCCCACCCCTACCCAAAAGCATACCCTAAGGGACAATTAAAAATTTGGAATTTGATGTTCATAGCAATTTGTAATTCTAGATCATTCGATGGATCAAGTTTGCATCAAAATGGAAAAAATGGTTGTATATTTTTTTGCTCAAAATTCAGTTAAATTACACACACGATACAGTAAAAAGCTAGGGTATCAAGAGTGTTCATGGGAAATAAGCACCATAATCCTAACCATCAGATTTCCAATGACTAAAACATAAACAACTCAGATGACATTGGATATAAACATGGAATTTCAATCAGCTACATGCAGTTCAGGCATAACCTACTCGCAATCCTTGCTAAGCTTCAATTCAACAGCCATCTGCTTCTTCCAAAATTATTTCAAACTCAGGTGTGCAAAGCAATTACTTTAAATTGAAAAAAAAAAACAGTAAAGAGGGCATCATGATAGATGGGAGTTAACTCAAACAAATCCATCAACAACAATTTACACATATGTTCAGCATCACAAAACAACCTTATTCAACAAATTATGAACCATCCAATGACCATCAATATGACATATCAAATGCAATAATCTCACCATAGTCCACCAATACTGAAATTGAAATTGAATTATGTGCTTGCACTTACAGATTGAGATTGGATTCGATGGCTCGGTAGATTCATGACATATTCGGCATCAGCAATAGAAGTACACCGGAGCAACGTGAAGCAAGGGACGGAGGCGAGTAAACGGGAACCGAGCGACCTGGAGGCATCGATTTTCGGCAGAGGCCCTGTGTTCGGAAGGCGAGGTTGGAGACGGAGAGGGTGGTGCGGAGAATTTCTCAAGGATGAACAACAAAACAGATCTGATGATTGGGAATTCCTCCAGTTTGATGTGGAATTGAAATCAATTACAAATAACGAGAAAGTGAACGACGGTGAAGGAGCGTCGCATCGACGGTGAATGGGCGCCGCAACGACGGTGAAGGGCAACGCCGATAGGATGACAGATTTGAGAACCGAACTCCCCAAACCCTAATAAAATCGAACGATTAGGCTCGATCTTCTCTCGCACAAATCGAACAATAAAAGACAATAGCCATCGCACAAATCGAACGAGAATGAAATTGCTAGGGATTCCGTTCTTCGTCGGCCGAGAGAGAGGTGAAAGCACGCTCGATCTGTCCGAGCTTCTTTCGCACAGAGGAATCGGCGTACCAGAAAGAAGAAGGAAGACAATGAAGCAAAAAGACGAAATTGCCCTTATTTTTTTTAAAGAAGCCAACCGCGCACGCGCCCCATATGAGTAAGAATCCAAATCTCTAGCTAATCAAATTAGTCCTCACGGTTTTCACTATAAAAATTGGTTTTCACCGGAGTCGACCCGTATATATATATATATATATATATTATGAACAAAAGAAATGCAGATGGGTTCAAAAATAAAGGCATATGCACAGCTCATATAGATGTTGTCATGTTGCACTTACCCTACGTTAGAGATTATATATAGACCCACAAAGGATGTACCAATTAAACCTAATTGACCCCATATTTGATTCAGGCCGGCCAATGTACTCGAGTATTTAAGGGCGATGCCCAACTAAATTCCCAACACGATTGGGACCCTCGACTACTGGAGACTACCCATCATAATTATAGAGTTTACGCTAAGTATGAACCTAGAGATATTGAGGGTGATGGAGTAAATAGTACGACTATGTAAGAGCCACTAGATCTACCAGCATTACCAGATCAAATTGCATGAGAGCCAATAAGTGAAGGAAATCAAATCATACGTACTGATATCAGTCCCTGACACAAATTCATATTCTGTTGGTGTGGCGTTTTGCTTTACTACCTATAGCTTGCTAATCCTTCCCTAGCTAATCATTTAGATAACAATGTGTTTGGTGTGCCATGAAAATGAGACATAAATTAAATAATGCAATCTTTTCAATTATTGCCTTTTCCATACAATTATTCTTTCTCAATAATCTACTCTACCTATTCTCTATGGCCCGATAGCAATATGAGTAGTCGCCTTATATGAGTCCTTACAAAAATGAATTAAAAGGAAACATTTTATTTTAATTTCCGACAACGTATTTTACCCTATATGAAAGTTTTTTACAACTTAGAGACTTAGGGTATGGTTGTGTAATGATATGTGTTAATTTCCTATGTCTTGTATGTTTTATTTGTTACTTGTATTGTTGTGTGTATGCTTGTAACATGTATGTATATGATGATTATACATATTACATATAGGTAACATATATACTATGTATGGATGCATACTTTATCGTATACTCGACTGAGTCGTATTGAGCTATGTAGCTTGATCCTCTAACGAGTATATATGTATAAAGTATGGTGTGATAATACATAAGTATTATATGATATAGCTATATGTATAATATGTATATACTAAGAGAGACTTACCTTTACTCGTTACTGGGCTTTAGTCCATTAGCTGAGAAAGGCCCAATGGTTGCCGAATTGGAGTTGAGGAGCCCAGCTTGCTTGAGCCCGCGCCAGCTGAAACCCTACTTGCTGGAACGCTGCGTTTTGTCTGGCTGGAGCTCTCCCGTGTTGACCTAGCTATATAAGCTCTTGTTGGAGCTTTTCTGGCGTCGTACTGTTTGTGCTCTCTCTCTCTCTCTCTCTCTCTCTCTCTCTCTCTCTCTCTCTCTCTCTCTCTCTCTCTCTCTTCATCTTCCAAAGAAGCTCTCTTCTAGGGTTTGGTGTTCCTCTCCCTTTGCCTGAAGATTCTCCGAGCCTGGAAGCGAAGAAGGTGGCCGACAGTGTCCTTGGTGGTTCTCTGGTGGCCGGCGCTCCAAGCTCTGGGCAGCAGCTCTCCTTGTCCAGGCGATCTAGGGTTTGAGATCGAAGACTTCTTCGATCTCTGGTTCCCACACAGGGGGATTTTCTTTCTCTCTTGGTTTCTGATCTCATGCATGTCTAGATCTAGGAGTTTTGTATCTCTTTACTTGATCTGTTCTTGTACGAACTCATTATAGTGGATTTGACCAACTCTTGAGGCCCCGTGGATGTAGGCATAGCCGAACCACGTAAAATCAATTGTGTTCGTTCTTCGACTTGCTTGTTTCGATCAGATCTGTTATCTCTTGCTCGATTTCATACGCTTCCGCATATTCGCCTATCTCGTTTATCGATCTATAGGTTTTACAACGTGGTATCAGAGCTTGAGTGTCGCGTTCTTGATTTCCTGGCTCATTGTTGAGTTCTAGGGATAGAGAACGGGTGTAGGGCCTCGAGCTGACCTAAAAGGCGACATCGTTGGTGCCACACCCCCCCTGCACGACGTACCACACCCTTGTTTGCTAGATCTAGGTCTCTGTGCTTTATTTCTGGCTTCTGGTGTTTAGATCTGTTTAGATATTGACTGTTCTTGCAATATTTTGTTAGATCAACTTGGTTACTTTCAAGATTCAAGGTTTTCTTGAATCTGAGAGTGTTTTGTTCACTTACTAACTTGGTTTCTTTGTTTTTGCGAGGTACTGGTTACTATGGGTGACAAAGACACCTATCTAAATCCCTTCAATGGCCACACTACTTTTTCTATGTGGCAGATTAAGATGAAGGCAATCTTGACGAAAGAAAAATGCTGGGTTGCTGTGACTAATAAGTTTCCTGAAGCAACTGCAAAAGAAAAAATCCTGGAAATGGATGAACAGGCCCACAGTGAGATTATGCTACGCTTAGGAGATGAAGTTGCTAGACAGGTCTATAATCTTGAGACAGCTCAGAAGCTGTGGGAGGGGTTGGAAGCCCTCTATTTGGTAAAATCTCTCCCTTCTCGAGTTAACCTGTTCAATAAGTTGTTTACCTTTAAAATGGATGTGTCATGTCCTTTATCTGAGAATCTGGATAAATTTTTTACTATTATTCAAGATTTGCAACGCTGTGGTGATAAAGTTGAGGAAACTCAACATTGTGTGTTGTTATTAAATGCTTTTCCTGCTCAGTTTGACACTTTTAAAGATGTGGTTCAATATAGCACTGATAAATTGGAGAAAAAGGTTATCCTTGAGTCCATTATTCAGAAAAATGATGCATTGAAAGTGTTTAGAAACAAATATGAGTCTAAATCTGACACCAAAACTGAAAATAAGAATGAAGTTCTTGTTTCTAAAGGTAGGTTCAGAGGCAATAAGCCTAATAACAACCAAAACCAAAACAGGAATAAGCCTCAGAAGGACAATGGTAAACCTAAGTCTAGTCAACATGGTAAATCTGATAAGCCTGATAAATCTCACTTGATGTGTTCTTACTGCTCTAAGTCTGGTCATATTGAAAAACATTGTTTCAAAGGAAAAAGAGATGAAAAAGCTGCTGGAAAGTAGGCTAATGTTGCTAATGTGTTTGAATCTCATCCTTATTATACTCATGAAGTGCTTGCATTATTAAACACTGCTGATTCTAATACCTGGATTTTGGATTCTGGATGTACTATGCATGCTACCTATCATAAGTCTTGGTTTCATGATCTTAAATGCTTTGATGGTGGCACTGTTATGCTTGGTGATCATTCTGTGCTTAAAATTAAAGGTGTTGGATCTATTGCCTTAAAGACGTTTGATAATGTGGTTAGAGTTATTAAGGATGTTAAATGGGTTCCTGCTTTAAGAAGAAACTTGATGTCTGAAAGTGCTTTAGAAGAATTGCATTATGATGTGTTTAGTTCTGCAGGTGTGAGAGTTGTTACTAAGGATGGTAAGCCTGTTATTAAGTGCATTAGAAAAGGTGGCTTATATGAACTTCTTGCTACTCATGTGATGAACTTCTCTTCTGCTACTGCTCTCACTGTTGCTAACTCTGTGAAAACCATGTCTTTAAGTGAAACTCTTATGTTGCATAACAGGTTAGGCCATTTAGGAAATAAAGGTTTAGAACATTTGCATAAATCTGGCATTCTCAACTCTAAACCTTGCACTATTGATTTATGTGAAAATTGTGTGCTTGGTAAACACACTAGGAAAAGTTTTAAATCATCTGTGCATGTCTCAACTGCTCCTCTTGATTACATACATTCTGATCTTTGGGGCCCTGCCCAAGTCTCTACTGTTGGTCATAAAAGGTACTTCATGTCTCTTGTTGATCATTACAGCAGATATGTTTGGGTGTATTTGTTGAAGACTAAAGATGAAGCTTTTGAAACTTTTACGATGTGGAAAATTAGAGTTGAAAAAGAAACTGGATCATCTGTTAAATGTTTGAAAACTGACAATGGTTTGGAGTTTTGCAATTTTGTGTTTAATGCATTTTGTCATGAGCATGGTATTAAAAGGCACTTGACTATCCCTGGAACCCCTCAGCAAAATGGTACAGCTGAGAGGTTAAACAGGACTCTTCTTGAGAAAGCTAGATGCATGTTAATCTCTTCTGGTTTGAAACATAGTTTATGGGGTGAAGCTGTGGTTACTTCTGCTTATTTGATTAATAGAACTCCTTCTTCTGTGATTGCTTTTAAAACACCTTATGAGTTATGGACTAAAAGAATACCTAAACTTGATCACTTAAAACCTTTTGGTTGTACTGTCTATTCTTATGTAAATCAAGGTAAGTTGGAACCCAGATCACAAAAGTGTGTTCTTCTGGGGTATCCTGAAGGTGTCAAAGGGTATAAACTTTTAATTGTCCAACCTGGTGTTTACAAAACAATTGTGAGTAGGAATGTAATCTTTAATGAGCATGAATTCCATTTTAAAAAGGCTTCTGCTTCTGTGATTCATGAGACTGACTTGCAGGAACAAGGTGATCAGTTCTATGTTCCAAAGAACATAGATTCTGATTCTGATGATGAGTTTGACAGTGGTTATTCTTCTCCCTCCCCTCTCTCTATTTCTTCTCCTGCCCCTCCTGCTTCTGTGATTATGCAACCTCACCAATTGGGTGGGGAAGCAACTAATGAATCTGTTTTGCCTTCCTCTTCTGTTACTCCTGTTTCTGTGGATGAGGATACTGTTGTTGAATCCGTGTCTGCTTCTGGTTCTGGCAATTCTAGTTCTTCAGATGCATTAAGACATGATTTAACTGACTGGCAATTAACTAGAGATAGAAGTCCTAGGACTGTTATTCCTAATAAGAGATTCATTAATAACATTGTTGAGTTTGCCTGTCTTGTTTCTTCTGTGGTTCAAAATTATACTCCTGAAACTTATGAACAAGCTGTTAGATGTGCTCACTTTAAATTCTGGAAGCATGCTATGGATGAAGAAATAGATTCTATGAGAGTTAATAAAACCTGGACTTTGGTTCCCAAACCTGTTGATGCTAGATTAATTGATTGTAAATGGATCTTTAAACTCAAAGAGGGAATTTCTAAGTCTGACCCTCCTAGATACAAAGTTAGGTTGGTTGCTAAAGGTTTTACTCAAAGGGAAGGAGAGGATTACAATGAGATCTTTGCTCCTGTTGTGAAATATAAGACTCTTAGATTGTTGCTTGCTATGACTGCTGTCTATGACTATGAGCTTGAACAAATGGATGTTAAAACTGCTTTTCTTCATGGTGACTTGGATGAAACTATTTACATGAAACAGCCTAAGGGCTTCATTGATTCTGTTCATCTTGACTATGCCTGCTTGCTTAATAAATCTATATATGGCTTGAAACAGTCTCCACGACAGTGGAATATCAAGTTTGATAGATGTATGAGATTTATCTTGGGTTTTAAGAGAAGTACGAAGTTTGATACATGTTTGTATTTTAAAGGTTTGAAACATGCCGGTCCTGTGTTATATGTTCTTCTGTATGTGGATGATATTCTGCTTATTTCTAAGTCTATTGATTGCATCCTTGACATTAAGAAGAATCTGCAAAAACACTTTGATACGAAGGACTTAGGCATTGCTAAGAAAATTCTGGGCATGTCCATTGTTAGGGATAGAAAGCATAAGAAGCTTTGGTTGCATCAATGTGATTATGTTCAGAAAGTGCTAGATAGATTTCATATGACTGGAGATAAAGTGAATAACATTCCTCTTGGTCCTCACCTTGACTTAACTAAACTTAAAGAAAAAATGTATGTGGTTGAGTCTAAAAGGATGAAATCTATCCCATATGATGCTGCTGTTGGTTCTATTATGTACTCCATGATCTGTAATAGACCTGACTTGGCATTTGCTATTAGCACACTTAGTAGGTTTATGTCTGAACCTGCTGAGAAGCATTGGTTGTCAATGAGATATCTGCTTAAATATTTGCTTGGATCTGTGAACTTATCCCTGTTATATGCTGAACATTCTTCCTCTTATGATTTACATGGTTTTGTTGATGCTGACTATGCTAGCAACAAGGATACCAGGAAATCTATTACCTCATATGTTTATACATGGGCAGGTAACTGTGTTTCCTGGAAATCCCAGCAGCAACCTATAGTTGCATTGTCCTCCACTGAGGCAGAGTACATTGCAGCCATTGAGGCCTGTAAAGAGGCTATATGGCTGCAGGGTATTTTGAAAGAGATTGAGAAAAAGCATTATACTACTGTATTGCATATAGATAGCCAAAGTGTTCTTTACTTGTTTCGTGACCCCATGTATCATGAAAGAACTAAGCATATAGATGTGTGATATCATTTTATAAGGGAAAAAAAGTTGAAGATAATGTGATTCATGTTAAGAAAATTGATGGTAGATATAATCCTGCTGATTTTGGTACAAAAATAGTTCCTTATGACAAGTTTTTGTATTGCAGAAACTTCCTCCATTTGGAGGAGCTCACTTGATTTGCTGTGTGAGTGTGGGCTGAGGACGGACCTGGCATAAGAATCCACTTGATATGAATCTGAGTCTGCCCAGTGCAAGACTTAGAAAATTACAGGGGCATTTGTAATGATATGTGTTAATTTCCTATGTCTGGTATGCTTTATTTGTTACTTGTATTGTTGTGTGTATGCTTGTAACATGTATGTATATGATGATTATACATATTACATATAGGTAACATATATACTATGTATGGATGCATACTTTATCGTATACTCGACTGAGTCGTATTGAGCTATGTAGCTTGATCCTCTAACGAGTATATATGTATAAAGTATGGGGTGATAATACATAAGTATTATATGATATAGCTATATGTATAATATGTATATACTAAGAGAGACTTACCTTTACTCGTTACTGGGCTTTAGTCCATTAGTTGAGAAAGGCCCAATGGTTGCCGGATTGGAGTTGAGGAGCCCAGCTTGCTTGAGCCCGCGCCAGCTGAAACCCTACTTGCTGGAACGCTGCGTTTTGTCTGGCTGGAGCTCTCCCGTGTTGACCTAGCTATATAAGCTCTTGTTGGAGCTTTTCTAGCGTCGTAATGTTTGTGCTCTCTCTCTCTCTCTCTTCATCTTCCAAAGAAGCTCTCTTCTAGGGTTTCCTAGGGTTTGGTGTTCCTCTCCCTTTGCCTGAAGATTCTCCGAGCCTGGAAGCGAAGAAGGTGGCTGACAGTGTCCCTGGTGGTTCTCTGGTGGCCGGCGCTCCAAACTCTGGGCAGCGGCTCTCCTTGTCCAGGCGATCTAGGGTTTGATATCGAAGACTTCTTCGATCTCTGGTTCCCACACAGGGGGATTTTCTTTCTCTCTTCGTTTCTGATCTCATGCATGTCTAGATCTAGGAGTTTTGTATCTCTTTACTTGATCTGTCCCTGTACGAACTCATTATAGTGGATTTGGCCAACTCTTGAGGCCCCGTGGATGTAGGCATAGCCGAACCACGTAAAATCGCTTGTGTTCATTCTTCGACTTGCTTGTTTCGATCAAATCTGTTATCTCTTGCTCGATTTCATACGCTTCCGCATATTCGCCTATTTGTTTATCGATCTATAGGTTTTACAGGTTGGCATGACGCAGTTATAACTTGTCAGCGAGACATGCCAAACATGGCCTTAGGTAGTCATAAGCTAGTATACAATCATGGATTTCACAACTTTAGATAGAAAGATGCAAGAAAACTAGTCATAGAGAGACGAGTGGAGCTTCATAATGGAAGTTGAGGATAGTACAATCACAAATTAAGCTATAAACTCACTGGAGAATGAAAGAAACGTACAGATTCATGAGAAAAAGGAGATCGAGGAAGGATCTTATAAGATCATGATAGCATGAAAGAAATCTTTAAGGTTCAGTCTTGTTGATATATATATATATATATATATATATATATATATATATATATATATATATATATATACCATCAGTGGCGTATCCTGAAATTTTTGATTGAGGAGGTGGAAAATTACGATAAAAAAAATAATGTCTGTAAAATTAAACCTTGATTTTGTTTTCCGAAAAATCATCAATATTATGGATGTGTAACTAGAATAAAACATAAATCTTGCTGCTTTACTTCATGGTTTTCACATATTTCAATATAACCTCATAATTTGAAGTTTTCGAATATAAATATATTATTAGGATATGAAATTAATAAATGATATATATCAGTTTGTTAAATTATGTAGGAAAATATTGTAATTAATTTACATATGTTCAGTGTTGAAAATTGAAACCCTTATCGAAGCTATCAATGAGAGGATTATGTATGTTAAATTTTATTTTCGATTGGGATGCGACGGCCACCCCTGACCCTAAAGAGGATCCGCCTCTGTATACCATATAATGATTGAGAGGGAATAAATTAAAGAAGAAGAAATTAACTATGAAACGGAGTTTTGAATGGTGGATTAAACAAACCGAGGAGCGGACCATATTGAAAAAGCATTTTGGTAAAGTTAAGAAAAAGAAAAATAAACAAAATTCCATATACATACTCGCCCACAAAGAGGAGGTGGGGTGTGTGTATAAATGTGATGCATATCCTTATTGCCGTTATTGGTACTCTTATATAAAGAAATATGGGATGCTGAGTATTTTCCAATTAGAAAGGTAGATAGATTAGAGATCAGAGAGAGAGAGAGAGTGTGTGTGTGTGAGGGTTCAAAGCAAGTTAATGATGGAGGAACATCTCAGCCCATTAGCAGTGACCCATCTCCTTCAGCACACGCTGAGAACTTTATGCATTCATGAAAACTCTCAATGGGTTTATGCAGTCTTCTGGAGGATCCTCCCCAGGAACTTCCCACCACCCAAGTCAGGATGATAACATAATCTTCAACTCATAATATCTATTTCTCAGAAAAAATATCTAACTTCAATCCTGCTTGTGTGTGTTTCAATTCGCAGATGGGATACTCATGGAGGAGGTTATGACAGATCAAGAGGCAATAGAAGAAACTGGTATGATATATATTGCCAACAATACCTTTTTTTATCTATATATTAACATTATACATCAAATATATATGTGCACATAATGAAATTCATAGAAGATGGTGGTTGTTCACTTACCACGTACATGACAGGATATTAGTCTGGGAAGATGGGTTTTGCAACTTTGCTGCCTCAACGAATGCTGAAATCAACTCCGGTGTGAGTCCAGCACCAGCATATGGCAACGGTGAATATCAATCCTTCCAAGGCCTGCAACCAGAAATTTTCTTCAAGATGTCCCATGAAATTTACAACTACGGAGAGGGGTATGCTAAATAGCAACTTCAATTACATATGTATAGATCTTTCGGTATTTATACTTTTGAAATTATAATCAAGCAATGTGAAATATATATATATATATATATATATATATATATATATGGATGTAATTTATCCGGCAGTTTGATCGGAAAAGTAGCAGCAGATCATAGTCACAAGTGGATACACAAAGAACCCGGTGAACAAGAGATAAATTTCTTATCTGCATGGCACAATTCTGTAGATTCAGTAAGCTTTCGACTTCTGTTTATGTTTTCCACACAATTAGTTAGCTTATCAATCTCCATGATCTGTGATATAAAATATGTCCACGAATTATTAGCTAATCAGTAGCTAATTCGTCTGTTTTCTTATTTCAATTAGGTGTTTCCAACAGCATACCTTATTTCCATCAATTCGTGCTACTGATCTGATAATGAATAAAGCTGTCGACTTCTGTTTATGTTTTCCCTTGCAGCATCCAAGAACATGGGAGGCACAGTTCCGATCTGGTATTAAGGTATAATGTTTGAAACACTTATTCCATCAATTCATACTGAATTTAAGAACATCATCCAACCAAAAGTGAAGCTAGACCTCTAATACACGTATGCTCGATCATAGTCCTATTTTGACCAATGATTTTATGCAGACCATAGCCTTGATAGCAGTAAGAGAGGGTGTTGTTCAGCTGGGAGCTATGCAAAAGGTTTAGACTAATCCCTTTCCTCCTCACATGCGCACGCGTCCCAAAAGTTACACATTGTGTAGGGTCTGTGTGAGTTATTTAATTGTGATCAGTAGTTGACACCCTTTGCCAACTGCAGGTAATTGAGGACTTGAGCTATGTAGTGACGCTAAGGAGAAAGTTCAGCCTGGTTGAGAGCATCCCGGGGGCACTGTTGCCACACCCATCATCTTCAGCGTTCCCATATACAGTTGATGGATATTGCGTCCAACAAATGTGGCAACACCAAGCCAGCATGGCTTCTCCACCAGAAATCGGGCATTACGGCTATGACTCCTTCAACCAGCAACCTCAGATGATGATGAAGATTACACCTTCGATGAGAAGCCTCGAAGCTCTACTCTCAAAGCTCCCCTCAGTGGTTCCACCATCAATGCCGCAGGGGCTGGCTTACAATGAAGTGCAGCAGTATCAACACCAGCTGATGGCAACACCAAACAGACCATTGGAGCTTATTGGTTGCCCAGTTGGAAAGGTGGCCAAGGAAGAGAACCAAGAGGAGCAGGACACTCAAGACAAGGAAGGTGAATGTAGCAGCTCAATGACATCATATCACCAGCAACATCTTTATTATCATCAGGACCTTAACATCGCTATTAGCAGGCCAGAAAATGGATTTTGAATATTACTTCGTACGTATTGGTTTAAAACTTCCAATTTCTATATATCTCAGTTTGGTGTTCATTCAGCTCAATCTCTGGAAGATTTCAGTGTTTAGCAAATATCATAATTAAGAATAACATTCCAGTTTCTGGATTCCTTGGTAAGATTTTCTAGTCATGTCTACAGTCTTTAATTCATAAATTAAATCAAGCCTTTTATCAGAAGATAGATTCCAAGTAGATAAAGAGCACAAAAAATGTAATAGTATCTTCCTGAATCTTGACATAAAAAGACAACTGTCTTAGTTAATCACACTGTTGGCCTAAACTAAACTTTCAGCACACATCACAAGGAGTTTCAAAATCATAGCAACCTGGTAGTCAGCTGACAGAACATCTAACCTCTTTAATCGCCAGGGCCGTCTTCCCATCAACTGCTGAAAAATGTCCCAGGTCTTTAATCTGAGACTCCATTTAATCAAAACAAACTTGTAGATTATGTTTAGTTTAATTCACGTTTGGACTTACTAGAGTGCTAATTAAAGGTCTGAACAAATGTGTCTTCCTAAAAAGTGAAAAAAATAGTAAAAGGTCAAGTAGCTGCTCACTAGTCAGTAACATGTCAAGATGCCAGAACATGATGGAATGTAAAGTTGAATTAAAAAGCTGTTAAAAAATTTCATCCTCGTCAGCTGTTATAAATTATTCCAGAAAGCAGATCAAAGCCTTAATAGAGTTAGCTCCTTTCTTTTCCAAAGTAGCAAATACTTTCTCCCCTCGATCATATATATATAAGCCATTTAGCTTTTAGCACAGTTTGTAAAAATCTTCTTAAATTTTACTGCTTTTAATTGCTCATTACCATTAACCTCCGATTAGGGGAGAAGGGAAAGTTGAAAAAGAACATAACTGGATAACAATTCATTGTCTTGAAATATAAAACAGCTATTATTGATAGAAGGTAGTAATGCACATGTACATACCTACCTACAAGCTACTAATTTACTTCAGCAAGGACAATCTGGAAAGAGTACATGATGCTATCTGCACACAGATTTGACAGCAGTGAGAACAAATTAAGAAACCAAATATTAGGCTTGCACCTAGCAGGAAGTTCAGTGGTGATCAAGAAATCATATATGAACAAGTATGATATGAAAGCACATAAGCTGATGTTTCAATTCGAGCACTTAATAAGCGTACCTAACAAACCTCCTGCACGGGCTATTGACTACATGATCAAATCCAAAGCCTGCATTATAGAACAGGTTCCATTGGCATTAGAAAATCATTTTTGATTACTAAAATTGCAAATCCAAATAAGTCCTTAGCAGATTAAACAAGCCCCAGCTTAAGAAAGCATTTATAAAGCTGCAAGTCAAAGACATGTTGCAATACTGTTGTTGGGACATGATAGTCTGTAGACAAGCATTCCACACTTTGCATACAAGTACAGAACGCTGGTTGTTTCTTTGCACCTAAATAGATAGCTCGTAGCTATCCTATCTTATCACCTACTGTAGTACATATTCAAACAGCATCTGCATGTGCTTGGTACATTCAACGACATTCATGCCAGCACTTGAATAACTGTTTCACTTTTGAATGTCTAATCACTTCAATCGCCTCGAGTTTCACTTCCATCATAAACAAGAAAATTATTCGAATACTGTATTAGGTTAAATTCAGCCAAAATCTCGAAAGCAGATGGTATATCACACAAATATATATAATATATATAGGGGAGGGTTCAGGTGAGAACACCCCGATCCGGTGACAACGAAAGAAACGATTTGATTAGCTGAAAAGGAACTAATTTTTAATTAAAAAAAACGCCTCCTCCATGGCAGCCGCCTCTTCTCGCCCTCCGACTCGCGCTCTCCTCTCCCATGGCGGCTGTCGTTCTCCTTCCGTCTCTCTCAGATCTCGCGCTCCGCTCTTGCTCCCACAGCCAAGCACCGCCCGAGCGGCCGAGGACACCGCTGCGATTATCGACGGCAAGGCAATCGCCAGATCCATTCGATCCGAAATCACCAATGAAATCCGTCTAATGGCTCAGAAATTCGCCAGGGCCACCCTTCCTTCCAAGCCCCTCTCCAATGGAGCAGAGATCCGAAACATTCCGTAATGGCTCACCGGAAAAAACTTGTGGGTAGTACCCATAGGTCCCGGTTCGAACCCCAGAATTACCGCTCTTTATTTACCTATTCAAGGAGCAGAGATCTGGTAAATTGAGTTGTTGCGATGATTTCAAGCTCCAATCCTTTCGGTCACGATCTCTGCTCTAATCCTCCCGGAGTACACAACGGCACAGACACTCGCATCGCTCCAGATCCTCGCCGTCGTCTCACCTCCACTGCCCGTACGACCCGTTGGTTTCCGGGATTAGGCCGAAGATTAGGCCTAATCCCGGAAACCGACTGCGTTTTTTGGGCGGATGGGTCTCGGAGCTTGGGCTAGTCAGTTGATTCCAAACTCAGTTGATCCAGTAGATTCCGTTGCCTATGCCTTTGAATGGTAACGGGAAGTTCATCCAAACTCAATTGATTCCCGTTGCCTTTGAATGGTTTCATTGTTTAGTGTTCTTGGTGGATAATGCTGGTTTTGATTATCAATACAATTTAATAAGTTTCAATTTCAAGAGTTATGAGCCTGGGTGATTCTTATTTTTGAATTTTGTACACTTCATGAGTTTAGCAGAAGGAATTAAAGAAAGTTGAGATAGGAATGAAGAAGGTTTTTGAAGTTACTGATGCTGCACTTCAAGATTCTTGCTATAGGTTCTCCATTTTACAGAAGTTATTCTTAAATTTATATCATTTTTAATAAATAGTTGTAGCTATTTACAAATCAAATGACTAATTAGTATAAATAGAGAGTGGTTCGGTGACCGAATAGATTTTGGTTTAGTGGCTCAATAGAGGGTGGTTCAGTGACCGAATAGATTGTGGTTTAGTGACCGAATAGAGAGTGGTTCATTTACCGAATAAAGAGTGGTTCAACGACCGAATAGAGAGTGGTTCAATGACCGAATAGAGTGTGATTCGGAGACCAAATAGAGTGTGGTTCAGTGACCAAATAGGCTCATGAACCACTTCTTATAGACCCATTAACCACTTCTTTATAACTTCATGAACCACTTCTTAATAACTTGACGAACCACTTCTTTATAGTTTGATAAACCACTTCTTGATAGATTGATGAACCACTTCATCATAACTTCTTTATAGCTTGACGAACCACTTCTTGACAACTTGATGAATCACTTCTTATAGGCCCATGAACCACTTCTTTATAGATTTATGAACCACTTCTTAATGGTTTCATGAACAACTTCTTAATAACTTGACAAACCACTTCTTTATAACTTGATGAACCACTTCTTGATAGCCTAATGAACCAATTTTTCATAACTTCTTTATAGCTTGACGAACCACTTCTTGATAACTTGATGAACCACTTCTTATAGGCCCATGAACCACTTCTTTATATCTTTATGAACCCCTTCATGATAGCTTCATGAAACACTTTTTTATAGCATGATGAACCACTTCTTGATAACTTGATAAAACACTTCTTCACAACATCTTTATAGCTTAATGAACCACTTCTTGATAACTTGATGAACCACTTCTTATAGGCCCATGAACCACTTCTTTATAGCTTGATGAACCACTTCTTGATAACAGAAATGAACAACTTCTTGATAACTTGATGAACCACTGCTTATAGGCATATGAACCACTTCTTTATAGCTTAACGAACCACTTCTTGATAAATTGATGAACCACTTCTTTATAGCTTTACGAAACACTTCTTTATAGCTTGATGAACCACTTCTTGATAACATGATGAGCCACTTCTTATAGGCCCGTGAATCACTTCTTTATAGCTTGATGAACCACTTCTTGATAACTTAATGAACCACTTTTTTTATAGCATCATGAAGCACTTCTTTATAGCGTGATGAACCACTTCTTGATAACTTGATGAACCACTTCTTATAGGGCCATGAACCACATCTTTATAGCTTGATGAACCACTTCTTGATAAGTTGATAAACCACTTCTTTATAGCTTAATGAACCACATCTTTATAGGTTGATGAACCACTTCTTAATAACTTGATGAACCATCTCTTTACAGCTTCATGAACCACTTCTTTATAGCTTGATGAACAACTTCTTGATAAATTGATGAACCACTTCTAAATAGGTTTGTTCAGTGACTAAATAGAGATTGGTTTAGTGACTAAATAGGTTGGTTCAGTGACTAAATATAGGTTGATTCAGTGACTAAATAGAGGCTGGTTCAGTGACTAAATAGAGGTTGGTTCAGTGACTAAATAGAGGTTTGTTTAGTGACTAAATAGAGGTTGTTTCAGTGACTAAATAGATGTGGTCTTATGTGTAATTTTAAAATTTATATGAAAACATTTTAATTATAATTAAAAATGTGTATATTAGGTGGTAATTAAATTTGAGATAAAAAGCAATAACTACAAATAGATGCATTAAAAAGAAAGGTAATTCACTGTGAAACCAAAAGTAATAAATACAATTGGATGCATTAATAGTTAAGAAATGTCCACCCATCCGGAACATCTATTTTTATTACAGACCACAGTTTGGCGCGCGTAGTGTGCGACTCGTCCTGAAAATGCAAACGCGAGAACGGGCTGGGATGAGCGCGCACCCCCATACACGTGGACCACTTAGATTTATTTTTTAATACACGTGGACCAATAAGAATGTTTCTTTCATTCTCACCGGTAGAGGTGTTCTCACCCGAACCCTACCATATATATATATAAAGAAACGATTTGATTGGCTGAAAAGGAACTAATTTTTAATTAAAAAAAATGCCTCACGCGCTTAAAACACCACTCTCTCTCAAATCCCCATCTGTTAACCTTCCTCCTCCATGGCAGCTGCCTCTTCTCACCCTCCGACTCGCGCTCTCCTCTCCCATGGCAGTCGTCGTTCTCCTTCCG
This sequence comes from Persicaria maculosa, assembly GCA_963922045.1. Taxonomy (NCBI): domain Eukaryota; kingdom Viridiplantae; phylum Streptophyta; class Magnoliopsida; order Caryophyllales; family Polygonaceae; genus Persicaria; species Persicaria maculosa. The sequence continues at coordinate 38,752,873 of OY998253.1, read as the reverse complement.
TCTCTCTCAGATCTCGCGCTCCGCTCTTGCTCCCAAAGCCAAGCACCGCCCGAGCGGCCGAGGACACCACTGCGATTATCGATGGCAAGGCAAACGCCAGAGCCATTCGATCCGAAATCGCCAATGAAATCAGTCTAATGGCTCAGAAATTCGCCAGGGCCAACCTTCCTTCCAAGCCCCTCTCCAATGGAGCAGAGATCCGAACCATTCCGGAATGGCTCACCGGAAAAGACTTGTGGGTAGTACCCATGGGTCTCGGTTCGAATGCCAGAATTACCGCTCTTTATTTACCTATTCAAGGAGCAGAGATCAGGTAAATTGAGTTGTTGCGATGATCCCAAGCTCCTATCCTCCCGCTCACGATGTCTGCTCTAATCCTCTCGGAGTACACAACGGCACAGACACTCGCATCGCTCCAGATCCTCGCCGTCGTCTCACCTCCACTGTCGCTGCCGTCCCTGTGGATCTTCGACCAGCCCTGTATGTTGACAGGCATTGAGGACAGCGCCGAAGATTAGGCCTAATCCCGGAAACCGACTGCGTTTTGTGGGCGGATGGGTCTAGGAGCTTGGGCTAGTCAGTTGTTTCCAAGCTCAGTTGATCCAGATGATTCCGTTGCCTATGCCTTTAAATGGTAACGAGAAGTTCATCCAAACTCAGTTGATTCCCGTTGCCTTTGAATGGTATCATTGTTTAGTGTTCTAGGTGGATAATGCTGGTTTTGATTATCAATACAATTTAAGAAGTTTCAATTTCAAGAATTATGAGCCTGGGTGATTCTTATTTTTGAATTTTGTACACTTCATGAGTTTAGCAGAAGGAATTAAAGAAAGTTAAGATAGGAATGAAAAAGGTTTTTGAAGTTAGTGATGCTGCACTTCAAGATTCTTGCTATAGGTTCTCCATTATACAGAAGTTATTCTTAAATTTGTATCATTTTTAATAAATAGTTGTAGCTATTTACAAATCAAATGACTAATTATTATAAATAGAGAGTGGTTCGGTGACCGAATATGTTGTGGTTTAGTGGCTCAATAGAAGGTGGTTCAGTGACCGAATAGATTATGGTTTAGTGATCGAATAGAGAGTGGTTCATTTACCGAATAGAGAGTGGTTCAACGACCGAATAGAGAGTGGTTCAATGATCGAATAAGGTGTGATTCGGAGACCAAATAGAGTGTGGTTCAGTGACCAAATAGGCTCATGAACCACTTCTTATAGGCCCATTAACCACTTCTTTATAACTTCATGAACCACTTCTTAATAACTTGACGAACCACTTCTTTATAGCTTGATAAACATCTTCTTGATAGATTGATGAACCACTTCATCTTAACTTCTTTATAGCTTGACGAACCACTTCTTAACAACTTGATGAACCTCTTTTTATAGGCCCATGAACCACTTCTTTATAGCTTTATGAACCACTTCTTAATAGTTTCATGAACAACTTCTTAATAACTTGACGAACCACTTCTTTATAACTTGATGAACCACTTCTTGATAGCCTAATGAACCACTTCTTCATAACTTCTTTATAGCTTGAAGAACCACTTCTTATAGGCCCATGAACCACTTCTTTATAGCTTTATGAACCTCTTCATGATAGCTTCATGAAACACTTCTTTATAGCTTGATGAACCACTTCTTGATAACTTGATGAAACACTTCTTATAGGCCCGTGAACCACTTCTATATCGCTTGATGAAACACTTTTTGATAACTTGATAAACCACTTCTTCATAACATCTTTATAGCTTAATGAACCACTTCTTGATAACTTGATGAACCACTTCATATAGGCCCATGAACCACTTCTTTATAGCTTGATGAACCACTTCTTGATAACATAAATGAACAATTTCTTGATAACTTGATGAACCACTGCTTATAGGCATATGAACCACTTCTTTATAGCTTAACGAACCACTTTTTGATAAATTGATGAACCACTTCTTTATAGCTTCATGAACCACTTCTTTATAGCTTGATGAACCACTTCTTGATAACTTAATGAAACACTTTTTTATAGCATCATGAAGCACTTCGTTATAGCGTGATGAACCACTTCTTGATAACTTGATGAACCACTTCTTATAGGGCCATGAACCCCTTCTTTATAACTTGATGAACCACTTCTTGATAAGTTGATAAACCACTTCTTTATAGCTTAATGAACCACATCTTTATAGTTTGATGAACCCACTTCTTAATAACTTGATGAACCATCTCTTTACAGCTTCATCAATCACTTCTTTACAGCTTGATGAACAACTTCTTGATAACTTGATGAACCACTTCTAAATGGTTGGTTCAGTGACTAAATAGAGGTTTGTTTAGTGACTAAATAGAGATTGGTTTAGTGACTAAATAGGTTGGTTCAATGACTAAGTAGAGGTTGATTCAGTGACTAAATAGAGGCTGGTTCAGTGAATAAATAGAGGTTGGTTCAGTGACTAAATAGAGGTTTGTTTAGTGACAAAATAGAGGTTGTTTCAGTGACTAAATAGATGTGGTCTTATGTGTAATTTTAAAATTTATATGAAAATATTTTAATTATAATTAAAAAAGTGTATATTTGGTGGTAATTAAATGTGAGATAAAAAGCAATAAATACAAATAGATGCATTAAAAGGAAAGGTAATTCACTGTGAAACCAAAAGTAATAAATATAAATGGAGGCATTAGTAGTTAAGAAATGTCCACCCATCCGGAACATCTATTTTTATTACAGACCACAGTTTGGCGCGCGTAGTGTGCGACTCGTCCTCAAAATGAAAACGCGAGAACGGGCTGGGATGAGCGCGCGCCCCCATACACGTGAACTAATTATATTTATTTTTTAATACACGTGGACCAATAAGAATGTTTCTTTCATTCTCACCGGTAGAGGTGTTCTCACCCGAACCCAACCATATATATATATATAAAGAAACGATTTGATTGGCTGAAAAGGAACTAATTTTTAATTAAAAAAAAACGTCTCACGCGCTTAAAACACCACTCTCTCTCAAATCCCCATCTGTTAACCTTCCTCCTCCATACCTACCTCCTCCATGGCAGCCGCCTCTTCTCGCCCTCCGACTCGTGCTCTCCTCTCCCATGGCGGTCGTCGTTCTCCTTCCGTCTCTCTCGGATCTCGCGCTCCGCTCTTGCTCCCACAGCCAAGCACTGCCCGAGCGGTCGATGACATCACTGCGATTATCGACGGCAAGGCAATCGCTAGAGCCATTCGATCCGAAATCGCCAATGAAATCCGTCTAATGGCTCAGAAATTCGCCAGGGCCACCCTTTCTTCCAAGCCCCTCTCCAATGGAGCAGAGTTCCGAACCATTCCGGAATGGCTCACCGGAAAAGACATGTGGGTAGTACCCATAGGTCCCGGTTCGAACCCCGGAATTACCGCTCTTTATTTACCTATTCATGGAGCAGAGATCCGGTAAATTGAGTTGTTGCGATGATTCCATGCTCCTATCCTCCCGGTCACGATCTCTGCTCCAATCCTCCCGGAGTACGCAACGGCACAAACACTCGCATCGCTCCAGATCCTCGCCGTCGTCTCACCTCTACTGTCGCCGCCGTCCCCGAGGATCTTCGACCAGCCCTGTATGTTGATAGGCATCGAGGACATCACCGAAGATTAGGCCTAATCCCGGAAACCGACTGCGTTTTGTGGGCGGATGGGTCTTGGAGCTTGGGCTAGTCAGTTGATTCCAAACTCAGTTGATCCAGTTGATTCCGTTGCCTATGCCTTTGAATAATAACGGGAAGTTCATCCAAACTCAGTTGATTCCCGTTGCCTTGGAATGGTATCATTGTTTAGTGTTCTTGGTGGATAATATTGGTTTTGATTATTAATACAATTTAAGAAGTTTCCATTTCAAGAGTTATGAGCCTAGGTGATTCTTATTTTTGAATTTTGTACACTTCATGAGTTTAGCAGAAGGAATTAAAGAAAGTTAAGATAGGAATGAAGAAGGTTTTTGAAGTTAGTGATGCTGCACTTCAAGATTCTTGCTATAGATTCTCCATTATACAGAAGTTATTCTTAAATTTGAATCATTTTTAATAAATAGTTGTAGCTATTTACAAATCAAATGACTAATTAATTAGTATAAATAGAGAGTGGTTCGGTGACCGAATAGATTATGGTTTATTGGCTCAATAGAAGGTGGTTCAGTGACCGAATAGATTGTGGTTTAGTGATCGAATAGAGAGTGGTTCATTTACTGAATAGAGAGTGGTTCAACGACCGAATAGAGAGTGGTTCAATGACCGAATAGAGTGTGATTCGGAGAGCAAATAGAGTGTGGTTCAGTGACCAAATAGGCTCATGAACCACTTCTTATAGGCCCATTAACCACTTCTTTATAACTTCATAAACCACTTCTTAATATCTTGATGAACAACTTCTTTATAGCTTGATAAACCACTTCTTGATAGATTGATGCACCCCTTTTTATAGGCCCATGAACCACTTCTTTATAGATTTATGAACCACTTCTTAATAGTTTCATGAACAACTTCTTAATAACTTGACGAACCACTTCCTTATAACTTGATGAACCACTTCTTGATAGCCTAATGAACCACTTCTTCATAACTTCTTTATAGCTTGACGAACTACTTCCTGATAACTTGATGAACCACTTCTTATAGGCCCATGAACCACTTCTTTATAGCTTCATGAACCTCTTCATGATAGCTTCATGAAACACTTCTTTATAGCTTGATGAACCACTTCTTGATAACTTGATGAAACACTTCTTATAGGCCCATAAACCACTTCTATATAGCTTGATGAAACACTTCTTGATAACTTGATGAACCACTTCTTCATAACTTCTTTATAGCTTAATGAACTACTTCTTGTTAACTTGATGAACCACTTCTTATAGGCCCATGAACCACTTCTTTATAGCTTGATGAACCACTTCTTGATAACATAAATGAACAACTTCTTGATAACTTGATGAACCACTGCTTATAGGCATATGAACCACTTCTTTATAGCTTAACGAACCACTTCTTGATAAATTGATGAACCACTTCTTTACAACTTCATGAACCACTTCTTTATAGCTTGATGAACCACTTCTTGATAACATGATGAGCCACTTCTTATAGGCCCGTGAATCACTTCTTTATAGCTTGATGAACCACGTCTTGATAACTTAATGAACCACTTTTTTATAGCATCATGAAACACTTCTTTATAGCGTGATGAACCACTTTTTGATAACTTGATGAACCACTTCTTATTGGGTCATGAACCCCTTCTTTATAACTTGATGAACCACTTCTTGATAAGTGATGTCTCCAAAGTAGCCATGTTTTTATGCATATTTTAGTGCCATATTCTTTACATTTTGCATATTTCGGGTCGGGAATATGTCGGATTTATGTAGTATATGTTTACTTGTCAGAAATGGAGATCTACATAAGTTTCTGTTTAATATTGCAGAAAATGGAACCATTTCGGAAGAAAACCAAGAAGCAAGAACCGGAGCTGAAAGACACTTGACATCGACAAACCCTAGTCGATCTCGACAAGCCATGCCTAGACACCTGCCAGGATCGAGGAGCTTATGTCGAGAAGCTGAAGACGAAGAACCCGACTCCACACCCTACTCGAGATCGAGTGACCTTCCTCGATGTCGACGAGAAGCTGAGCATCATGTCCGAGCATGTCGAGGGGAGCTGCTCGACAACCCCAGGAGGTCAAGTCAATGAACCACCCAACTCGATATCGAGTACGGGTACTCGAGGTCGACAAAGACGTGGAGCCAGGACCGAGCACATCGAGAAGACTTGCCCGACCAGCCAAGCGAGACCTAGTCGACGAGCCTCTCTACTCGATGTCGACAAGGGGTCCTCGAGATCGACTAACGCCAGGAGTCATGTCCGAGCCTGTCGAGGACCAGCTAGCCAAGACGAAGAGCCAAGCCCAGTCGACAACAATCCTACTCGAGATCGACAAGATCCTTGTCCAGATCGACGACGGTTCCAGAAGCCGTGTGACGCGTCGACGCAATTCTACTCGGATCGGGATTCCTTGGGCTCGAAGTTTGCTGATTCTATCCAATCTATCAAGATACATCAAGGAAAGAGAAGATCTATCCATTAAAAGACTTTTAGATATATTTCCCTATTTTAGATTTAACTCCTTTATTTCCATTTATTTATCTTTAAAGTTCTAGATATAGTTTTAGATATAGATATAGATATTCTATCCTTGATTAGCAAGGATTAGAAGCCTATAAATAAAGCCCATGGGGCTGATTTCTAGTCATTCAATTTCAGAGAGAAGTAAGTAGGAGAAGTAGAGAGCGAGAGTGAGCGGCCGATTGGAGTTGTGAAGCGAGAGCGGAATTGGCTTCAAGCGGTTGTAAACTTTGGTTTATTTTAATGCAATTAGTTTTCTTTCAATCGATGATGTCTGAGTTTGCGATGAAGCGCGGGTAGTCAACCCACTTCTAGGGTTGGGGCGAGCCCGACGATAGCCATGCATAATTGAGGTAAAGATCCGACTTTTATCATGTTTTGAGCATCTACTACTTGTTTATGTGTTTATTACCCATCTAATGGAGATCCATGTTAACAGCTTGGATTGTAAACATAAAATCAGTAGAGACAATTAGGGTTTCTTGAAAGAGTTGTCTAATTGTTGGAAAAGGCGAAAGCTTGTCCTTTGATGCAATTTACATGATTATCTGTTTATCTCTGCCTTATGCATATTTGGTTATCGTTGTTGCAAACCCCAATCTTGGAAGCCTTTTACATTAAGTTTAGTTCGAAATCCCAAAGCAATTGTTTTTACTTTCTTTCGTTTCGTTTTAGTTTCTGTCTCCTCGATATCGAACAGCATTCGTCGATATCGAGTACTGATTCTCGATCTAGCATCGCTGTAGCTTCTGTGTGTAGGTACTCGACAAAGCTCAACTCGACGTCGACGAAGCCTACTCGATCTCGAGTAAGCCCTAGTCGAGATCGACAAGACCCTGTGCTTGCTGCTGCGCACTGCTCGACTGGCCCGATCTTCTGTCGACTAACTCTAGTCGAGATCGAGGACATCTGTGGTCGACTTCTGTCCGTGAGATTTCTTCGCTGCCTAGGATCCGCTGACACGCTTCCTCGTGGATCGATCCTGAATTCTCGCTGCTACATCAGGAGGAGGTCTTGTAATTATTTGCAAGGGACGGAATCTGGTTTGCTGTGATTTATTTATATTTGATTATTGCAAGTCTCGATTTCCTCCTATCAACAAATTGGCGCCGTTGCCGGGGAAGCTATCATTCGCGCCTTAGGTAGTTAAATCTCACGTCTGCTTTGAGTTTCTTTACAGGTGTATGCGCCGTTCTGGGCAACCACCTGAGTTTGACGGCTTAGACAACCCAGAAAGTCTTATACAAGCCCACGCTACACTGAAAAGAGGTATGGCAGCCGCAGAAACAAAGGAGCAGCTGATACAGAGGCTTACTAGGGAGCTAGCCGCAAAGGATACTACTATCGCCGCTGAAAGGGCAGTGAGGGAACAAGAAGCTGAGCGCGCAAGGCAAGCAGAAGCTGAGCTTGCCCAATATCCAACTACTGCAGAGAATTATATGCATCCCACTCTCGTCGTTCCTGAATCGGCGATTCTTATCCCTGAAAACTCTTTTGAAATTCGCACTCAATTTCTGATAGAGCTTAAAAATAATGCTTTTTATGGCAAATTTAATGAGTGTCCTCTTGAACATTGACAAGAGGAAAACCTGTCGTTGTTCTTGTCAAAGAATACTCAAACTCACAACTAGTATAGCGTGTAAGCAAGAGGTCGATCAACAGGGAAATCTGTCAATTCAAGTGTCAATTCTAATCGCTAAGAGAGAAATTGGGGGGTTTTTGGTGTGAAAAAGATCCGCCTTTTATCAAAGCGGAAGCAAAGAAACAAAGTAAGTTGATTGTAGAATGCAATGGAGAGAAATAGGTTCACCTACAATTTATCACTTCGATTGATGAATTCGATCCTTGTTTCAGCCTCTAGTTCTTGTCTTTTCCTATCAATGTCCTTGTCCAGATCTTAGGTAGATTACTAGTCCTACGAGTCCTAGCAACCCTTATCTCTAAATAACCCTAACACGGTTAAGATTCAACCTAGAGATAGCATTAAGAGCATTAATTAACCAAGGTACACATAATATCAAGCTACGAGTCGATATTCAACATGTATTCAACTTCCTACACATCCAATTAGTCCTACGAGTCCTAAAGGGATATGATTGCCACTTGGGTTAAGGTTCGCTACGAGGAATCTACAAAACCCTAGCAATTGAATGAATCTACTCTAACTAGTTGATCAGGCCAGAGAGAATAAAACACATTCAAGGAATTAAGCACAAAGAAGTCAAAACATTGCAATCGGAATAAGAACTAGATTAAGAAACTCACAATTCAGCAATCAAAGATCCAAACTGTAGGTGAAACCTCGAGAATTTAGTTGCTCATACTCAACAACGCTCTCAACAATGGAATAATGTGCATAAGGTTAATGAAAATAATAACTAGAAAAACCTTAAATAGTCTTTAGAAAGTCGGCCAAATAACTTAATAAAAACCCTAAGTAGTCCAATCTTGAATCGGCGTTTCTGTGAAGGCCGCAGGGGAGCCACCACAGGCCGCGGGGCGGCCAGGCGATCAGCGAAATCGTTCGACAGAGTTTCGAGCCGCGGGGCGGCTTTTACTGTTCACGGTAATTTTTCCGTTTCGAATTTTGTCTCGATGTCAACATGAAAGTTGTAGATCTCGGAAAGAGCTTTCCAACGCATGGTCATAATAGTCAATCGGACCACCGAGGCCTCCAGAAAGTGCGAAACAAGTTCAGCATGTCTGTCGACAACTTCTTTTGACTTGTTCTTCACTTAGGCTCTCTAACTTTGATTCTGCTCCCGGGCTCTTCACTTTTCCTCCTCCTCTTCACTCTTCCTTCATCCATGAGCCTCCTCATTCCTAGTCGGATCCACATATACCTGAAATAATCTATAAAAGCGTGTAGATTCCGATTCCACCAACAACACAAGTATAAATGCAAATCTAGCTTAAACTATGCATTATGCACATCTAAATCATGTTAAATGCATCCTAATATGCCTACCTAAATGCATGCTATCAAATTCCCCCACACTTAAGCCTTTGCTTGTCCTCAAGCAATTAAAACCTAAATCAAATCAACTCCCCACAGACAAGCATCCATGTAATAACTTTGGTAAAACATTTAAAAGCTAAAAATAGGGAAACGAAGATTGACAATTAACGTCATAACATGTATAGGTGCAATCCAAGGAATAAAGCAAGCATATTCATTCAACCTCACCAGGAAAATGTATTTTCACTCTCGCTCATGTGTTTAAGGTTAAACATTCACGCTCAAACTCAATCCTTGAAAACTTAGCTACAACAAAATTGCGTCAGTGGTTTAAATCTCCACCGCTAGTGACTTCACATGCAACCAAAATCATGAGGTCTTTGTATGGGTTGTAATGGGGTCATGGTAGGAACATAGGGTATGGAAATTATTTAGGTTATGTGGTGCTAAACATCCGGGAAAAAGGGTTAGTAAACAACCAGAAAAACACCAACACCAACACCAAAACACTTCGTATACCATTCCAATAACATGTACTCCTTCACAATATAAATTCGCACACAATTTTCCAATATCCACACAAACTCATTCATTTCTTTTTTTCTCTTTTGATAATGATTTTTTTTTCTTTTCTTCCTTTTATTTTCTTGACTTTTACCCCTAAGTGAATTTTATCCTCCTTAGGTCCCAAGTAATAAGCACATATAAACCATCTCTATGAAGTACAAATGAATCACCCAACATAACTTTTCAACTCAAAGCAACTCCATCTATACATCAAGATATTCACCAACTCTTCTCCTAATTCCCGGATGGGTTAGGCTAATAATTGTCTAGGAAGATTTTGTGGAGCTAACAAAATAGGCTTATAAGGCTCAAATTGGCTTCAAGCAAAGGATAATGTGTACGGGTGGGTAGAGTATAATATGGCTAAAAGAAAATCATGCCTCAATCACTTTAAGGTTACATGCAAAAATCATGTAAATGCAGCCTCAATAAAGATATCTAAACGCAATTTAAAGTGGGAGTAATCAAGGAGAGTATTCAAACACAAAGAAACTAAAGGACATATATGCGTAGTCCCAATAAGGCCAAAACAACTCACAAGGTCAATTTGTTAGAACTTCAATACCACTTAAATTCCAAAGACTATACATGCTCAATTTTCTCATCAATCTTGTTCCCAAAAAGTCTATAAAAATAATTCAAAGCTTCAAACACTTCAAGCAAATCATGGGGCACATGATAAGATAAATATAGAGGACAAGTAGCATAGATGGAAAAATAAGACCTAAAGTTTATGAGATGCATGATATTTTTGTATTTTTTATTTTTTTTAGCAAATGCAATATATGAGTAAAAATAAATATGAAAACATAAATAAACATGATGTGGAAAATCTATCTATATGTAATGCAATCTCTCCCCCACACTTAAATCTTTCATTGTCCTCAATGAATATAAATTAAAAACAACAAAAGATCAAAATATGAAGGAAAGAGTGAAAACTGACATGCTAATTGCAGTGTTGGTAGGTTTTCCTGGCCGTGGGGCGGCCTTTCCTGTTTATCCCTTTCACCTCGTCTTGGGTTGCCTCCCAAGAAGCGCCTTTGGTTAAAGTCGTTGGCTCGACAGTGCATTCATCCACTCATTCAAGACTTAAGCGGACATCGTCAGCGCCCTCAAAAGCAAATCAAACTCTCGTGCCCAACCGATATTCGAATGCACACTGTAGATGAAACAATTGGTAATTAAAAATTTAGCAATGAGAACCATTACCAACTTACCCTTCATTCGAGCTTGATTCTCCCTCGAGGGTATGTAGGACCACCAACACAGTTCTGTTGGTGGCTTGTTGAAGTAGTGACTCCATGGATCGACATATTCACCAAAGCCTCCCAATTTGCAAAAAGTATCAGTTTCTTGTTCGGGAACCACAGAAATTGGTTCCGGACTTGGCTCCTTGATAGGCGAGTTGGGGATGATTTCGACGAATGAAGAGAGCATCGAAACATACTCAATCTCTAGGGATGTCTCCTGAGATTTCGTGTCGATAACCACTAGATTCTCTTCTTCATTATCAGAGAATTCATCGTTGCTTGCATCTTGGCTTTCATCAAGTTGAGGAATAGAACATTGCTGAACTATCAACTCCTTCACTGTTTTAGAGAGTCGGATAATTGCTTCCCCATTTTGATTCATAGCTTCCCCAGTTTGATTCATAGCTTCCCCAGTTTGATTCACTATCTCACGTAATTGCCCTATTTGCTCCATCAAGACAATGGTTGACTCTTCCATGGACGGGTCGGAGTACTCCATTGGTTGAAACATCGAAGTGTAGGATTCTTCCTCCGCCGATTGGTCACCCATGTAGCAAAGAAGATCCCATAATCCCGACACTCCTAAACCAGCAAAGTTTCCATTGTTTATGGACCTGGCAAGTTTTCGGGTCTCAGGAGCCATGCCCTCAAAAACGCAAACTACCACATCTCGCAAACTATCTCGGAAACCCCGTGAATAACGGATGCTAAATAAATTTTGCACTCTTGTGAGGTAATTGTGAAAATACTCTCCCTGAAACTGCCATAACTTCAACATCTAGAAATATTAGCAATAAGGTGTCGTGAACTGTAAGATAGGTCCACGACGAGGTTAGATGTAAATATATACAAAAGTTAGTGATTAAAAAAAAACACAAGAAATTGATAAGAAGTCCCCGGCAACGGCGCCAAATTTGGCAAGAGGAAAACCTGTCGTTGTTCTTGCCAAAGAATACTCAAACTCACAACTAGTATAGCGTGTAAGCAAGAGGTCGATCCACAGGAAAATCTATCAATTCAAGTGTCAATTCTAATTGCTAAGGGAGAAATTGGGGGTTTTTGGTGTGAAAAAGATCCGCCTTTTATCAAAGCGGAAGCAAAGAAACAAAGTAAGTTGATTGTAGAATGCAATGGAGAGAAATAGGTTCACCTACAATTTATCACTTCGATTGATGAATTCGATCCTTGTTTCAGCCTCTAGTTCTTGTCTTTTCCTATCAATGTCCTTGTCCAGATCTTAGGTAGATTACTAGTCCTACGAGTCCTAGCAACCCTTATCTCTAAATAACCCTAATACGGTTAAGATTCAACCTAGAGATAGCATTAAGAGCATGAATTAACCAAGGTCCACATAATATCAAGCTACGAGTCGATATTCAACATGTATTCAACTTCCTACACATCCAATTAGTCCTACGAGTCCTAAAGGGATATGATTGCCACTTGGGTTAAGGTTCGCTACGAGGAATCTACAAAACCCTAGCAATTGAATGAATCTACTCTAACTAGTTGATCAGGCCAGAGAGAATAAAACACATTCAAGGAATTAAGCACAAAGAAGTCAAAACATTGCAATCGGAATAAGAACTAGATTAAGAAACTCACAATTCAACAATCAAAGATCCAAACTGTAGGTGAAACCTCGAGAGTTTAGTTGCTCATGCTCAACAGCGCTCTCAACAATGGAATAATGTGCATAAGGTTGATGAAAATAATAACTAGAAAAACCTTAAATAGTCTTTAGAAAGTCGGCCAAATAACTTAATAAAAACCCTAAGTAGTCCAATCTTGAATCGGCGTTTCTGTGAAGGCCGCGTGGCAGCCACCACAGGCCGCGGGGCGGCCAGGCGATCAGCGAAATCGTTCGACAGAGCTTCGAGCCGCGGGACGGCTAGCTTGGCCGCGGGGCGGCTTTTACTGTTCACGGTAATTTTTCCGTTTCGAATTTGGTCTTGATGTCAACAAGAAAGTTGTAGATCTCGGAAAGAGCTTTCCAACGCATGGTCATAATAGTCAATCGGACCACCGAGGCCTCCAGAAAGTGCGAAACAAGTTCAGCATGTCTGTCGACAACTTCTGTTGACTTGTTCTACACTTAGGCTCTCTAACTTCGATTCCGCTCCCGGGCTCTTCACTTTTCCTCCTCCTCTTCACTCTTCCTTCATCCATGAGCCTCCTCATTCCTAGTCGGATCCACATATACCTGAAATAATCTATAAAAGCGTGTAGATTCCGATTCCACCAACAACACAAGTATAAATGCAAATCTAGCTTAAACTATGCATTATGCACATCTAAATCATGTTAAATGCATCCTAATATGCCTACCTAAATGCATGCTATCAAAAATATTACCAAATTTTCTGACATGTGCCGTACTCTTGCTGAAGGTACAACTTTGGAATATGTTAAGATGAAAGCTTTTCGCTGGTCTCTCGCTGGGCCTGCACTAAAGTGGCTTGAAGGGATGAAACCAAGATCACTCACAACATGGGCCCAAGTAGAGCAAAAGTTTCTGAATAAATTCTTCCCACCTGCCAAGACAGCACTTCTCCGCCAAAAAATCACCGCCTTCAAACAGAAGCCTGGGGAACCGTTGGCAAAGGCATGGGAACGCTACAAAGAATTGCTGTGATCTTGCCCTACTCATGGACAGCCACCCTACGTCATTCAGGAGATCTTCTTCAACTCTCTTGATCAAGTCACTAAGGACAGAATCAACCAGTATACTCGCTATGAGTATCTGACGATGCCGCCAATTGACGCATGGGGTGTGCTAGACAAGCTCACCAATTATGACAACAAATATGGGTCCACTGCAAACTATGAGGAGAACTCCTACGCCAGGCCAGCACCATCTATGCCACTCTATGAGCCAGCAAAGGAGATCGACCCAGATGTCAGGGAGCAGTTCTACAGAGACCAGAATCGTAAGCTCCTTAAGCAAGTCAAATATCTATCTGTCAATCAGCCTTGCATCGAATGCGGATCATAGTGGCACAACACTACTGAGTGCCCACACACTGAGCAAGTCAGAATGGCAGAGACACATGAAGAGGCAGCCTATGCTGGGGGTCCAAATCGCTACATGGGAGATCATAGGTTCTATCAGCCTCAGTGGAACCAAGTTCCTCCTAGGAACCCCCCACCCTATAGAGCTCCAAGGCATCCAGAAAGGGATCAAAAGAAGGATGATCTACAGCTAATCCTTGAGGAGATGCGTCGGAATCAGGGCACCATCAACAACCAGTTCTAGAACATCACTACAAAGTTTGGAGAACTGGACATCTGGAAAAGGGGAATAGAGACGCAGATGGGTCAAATCGCTTCACAGATCCCACGACCATCCGGACAACTCCCTGGGCAAACAGAACCAAATCCCAAGGGGAAAATCGAACACGTCGCAGCTATCAAACTCAGAAGTGGGCATCAATTACACGAGCCAGAGGCCGGAAAACAGCAAAGCAAGGCAGAGCAGCAACTCGAGACAGAGCAAAGCCTACTCGATCTTGAGGAGAGTGCACTCGATCTCGACAAGCCGCTACTCGACACAGACCAGAAGCTGAGCTCGGACTCCGTTGCGCAGACCACCCAACTCGATGTCGAGGAGCCCATGGTCGAGATCGAGAAGCAGCATCTGGCCGACGTCGACGACTCTGCAACACCTCCGACAGCTGATCTGGCTCCAAAACAGAAAAAGCCACTACCTTTCCCTTCAAAAGCACAGAAAGATCCCACTGCAGGTAGGTTTACCAGATTTATTAATATGCTGCAAGAACTGAATGTTTCTATCCCTTTTACAGAAGCCTTGCAAGAGATGCCTGGATATGTCAAATTTCTAAAGGAAATCCTGAGCAAGAAGCGATCCATCTCAGAGATCGCAGGCGAATGCAAAGTACTCCACTTCCCTTAAAAGAGACCTGACCCTGGTAAGTTTTCTGTTACTATGGGTTTTGGACAATATAAATATGAGTCTCTGTGTGATTTAGGAGCAAGTGTGAGCATCATGCCTCTATCAATCTGGCGGAAGGTCAAAATAGGATGCATAGAACCCGTGGATGCCAAGCTATACATGGCAAACAATACAGTAGTCATCCCTACAGGTATAGTTGAGAACGTCCCTGTCCAGGTTGGTAAGTTCTTTGTTCCAGCAGATTTCCTTATCATTGACTGTGCTGAAGATCCTACTAGCCCTATTATTCTTGGTAGACCATTCTTAGCTACTGCAGATGCCAGAATTAGTGTTAAGAATCGCTCGCTCACCTTCACCATAGGCGATGAGGTTTTGGATTTCTCTTTTGGCTCTGCAAAAGAGGAAATTTCCTGGCTGGAGGTGAAAAGCATCAGCAACCGCGGAACCAAGCAAATAGCGGAGGGAAGCGCCAGCACTGTCCTCGAGGTCGACAAGAGCTGCTCGATCTCGACAAGGGCTCTACTCGATCTCGACCAAAACTTATCGATGTCGACTTCCACTGATGAGCCACTGACTTGCCCAGAGCCGAAGTATGGGGTCCCTATACTCGAGGTCGACCAGCAGTACTCGATCTCGACTAGCCCCAAGCCCAAAGATTTCTGTTTTGGGTCCGAAAAGGTAAGTTCAGGTATGAATTCTACTCCCCCTCAGTCCATAAAGAAAATTATCAATGATTTAAGGGGAGATAAGACACCATGGCGAGAAAATCTGCGGAAACTGAGGGCTGGAAGGAAGAAGAAGAAAGAGAAAGGAGATGAAGCAAGCGACCACCTGTCAGTTGAGCTTGCATACTACCATCAGGACCTAGATGATCCAGGAGAAGGGCCAAGCATGAGCGGGCCCCACAATAATGGTCCTTGAGCACAAACGGAGAAGTCGACCTAGCGACTCTAAAATCTAGAGCATGTATATAAAATTTTATGAATTTTGGGACTTTTTGAACTTTTTGGTTTTTGTTTTGGTTTTTGGTTTTATGTCTTTTAGAATATTTCATGTGGATAGTCTTGTTTCTTGTGCAATCTAACACTTTTAGGTCGGCAAGCATATAAGGATTGTGAAAAGTGGAATAAAGAAATCCCTGAAAACAGTCAGAATCGACGAAGGCCAAGTCGACAACGACAAGGAGGAGAAGCCCAGAAGTTACTCGATCTCGAGTAGACGTACCCAACATCGACAAGCCAACAGAAGCTCCTCGACTTCAGAATCCACCAGACGCTGAGAAGCTACTCGAGATCGAGTAACATGTACTCGAGATCGACGAGCCCATTTCCTTGACCTACACTGATTCGTCCTCCTCGATGTGTTATCCTGTGAGTTCCTTCCTTTACTCTTGTTTTGATTTAATTTTATACAGTAGGGACACTGTATACTTTAAGTATGGGGTGGGGGAAGGGCTCATTATCATATATGTTAGTCTTGCTTTTTGGTTTCACATGGTGAAATTTTAATTTTTATGTTATGCATTCATGTTTAAATTTTATGCATTTTAGTCTTTTGTCATACTTTAGTCTTGATTTTTTGCATAAAAAAAAAGAAGAAAATGTCGAAAAAGAAAAATGAAAAAAAATATGCATGTTTAATTTTTGCATTGTTTTATACCCTAACTTAGATGTCCTATGATGATAAATAATGACTGACTTGATCATATAAATCCTATGGCGTGTTTGGAAGGTTTAGCCTAAGTCCTCAAAATGGTTTTTATGTGGATTGTGAACTTGTGATGAAATTGAGCACATATGATCCTAAGCTAAAGGTTAAAATCCAACAAAAATTGTCCCAGTGAGAATTTTGGCCTTATAGGGAGAACATTAAAAATCCCTCTGCTTTCTTTAGTGTATTTACTCTTCCTATACATCTCTAAATGTTGTGATAGTTATTCAAAGCCAATGCATTTATATGTTTATGTTGATGAGAATTAAATGATGGAGGCACCTTTTAAGCCAATTTTATCCTCTCTTTACCTACCCTGCATTAATCTTGTTTGAAGCCAGAACATTAGCCTGAGACTTTTATTGTGAACTACACAAAAATATCCTTAGCCAAATTGAGTCTGACCCCATTTGGGAATTAAGACTTAGAGTTGGTTGGAATGATGATTTGTGGAAAGAATAAGCTTATGTTGCATTTCAAGTAGGAAGGATTGTTGAAATTATTGAGATATGGGATGGTTTTAAATTTTTATCTTGCTATGCATATTATGTAAAAGGATTTTTGGCTCACATTATAAATGCACTATTAATGTTATTTGGTTTTTATTTTCGAAAAAAAAGAAAGAAAAAGTACATATGTTTGTGAATAAAGTGCATGAGCCAAATTTACCTTATTTCTTTCATTATTTGCAAGATACATACTTTGGAGAGGTTGAGGAAGTTTGAGAGGTTACATACTTCATTGAGACAAATTGGAGAGTTTGGTAGATGCATATGATTAAGAAGTTATGGTTTGGTTATGTTGGAGATTTAGGAGTCTTGATTCCCGAATTTTATTAAGCACCACATGGCCAAATAATTCCATTTCTTATTTTTTCTTACCAAGCCCCAATACAACCCCGCCGAATAGGATCTTCTTTGAAGACTTCTATTGAGCGAAGTCCTCCTGATGATTCTTGTTGCATTTGCATAATTGGTTGCGAAGTGGATTTATATTTAAATTTCAATGTTTATGAGATTATATATGGAATTGAGTTGAGAGTTGATCTTCATAGCCTAAAACACATTGAGAGCTGAGTGTAAACACATTATTCCCGTGAGGTTGGATTTATATCGCCTATGCCTATGGATCGCTCATATATGTGTGATGACGTTAAATTCACTTGTCTTACATTGCTACTAATTGAGATGTTGCTTTTGACAAAAAGGCGAAGACTTGAAGGATGTGTTGTAGGTCTTGGTTATTGCTTGGTTATTGCTTGAGGACAAGCAAGTCTAAGTATGGGGTGATTTGATGTCTCCAAAGTAGCCATGTTTTTATGCATATTTTAGTGCCATATTCTTTACATTTTGCATATTTCGGGTCGGGAATATGTCGGATTTATGTAGTATATGTTTACTTGTCAGAAATGGAGATCTACATAAGTTTCTGTTTAATATTGCAGAATATGGAACCATTTCGGAAGAAAACCAAGAAGCAAGAACCGGAGCTCAAAGACACTCGACATCGACAAACCCTAGTCGATCTCGACAAGCCATGCCTAGAGACCTGCCAGGATCAAGGAGCTTATGTCGAGAAGCTGAAGACGAAGAACCCGACTCCACACCCTACTCGAGATCGAGTTACCTTCCTCGATGTCGACGAGAAGCTGAGCATCATGTCCGAGCATGTCGAGGGGAGCTGCTCGACAACCCCAGGAGGTCAAGTCAATGAACCACCCAACTCGATATCGAGTACGGGTACTCGAGGTCGACAAAGACGTGGAGCCAGGACCGAGCACATCGAGAAGACTTGCCCGACCAGCCAAGCGAGACCTAGTCGACGAGCCTCTCTACTCGATGTCGACAAGGGGTCCTCGAGATCGACTAATGTCAGGAGTCATGTCCGAGCCTATCGAGGACCAGCTAGCCGAGACGACGAGCCAAGCCCAGTCGACAACAATCCTACTCGAGATCGACAAGATCCTTGTCGAGATCGACGACGGTTCAAGAAGTCGTGTGACGCGTCGACGCAATTCTACTGGGATTGGGATTCCTTGGGCTCGAAGTTTGCTGATTCTATCCGATCTATCAAGATACATCAAGGAAAGAGAAGATCTATCCATTAAAAGACTTTTAGATATATTTCCCTATTTTAGATTTAATTCCTTTATTTCCATTTATTTATCTTTAAAGTTCTAGATATAGTTTTAGATATAGATATAGATATTCTATCCTTGATTAGAAAGGATTAGAAGCCTATAAATAAAGCCCATGGGGCTGATTTCTAGTCATTCAATTTCAGAGAGAAGTAAGTAGGAGAAGTAGAGAGAGAGTGAGCGGCCGATTGGAGTTGTGAAGCGAGAGCGGAATTGGCTTCAAGCGGTTGTAAACTTTGGTTTATTTTAATGCAATTAGTTTTCTTTCAATCGATGATGTCTGAGTTTGCGATGAAGCGCGAGTAGTCAACCCACTTCTAGGGTTGGGGCGAGCCCGACGATAGCCATGCATAATTGAGGTAAAGATCCGACTTTTATCATGTTTTGAGCATCTACTACTTGAGCATCTACTACTTGTAAACATAAAATCAGTAGAGACAATTAGGGTTTCTTAAAAGAGTTATCTAATTGTTGGAAAAGGCGAAAGCTTGTCCTTTGATGCAATTTACATGAATATCTGTTTATCTCTGCCTTATGCATATTTGGTTATCGTTGTTGCAAACCCCAATCTTGGAAGCCTTTTACATTAAGTTTAGTTCGAAATCCCAAAGCAATTGTTTTTACTTTCTTTCGTTTCGTTTTAGTTTCTGTCTCCTCGATATCGAATAGCATTCGTCGATATCGAGTACTGATTCTCGATCTAGCATCGCTGTAGCTTCTGTGTGCAGGTACTCGACAAAGCTCAACTCGACGTCGACGAAGCCTACTCGATCTCGAATAAGCCCTAGTCGAGATCGACAAGACCTTGTGCTTGCTGCTGCGCACTGCTCGACTGGCCCGATCTTCTGTCGACTAACTCTAGTCGAGATCGAGGACATCTGTGGTCGACTTCTGTCCGTGAGATTTCTCCGTTGCCTAGGATCCACTGACACGCATCCTCGTGGATCGATCCTGACTTCCCGCTGCTACATCAGGAGGAGGTCTTGTAATTATTTGTAAGGGACGGAATCTGGTTTGCTGTGATTTATTTATAATTTATTATTGCAAGTCCCGATTTCCTCCTATCAACAATAAGTTTATAAACCACTTCTTTATAGCTTAATGAACCACATCTTTATAGTTTGATGAACCCACTTCTTAATAACTTGATGAACCATCTCTTTACAGCTTAATGAATCACTTCTTTATAGCTTGATGAACAACTTCTTGATAACTTGATGAACCACTTCTAAATAGGTTGGTTCAGTGACTAAATAGAGGTTTGTTCAGTGACTAAATAGAGATTGGTTTAGTGACTAAATAGGTAGGTTCAGTGACTAAATAGAGGTTGATTCAATGACTAAATAGAGGCTGGTTCAGTGACTAAATAGAGGTTGGTTCAGTGACTAAATAGAGGTTTGTTCAGTGACTAAATGTGAGACACAAAGCAATAAATACAAATAGATGCATTAAAAGGAAAGGTAATTCAATGTGAAACCAAAAGTAATAAATATAAATGGATGCATTAATAGTTAAGAAATGTTCACCCATCCGGAACATCTATTTTTATTACAGACCAGAGTTTGGCGCGCGTAGTGTGCGACTCATCATCAAAATGCAAATGCGAGAACGGGCTGGGATGAGCGCGCGCCCCCATACACGTGGACCACTTAGATTTATTTTTTAATACAGGTGGACCAATAAGAATGTTTCTTTCGTTCTCACCACTTAGATTTATATATATATATATATATATATATATATATATATAGGACACAAACAAGAAAATAAAATGCAAAACTACTTTGACTCAATCAAACAATTGCAAGGATCGTATTCGTAGTAGAAATTCCTATTTTTCAATCCTAGGACCTAATCGGGAGTAGCGATTGGAACGTGGTGCGATGTTTCAAATTTCTATTTTGGCGCAAGCGAATTCCAGTCGATCAGCGGAGATAGCAGCCATATTTGAAGATCATGCTAGAGATGCGAAGAGAACAAGCTTGAGAATTTCAAGGGATCCAAAGATAGCGAGGATGAAGATCCACCGATGATCGTTACTAATGTGCAAAAGAAGAGCGATCGCGGAGCATCGGAGGAAGCAAACGAGCTCGATGTATACAATGCGCATAGAAGTTAAAGATCAATTCATAAGATGGTATGGGCCGCTTTTTAAACCAGATCATCGCTTAGACTCATTAATAGGCCTTCGGATTGTTGTCCAATAAGTAGTAAATTTGTACGGCCCAAACCTTACACACTGAAAATTACAATTACGCCCATATTGGTTGTTGAAAGAATTCAAGTGCACATCCACAAGGGCACAAACTCATATATGTTAAACAACTAATTATGAGCAAGGGTTAAGGGTCGACCAGGACCCGACGGGTTTTGACCCGGTGGGAAGCCGAAGGGCCGATGATCCAGCGGGTTAGGATCGACAAGGGTCAGGGTGTTGGCGGGTTAAGAGTTAGAGTTATGGCGGTACTGATTTTGACCCGCGGACCCGAAGGGTCGACCCACCGAGTCAACCCGCCAGGTCATTTATTTTTTTTCAAAAAATTGAGGTTAATAGGAAGAGGAATTCAACATTATAAAATGGTGGAGCCGTCTTGAAAGGTCCTAATTTCCTACTCTCTAGGCAATCACTCATCAAATTGTTAGGAGGAAAATCAAATATGAAATATAAATTCCAAATTCGACTTCATGTTCTCCGCAAATTAATTACAAGACTTCCTCTCATTGCAGTAGAAGGTAGTCAAGATCGATCCACGAGGAAGCGTGTCAGCGCCTGCCTTTTAAGTTCCAGATCTCAGCACAAAATCGACCAGGAGAGCGCTCGATATCGACCTTACAGCTCGATATCGACCACACTGTCGACAGAAACTGTAAAACACAGAAACAAGCAAAAGAGAACAGAAAACTCAAATTGGTCGATATCGACCTACCTACTCGATATCGACCAAAAATCTCTACCAACAGTTGCTCAATTTCGACTTCTCACAGAAACCAAAGATCTCACCTTTTCACAATTCAGTACATGAAATTCGATGAAATAAATCAATAAACTAAAGACTTCCAACATTAGGGTATCAACACCACAACGATAACCATGCAAAATAACACATAAAGGCATAAAAGATCATGCTTTTCATCAAATAACTTTCGTTATTAACAAATAGGAAGATAGAGGCTTTCGCATAAACCCTAATTGTTACTAACCCTTTTTCACATAATTAATCCAAGTTGCATTAAGATCACTTTTGCTTCAATAACACAAACAAGGATCACCTTCAACTTTCGCAAAAGCATCATGCTCACAGGGATAGAAGACGAATTGCATCCAAAGATTGTACCTTTATCGCATCACCTCACATGGCTATCGTCGGGCTCACCCCGACCCTAGAAGTTGGGTGACTACTCGCTCTTCATCATGAATAAACTTATCAAAGATTTCAAGAAAATAAATTGCATTAATAAACTAAAAGAAAGCTTACAACCAATCGAAGCCAAATCGTCTCTCAACTCTCTTGCTCCACTTGGCCACAATGCTCTCTCTCTCTCTCTCTCTCTCTCTCTCTCTCTCTCTCTCTCTCTCTCTCTCTCTCTCTCTCGGCTTGGCTTGGATTGATGGAATTTAATAAAATCCAGCCCTAAAGCCTTATTTATAGTATTCATTCCCTAGCTAATCTAGAAAAGAATAATCTATCTATATCTAAATTTATCTATCACAAGCTTAATGATTAAATTTGGAAAATAAAACAATTAAATATAAAAGGAAACTATATCTAAAGTGGATAAATCCTCCTTGGACTTGATAAATCTTCTCTTGAGTTGATAGAATATCTCTTGCTTCATGTGGAAGAAAACCAGCTCAGCACTCGGACTAGGACTCGCTCGAAATCGACCTCTGTAGGTTGGTCGATATCGACCAAGTTTGGTCCATATCGAGCTATCTTCTCGAATTCTTCTCCTGACACTCGATATTGGCTCCTAGGAGGATTTTCGACCAAAATCAGGTCGATATCGACCAAGTCTGGTCGATATCGACCACTTCTTTATTTCTCAGCATTCTGCTTCGTCTTGTAACGCACTTTCCCGAGTCCTCGTTCGTCCGATTGACGCATATGAGTATGCGTTGGAAATCTCTTCTAGAGGGCTACAACTCTCATGAAGACATCAAAACTTGATTCGGAATGGCCTCGGATACTTAGTGCATCGGACTTCTCACCTGTGTGTCCCATCTTGTCGAACTATTATCTCAGCGAGCAGGGTCGATCTAACTTTATCTCCTGAGGTGACCGGATTTTCTTTCACTCATTAAATTTTCCATATTTTTTCAATTTCCTGGCAAACTCCAAATATGATAATAATAACAACACAAACACCATATAATAATCTCCATAATGTAGCTTTCATTCTCAACATAATCCCCGGATAGGAAATAAGGTAAAGAATGGGGAATATTTAGATCATGTAGAGCAATAATATCAAATAAGGCTCAATATGGATTTTGTGATGCATAAGCATAGGTAAGGCTAGGAATACAAACATATGAGCATTGTATGGAAATATAAAGTCCTCCATCCTCTTATCATGCAACATGTCAAAAGCAACATCAAACTTAACCTCCTTTCATGATTTTCATAAAAATATGCATTTCATTGTGACTTCCCTTTACTAGGCAATTTCATGCTATATCTCTAATGAATCCAATTTTGCATCGTCGAGTTCAATATAACTTCCATGACACTAATCAAAATTTTCAATGGGGGTCATTTTTATAAACTTTGGAAAACATGCATATAAGCACATGAATCAAATATGAATTCCAAAGTAGCCATGTATAAAAAATTCAAGAAATAAACTAGAAATATGCACACATAATGTCAATATGAATCAAATATGCACAAAGTAAGCCCCTCCCCCACCCCATACTTAAACATTATAGTGTCCTCACTGTATAAAAACAAGGGTAAAGAAAGAAACTCACTAGACAGGTGTGCTAATCATCAGAATTAAGTGCAAAAGCTTCTGCAGGGCTGGTCGATTTCGAGTTAACTGGTCGCTATCGACCTAGATTACTCGATTTCGACTAAGGCTGCTGCTTCCTTCTTTATACATCTGAACTGGTAAATAGATAGATGGGTGGCTTAACGCCAAGTAGTGACAAAAGTAAGACCAAACAAAGGGTCTCACGCAAAAAGTACAACAGGTGGCATAACACCAACCCCAAACTCTCAAACAGCTTTCTCTAACGCTCATGCTCTCAAATACATCCAAGCCTCACACAAAGATCAAATGGAACCAAAAAACACATACAAGGCCGCACGGGCCAAGAGATAAAGAGAAAGGCATCTAGGTAAGGAAACCATAGGTCCAACTAGACGCTTGACCTCCAAGGCTAGTAGAGCTCCTCAAGATCGAGAAAGCAAACCAAGGCAACAAACCACAGCTACACCACTCTACCTCTCCAACCGCCAACCTCGCATGCACCCGAAGCACTACCATTCCACCCGATCTGACACAACAGGCAACAAGACTCCAAGCCTCACCACACAAGGGAAGAACCACTAGACCGAGCCTTGAAATACCTCCACACCCCAGTCCACACCAGGGCCAACCATAATCATGAAGTGCAAACCCAAATTTAGTTAACCGATATGGGAGTACGGAGATGCCACGCCCCAATCAAACACTCCACCCCTAGCACAATGAAGGCCAAAGAGCTAGTCCACCCGCTGCTCGGCTCATCCTAACCCCAGGCAAGCGCATCCCCAAGCTAGTCAAACAAGAACAAGACGGCAAACACACCAGCAGCAAACCACCGACCAGATCCACACCAGGGCCACCCTAATCAGTAAAGCCCACTCATCCAACCTAGCATGCCGATGTAGGGAGGGTGGAAGATGCACCAGTCAACTCGCAATCAAACTCCCATAGGACTAGGAAACGAGAACGTGCACAGCCCGGACTCAGAAAGCATGCTCAAGCGAACCAAGAAATAACATCAAAATAAGCAACCATAACATCTAAACACCCAACCTCGACAAAGGGCCAAACCAACGGAACGAAGTCAGAAGAAAGAAGCAAGACTATAAACACCAACGAGCGCTAACCCATTTCTCGAGATTAGGCTCCAACAAACAAACACATGCCCAATCACAGACTTGCGCAGCACAGATAAGACCCTAAAAACATCGAAAAAAGAGCACTTAAATAACAATATCGCTACCTCGATGAATCCGAACATCTGACCACAAAGTCGAGCAAAGCCGAGCAACACCCCTTGTCGATCCCAACTCAGCGGCAACACCCCGAAACTGGGAACTGCCCAGCCGGAGACAACATCAACAACGCCACCACCGAGCTGTCTGGGCATCTGCATCCACAGACAGTACAGACCCAAGCGAAGACGATCGAAGGGCGAGAAGGATACCCAGATCTGGAACGGCTCACCGGAACCCACCCCCTCGCTCGGACTGATCAGATCCAGGCCGAAAGGAGACCCACCACCCGGAAACCGACTAGAACCGGGGACCCAGCACCCAAGACCATCATCCCGCGGGCCCTAAAGACAGTCAACGCCGACGAAGACCCCCGGAGCAGCACTGTGAGAGAAATCCAGATCTGGGAGAAAGAAATAAAGAGATTGGGGCTCAACCCATATCTGAAGCAACAGTGCACCCATGCCGCCCCCCACATGCTCTGAAGGCGACGGTGCCGAGTTCACGGGCGGCCACACCCACGTGTATAGCCAGATCTGGGAAAATAACGAAGAAAATCGATGAAGCGCGCCCAGATCTGGAGACGAAACTACGACCACACTCGCCAGTGACGAAGAGAACCGGTAGCCCCACCACATGGGAATGACGACGCCACCATGGAGAGATCCCAGCAGAACCCTAACAAACAGATCCACTCCCAAACCTCCTGATAAAACAACAGATCTGGGCGAAAAGAATAGCAGGCGAGGAGAGCGGCCCAGATCTGAGAGGATAACCCCTCCCAACCACCGGATCTGAAGAAATGGTGCCGGATTTGCACAGATCTGGGGAGGAGGAAGACAACCAGCCGACAGATCGAAGCACAAGATATAGGAGCGAATAACTGTCCAGATCTGTGACGAAACACCAGCCCGCTCACCCATGACGGAGACGCACCAGAAGCACCCAGATCCGACACCGTAGGGAGGAATCCGAGCCGGATCTTGGGCCGGAAAGGCCGGATCTGATGACCAAATCCCACCCATGCGCAGAACCTTCATGCCAGTGCCCATAACGTCATAGGAGAAGAGCGAGACACCCAAAAATCCCAACCATAACTGCTCAGCAGTAAAATGCACCCATAAAATCGAAATTTAAAAATAAAATTCATGATAAAGATAAGGCAAGTGGGTGGAGGTTTCAACATGCCTAAGAGAGAGACAAGGAGCCTCTCAAAAAGAGAGTTTCTCTCACTAGTTTCTCTCACATGTTTCCAAAACCTTCCTTCTTTATACATTCAAAAATTGTTAGAACAGAAATACCCACAATAGAAAAACTTAAAAATAATGTACAAAACAAAAGCAACAATGTCCAAAAATTCAAAAACTAATTGTCTATTTACAAGCTCAAGGCGGCATCTGCAGGGCCCATGTGGCTTGGGCTTCAAACAAGACTCCATTATAGTCGCTAGGCCGATTCTCTTCGTTTAGCTCAAGGAGGCATCTGCAGGGCCCATGTGGCTTGGGCTTCAAACAAGACTCCATTCTTGTCCATTAGCTGTAGTTCGCCTGAATGGATCTTGTTCATCGTAAAAGGTCCCATCTTCTTCATTTTGAACTTGTTAGGCAACCAATGATCATTTGATTTGGAGATATAGACTTTGTCTCCTACTTCGTATTCCTTGGGCTCATCATTGGAAACCCTGCATAAGCGCACATAACAAGGCAAACCTCTCCCATGTATAGATAGATCTTTAATTGAAATATGAGAAGAAAGATCCATACCTTGGCTTACCTTTGCAGATTCGGTGTTATTCAGCTCCCGAGGATCTGGTCGATTTTGACCAATATCAGTCGATATCTACTGCTGCTGTTCAGGTGGAGATTTGGTCGATGCAGAAGAAGACATGTCGATTTGGATTGGTCGATATCGACCAAAAGTGGTCGATATTGAGCTATGCTGCTCGATTTCGGCTAGCTTCATCTCGGGAGAAATCGACTCGACTTGATCTGGTCGATATCGACCATGTTTGGTCGATATCGAGCTATTCTGTGGCTCAGTCGATTTTGACCCCATACTTAAGACCTGGAAAAGCATCCAAAAAATAGTTAGTCCATATCGACTTACCTTGGTTGACGTCGAGTGGATCATCTGTATCTTCGTTAAGGATAGCCATGATCTCCTCTACATGGGCTTCCATATCCTTTTTTTCCAGCTCCTCGGGGGTCATATTTTTTAACTTAGGCTAACCGGAAGTGATGTACCTGGATGAAATGGACTTGACCTCTTCCATGGGACCTTTATGCCTTTCAGTTTTGTTAAAAGAGTACTCTATTACCTCATCACTGATGTTGAAACTGAGCACTCCCTTCCTTACGCTTATGTTGGCATCCACCGTCGCCAAGAAGGTCCTTCCTAGATTGATTGGACAAGCAGGGTCCTCCGCCATATCAATAACTAAGAAATCAGCAGGGACAAATAACTTACTCACTTGCACTGGTACATTGTCCACCATGCCTGTTGGGATGGCCATTGTGTTGTTCGCCATATAAAGTTTAGCATCCACATGCTCTAGGGCACCTATCTTAATCTTGGACCAGATTGATAAAGACATTATACTTACACTGGCTCCCAAGTCACATAAAGCATTGAATTTATATTGACCAAATCCAATGGTTATAGCAAATTTACCTGGATCTGGCTTTTTCTCAAGTACGTCCATCTGGCTGCACTCCTCTGCGATCTCAGCCATTGACCGCTTTTTTCTCAGAATCTCCTTGAGGAATTTGACATAGGATAACATCTCATTAAGAGCTTCTGTGAAGGGTATTGTGACATTGAGCCTTTGAAACTTCTTGATGAAATGTTGGAACTTCTTCTCTGCTGGATCCTTTGGAGATTTCGTTGGGAAATGCAGCTTCTTTTTCGTCGGAGGTGCTGCTGTCGAGTGGCGAGGGTTGATATCGACTAGTGGCTGGTCGATATCGACTGATGTCTGGTCGATATCGACTGGATTCACTGGCCTCAGGTTCTACCGAGGAGTTGGGTCGATTTCGACCCTAGGGAGTCAATATCGACTGGAGACTGGTCGATATCGACTGGTCTCAAATGCCCTCCTCCTCCGTCGTTTGCTCGGGCTTTTGCATCTGTCGCCCACTCCTTAGATTCATGGCAGCCACCTGTCCTGTAGATTTAGTCTTAGGATTAGGTTCAGAGGATCTAGGGAGCGTACCTGATTGTTTGGGGATGGATGTTGCTAGTTGAACAATCTAGGTGTCAATCAATTTCCGCCAGATATCAATTTTTCCAAGCCTAGAGTTGACACCATGCAGCTGAGTGTGGATGGAATTGATAGATTGTTTGGTGTCTGAATGATTCCTCCGCATCTTCTCAAGAATGGTCTGCAGATCATCTTTCTATCCTTCTCTGTCAGGGTGACCAGGAGCTCTGTAGGGAGGGGGATTCTGATGCTGGGGCTGGCAATAATAGCTCCAGTTCTGGTTCTAATGTGGTCCTGAGTAGTGTCCCCAGGCATATCTTACCCCTTCGTGGGTTTCTCCTTGATGTACTTGATCGATGTGTGGGCACGCAGTAGTGTTGTGCCTCACAGACTCACATTCCAAGCAAGGCTTATCCTTAGACAGAAACTTAACCTGCTTGGTGAGATGGCGTACCTGATCGTTGTGAAACTGGTCCCTGACATCTGGATCAACCTCCTTTGGTGGCACATACAATGGCATAGATGGGGTAGGCCTTTCATACCTTTCGTCAAAAGAGGCCGCAGAAGTCCCATATGTGTTGTCGTAGTTGGCCAATGTCTCAAACACCTCCCAAGCACGGTGTGGAGTGTATTCGAGATACCCATAGGTGGTGTAGTTGTTGATCCGGTCCTTAGTAGGCGCATCCAAGCAATTGAAGAAAATACAAGACTCCCTTCCGTTGTAGTGGTAGGGAATCAGGATCAAATCCACGAGAAAGCATGTCACCACTTGCCAAATTAGTCCCTTGAAAGCCCTGATTTCGACCAGCAGACCAATCGATATCGACCTTAGTGAGTCGATATCGACTGTGTCAGTCGATTTCTAGTCATACCTGCACAACAGAAAACAAGCAGAATTGATTTCGAGTGGGGTGCACTCGATATCGACCTTAGGACTCGATATCGACCTGTCTTGGTCAAAATCGACTATAGATGCAGAAAAACAGAAACTAAAAATATGTGCAGAAAATAAATAAACGATGTCGGAAAAGAACGTTTGAAGAATATGAGGATGAATAAGAAGATGTATTAGTAGAAAAGATCACAAATTTGGTTGTTTTGATTCAATAAACTAAAAACATCCAAGATTGGGGATTCATGCCACAACAATGACCATGTAAGAATTAGGCCAAGTTTATAAAAAAATTATGCCTTTTCATTAAATAACTTTTGTTATTAACAATTAAGAATATAGAGGCTTTTACATAAACCCTAATTGTTACTACCCTTTTTGATAATTAATCCAAATTCATATTAAGATCACTTTCGCTTCAATAACACAAATAAGGATTACCTATTACTCTCATACAAGAATCGTTCAAATAGGGATAGAAGATGAAATCGCATATAAAAATCATACCTTTGATTCATAAACTCACATGGCTATCGTCAGGCTCACCCCGACCCTGGAAGTAGGGTGACTACTCGCTTCTCATCATCGTAACAAACATCAAATATATAAAGGAAATAACTACTTGTATTAAAATAAATGAAAGCTTACAACCGAACAAAGCCACACCGTCTCTCCTTGCTTCAACCTCACTCGGCCTTAGCTCTCTCTCTATCTCTATGGTGCACAATTGCTTGTGTGATGGAATGAATAAAAACTCATCCCCTAGGGCTTTATTTATTGTGCTCAACCCCTAGTTATTCTAGGACAGAACAACTATATCTAATTCATAAGATAAAAGATCCTACTTACTTAAGATAAAACCTTGTTTAAAAATAATGGAAATAAATAAAATTCCCTAGCTAAATTAATTAGGAATTCACCTTAAGGGATAGATGTCCTTCAAAGTTGATAGAATTCTCTTTCCTTCATGTGCAAGTAAACCATCAGCATCGGATTCGAAATCGGCCACTGTGGTCCACTCGATATCGACCCAACTAGGTCGATATCGACTCGGTTTCGTCCTGCGTTCTCTCTTCACTCAAAATCGGTCTCCGGAGGTAGAAATCGACTTCTGCTTGACTTGATATCGAGTGCAGGGACTTGATATCGGGTGCTCGGTGTGGCTTTCGAGTGCTCCATCGATTCTTGGCAATGCTCCACTCGATATCGAGTATGTGGACTCGATATCGACTCCCTGTGTCGAGTCAAAATGCCGCCTATGCTCTGCTCGATTTTTGATGTTCTTGATAGTTCTCTTCCTCTTATCTGAATTGCTTGTAAAATGCTCGATTCCTGCAAAAATAAACAAAAACTAGTGTAGATCTCCATAATTGACAAATAAGCATAACTTACACAATTCTTGCACTACTCTAACCCAGAAATATAAAACATGTGCAAGTAAAACACTCAGAATCAGACTCGAAATCGGCTTCTGTGGTCGACTCGATATTGACCCAACTAGGTCGATATCGACTTGGTTTCATCATGCGTTCTCTCTTGACTCGAAATCAGTCTCTGAAGGCAGAAATCGACTTCTACTTTACTCGATATCGAGTGTAGGGACTCGATATCGACTGCTCCATGTGGCTTTCGAGTGCTCCGTCGATTCATGGCAATGCTCTACTCGATATCGAGTATGTGGACTCGATATCGACTCAATGTGTTGAGTCGAAATGCCGCCTATGCTCTGCTCGATTTCTGGTGTTCTTGACAGTTCCCTTCCTCTTCTCTGAATTGCTCTTAAAATCCTTGATTCCTGCGAAAATAAACAAGAACTAGTGTAGATCTCCATAATTGACAAATAAGCATAACTTACACAATTCTAGCACTACTCTAACCCAGCAATATAAAACATGTACAGAAATCGATATAAAAGATAGTATTTATAAAACATGGCAAATTAGGCGCACAACACTCACCTGCTTCTTTCACAATAATGCGGATGAAAGCTCGAAACACTTGTTCACAAGCTCAATGTTCTAAAAGGCGTTATGTAACGGGTCGAGTTTATAAAACCCAGGTTACATTTCGAAGGTTGGCGATAATGCATATTTTAGATAGGCATTATATATAGGTTTTATTGCATTTAAGTATTCATATTGCATATGTTTTGTCTTATTTACATTGTCTTGCATGTGGAGTATTCGAGTTCGAAATCTATGCTACTTTGTGTTTATTCTGCAGTTTTATAATCCAAGCTTGAAGAGAGGGTTGAGAGATCTAGAAGAGCTGGTTTTAGAGCATAAGAGAGGCTAAGGAATGAGCATCAAGGGAGCTAAAGAGCATAATGTCGAATCAAAAGAAGAATCGCGGAGCCTGAATAGCAGCGCCCACCGCTTTTCCACCGGCGCCCGCCGGTCGGGCGTATTCAGCTATAGCGATTTCGTCCAAAGATCTTTTATTATTTTATTATTATCTTATTCTCTAGGGTTTTGCATGACTCTATTTAGGTTATTTCTATTCTGTTTCGTGGTGTGTTCGTTCAATGTTGATATTGAGAGAGAGAGAGAGAGAGAGAGAGAGAGAGAGAGAGAGAGAAATACCCCCGTCCCACATCGAATATAATAAGGATATTGGGAGTGATTCAAGCTTTACCTAGATCATAAGAGCTCTTTCTTTTCAGGCTCCAAATGAGGACAACAGACCTAAGAGGGCTAGGTGGCATGGGTTGGCGCCTCTTAAGACGTCGGGTCATATATATGGTATCAGAGCCGACTCTAGGCTCGGAGGTGCACCGACAATACGCTCGGGCCTGACGAGGTTGTCTGTGCTTTAAGTGAGGGAGATTGTAACACCCCTGTCCCACATCGGATATAATAAGGATGTTGGGAGTGATTTATAAGTTATTCAAGCCTTACCTATATCACGAGAGCTGATGTACGCCTAATTTCCCATGTTTTATAAGGAGGAATGCAAGACTCGATGGCAGGACTCGATGTCGAGTGCCATACTCGATGTCGAGTTGAACTAACTCGACACACACATAGAAAGGAAGACGGCCACTCGAGACCACAAAAGGAGTAGTCAACGTCGAGTAACCTACTCGATGTCGAGTATGCCCAGATTTGTGATCGAGTGAAAAAGGTGTGATCGAGTGAAGCTGAGCCTAGACACCGCACTTGTACTCGACGTCGAGTTGACCATCAGAGTCAATCCGAGTCGAAGTCAAGCAGGAATCCGAGTGCTAATTTCTTCCACACCAAGGCACGAGATTCTATCATCATGGAAGACTTTATCTACATTAGTAATTCTCTAATTTACCCAGGGGGATTTCTCATTGTTTTATTTTATTTAATTATCAAACATTTATCTTAGGATTTTAGATAGATAGATATAGATAGAGATAGAAATGCTCTTTCGTTGGATAACAAGGATTGTGGCATATAAATAAAACCCTATGGGCTGAGTTTTGAGTCATCCAAGCACACAAGCAATTGTGTTTACATAGTTAGGCAATTTAGAGAGAGAGAGAGGCCAATTGGAGTTGAAGAGCGGAAGTGGTCTTCGGTTTGTACTTTCTCTATTTCAGTTCAATGCAAGTTATTTCCTTTATAGTATTGATGTTTGTTACCATGATGAGAAGCGAGTAGTCACCTTACTTCTAGGGCCAGGGTGAGCTCGACAGTAGCCATGTAGGGTTATGCATCAAAGGTATGATTTTTATATGTGATTTCATCTTCTATCCCTATTTGTGATTCTTCTAGGACAGTAGTAGGTGATCTTTATTTGTATTATTGAAGCTAAAGTGATCTTAATATGAATTTGGATTAAGCATTAAAAAGGGTAGTAACAATTAGGCTTTATGCGGAAGCCTCTATATTCTTAATTGTTAATGACAAAAGTTATTTGATAAAAAGGCATAATCTTTTATATCTTGGAATAATTCTTACATGGTTATTGTTGTGGCATTGAAACCCCGATCTTAGAAGTCTTTTAGTTTATTGAATTCAATCCTACAAATATGTGTTTATTTCTGTTCATCATCTTCTCATCCATCCTTATTTCTTCGGACATCTTTTCCAACTTTATTTTATTGCAAGTTATGTTTTTTCAGTACAGACACACTCGACATCGACTACTTTAGTCGACATCAAGTACACCTAGTCGAGATCGAGTATCTTTACTCGGCGTCGAGTTCGTTTTGTCTTCTGCTGTGCAGCTTTGTAGGTGAGATCGGCTGACTAGTCGACGTCGAGTCATCCAACCGACATCGAGTGAGCTTTTGAAGTCGATAGCAGGGCGATTTTGGTACTATTAGGCGAGCACTAACACGCTTCCTCATGGATACGATTCTAATTCCCTTCCACTGCAACGGGATGAAGTCTTGTAATTTTATTTGCACGGTTCAGGGATTGGTTTGCATTTATCTTATAATTGTTTAATCAATTATTCCTCATAAAAAATTTTGGCGCCGTTGCCGGGGAAGCTATCAATCGCACCCTTTTTAGTTCCTTTTTACTCCCTTTTTATTTTTATTTTTGTTTTGCCAGTGTATGCGAAGAATTGATCGCACACCCAAATTCGATCCTCTTCTCAAACCAGAACACTTCTTTCATCTTCCGCAAAGGCTAAGGAGAAGACTAATGTCGATCGACGACAAGAACGAGGTACAACTCGCACCAGCACAAGAGCTTGAGCAACTCCGCAGACAGAGAGAGGTGTTCACCACCAAGCAAACCAAATACGTCCGACGAGAGGCGAAACATGACCAAGCTAGGAGAGCACTCGAGGAACAAATTCCCTACTCTGGATGTTCCAGAATCATCGATCGTTCTCCCTCGTGTTTCTTTTGAAATTCGTCCTTCTTTTATTTCTGAAATTAGGAGGAATCAATTCCAGGAGAGACCCAACGAATGTTCTTTAGTAGGGGTGTGCATAACCGGGTAACCGACACGAACCGGTTTATCTTGTCAGGTACCCGGAATCGTTAAGCCCAAATTCCCCGAACCGTACCCGAACCGTCTAAACCCAAGTACCCGACATGGTTAGGGTATTCGATCCGTGTCGGATACCCGGGTCCCCGACACAAACCGTTTTTTTTTTCTGTCCGTGTATTCAATGCTTTTATACAAGCTGCAGCAACACACTGTATACAACAACTTCAAAAAAAAAGAATGCATAGGCCACTGCTGCACTACAACAATCATATGCTACTGTTTTTTTTATGCAAAAAAAATGAATGATCAACACAAACATAAAGCCATACATAAATGATAATCATCCATACATAAATCCATACATAAGTTCTTACAAAAATCCATACATAAGGTCATACATAAATCCATACATAAGTTCTAAACGAAGTAGGAATGTTGTAGCACAACCCAAAGGTCCCAAAAGTAGCATTGAAGCCTCGAAACACAGCACTACAACAATCCATATATAAAGTTGAAAAGATAAAGGTAAAGAGGTATAATATGTATGATGAACAATAATCTTAGTAAGTAGCAAAACTTAAATTACCTTTTTTCTAGTCTTTCACATGCTCGGAGTCTATCAAGCACAAGCTAATTGATAGAGCATATTTAGTGTTGCATAATAGAGTGCATTTAGCATAGTTTAGTTGTGAATATTGCATATATTTAGTTGACTTTACATAATCACCTGTGGTGTTGGAAGAGTCGGAATCTATACAATTTTATAGTTAATTTCAGGTAAATGTGGATCCGACGAGGAATTAGGAGACTCTTGGATGAAGGAAGATTCAAGTTGAGGAAGAAAAGTGAAGAGCACGGGAGCGGAGTCGAATTTCGAGAGCCTAAGTGAATAACAAGTCATCAAAAGTTGTCGCCAGACATGCTGAACTTGTTTCGCACTTTCTGGAGACCTCGGTGGTCCGATTGACTATTATAACCATGCGTTGGAAAGCTCTCTTCGAGATCTACAACTTTTGTGTTGACATCAAGACCAAATTCGTAACGGAAAAATCGATGTGAACAGTAAAGGCCGCCCCGCGACCAAGCTAGCCGCCCCGCGGCCCGAACCTCTGACGAGCCATTTCGCTGATTGCTGGCCGCCCCGCGGCCTGGGTTGGCTGCCCCGCGGAGCTTGATATTATGTGTACCTTGGTTAATTCATAATCTTAATGCTATCTCTAGGTTGAATCTTAACCGTGTTAGGGTTATTTAGAGGTAAGGGTTGCTAGGACTCGTAGGACTAGTAATTTACCTAAGATCTGGACAAGGACATTGATAGGATAAGGCAAGAACTAGAGGCTGAAACAAGGATCGAATTCATCAATCGAAGTGATCAATTGTAGGGGAACCTATTTCTCTCCACTGAATTCTAAAACCAATTTCCTTTATTTGCTTACTTCCGCTTTGATAAAAGGCGGATCTTTTTCACACCAAAAACCCCCCATCTTCTTACTAGCGATTAGAATTCATACTCGAATTGAATAGATTTCCCTGTGGATCGATCTCTTGCTTGCGCACTATACTAGTTGTGAGTTTGAGTATTCTTTGGCAAGGACAAAGACAGGTTTTCCTCTTGTCAAATTTGGCGCCGTTGCCGGGGAATTCTTAACAATTTCTTGTGTTTTTTTTTATCGCTAACTTTTGTACATATTTACTTCTAACCCTGTCGTGGACCTATCTTATGGTTCACAACACCTTATTACTAATATTTCTAGATGTTGAAGTTATGGCAGTTTCAGGGAGAGTATTTTCACAATTACCTCACAAGAGTGCAAACTTTATTTGACATCCGTTATTCACGGGGTTTCCGAGATAGTTTGCGAGATGTGGTGGTTTGCGTTTTTGATGGCATGGCTCCTGAGACCCGAGAACTTGCCAGGTCCATAAACAATGGAAGCTTTGCTGGTTTAGGAGTGTCGGGATTATGGGATCTTCTCTGCTACATGGGTGACCAATCGGCGGAGGAAGAATCCTACACTTCGACGTTTCAACCAATGGAGTACTTCGACCCGTCCATGAAGGAATCAACCATTGTCTTGATGGAGCAAATAGGGCAATTACATGAGATAGCGAATCAAAATGGGGAAGCAATGAATCAAAATGGGGATGCAATTATCCAACTTTCTAAAACATTGAAGGAGTTGATAGTTCAGCAATGTTCTATTCCTTAACTTGATGAAAGCCAAGATGCAAGCAACGATGAATTCTCTGATAATAAAGAAGAGCGTCTAGTGGTTATCGACACAAAATCTCAGGAGACATCCCTTGAGATTGAGTGTGTTTCGATGCTCCCTCCATTCGTAGAAATCATCCCCAACTCGCCTATCAAGGAGCCAAGTCCGGAACCAATTTCTGTGGTTCCTGATCAAGAAACTAGTACTTTTTGCAAATTGGGAGATTTTGGTGAATATGTCTATCCATAGAGCCACTACTTCAACAAGCCACCAATAGAACTGAATTGGTGGTATTATATACCCTCTGTGGGTAGTCAAGCTGAGGCATACGATAAGTCGAAACAACTCTTACAATCTTTATTATTTCGTTTCAATTTATTTGTATGCAGTGCATGCTTGTTTGGTAGTTGTGCACAAGAGTTTGATAGGTTACTGAGGGCTTTGACTATGTCTGATTAATTAGTGTTTTAAGCTTAAAGAAACTGTCGAGCCAATGACATTAAACAAAGGCGCTGCTTGGGAGGCAACCCAAGGTAAGTTTTCTGTTTTCCTGTGTCTTTTGTTTTATTAGATTAGTTTTGGTGTTCTTCGGTTGTGGGGAGCTAACACTGCAGGGAGAAAAGGCATCAAAGAGAAAGTAGCGGAGGAGCTTAATTTCGCAGGCCGCCCTAAGGCCTCTGACAGGACTGAAATGTTCCCTTTCCTCACTTTCCACCACCGCAGTGAACAAGTTAGTTTTTCTTTCTTTCCTTCGTATTTTTATCTTTTGTTGTCTTTTATGTCATTGAGGACAATGCCTGATTTAAGTGGGGGGGGGGGGGGGGAAGAATCGCATGGTATGATAGGATTGCATGTTTATTTTTAGTTTGCACTTTTATTTTTGTTTTTTAGTTTATATTGCATATCAGCATGTTAGTCTTTAAAAAGAAAATCCCAAAAAAAAATAATCAGTTATTTATAAATTGCATTGTTAGGATTATGTCTTATTTCCCCATATGGATACCGTTTGTCCTCTAATCTATCTATTGAGATTTATGCCCCATGATGTGCTTGGATTGTGGAAGCTTTCGATATATGTTTTCTATACTATTTGGTGAGCATGATGGATTAATGATTGAGCATATAAGATCTTGGAATTTTGGGTGATCTTGAAGTTCTAGACATGACCTGGTGAGCTTATTTTGGCCTATTCAGGACTGCACCTTATTTAGTCCTCTTGCTTGTTGAGTGTACTCTCTTCAATTGCTTCCTTTTTGACTTGCATTTAGATATCTTTTTCAAGGCTGCATATTATGATCTCTGCACATGATTTAAACATGGTTGAGACACCTTTATTAGCCCTATTTGACTCAATTCCACCTTACATATTATCCTCTGCTTGAAGCCAGTTTGAGCCTAATTGCCTATTCTTTTATAGTTCCACAAGAATTTTCCATAACCAATGATAGCCTCACCCCATCCGGGAATTTAGGACTAGTTGGTGAATATCTATAGTGTGGATGATGGTTTGTAGTGGTGGATTGTGTGTTTGAGGTGTATTTTTATGAGATGTTTGATTCTTGCTAGAATATTTATTACTTGGGACCTAAGGAGGATAAAATTCACTTAGGGGTAAAAGTCAAGGAAAATCAGTTGATATAGCATGAATGAAAAGAAAAAAAAAAGAAAAAAAAAAGAATAAAGGAATGAGTTGAGTATGGTTTCTAAAGTTTTATGCTTGAGATTGGTGTTGTTTGACATTATAGTGATATGGTATGAGAAGTTTATGAGTGGTTTTATGATTTGGTAGCTTCCTTAGTTCCCGGATTATGAGCACCACATGACCAAAATTGTTCCATACCTTATATGTTCTACCTTGGCCCCATTACAACCCAATTGAAAGACCTCATGATTTTTGTTGTGTGTAGAGTCACCAGCGGTGGAGAGTTAGAACACTGGTGCAAGACTCTTGTAGCTAAGTTTTTTAAGATTGAGTTTTGAGCGTAAACATTTAAACCTAAACACTTGAGCGAGAGTGAAACACATATCCTTTGTGAGGTCTAGAATGAATATGGTTGCCTGATTTCATTGATTATTCCAATTATGTGCTATGATGTTATTAATCTTTTGTGTTTGCTAGTTTTCATGCACTTAAAGAATATTGAGGTGTGGATACATGAATTGCTATTATGTGGGGCTGCAGAAGTGAGTTTTCTATTGCTTGAGGACAAGCAAAGGTTCAAGTGTGGGGGAATTTGATAGAGCATATTTAGTGTTGCATATTAGAGTGCATTTAGCATAGTTTGGTTGTGAATATTGCATATATTTAGTTGAATTTACATAATCACCTGTGGTGTTGGAAGAGTCGGAATCTATACAATTTTATAGTTAATTTCAGGTAAATGTGGATCCGACGAGGAATTAGGAGACTCTTGGATGAAGGAAGATTCAAGTTGAGGAAGAAAAGTGAAGAGCACGGGAGCGGAGTCGAATTTCAAGAGCCTAAGTGAATAACAAGTCATTAAAAGTTGTCGCCAGACATGCTGAACTTGTTTCGCACTTTCTGGAGGCCTCGGTGGTCTGATTGACTATTATAACCATGCGTTGGAAAGCTCTCTTCGAGATCTACAACTTATGTGTTGACATCGAGACCAAATTCAAAACGGAAAAATCGCTGTGAACAGTAAAAGCCGCCCCATGGCCCGAACCTCTGACGAGTGATTTCGCTGATCGCCGGCCGCCCCGCGGCCTGGGTTGGCTGCCCCGCGGCCCTCGCAGAAACACGCCGTTCAGAATTGGGCTTTAATTAGGGTTTTTGTTTTATTCTTTGGCCGACTTGTTAGAGGCTTTATAAGACTTTTCTAGTTTATTATTTCATTAACCTTATGCACATTATTCCATTGTTGAGAGCGCCGTTGAGCATGAGCAACTAAACTCTCGAGGTTTCGCCTATAGTTTGGATCTTTGATTGTTGAATTGTGAGTTTCTTAATCTAGTTCTTATTCCTATTGCAATGTTTTGACTTCTTTGTGCTTAATTGCTTGAATGCGTTTTATTCTCTCTGGCCTGATCAACTAGTTAGAGTAGATTCATTCAATTGCTAGGGTTTTGTAGATTCCTCGTAGCGAACCTTAACCCAAGTGGCAATCATATCCCTTTAGGACTCGTAGGACTAATTGGATGTGTAGGAAGTTGAATACATGTTGAATATCGACTCGTAGCTTGATATTATGTGTACCTTGGTTAATTCATAATCTTAATGCTATCTCTAGGTTGAATCTTAACCGTGTTAGGGTTATTTAGAGGTAAGGGTTGCTAGGACTCGTAGGACTTGTAATTTACCTAAGATCTGGACAAGGACATTGATAGGATAAGGCAAGAACTAGAGGCTGAAACAAGGATCGAATTCATCAATCGAAGTGATAAATTGTAGGGGAACCTATTTCTCTCCACTGAATTCTAAAACCAATTTCCTTTATTTGCTTACTTCCGCTTTGATAAAAGGCGGATCTTTTTCACACCAAAAACCCCCCATCTTCTTACTAGCGATTAGAATTGATACTCGAATTGAATAGATTTTCCTGTGGATCGATCTCTTGCTTGCGCACTATACTAGTTGTGAGTTTGAGTATTCTTTGGCAAGGACAACGACAGGTTTTCCTCTTGTCACTAATAGTCATAATCTTCCTCGATCATGAATTATGGTTGCTCAATACTTCATTCCTTCATTCCTATAAGTTTTAAGTTTAACACATATTTGTGAATTAATAATATTAAATCAAAGTTAATATAGTTAAATATAAACCAATGATTGTTATAAAATGTAAATAACAAAAAATTACCTTCTTCTAGTTCCTCCAATGCCAACAAGTTTTCTTCTATCATTACCGAAGTGTTAGTGCTACGTTGCCAATCTTGGGTTCAAATTAGAGCTTCCACAATTCTTGGAGTTAAAGAAGTACGAAAAGAATCAAGAACGCGTCCCCCTGTACTAAAAGCCGACTCGGATGAAACAGTTGTCACCGGTATAGCAAGCACATCACGAGACAACTTCGAAAGAATAGGATATCGTCTTTGATTGTCCCTCTACCAATGTAAAACATTGAAATTATTGGAAATTCCCTCATGTGCATCTTCTAAATACTTCTCCATCTCAGTCTTCAAACCGGAATCAACATGGCCCATTTCACTTTGGAAGGTTGAAGCAAACAACTCCGTAAAGTCCATGAGTTTTCCTTTCTGGCTTTCATCAAAATTAATGATTGGATTGCTAGGAGCAGAAGAAGATGAGGACACTGATTTCTTCTTTGCTTGAGGCATTGAAGATTCATACACCATGAACAAATCATCAATAAGCAATTTGATATAGCCTCCTAATATTTTGGCTTTCGTCTCATCATAACACTTCGTAATAAGCCAGTCAACTACTTGCATCTTGTGCCTAGGATTAAGAAGTACGGAGATAAATAATAGGTGATTGATGTTGTTAATATCACCCCAATACTTATCATACTTCATCTTCATTTGCTTTGCCATTTGTCTAATGCCTTGATCTTCATCATTGCAAAGAGATGTAATTGAAAAGCCAATAGCAAACATATAGTGCACACACATATTGCAAGTCACATACCGAGAGCCGGATAAAGTGATTGTTCCATTATAGAACACTTTCAAAATAGGCAAGAAAGTAGACACTCTCCTCCAATCATCATCATTAGCAACTCCAACCCCACCCGTCTTCTTCATCTCTTTATTGGAACATTGGTCTTTCATTAGCAAACTATTAAAGGCCTTCTTAAACTTCACAGTAGACTCTAGCATCAAATAAGTGGAATTCTATCTTGTCTCAACATCCAAACAAACTAGACCGTTACTTTCTATTTTTTCCTCTTTTACACAAGCTTTAAACCTTTCTAACCGAGCCGGAGAAGATCTAACATACTTCACAAGAGCACGAATCTTAGCAATTGAAGGGTCCAAGTCCTTCAAACCATCTCTTACAACCAAATGGAGAATGTGAGGAAAGCATCTCATGTGGACATATTTTCCTTCTAAAAGACTAGACTCCCAATGAATAAATCTCCTCTTCAAATAATCAACAGTCACATCATTGGAACTAGCATTATCAACGGTCACAGTCATAACATTCTTAATATTCCACTCAATCAAACATTTGTCAACAGCTTGACCAACCCGGTTACCAGAATGACCCGCTAGAGGACAAAAGATTAAAATCCTCTTATGCAAAACCCAATCATCATCAATGAAATGCACAGTCAAACACATATAACTCAAGTTTTGACCTGAAGTCCAAGCATCGATCGTGAGACTCACTCGAGAAGACAACTTGCTCAACATTACTTTCAACATCTTTTTCTCCTCAATAAAGAAAGAATAGAAATCTCTAGTTATAGTGGTACGTGAAGGCACAGAAAACGCGGGATTTAGTTTCTTGCAAAACCTATAAAAGCCCTCTTTCTCCACAAAGGCAAAAGGCAACTCATCCACAATGATCATTCTAGCTAGCTCATTTCTACAATCAGCTTGATCAAATTTCCACAAAGATGGAACACAAGTATAAGACACCACCACACCATCAGAACCGACTACAGTTTGAGCATGAAGCTCTAATTTTTTTTGGTTTATATCTACATTTTTCGAAGCCTTTTTGCAACTCATATGATGATTATTTAGAGCAACGGTTCCTTGACTAGATGCACAACCGATTGTTGCACCACAATAATTGCAACTTGCACGTTCTGTACCCGGAATTACAGTAAAGTGCGACCAATATTTCACTGTTTTCTTTCTCTTATTAGCACCAGAAGAAGATTGCTCGATTTTAGGCTTCTTACCTTTCATGGGCTTCTTCGATTTGGCGGTTGATTGCTCCATGCCTTCCGATTCCTCCATCTCGGGCTTCGTCATCGTATCACCACTAAGAGACTCATCATCACCCAAGATTTGCTCAATATTTTTCATATTAGAATCCTACAAAACAAACAAATAAAGTTTATAATCAGTTTATGTAATAAAACCTATACATTCAAACCGAAACATCATTAATATTTCTCCATATTAGGCTACTGTAAGAGTGAATTTTGAAGTATTCAATTCAAAACATTTAAATTGAAAGAGCAAAAACAACGCAAATCGATTTCCAAACAGGCATACCCTAATCGAAATTTCGAAGTTCCAACCCTCAAGAGCACTGCCACTAACGGAGTAACGAAGAGCAGACATCACAAATACTATACAAAATCAACCATGTTTCGAGCAAAAACAACCACAAATCGATTCGAAAAAGATAGGACTTACCATGGTCCTTCGTTTTCAGATCTGTTGAACGCTGATTTTCAGACTCGACAAGGCCGAACCCTATTTGCCGAGCGACGAGGAAGAGGTCAAGACTCAAGAGGGGCTGTCGGCGTCCCTGTTTTCCAAGCGACGACTTGATGCCGACGAGGACGAGTGGAGCGGTCGAGCGTCTCAGCCGTCTCTGACTCTCTGAACTAGAGGAATGGAGTCTGCGATAAAAAAAAAAAAACAATAGAGCCAGATAGGGTTTAGCCGTTTAAGGAATAAGAGTATAAGACTTACTATTGTCTCACAAAAAAAAAGTGGAGGCATGAGGACTCGAACTCGGGCCTGTTTGCAAGAACTAAGTGAATGCGCTTACATGGAAGCAGTTGGGTTATCGGAGCTTATTGATGCATATGGGATTCTATTTATACTATTATTATACTTCTCAACCTAAAATTTAAAAAAAAATTAAACGGTTCTTGTCGGGTACCCGACAAGGCGATTTTCCCGACCCGAACACGAACCGTTTACATCCGTGTTTTCTCGGTTCGTGTCATTATCGTGTCGTGTTTTTTCAGTTTCGGGTTTTTTAGTGTCGTGTTGTCGTGTTTTCATGTTGTATTTTCGGTTTTGGGTTTATGTGAAGCTGTTGTGGATGATGCAATTCTAGAATATTTAAAACTAAAGGCTTTTCGTTGGTCGCATGCAGGAAAAGCTTCACATTAGTTCGAGGGTTTGGCTCCACAATCCATCCGCACGTGGAACGAACT
The DNA here is from genome assembly GCA_963922045.1 of Persicaria maculosa. Taxonomy (NCBI): domain Eukaryota; kingdom Viridiplantae; phylum Streptophyta; class Magnoliopsida; order Caryophyllales; family Polygonaceae; genus Persicaria; species Persicaria maculosa. The sequence goes on along the minus strand of OY998253.1, from coordinate 38,709,691 downwards.
CAAGGATTTGTTTCTTAACAAGTTCTTTCCTCCAGCCAAGATGGCGCATCTCAGACAGCAGGTCACGGCCAAGCAAAAGCCAGAGGAAACACTCGCACAGGTCTGAGAGCACTACAAATGACTGCTGAAATCCTATCCTACGCATGGACATTCACCATATGTAATCTAGGAGATCATCTTTAATTCCCTGGATACACCTACAAAGGAGCAGATCAACACATATACGACATATAGGTATCTTGAGTACACACCACGACATGCTTGGGATACCTCCGAGACATTGGCCAATTACGACAACACTTATGGGACTGTTGCGGCCCCCGACGAAAGGTCTACCCCATATATGCCACTCTACGAGCTATCAAAGGAGATTGATCCCGATGTTATGAACCAGTTCCACCAAGACCAGGTACGCCGCCTTACGAAACAAGTCAAATTCCATTCAAATAACCAACCTTGTTTGGAGTGTGGGTCTATGAGGCACAACACTATTGTGTGCCCACATGTCGACCAAGTGCAGCTTGTAAAATCACACGAAGAGGTGCGCTATGCAGGGGGAAACTACTCAGGACAACACCAACAATAGAACTAGGGCTATTATCGCCATCCCTAGCATCAAAGAGACCCCCCGCCCTATAAAGCTCCTGGTCATCTTGACAGCGAATGTAAGAAAGATTACATGCACATCATCCTTGATGAGATGCGACGGAACCATGCAAAATTCAAACAAGCCAACAACTCCGTCCATACTCAACTGTATGGCATCAACTCACGATTGGGAGAGATCGATGTTTGAAGGAAGAATATAGAGACCCAGATTGGTCAACTAGCTACATTAGTCCCCAAACCATCAGGTACGCTCCCTAGATCTTCTGAACCTAATGCTAAAGGTAAATCTACAGGTCAAGTGGGCGTCACCGGCTATGAGCCTAAGGAGTGGGCGTCACCTGCAAACGCCTGAGCAAAACGCGAAGGAAGAAGCCACTGGAGACAACTCGACATCGTCTCACCCAATCGACGTCGACTAGGATGTAGTCGACGTCGAGCCAGAAGCTGAACGTCCCCAGAAATCGACTCTTCCAGTCGATGTTGACTCTTCCGAATGATTACGAAGTAGGAGACAAGGTGTATGTCTCCAAATCAAAGAATCATTGGTTCCCTAACAAGTTCAACAATAAGAAGATGGGACCTTTCACGGTGCACAAGATCCACTCCGGAAGGCTACAACTTATGGAGAAGAATGAAGTCTTTTTCGAAGCCCAAGCTACGTGGGCCCTGCAGATGCCACCTTGAGCAACAAAGAAGAAGTTGGCATAGCGACTATAAAGTCTAGAGCTTGTATTATTAGATAATTAGTATTTGAATTTTGAACATTTGGTTTTTTTTGTTTTGTTTTATTATTTTCCTAGGAAAAAAATATGAAATATTTTGCAGGTACAAGAAGCTGCAAAAAAGGACTCGACGTCGAGTAAGCTACTCGACGTCAACTGCACATATCAAGTTAAGGGGAGCCTGTTTTCGACTCGAGAGCACCCCGAGGCTTCAACACACGCGATGTCAAGTGAGTCTAGTTGACATCGACTGACCTACTCGATATCGACTCACCCTGCAGCATTTTTCAGCACTTGTTCTGTAAATTTGCACGTCTGTCTAGTAAGTTTCTTTCATTACCCTTGTTTATATACAGTGAGGACACTGTAATATCTAAGTATGGGGTGGGGGAAAGGCTTACTTTGTTCATATTTAATTGTATTTCTTGAATTGCTCATACATAGTTGTTTTCCAAACCTTATTTATCTATATCCTTACATGTTGTTTTCCAAACCTTATTTTTATCACCCCCGTTCAAAATTTTTGATTAGTGTCATGAAAGTTTTTATTAAACTCGACGATGCAAAATTGGATTCATTAGAGATATAACATAAAACTGTCTAGTAAAGGGAAGTGACAATGAAGTGCATATTTTTATTGAAAACCATAAAATGAGGTAAAATGTGATGTTGCTTTTGACATTATGCATGATAAGAGGACGGAGGACTTTGTTTTCCATACATTCTTACATATCCTAGCATTACCTATGCTTATATGCATCACAAGCCATTATGAGCCTTATTTCATATTTTGCTCCACATGTTCTACACTACAAAAAAAAACCATTTTAGGAACGGCTATTTGCTATGGCTGAAAGTCTATTTGTTGTGGCAAAGGGGTAGTAGCAATGACTATAGCCACGGGAAACTAGCCGTGGGGAAACCATTGGTGGTAAAAGAGTATAGCAACGACTATAGCCGTGGCTAGAGGCAAAGAGACGACAAGTTGCTGTTGCTAATTTATTTCTGGAAAATTAAAAAAAAAAACACTACATTTTAGCCCTGATTCTTCATGCCTGGGCTAAAAAGTCCTATTTTTTTTAAAAAAATAATACACCATAAATTCTATTCTAAATACATTAGAATAGTAGTTGTGGGAATACTGTAACGAGTGTTTTCAATTATATTTAAAAGCATAATATTATAAATGTAATACTGTACAATTAAGTTAAGCTACTAGAGAATGAGATCCTATAAGAAAAACATAATATAGGCTGTTTCCACATGCAAATCCACAATTTTAAAAGCTTCCCCATTGATAATGCACATTTCATATTGGCATTATACATATTTCTTATTGCAATTAGGTAGTGATTTTGCTTTTGTTTGAGTCTAGTTTCGTATATTGCTTGTGAAGTGTTCGAGTTTGAAATCTACATCTTTTTAGTGTTTATTCTGCAGAATTACATTCCGACCTTGAAGGGACATTGGAAGAGCTTAAGTGACATGTTTTGGAGCATATGGTGGCTAAGGAGGAAGCTGGAGAGGAGCAACGAAGCACAACATTGGAGTTTATTGAAGTCAATCAAGGGAAGTCTATCACTGCATAGGTAGCGCCCGCCGCCATTTGCACGGCGCCCGCCGTGGGCCGGTTTCCTTTGCGATTATGGATCCGAAGACATTATTTTCTATTATTTTATTCCTATTTCCACTAGGGTTTGGCTAACTATGTGAGAGTCTATATTAGGTTTATTTCAGTTTATTCAACCGTGTGTGTGGCTATTGTGTGAGACTATGAACATCATTAGAGAGAGAGAATTGGCCTATGAGTTGCTAAACTCATAGTTCCGCCTGTGATTCGATGACATGGTTGTTTGGATTATGAGGATTTGATTCTATTTAGTTATTCGTACTTATAGTTATCATCTTGTGCTTATTGATTATATTTGTGTTCCTTTCTATGATTGATAACCATGTTAGGAATTGCATCTTAGCTATGAATTCGTTGTTGTTTTCTTGATAGCAAACAAAGTTATTGAGATAGTGATGTTTCTTTATCTTTGTAGTGGATGATTTCAGTTGATCTGCGTTGTGGATATTTGATTAGGGCTGAGTTCGGTTTGCGCCTATTTGTCTTAATTGCATTGAATCAATATGCCAATTGGTCTGATTACTTGATTCCTTAATGATATTCTTTAGTGATATTGAATATGGTGATTGTATACATGCATATCTCTAAACAATAGTCAAGTAGACCTATGTTTATGAAAATTGATAGATCAATCCTAGGACCATGAATTCCAACCATTGTCAGAGAATTACAGGTGAAATGTTCTTTCTACTTTGATATCAATCTACTTTGCAATCTTATATGAATCTGGTTACTTTTACATCTTGGTTACTTACTACAAATCATTGCTTTTTCATAAGAGTTCTTGCTAAGAGTCATTGAATAGGAAATCGCTTCTCCCTGTGGTTTCGACTCCGGACTTCATCGCTATACTAGTAGTTGTTTGGTTTATTAAGTGATTGATTGCTTAATCTATTGATTTTGTGTTTGAGTTTGGATTATATTACTATTTGGTAAAGGGCGAAAGTGCTAACGATGTTCATCCCGCATCAAATTCTTGGCGCCGTTGTCGAGGAGAAGAAATGAGTCTGCTTTTCTTTATCTCTTTCAATTACTCTTTACTTTGAGGCTTTTGTGTCCTTGTATGGTTCAAACTAGATCTTCTAATTCATTGCCTTTGTCTTTTGATTCTGAGATTGAAAGATCTCTTAGGTCGAAAAGGAGGCTCGAGTTTGAAACAAACAAGGAGATGGCAGTTGAAATTGTTGATCCGCCAAGAAGGACCCTAAGAAACCTAAAGGAACCTAATTTGAGTGCTCAACCACTTGCAATTAGTCTTCTTGATCTCCCTGAGGGTTTAAGATTTGAGTATAAGTGGAATTGGTCTTCTATTTTACCCTACTTTCATGGATTGCCTGGGGAGGAACCAAACAAGCACCTTGCTACCTTCGTGAGTGTGTGTGTGATATACTTAGACCCCAAGGCCTTACCGATGACCAATTGATTTTGAGAGTGTTCCTTTTTACCTTGAAAGATTCTGCATCGATTGGCTTTATTACCTACCCCCAGAAAGCATTACTACTTGGGTTTAATTGAAGAAAGCTTTCCTGCAAAAGTACTTTCCTGCGACTCGCCTCAACAAACTTAAGAAGGAGTTGTCCAATATTGAGCAATCACCTACGGAGAGTCTTTATGAGTATGTTGAGCGGTTCAAGAAGCTTAAAGGTAGTTGTCCGCAACATGGTATACCCGAGGATGATCTAGTGCTATATCTTTATGAAGGCTTGCTTGACACCGATAGGAGTTTCATCAAAGCTACTAGCGGAGGAGATATTATGGATAAAACACCTCAGGAAGCAATGCAGATTTTTGAAGGATTGGCTAATGCATCGCAACAATATGGGAGACACCAAGGAGTTATAAGAGTTCATAATAGTTCTAGAGATGGTCACAAGGATGAGATAGATAATCTTACGGAGATAGTGAATAAGATGGCTATCGAAATGAATCAATCTAATCAGCCTAGACCTTGTGATGTTTGTGGAGATCCAACTCATCCAAACTATAAGTGTCCCTTGATTCAGGAGGACACCGCTGATGTGAATGCTATGGATTATGGACCTCGCCGCAACTTGGTAACAATTACAATCAAGGCAAAAATGCAAACTATCAAAGTGGATTCAACGGTAGAGGCCAGCAACAACAAGTTCCTTTTCAGATAGGACGATTTGAGAATCATCCGAGAAACACTTAACAAGAGGATAGAGATGAGACATTGAGGTTATTGCCGGATAAGATGAGTCTTCAAGAAAAGTTGTGGAGTCAAATAGCTAAGGAGATTGGAGAATTGAAAGCGAAAGATTCTGGGAAGTTACCATTGTACGTGGTAGTGAATCCGAAGGAGAAATTTAGTGCCATGATCCTTAGAAGAGGTAAACAAGTGAATGTGCCCATTAGGAATGTTGAAGAGAGGCTTAGGGAAGAAGTTGATTTGGGAAAAGAGGAGGAGACGAAATTGGAGACAAACTGCAAAGACGGCGCCCACCGCCCCTCACCACGGCGCCCGCCGCCCCCTCTAGTGATGGAACCGATTTCTGAAGTTGTTGAATCCCCGAAAGAAATCTTCCAAAGAAGTGTCTTCTAAGGTATCAAGACCTACGCCACCCTTTCCTCATGCCTTAAGATCTGATCGTAAGTGGGACGATGAAAAAATTCTTTATGACACATTTGCTCATTGTGAGGTAAATATTCAACTTTTCAATTTGATTAAAACTGTGCCTCGCTATGCAAAATTTTTGAAAGAACTATGTGATAACTCCACTCCCTTGATGAAAATCGAAAATGGTTTCAAAGGCTTTGACACATAGCTTTTGTCAAAGGTCTTGAAGCTACAACTGTGTTGATGAAACACAAAACCTGTATTATTTGCATATTAGTTCCGAATGTTATTATATGTTATTATTATATATATTTCCAGATATTATTATATATATTATGCACTAACAATGCAGCAAGAATTCAAATGAAGTCTCCTTCCTTAAGCTAAAGGACATGAAGATCGAATCTGGTGGATCATGGCTTCAAAGTTTCCCAGAATAGAAGATTATGAAGATTGTCGTGATCTGTTCTAGTCGTTGAGAGAAGATCCTTCTTCGAAAGAGGCTCCAATTTGATCTAATATAAAAAGGAGATGAAGAAGAGAAGACAAGTACATGTGTTGAACGAAAACCTCATTGATCTACATCGCACACAGAGCCCTCAAGTCAATCTGTCTTCTTCGTGTACTCTCTGGTAGGTGTTAAGAGTTGTATCTTTTGTTTCAAAGCATTTGAGAGTTACACAGTTAGCTTATAAGATATATTTTGAGAGAGTGTTAGACTCAAGAGTTTATAACTCAGGAAGTGGACACTAGGCGATTGGTTCACGAAGCGTAAGAGGATTGTACTAGAGATAGCTGAGAGAGGTGGGGCTCTTTTAGATTATTCTAGGACTCCAAGAGGACGGGAGTTGACTAGATTGCAATTGTATAGGAGAGAGGCTTCTCGGTGAGCTATTAGGATCCTAAGTCTTGTGAATCAATAAAGGCGTTTGAATCCTAGGGTTGTGGACGAACCCTAGGCGGGGACTAAGCCTTTAAGGAGCCGAACCTCGTTAACAATTTGTTGTGTCCTTTACTTATTGCTTTACCATATTTCCGCACCTGTTTTGAATTGTATAACTCTTTTGTGATTCAGGTTTTCCAGAGAAAAGAATTAAGTCTAATCTCAAAGGGTTTTGCAAGCGTTTCAAAAGTCTTGAGATTATCAGCGAAAAGTTGACATACTCAATTCAACCCCCTTCTAGAGTATCTTTATTACTTTGTTATACATTATCGAACATTCAATTGGTATCAGAGCCTTACTCACTGCTTTTGATCTAACAATCTTGTGAGTTTTTTATCATGTCTGGTGAAGCAAGCGGAGGATTTGCACAAGGGAGGTCTACCAGTAGACCACCACTCTTTGTAGGAAACAACTTCGTCCACTGGAGGTCCTTGATGAAAATGTTCATTATAGATCAAGATCTGGAACTTTGGAACATTATAGAGAATGGTCCGAAGATTCCAGTGAAAGACGGACCAAATGGAAGAAAAGTCGTGAAGACTAAGGCTGAGTTCATCCAAGCGGATCCTGAACTCGTCTCCAAGAACTACAAGGCCATTAACTTACTATATTGTGGTCTCAGTACTGATGAGTTTAACCGTCTCCAAGAAATCCCAACAAGCACTAAGAACTTGGCACTCAAGTCTAAGAAGGATGAGCCCAAAGGTGTGTCTGATTCTGAAGATGAGGATGATGATGAGGATGATCCCTTTAATCTCATTACAAGGGGTCTTTCTTGAATCCTCAAGATGAAGAAGCAATTCAACAACAAAGATGGATCAGAGTCTTCTAAATTTTGAGGTAAGTCTCAATACAATTCAAATGACAAGAATACTAAACCTTTGTCTTGTTTTGAATGTGGTAAAACAGACCATCTAGTGAAAGATTGCCCTCAAAAGAAGAAGGGTCAGTTCAAGAAAGGTGATAGATGGAAAAAGAAAGTCATGGTGGCAGCTTGGAGTTATTCTGACTCAGGTGACTCAGCCTCCGATGATAAAAAGGCCAACCTTTGTCTCATGGCCTCAGGAGATGAATCCCAGGATGAGCAACTTGAGGTAACTGTAAGAGAACTCATGGCAAGTCCTAAAGAGATACTATCGAAATTCCTTTCTAATATGATTACCAATGAAGAGAAACTTATTTCCCAAACCAACACTCTTATTAAGAAAACCGTGGACCAGCAAAGAACTATTGAGGAACTGTCTATGTTGGTCAAAAGTCTTGAAACCTCTTATTCAAGTCTTGACATTAAAGCCAAGACTCTTGACTCAGAGAAATCTGAACTCAAGCAAGATCTCTAAGAAGTGAACATCATGACTTAGAGAACGAGAAGATCTCCCTGAATAAGAAGATTCAAGACCAACAGACAGCCCTCATAAGTTTTACCAAGTCCAAAGGCACTCTTGATAGGATGTAGGGTGAGCAACAAAGTTCTCTAAACAAAAGTGGTATTGGTTACAATCCAAGGTTTTTAAAGAACCAACACCTTACCACTTTTGTAAAGGCAAAAGGAAGCAGAACCTCTCCTATATGTCACCACTATGCAAGAAAGGGACATGTAAGAGAGACCTGTCCCTATAGAAGAAAGTATCCTCATATTATTCGCAATACATTTCCTGTTCGCTTGAGAAAAGAATGGATAACGCAAGTTTGGGTCCCCAAAGGCACTATTTTACCAAATATGGTTTATCCCAATAAAGGATCTAAATTTGCTCACTGGTCTAGCCACAAAGGTTGATTTGTGTTTTGCAGGAGATCAACAAGATGAAAGAGCAAAAATGGATTATTGATAGTGGATGCTCTAGACATATGAGTAGGAAGAGGTCTCTCTTCCATGAACTAAAGAAGCAATCCACTGGAACAATCACTCTTTGTGACAAAGGAAAGTGTGACATCGTTGGTATCGGTAGTGTTGGGAGTGATCTTAACCATAGTATTAAAAATGTTTATCTTGTTAATGGTTTTAAGTATAATTTGCTTAGTGTTTCTCAACTATGTGATAGTGGTAATGATGTTGGATTTAACAAGAAAAGATGTCTAGTGCACAGAGAAGATACAGGTGAAATAGTTCTAAACTGCCTATCGCTATAATAACATCTATGTTGTGAATGTTGAGCAAGTGGCACAAGGAAGCTTAACATGTCTAAAGGCTTTGACGGACGATCCAAAGCTCTGGAACAGGAGACTCGGTCATGTAAGGCCACCTGAGATGGAGGACTACAAAAGCTTGTGTCCAAAAGGCTTGTAAGAGGACTACCTGAGATGGAGTTCAAAGGTATTGATATGTGCAAAGCATGCACACGAGGTAAACAAACACATAGCTCTTTAAAACCCAAGAAGGTTGTAAGTACTTCTAGACCCCTTGAACTTTTACATATGGTTTTATGTGGTCCTATGCGAGTCAAATCTCCCAATGGTAAAAAGTACATGCTTGTTGTCATATTTGATGAATGCAATGACGGTGATGATTTTGCTACCAAGAACACAAAGAAGAGGAACATGTAGGATTAGATTCTTAACACTGAAGAATTGGCCCAAGGTCTTGAAGCTCAGTCCAAAGCCCTTGACGACCAATCCAAAAGTGTTGAGACTTTAGAAACTGCTGTAATTGAGCCTAACATATCCATGGAGTCAGATGTACCACAAATCAATCATGTTGATGTGACGAACTAGGGAGTTGAGACTAGCAAGAGAAAGTTCAAATACTCCTCATCACACTCATTAAAGCATATCATCTCTGACCCTACATCTAGTGTTCAAACTCGTTATAAACTTAAAGATCTCTGTGCTTTTCATGCTTTTGTTGCTCTTATAGAACCAAAGAAGGTAGATGAGGCCCTTCAAGAGCCAGACTGGATCATTGCCATGCAAAGTGAGCTTAACGAATTTGAAAGGAACAAAGTCTGGACCTTGAAGCCTAGGCCAAAGCATCAATCAGTCATTGGAACATGTTGGGTATTTCGGAACAAGCTAGATGAGAATGGTAAGATCGTGAGGAACAAAGCAAGGCTTGTTTCTCAATGGTACAATCAAGAGGAAGGTATCGACTACGAGGAGACTTTTGCTCCCGTAGCCAGGCTTGAAGACATTCACATTTTACAAGCATTTGCATCTTTTATGGGCATAAAATTATATCAAATGGATGTCACGTGTGCTTTTCTTAATGGTTTCTTAGAGGAAGAAGTCTTTGTGGCTCAACCCCCAGGTTTTGAAAGCTGGAAATTTCCTAATCATGTTTATAAACTAGACAAAGTGATATATGGTCCGGGTATGGCATCAGGGTGTTTGTCGATATCGAGTAACAGTACTCGATATCGAGTAAAGCTCCGGAGTCGGGTTGCCTTCGTCTTCAGCTTCCTCGATCAGCTCCTACTCGACCAGCACTGCTCGGACACCCTTTGTCGATATCGAGTAAAAGAATTCGATATCGAGTAACTTCTGGGCTCCAGCTTGATTAATCCTAGTTCTGTAGTCCTTTGACCTTGGACTTCTGTAGCTGATTTCCGAGCTTTTCCAACCTTTCTCAGAATTGCTGTAAATTGGCTCGAATTCTGCGAATTTAAACAGAAACTGGTGTAGATTCCATAATTTGGCAAATAAGAATAAACTATACTGATTCTGTACTATTCTAGCCCAAATGCATGAAATGTATGCAGAAAACGATATAAAAGTAAGTACAAAACATGGCAGATTCAACTCACAACAAACACCCCATACTTAAGCTTGCTTGTCCTCAAGCAATACTTTTAATTGTCTTTCAGGGGAAGAAATCAAAAGTCTCAACATATCAGATTCATTTTCCATATGTCCCTGCAATCAATTACCATCCTTGAAAAGGTACAAGTGTCACAAATCCATGCATTTGCAATAAAAAGCAACATCTACTCACAAAAGAAGGGTTATGTAAAAACAATTCATGTGATAAAACATTAATAATCAAGAGGACTTTAATTTAAGCTCAAATAAGAAGTAGATTGGTAAAAGGCTAAAGGTGGGCAATTTTTGGCTATGTGGTGCTAATAATCTGGGGAAATGGAGTATTTCCAATCTGAATTTCCACATTCCTTCTCCATAAGATTCATCACTTTGCATAATGCTTTTTTCAATAATAATGCTTTTACCTCTCTAACCTCAGCACTGCCTTCTCGCGAGTCACAAACATGGGTGTCATGAATGGCCCCGGATACTTAGTGCGTCGGACTCCTCACCTGGTGTCCCATCTCGCCAAACTATTATCTCAGCGAGCAGGGTCGATCTTTGATCGAATTCTCTTTCACTCATTAAATTTTCCATATATTTCAAACATTTTCGCCAAACTCCAAATAATGATAACACAAACACCATATAACATCTCCATAATGTAACATCATTCTCAACATAACCTCCGGATGGAAATAAGGTAAAGAATGGCAAATATTTTAGATCATGTGGAGCAATAATTGAAATAAGGCATGATATGGCTTTTGTGATGCATAAGCATAGGTATGGCTAGGATTATAACAATACGAGCATTATATGGAAATATAAAGTCCTCCATCCTCTTATCATGCAACATGTCAAAAGCAACTTCAAATTTTACCTCCTTTCATGGTTTTCAAGAAAATATGCACTTCATTGTGACTTCCCTTTACTAGTCAATTTAATGCTATATCTCTAATGAATCCAATTTTGTATCGTCGAGTTCAATATAAAGCTTCCATGACATTAATCAAAATTTTCAATGGGAGTCATTTTTTTCTTTAAACTTTGGAAAACATGTATATAAGCCCATAAATCAATAATGAATTCCAAAATAGCCATGTATAAGCAATTCGAGAAATAAACCTTAAAAATGCACACATAATGTCAAATAAAGTCAAATATGCATAAAGTAAGCCCTTCCCCCACCCCATACTTAAACATTACAGTGTCCTCACTGTATAAAAACAAGGGTAAAGAAAGAAACTCACTAGACAGGTGTGCAGGGTTTCATAATATGCCTCGGCCGAGTCCGATTTAGCTTGCTTCTATCCCATGGACCTAAAAATATAGAAGGCATATACCCACAATAGGAAAAAAAATTCAAAACAAAAAACAAACAAAACAATGTCCAAAAGTCCCAAAAATAAATGTCTATTTACAAGCTCTAGATTTTATAATCGCTAGGCCGACTTTCTCTTTTAAGCTCAAGGTGGCATTTGCAGGGCCCATGTAGCTTGGGCTTCAAATAGGACTCCATTCTTGTCCATCAGCTGTAATCCTCCTGAATGGATCTTGTTCACCACGAAAGGTCCCATCCTCTTCTTGTTGAATTTGTTAGGAAACCAATGATCTTTTGATTTGGAAACATAGAGCTTGTCTCCAACTTCATACTCCTTAGGCCCATCATTGGAAATCCTACACAAGCGCACATACCAAGGCAAACCTCTCCCATGTATAGATAAATCTTTAATTGAAATAGGAGAAGAAAGATCCATACCTTGGCTTACATTTGCAGAAACGGATTCAGGGGCCACTGTATTTGGTCGATCTCGAGTAACAGTACTCGATATCGACAAGTTTTCAGCTTCTGGTGGCCTGCTGCTCGAGGATGCTAGAGTCGAGGAAGATGGTGCTTGGTCGATATCGACCAGTTTTGTCGATATCGAGGACTTTTGCTCGCCTGGTGGAATCAGCGTCGAGGAAGGCGAAGTCGAGGCAGCGAGGTTTTGGTCGATATCGAGTAGGGTACTCAATATCGAGGAGTGCTGTGCTTCAGGTTGGCTGCTCGACGACGCTGCTGCTGGTGGAGGAGGCTGAGTTTGGTCGATGTCAACTAAATTCGTCGATGTCGAGGAATTTTGTTTGACTTCGACCCCATACTTGCATCCTGTCAAGGTATCCGAAAAATAGTTAGTCCAAATCAACGTACCTTGGTCCGTGTCGAGTGGATTCTCTGCTTCTTCATTCTGGATAACCATGATCTTCTCCACGTGGGCTTCCATATCCCTCTTTTCTAGCTCTTCAAGAGTCATATTTCTTACCTTAGGCTCCCCACAAGTGATGTAACCAGCTGAGATAGATTTTACCTCTTCCATTGGACCTGTATGCCTTTCAGTTTTATTAAAAGAATAGTCAATTACCTCATCGCTGATGTTGAAAGTGAGCACTCCCTTCCGTACGCTTATATTGGCATCCACTGTCGCCAAGAAGGGCCTTCCTAGAATAATTGGACAAGCAGGGTCCTCCGCCATATCAATAACTAGAAAATCAACAGGGACAAAGAACTTACCTATTTGCACTGATACATTGTCCACCATGCTTGTTGGAATGACCACTATGTTGTTGGCCATATAAAGCTTAGCATCCACAGGCTCTAGGGCACCTATCTTAATCTTGGACCATATCGTTAAAGGCATTATACTCACACTAGCTCCAAGATCAAATAAAGCATTAAATTTGTATTGACCAAATCCAATGGTTATAGCAAACTTACCTGGATCTGGCCTCTTCTCAAGTATGTCCATATGGCTGCACTCCTCTGTAATCTCAACCATTGATCTCTTCTTGCTTAGAATCTCTTTGAGGAATTTGACATAGGATGGCATTTCATTGAGAGCTTCTGTGAAGGGTATGGTGACATTGAGCTTCTGAAGCATCTTCATGAAGCGCAGAAATTTCTTCTCTGCTGGATCCTTTAGAGATTTTGTTGGGAAGGGCAGCTTCTTTTTCTGATTCTGAGCCAGAACAGATGTTGGTGGTGCTGCAGCTTTGTCGATGTCGACTTGATTCTCCTCGGTATCGACCAAATGTTCCTCGATATCGACCAGCTTCTTCGATGTCGAGTTACTGTGCTGTGCAGACGAAGGTTGATCCACTCTGTCGTCGATATCGAGTTGTCCTTCCTCGATATCGAGTTGCCTCTTGTCGACATCGACCAAGGTCTGGTCGATATTGAGTTGCTTTTCAGCTCCTTCATCTTGCTGCTTTCCGACCTCTGGCTCTTGTAGTTGATGGCCGCTTCTGAGTTTTACAGCAGCGATGTGTCCGGTCTTTCCCTTGGGATTTGATTCTGAAGATCCTGGGAGTGAACCTGACTGTTTGGGGACTCCTGCTGCTAGCTAACCAATCTGTGTATCAATTGATTTTCTCCAGACATCGATCTCCCCAAGCCTAGAGTTGACACCTTGTATCTGAGTGTAGACTGAGTTGAAGGATTGCTTGGTGTCTGAATGATTTCTCCTTATTTCCTATAGGACGGTCTGTAGATCATCTTTTTTCTGGTCCCTTTCCGGATGTCCTGGAGCTCTGTAGGGTGGAGGGTTCCTAGGGGCACCTTGGTTCCATTGTGGTTGCTGAAACCTTTGGTCCCCCATGTAGCGATTGGGACCCCCTGCGTAAGCTGCCTCTTTGTGGTATTCTACCAGCCTGACTTGCTCTGTGTGTGGGCACTCAGTAGTGGTGTGCCTATGTGATCCGCATTCGATGCAGGGCCGGTTGACAGAAAGATAATTTACTTGTTTGAGGAGCTTCCTATTCTGATCTCTGTAGTATTGCTCCTTGACATCTGGATCAATTTCTTTAGAGGGCTCATAGAGAGGCATGGATGGTGCTGGCCTGGCATAGGGATTCTCTTCATAGTTGACTGGAGTCCCATACTTGTTGTCATAGTTGGTCAGCTTGTCGAGGGCAGCCCATGCGTCAGCTGGCGGCATTGTCAAATACTCATAATGGGTGTAGGTGTTGATCCTATCTTTAGCAGCCAGGTCAAGAGAATTGAAGAAGATCTCCTGAACGATGCAAGGCTGTTGTCCATGTGTAGGGCAGGATCGCAGCAGATCCTTATAACGTTCCCATGCCTTTGATAGCGACTCTCTAGGCTGCTGTTTGAAAGATGTGATCTTTTGGCGAAGGAGCGCTGTCTTGGCAGGAGGAAAGAATTTATTGAGAAATTCCTGCTTTACTTGAGCCCATGTCATGAGAGATCGTGGTTTCAGTCCTTCCAGCCACTTCAATGCTGGACCAGCGAGAGACCAACGGAAAGCCTTCATCAAGATGTACTCCACGGTGTTACCTTCAGCAAGAGTACGACACATGTCAGTAAAGTTTGTAATATGCTGAAGAGGGCATTGATTAAATCTACCATGAAATGCATTATGTTTAATTTCTATTAAGAAAGGAGTGCGAATTTCATAGTTATTTTCAGGGATTAGAATAGCCGATTCAGGCACGACGATAGTCGGGTGCATATAATCCTCTTCAGTGGTTGGGTATTGGGCAAGCTCATCTTCCAATAGCCTCGCACGCTCAGCTTCCCTTGTAGTGCGTGCTCTCTCAGCGGTGAGAGCAGTATCTTTAGCGGCTAGTTCCCTTTGAAGCCTCTCAATCAGTTGTTCCTGTGTCTCTACGGCCGCCATGGCTCTTTTCAGTTTAGTTTGGATGTGTATAAGGCGCTGCGGTTTGTCTAAGGCGTCAAACTCAGGTGTTTAACCAGAACGACACATATACCTGCGAAGTAACTCAAAAGAAAAGTGAGATCTGACTACCTAAGGCGCAAATGATTGCTTCCCCGGCAACGGCGCCAATTTGTTGTAAGGAGGAAATCGAGTTGAGAATATAAAATATAGATCAAACCAGATTATGCCCACGCAAATGATTACAAGACTCCCTCCCTATGCAGTAGTGGGAAGTCAGGATCGATCCACGAGGAAGCGTGTCAGCGGATCTTAGGTAGCTGTAAATCTCACAGACAAAATAGCAGAAAGACAGAAATAACAAAGCAAAAGCAGAAAATAAAGCAAGTAACAAAATCAACTCGATATCGACGATAGCAAGTCGATATCGACTAAAGCTATGTCGATCAACCGAAACAGAAATCGACCAACAGACAGAAGACTTAGAAAAAGACCAGTATTGAGTAAAACTCTCGTCGATATCGAGTAAGACCAACTCGATATCGACAAGAACTTTCCCGAGATCGACAAAGACAAAATCTTTTAAATTGTAAATTCTCGAACACAGAACTCAGATTTCTAACGACATAAATCAATATACTAAAAGACTTCCAAAGTCAGGGTATCAACCCCACAACGATAACCATGCAAAATAACATATAAAGGCATAAAAGATCATGCATTCCATCAAATAACTTTCGTTATTAACAAATAGGCATATAGAAGCTTTCGCATAAACCTTAATTGTTACTAATCCTTTTTCACATAATTAATCCAGGTTACATTAAGATCAATTTCGCTTCAATAACACAAACAAGGATCACCTTCAACTCTCGCAAAAGAATCATGCTCATAGGGATAGAAGACGAATCGCATAGAAAGATTGTACCTTTACCGCATCATCTCACATGGCCACCGTCGGGCTCACCCCGACCGTAGAAGTGGGTGGACTACTCGCTCTTCATTATCAAGAAACTCATCAATAAACAAAAGGAAATAACTTGCATTAAATAAAACTAAAAAGAAAGCTTACAACCGAACAAGTCAAATCCGCTTTCGCCTTTCCGCCTTGCTCGCCACAAACTCTCTCTCTCTACTACTACTCACTTGTTCTCTCTGAAATTCAATCACTAAAATTCAGCCCCTAAGGCTTTATTTATAGGCTTCATTCCCTCTCTAATTAGGAAAGAAGATCCTATCTATATCTATATCTAAATATCTACTTACTTAAAGATAAATAAATGGAATAACATAAATAAATCCAAAAAGGAAATTATATCTAAAGTAGCAAAATATCTTCTTGTGTGGGTAGATCTTCTCCATAGATAGAACTTGATAGGTGTGGATAGATCTCGGCAAACTCGGACAATCTTCGGCTCCAAGCAATCCAAAACCGCGTCGGACAGCTCACCGCGTAACGTGGCTCAGGATGGCGCTCCTCGATATCGAGTAAACTACTCGATATCGAGTAAAGTTCTTCGTCGACTTCGGCTGGCTGGGCGTGGTCGAGTAACTCTTCCCCGACACTGGCTCGGACAGGCGCTGCTGATCTTGTCGATATCGAGTAGTTTACTCGATATCGAGTAACTGGTGCTCGGCGTCTCCAAGTCTTCGGCTTCTCGACTTGGCACAGCTCCTCGAATCCGGGTATGGCATCAGGGTGTTTGTCGATATCGAGTAACAATACTCGATATCGAGTAAAGCTCCGGAGTCGGGTTGCCTTCGTCTTCTCCTTCCTCAATCAGCTCCTACTCGACCAGCACTGCTCGGACATCCTTTGTCGATATCGAGTAAAAGAATTCGATATCGAGTAACTTTTGGGCTCCAGCTTGATTCATCCTGGTTCTGTAGTCCTTTGACCTTGGACTTCTGTAGCTGATTACTGAGCTTTTCCAACCTTTCTCAGAATTGCTGTAAATTGCCTCGAATTATACGAATTTAAACAGAAACTGGTGTAGATTTCATAATTCGGCAAATAAGCATAAACTACACTGATTCTGTACTATTCTAGCCCAAATGCATGAAATGTATGCAGAAAACGATATAAAAGTAAGTACAAAACATGGCAGATTCAGCTCACAACACCTGTAGGGATGACTACTGTATTGTTTGCCATGTATAGCTTAGCATCCACAGGCTCTATACATCCTATGTTCACTTTCCGCCAGATTGATAAGGGCATGATGCTCACACATGCTCCTAAATCACACAAGGACTTATATTTATATTGTCCAAATCCCACAGTAATAGAAAACTTACCAGGGTCAGGTCTCTTTTTAGGGAAGTGTAGCACTTTGCATTCGCCGGCGATCTCTGAGATGGATCGTTTGTTGCTCAGGATTTCCTTCAGGAATTTGACATATGCAGGCATCTCTTGCAGAGCTTCTGTAAAAGGAATAGAGAAATTCAGTTCCTACAGCATATTAACAAAATGTTTGAACTTACCTGCAGTGGGATCCTTCAGTGCTTTTGAAGGGAAATGCAGTGTCTTTTTCTGCTTCAGAGCCAGAACAGACGTCGGAGGTGTTGCAGAGTCGTCGACATCGGCCAACTCCTCCTCGATATCAACCAGGGGTTGCTCGATATCGAGTAAAGTCATCGACTTTGGGTTGCTGGGCTGTGCAGACGATTCTGGGCCTGGATCCTTCTCGACATCGGGTTGGATGTTGTCGATATCGACTAAACTCTTGTCGATATCGACTTGGGTTTGGTCAATGTCGAGTTGCTGCTCTGATGTGTCCTGCTGCTTTCCGACCTCTGGCTCGCGTAGTTGGTGCCCGCTCTTGAGCCTTACAGCTGCGACGTGTCCGATCTTCCCCTTAGGATTTGGTTCTGTTTGCCCAGGGAGTTGCCCAGTCGGTCGTGGAATCTGTGCTGCGAATTGACCCAGCTGGGTCTCAATGCCTCTCTTCCAGATATCCAACTCTCCAAATTTTGTGTTGAAATTCTGGAGCTGATTATTGATGGCGCCGGTAGCCTGCTGGTTCTCTACATGATTTCGACGCATCTCATCAAGGATAAGCTATAAATCATCCTTCTTTTGGTCCCTTTCTGGATGTCCTGGAGCTCTGTATGGCGGGGGGTTCCTAGGAGGACCTTGGTTCCATTGTGGTTGATAGAACCTTTGATCCCCCATATAGCGATTGGGACTCCCTGCATAAGCTACCTCTTCCTGGGTCTTTGCCATCCTGACTTGCTCTGTGTGTGGGCACTCAGTAGTGGTGTGCCGCTGTGATCCGCATTCGATGCAAGGCTGGTTGACAGAGAGATATTTGACTTGCTTGAGGAGCTTGCGATTCAGATCTCTGTAGTACTGCTCCCGGACATCTGGGTCAATGTCTTTGGAAGGCTCGTAGAGAGGCATGGATGGGGCTGGCCTTGCATAGGAGTTCTCATCATAGTTTGCAGTAGCCCCATACTTGTTATCATAGTTGGTGAGCTTGTCGAGTACACCCCATGCGTCAGTTGGTGGCATCGTCAGATACTCTTAGCGAGTATACTGGTTGATCCTGTCCTTAGTGACTTGGTCAAGAGAACTGAAGAAGATCTCTTGAATGACGTAGGGTGGCTGTCCATGAGTAGGGAAACATCGCAGGAGTTCCTTATATCGTTCCCATGCTTTGGCCAGCGGCTCCCCAGACTTCTGTTTAAAAGCCGTGATCTTCAGGCGGAGGAGTGCTGTCTTGGCAGGAGGAAAGAATTTTGTGAGGAATTCCTGCTCTACTTGGGCCCATGTCGTGAGGGATCGTGGTTTCAGCCCTTCTAGCCACTTCAATGCAGGACCAGCGAGAGACCAGTGGAAAGCCTTCATCTTGACATATTCCAGAGTAGTACCTTCAGCAAGAGTACAACACATGTCAGTAAAATTGGTAATATGTTCAAGAGGGCATTCATTAAATCTTCCATGAAAAGCATTATTTTTAAGTTCAATAAGGAAAAGAGTGTGAATTTCAAAGTTATTTTGAGGGATTAGAATCGCCGATTCAGGCACGACGAGAGTTGGGTGCATATAATCCTCTGCAGTGGTTGGGAATTGGGCAAGCTCAGCCTCTGCTTGCCTCGCACGCTCAGCTTCCTGTTCCCTGGCTGCTCTCTCAATGGCGATAGCAGTATCTTTGGTGGCTAGTTCCCTCCTAAGCCTCTCAATTAGCTGTTATTGTATTTCTGCGGCCGCCATGGCTCTTTTCAGCTTAGCTTGGATGTGAAGAAGGCATTCCGGTTCGTCTAAGCCGTCAAACTCAGGTGGTTGACAAGAACGGCGCATACACCTGCAAAGTAACTCAAAGTAGACGTGAGAATTAACTACCTAAGGCGCGAATGATAGCTTCCCCGGCAACGGCGCCAATTTGTTGTAAGAGGAGGAAATCGAGAATTGCAATAAAATAAAAATAAGGCAAACCAGATTCCGTCCCATGCAAATAATTACAAGACCTCCTCCTGATGCAGTAGTGGGAAGTCAGGATCGATCCACGAGGAAGCGTGTCAGCGGATCCTAGGCAGCGGATGAATCTCATGAACAGAAGTCGACCACAGATGTCCTCGATCTCGACTAGGGTTAGTCGACAGAAGATCAGGCAAGTCGAACAGCTCAGCAGCAGCTCCTGGTTTTGGTCGATATCGAGGACACCCTACTCGATATCGAGTAAAGCCTTCGTCGACGTCGGGTACCTGCACAGGAAAAGTTACAGCGATCTTCGATCAAATATGAGTAACTCGATATCGACAAGAGTTAGTCGATATCGAGGAGGGCAGAAACTTTAAAACGAAACAAAATAAAGGCTTTGGGGATTCGAAATAAACTATGTATATAAGAAAACTTCCAAGATTGGGGTTTGCGACAACGATAACCAAGCATGCATAAGGTAAGAATAAAACAGATAATCATGTAAATTGCATCAAAGGACCAAGCTTTCGCCTTTTCCAACAATTAGACAACTCTTTCAAGAAACCCTAATTGTATCTACCGATTTTATGTTTACAATCCAAGTTGTTAGCATGGACCTCCATTAGATGGGTAATAAACGCATAACATGTAGTAGATACTCAAGACATGATAAAAGTCGGATCTTTACCTCAGGCACGCAGGGTTATCGTCGGGCTCGCCCCAACCCTAGAAGTGGGTAGACTACTCGCGCCTCATTGCCATCGCAGACATCATTGATTGAAAAGAAATAACTTGCATTAAACCAAACTGAAGAAAGTACAAACCGAACAAAGCCAGATCACTTTCGCTTCTTCGCTCCACTCGGCCTCTCTTTCTCTCTCTACTACTACTTCTCCTACTGAAATTGAATGTTTAGAAATCAGCCCCTAAGGCTTTATTTATAGGCTTCTAATCCTTGCTAATCAAGGATAGAAATCTCTATCTATATCTAAAGATAAAACATTAATAAAAAGGAACATTTATCATAAAAGGGAAATATATCTAAAAGCCTAAAATATCTTCAAGTGTGGATAAATCTTCTTCTCCATGGATAGATGTTGATATACTTGATAGAATCGGACTCCCTTCGGCTCCAAGCAATCCCAGCTCGACACGGACAGCTCACCGCGTAACGCGGCTCCGGATAGATCTCCTCGATATCGAGTAAAGTACTCGATATCGAGTAACTTTGGCGTCGACTTCAGCTGGCTGAGCACCTCGAGTAACCAGACCTTGATCTAGCTCGGACAAGCGGTGCTGGGGTCCTCGATATCGAGTAAAGTCGTCGATATCGAGGAACTTGGTTCGTCGACTAGGCTGGCTTGGCTTGCTCGAGCAACTTCTGCTCAACTTGGCTCGGACAGGTGATGCTGAACTTGTCGATATCGAGTAAACTACTCGATATCGAGTAACTGTTGCTCGGGTTCCCTTGGTCCTCGTCTTCTCGATCAGATGATCTTCCTCGACTCCGGGCTCGCCTTCAAATCTTGTCGATATCGAGTAAAGTACTCGATATCGAGTAACTCTCTGGAGTCGAGGAGCTTCATCTCTCAGCTTCTCAATATGGTTGTCCTCGATCAAGTTGTGCCCGGACATTTTTGTCGATATCGAGTAAAACTCATCGATATCGAGTAGCTTTTAGCTTCCGTCTTTACTTCTTGGTTTTGTCCCGAAATGGCTCCATATTCTGCAATATTAAACCAAAACTTATGTAGATCTCCATTTCTTGCAAATAAGCACATATTACATAAATTCAACATATTCTCATCCCGAAATATGCAAAGTGTATAGAATATGGAGCTAAAATGTGCATTTCAACATGGCTATTTTAGTGGACATCAGATTGTAAAACTCCCAATATTATTGATGCTTGGGTAGCAATCCTAAATCATAAAGAGCAATACAAGAGTGATTTGTCTCCATCAAGGCTTTTCTTGTTTATCGACTCGTCTGTAAGATTGCAAGTTTAATTTTATTTTCAATTTCATTTGTATTTTTTATAAATTTACCAAGTTAAAATCAATCATTTTGCCACCATTTTTCTAACATTTTTTTCCATCTAGAAATATGGAACGGAAGTGTCATTATCTGAATCTGTATAGCAGATTGAAAAGTTTACTCTTCGAGTTGACACTGCATTGTCCTTGGCTACTCATATTAAATTGAAACACCTGGACATGGTAATTAAACGGTAATTCTCTCTTCTCCTTTTTTTTATTTGAATTTCTCATTTAAGTTAATGACAACAATTTTGAACTGCTGACATCCTAGTTGTTGACATATATTCTGATATATCATACTGACCTTTGTTGTAATTATATGAAAGACAATATATATTAATGTGAATTCTTGTTTTTTTACATAAAATTTAAATGCAATACCATACCTATATAACTATTTACTTTTTTATGTCAGCTGTATTTAAACACAGTTGTTCAATTCCTGTAAAAAAATGTACTGCTAACATGCTTGCTGCTGACATGTAATGGGTTGAATAATACATATATGTATTCATATTATATGAATATTCATAGATTAATAATAAGTATTGTATGATACGATATGTTAATGTAATTTTGTAACTGTATAAGTGATAACAAAAACCCACTTCAGATGTCAACACTAATACAGATGTCAACGCTAATAATAAAAAATCACTTCTGATAGACATCTTTTGATATATTTATACCTATGGCATTTATTTCTTAATTTCTAGTTGTTTTTAAATACCTATATCACTGATTACTTTTTTATGTGATAACTATTTAAACACAGTTGTTGAATTTTCTGTAAAAAAAATGTACTGATGACATACTTACTGCTGACATATAGTGGGTTGAATAGTGCATATATGTATTCATATGATGTGAATATACATAGATTGATAATAAGTATTGTTTTTTGTTTACGATATGTTAATGTAATTTTGTAGCTATATAAGTGATAACAAAAACCCACTTCAGATGTCAACACTGATACAAATGTCAACACTGATAATAAAAAATCACTTCTAATAGACATCTTCTCATATGTTTAAACCTATGGCAGATATTTCTTAATTTCTAGTTGTTTTAAAAAGCCTAAATTTTTTATCTACAACCCTAATTATTTTTTATGTAAGTTCAGATACAATATAGTTGGTCTGTCACTCTAAAATTTATACTGCTGACATTTAAGTTGCTGATATAATTTTGATTTTGGTGTATAGATTGTATTTGGCATTTACACTGAAGACTACATCTACAAGGTGGTTTTCAACTCGAAGACCAAGATCACACAGATCTTGGATGTAACTCTCTGCTGTCATGAACCAAAATGCAACTGCCCACCTTTGGTTAACAATTTGGTTAGTCATATTATTGCCAATTTAGAAATTCAAAGTTACTTTTTCTTTTAAAAATTTATAGATTGTTAATTTGGTATTATGTTTAATTTCCCTTTCTTTGGCCTATGCAGGCAGACCTAGTGAATGAGTATTTCGTCAAAAAGGGATTTATTGCAAAGGCAAATATAATCTGATATTCCAAGACAGAGGTGCTTGAACTTCCATGGGCTGGTGAGGACAAGGTCCTTCATTCAGGAATATGTGTTATGCGTCAGATGGAAACTTTCTTAGGGATTGAGAAAGGCTACAAGTGCGGGTTCGAGCCAAGGACTGATAAAAATATTTCAAAGCTGCGGTTGAAGTATTTGGCTGAACTGATTTGCTCAGACGTGAATGAAAAACGAAGAGAAGTTGTAAACGCAGCAAGAGCACATGCAAAATTGACAATGAAGGGTGTTAAACCACAAAAGTTGAACTTGGGTTAGAATGGAAAGTCAAAGTTGGGTTGTGTCTTGCTCAGTCTCTTTAAACCGCAACTATGAATAACTTCTAATACATTATGTTTCTTTGGGTTGGACTTATGTAATAACTACTAAGACTTACCTATGTTGAATATTCTGAACTTATGTGGTATCTTGGCTGACTTACCTATGTTATGTTCCTTTCATTTATTGTTTTTTAACCTCATCGTTAGAGCTTTGATGTGCAAATATACTGTGACTATATGCAACCATATTATAACGATATTCAATCCGACTACTATGTTATGCAAAAGTACCGATAGTAATATCTTCTATTTATCTTTTTAGTATAACAATTAAAAAATTACTGTTTTCCTTTTTCAATAAGTTCACATGTTTAAACATCATATGCAGTTATAATCGCCTAATATGCAAACGTACACTTTTGTTGTGTAAGTTCCCAACAAACAAAACACACACACAAAATCCAACTTGATATTGATCTACTAATATATATTCATAGTAGTATCATAAACTGCAACTTGACATTAATATTTTAAATAAAAGAGTGCCAAAAAACAAAATACAGAACATGTTCTTCTTCCAAAAAGCAGTAGAAAAAGTTACAAACAAACATAGGGGGATTGAAAGAGGAATAAAATTAGATTCCTAAATATTCTTTAATCTTATCCCTCCTTTCAAACTCATCCTCAAAGGCAGTGGAAATGAGTCCAGTGATGAAGTCCTTCACTTCTTCCAGAATACCTTCTTCCTTCTCCTTCCTTTCCAACAACTACAATAACCGAATCAAAATTTAGAGTCATACATAAAAAATATACAAATAAATTTATAAAGGATGAATAACTTACCATTGTAGCCAGAGCATCATTCCCTGATCGAGTTGCAGAGAAGATTTGAGCAGACATGTGAGATATATCTTTCAATATCTCCTCATAAAAGAAGTGTTGCACTTGAGCAGTTCTCATGGTGTCCACCCTGTCAGCCCTGGTGGTTCCAGCAGCCTCTTCTAAGAGGTTCATCTAATATCCTGGATAGAGTTTCTCATCCAGTTCATCCATATTTTGGAAGAAGGTCTAAAGGACATCAAATGGTTTGAAATCATATGAAGCCATTTTTTTTCGTTTTGTGAGAGGAGAGGTTTGTTTGGGAAGGATAAAAACTGATTGGAAAGTTGAAATGAGAAGATATGCAATAGGTTGGCAAGGGTATGTTTTTATAGCCTATAATGATTCACTTTTAAGCCTTCAACTTCCACCTACCCCTTTCTCCCACCCAATCTGTTAAAATTACAATTTCAATTATAAAAGTTAATAATACTCCCTCCTATCTTTAAGATGTTTGAGGGGAATGGATCTGATCAGAAATTTTAGATTTTCTAGGACGTTTACACAATTTTCCTTTTATTTTTCCTTTACCATCACATTTATTTATGTGGATATGTGTCAATTTGCAAATGGGTCTTGTATATTATCATGATTGCTAGTCTAAAATGTGTGAGAGAGGGGTGTCAGTACATAATCCATATCACCCATTTCCCTTAATTAATGTGATCAACCACAAAACATCTCATAAAAATGACCGGACTGAGTATTAAATGTAATAAAATTAAAATATAATCTTATTAACACTACCAAAAAAAAACATATTAGCAACGGCTGTTTACCGTGGCTGAAAGTCCATTTGCCGTGGCAAAAGGGCAGTAGCCACGGCTATAGCCACGGGGAGTCAGCCGTGGGGAAACCTTGGGTGGCAAAAGAGTCTAGCCACGGCCTAGTATGCTAGCCACGGCAGCTTGCCGTTGCTAATTATTTGTGGGGAATAAAAAAATAAGACCTTTTTAGCCCGGATTCTTCAGACCCAGGCTAAAAAGTCTTATATTTTCTAAAAAAAAATATAGTACACCAGATTCATTTCATTCTTTAGAAACAATAATTCAAGGCTCCAATTCAAAAAAAAATACACGAGAAACCTTTGTTTACAAGAACTATTGATTACATCTTTAAGACAACTTCATAATTAAATTACAAGTACAAAAATTAAATATTGCTAAAATCCAATCAAAGTTTAAGAAGATATTGGTAGAAAGAACACCCGAGAAACCTTTGGCTTGGCTTGGCATGCCATTGCCCAGGCTGAGTAGATGGAAGCTCCAAACACCTACCAGACCATTCAAGGAAGAACACCCGAGAACTCTTTCCTGTCATGACCAAATGCCTGCATAAGATTGAGTGATGAGCTAAGCAGACAGAAAATGAAGCTTCAAGGAGAGAACAGAGATGATGACTCATATTTCTTATTAGAACAACGGTATAATCTTTAGCAATTCTACAATTGGAGAGCTCATTTGAGCTTGTTTCAAAGCATCTTTTTAAAAAATTCAAAAATCCAGACCAGTGAAATGCACCTCAGAAAATGGAAAAGCTGCTTTTAAATGCATGATATATAAATAATGTTGTCTTCATATCTAGTGAACTGTATGTGAAATGTGCTTCATCATGTGTATGCAGGAAATTGATTCCAAAAAATTTAGAACATAAAACATATGCAGGCAAGGGAGACGCATCTAAGAATCACTGGTATACAACAATCGACTTCCTAGACAAAGGAAAATTGCAACTCTGCAAGCAACCCTCATAGCATGAAGCATGGAAGCAATCATGTTAAACAATTAAAGTCCTCATGTTCACAAATTCGCGGTCACTCTTGAAATCTGACCGAGTTCATAACAAAAGAAAATCAAAGAAGTACTCCATATAAGAAGCTACTCTTAGCTTACACAAAATATACTTCACATGAATGAAGTATAAAACACATCTCTGACCAAAGAACTTCATTAACATTAATAAGAATAGACTTACCAATATTCTCAAGTCATTTCCTTCTATCGATGTTCAAGCTTCTGAAAGAGGGATGTCTTCTCAAAATCTTGCTTATTATGCGTAGGTTCAACAAAGTTTGCTTCCAAAATTCCTAGGTCAGAACTGACTAATCAGGATATGTACAATATCTAAAAACACAACTTATATTAACAAACTAGAAGTGTGTTGCTTGAATCATTACCTGCGATTCTTCTGCCAGTCCCAACAAAGCAAGGTATTCATATGCACCCCCCATTTCTTTTCCTGAAACATTTAAAACTAATCCATAATTGGCTAATTAGAACACTTAGCAACATCACTATTAACTCTAAAACCTTTTATAACATTAATATCAGAATAAGGCGTACATATATTTCTCGTTTGACATGCTTGCATTTACAGGAGGTACATAAAAGTATAAAACACAATTAAAGCAATCACTTTCTGACAGAAACTAAAGGATATGTTTGACTTGCCATGGATCTCTCTTCCATAATAAACATAAATATCTGTCAAATTGACCTAACCCTTTAAAGGACCATGGAGAGATGCAAACATAGCATCATGAGTTCCTACTCAACACCATAGGCTTATAACATATTCACTGCTTACCTTTTAGATTCATCTATCATGTCTTATATCAAAACACAAATGCACCCCAAATCCTCAATTGTAGACAACAAAGTTGAAACACAAGGGTGCAACCAAATCAGAGGATTAAATCAAATACTGAGATATACCATCACATTCCCGATCTATACGAGAACTAGTATGTAGAAGCAAGCCCTTAAAGGGACATATTTAAAGCAAGTGGCAACCTTCACTTGGTTCTTATAACTTCCAAGCATAGTTTCCAAGCATAATAATGGCAGAATGCTGGTGCTATGGACTGAATATTTTGAAGGTAAGAATTTTTTTCCTAGTTTTGAAGCATTTATAGTAAAGCACTTTGCTTAGGGGAACTTGATTAATCTGCAGTTTAAACTAACCTAAATGCTCCCAATAAAATCTCAGGCTGGGGTACCAAACTCTTAGATCAATTCATAAATTTAGATCAGCAAACTGCAATTCACAAAGTACTTGACTCAAGAGAGGCTGTTAATGAAAGAATTAGCTTATCTAGCTTCCAAATTCATGAACAAAGGCTTCTCATATTGGGGCAATTAAAGGGGAAAAAAAGAGGAAGAAGATCAAATGTACCTATCTTATGATCAATTCTAAGCTAGATTTGCGAAGCTTAATAAGCTTATTATCCCTCCACAAGGCTGCACAACGAATTTAGTTCATCATCATTTTGCTTATTATCCCTCCACAAGGCTGCACAATGAATGCATAGACCAAGCTTATCATCATCTTGAATGCCAGTAGTATCTTATAAACATAAACAAGCAAATGAATGGAGAATAACTATGAATCATGCCATTAATATGAATGCCATTCATACGGTGATGAGCAGCTTCCAAAATTAAACCAGCAAACGTGCAGAAACAGAGATGAGTTAAGCTTCTTGTTTGTTGTGTGGAGATAGATGAGTTAAGCTTCTATTACGAAAATGTAGGACTCACGATGTTTACATTCATCATTTTGCATAGACCAAAATCAAACCTTGCATAAGGTCAGGTAGATTTAAAAAAAGAGGTGAGTTGAGCTAAAGGTCGTCTTCACTTACACTAGGCAAATAAGGAAACGTACTCATGTATGATCTAGAATTTCAAAACCAGTTTCCAGCAGTGAAATATTAACAAAATAAAAGAGAGAAAAGAAGCAAGGGAGACATATATTATGACATTGTTACACCTTACCATAGATGATGCTGATACTAGCACAAATGAGCCTACAATGAGTCAATAATTGAAAGTCAATGCCTCAGTGTTAGGCCCTTAAACTGAAGACTAGAAATGAACCTGCAATTAAGCATGTAAAATATGTTTCACTATTTTAGTTTAGTGCACATCCAAAAACTTTACAAATCTCTAATCTATGATAGAGAGATTAGAAGGGCAATAAGAGGAAGAAATTAAGGAAAGAAAAATGTGCAAGTACCCAATAAGAGCAAATGCAATGAATCGGTCATTGAGACTATAGCCAAGTGCCAAGAAACTTCATCTTAAGGGAGACTTTACCAAATAATTATTGATTATACAAATGGTATTCATTAATGGTACCACCAGCCTCCCTGCAAGTGATAGTGCATTATGAATCAGATAGCACACATTAAAGTTGAAAGAAACTCATTAGCACACGGATCTATAACTGATGACAGGAGTTAGTGTTACTATGCACTTTAGGGGATTATCATATTAATAGTTCATATCTCTCTCCTTTTTTTTGGATCAGAAAATCTTGTCTTGGTATAATGTAAGCAACTACATGCAACACAGTTAATTCAATCAACTTTTGATATGTAAAAATGGATACATATATATTGTGGTTTTTTTTTTCTAAACTTGTTTCTTGAAATTTAATGAAGTAAGATTCAATTAGAAGGTATCTCATAGACACAAGCCTACCAACAAGTCCCATTAACATAGAAAATTCAGCAGAACATAGAAAATTCGATCTGAAAGTTTTTTTCAATGTTAATGAAGTCCCATTAACATAGAAAATTCAGCCGAACAACCAATTTTAAATCTCATTCACACAAGCCTACCAAAAAATTATCACCAATTCAATAAATTAGTAACATAGAAGGGAATAGAGAGACCAAATACCTGCACTTACCTGAGGCTAATTCGGAATCTGAATAGTAGGCAGAGATGCACAATAGAACAATTGTGGCATGAGCAAAGATACAGCGGATGGGGTTGCAAGAAAGGTCGAGAGGCGCCAGATAATCAAGCAGGAGGAGGAGCGAGGCCGGAAGAACTCTCCCTTGAGTTCTTCTTCGCTCGCAGATTGGATCTCGAGCTCCATAATTGCTCCCAGGATGGCTCGCACTCGAGGTATCTCTCGGTTGAAGCTTTTTGCGTTAGGGACTCGTCTGCCATGGAAGCTCCCTCGAGCTCTCACGAATACTCGATCCGAGATCGGTCGTCGTCTCTCAAACCCTAATTCCTCTCGCTCTTGACGGCAGAGGGAGGTGGATGATTAGATGAAGAGGAGCGATTGAGTGGGTAGGGTTATACGCAGTACTTCCCTTTCTTTTGTTATTTTTTTTAAAAAAAAATTAGCGATTCACAAAATTTTGCAACTGGGTAGTTGGTGCCGTCGCTTAACCCGTGGCAAAAAACACCCCATTAGCGATGGCAGAACTATGCCGTTGCTAAATAGTGTGGCGAAAAGAATTTTTTTTTGTAGTGTAATGAACTGGGTTTTAAACAGACACGTCGAAGATTAGGTAAATTATTTAACATCTCATTGAAACCAAAAACTGCCTATTAAATATGCATATATTATGTACTGATATGGAAACTCAAATACTACTTATGCAAGAAAAGTGATTGAGTGTTATAAAAGTAGATGTCCCATCCATCTTGGAAAAAACAACACTCCAATGCATAAGTATTGAAAAAAAAAAAGATTTTTGAATCTACCATAATCATTGCATTTTTTAAATAAATTTTTTTTTTTAGTTTAAACCTTGATAAAAACAGAACGGACATTTTACACACTCATAAAACAGAAACACACTAGTTAAGTACCCGTGTAGTGCACGGTCCATACTTTCAAAATATATTGCATATAATATCATTAATTATTTACAATATAAAAATCTATATATTATGTATGAATTAAAAAGTGGGCATTTTCTAACATATTGAATGAAAAAGAAAATCAAATGTTAAATAATAAGAAAATTAAAGCACTACAATAAAAAAATATCATTAATATAATTCCAAACAATATAATGACTTCAATAAAAATGCATGAATAAGAGAATATATGAAAATACTGAGACTGACGAAATGTTTATGAAACAATTGAAATAATTTAAAAAATAGTGAATATGAGAAATATATAATAACAATGTTGATAATGTCTTGTAATTCATGGTGAACATCCACTTCACCATCCGTGATTAGAAAATCATCACCCACATGGCCACATGGGAGAAATGATGGGAAAAACATAAGTGGTGCAAAACCAAAGACGGATCCTCTTTAAGGTCAGGGGTGGCAGTTTCCCCCCAATCGAAAATAAAATTTAACATGCATATTTGTCTCGTCGATAGCTTCAATTTGATATATTATAAGCTCAAGTCCGATGTCCGACCAAAAAGTTATAAGCATTTCAATTTTCAGGACTGGACATACGTAACTTAATTATTTCTTACATCATTTACCGAACCAATATACTTTTTACGTAATTATCATTTGTTAAACTTCATATCTTAATAATGTAATTATATCTGAGAACTTCAAATTAAGAGGTTATAATGAAATATTTGAAAACCATGAAATAAAGCATGCAAAATTTATTTTTTAATTTATTCTGGTTACACACTCATAATATTGATGATTTTTTAGAAAAGAAAAATCAGGGTTTAATTTTATAGATATTTTTTTATCATAATTTTCACCCCCTCAATAAACAATTTTAGGATCCGTCGTGCCACTGAAAACAATGCAAGATAAAGAAATAAATACATTGATGTTCCTAAAAAAATATTATTGATCTAATTCATTTTAAATATTACTTCCTATTATAAGCTTCTCTAGCTATATTATTAACGACACTCTAAAAAAATGTGTGTGTTTTATTACGACTGAAAAATATGCATGCATGACAAAGATGAAAACAAAATTAAATCCTTCAAACATTTATACTGATCTAATTCATTTTAAAATGCATATTTCATTTAGTATTGAATAATCAATATATAGATAAGATTAATGCAAGGTAGAATCGAACAATCAGATCGATAGGTCGTTAGTTTGATTTTCTAATTAGTTAATTAATTAATTAGATTTGTTTAGTTAATTAGATAAGGTAGAATCCAAATACGACATAAGGTAGTTAATTATTTAATTGAATTTTCTAATTAGTTAATGAATTAATTAGATCTCGCTAGCCAGGTTAATTGGATTTGGTTATATTCCAATATCATTATCGGATTAGTAGGGTAGAATCCAAATAATTAGATATGAGGTTAGCCATATATTTAATCTTTATCTTGGGATAATTTATATTTAATTAATATTTATTAAGTGTAGTTTTTTTTGTGTGTGTCGTTGTTATTCATTTTATCTTCAATTAGATAACTAACCAATTTCTATAATTGTCAAAGTGTGCTTTTTTTTAAGTGTGCATTGTCATTCATTCCTTTCACATTCAGGTAGATGAGTAACTTCATGTAGATTGCTCGACATACTATTTCCTTGAACTATGTAATGGCAAATTAATGAGTACTACGTTGTGTACTCGGACACTTATTTTTCAAGTAATTTTGGATTATCCTACGGATATTTTATAAGTATTAATTAAATTCCGGTCTTTACAATCATCCACCTCTAAAAAAAGTCTCGTCCCCGAGACAAAAGGTTTAAACCGGTGGAGAAGGTTTTAAAACTCGAGTCCTTGAATCGTAACAAAAGGCACACGATCATCCTGGACGCGTCGTCCAAGAATCTCACGCCACCTTTGTCACGACCGTAATAATCTTGAAGGTTTCATCAAGCATATGATGGGCGCCCCCATCACATCTCGCCTTAATCTTGAAAGTATCACAACTCGAGAAGATAATCACACCACCGCTCGGTCTTAGCGAAAATTCCACGAGTGCCCCTGATACGGGGTTAGCCGTGAGATGGCCCGATCTTCGACAAACAAGCAAGAAACTAAAGAAACAAACAAGACTCGATCAAGAACTCAAGAAACGCAGCAAGAAACTATAAAGAAGACGCAAGAAATCGATCAAGATGATCAAGATCCTTCAAGACTCGACAAAACAGTAGCAAGACTCGAAATTAAAGAACAAGAATTGAAAGACACGACCTGATATAGACTGAGTCGATCTATATAGAACAAGATAGAGACCCCAGGCTTCCGTATAAGGTAGGAACCAATACCAATGACTATATAACCCGCCTCTACAACCCTACACAACCAAGCGGACAACTTGGAGGCACAAGGAGGGGGCTTGTGGATACTAGGATCACCAAGTCTTGCGAAGTTGATGAACACAAAGCAAACCAAGCTGAGACAAGATACCAATTCGTGACCAATGAGCGCTGCTCCAATCGGCCAACAACTCTCTCAAGTGTTTCACACACAATTTTGAGAAGTATAAACTCTATTCAATATGTTCCATCTGATCTACATAGGGGGTGCGGCATTATATAGCCATAAGGCTGTTGTTTGGGCCGAAATCTCTATGTAAAAGAGATAAAAGAAACTAAATAATGATTTAAAGGAATTAAATAAAATAACCTCTAAAGTTTCCTAAAATAGTTTTAAGTAAAATAATACTAAAAATAGTAATAAGTTGGAGCCCCAAGCTCTTAAGCAATTGGCAGCCCTTAAGCTTCAAGGTGGCTCTTCTTCTTGAATTCCTATGCACATATAGGTCTTCAATGTAGGCTCGGGGAGTTGAACCTTGCTCGAGAACAAAGCATGACTCACAAAGTTGAATGAGTCTCTCTAAAGCTTCTTAGCTCTAGCTCGATTCATTGGTCCTTCTCCAAGAATGATAGGTGTGTTGGGTGTGTCTGGATCTGTAGAAGATGGTCCCACATCAAGCTCCCCTTCTTGAAAAGGATTCGACCACGAATCCAAGTTTTCATCCACCGCGAAGTAAGGAATTAGATCGGCGACGTTGAATGTAGCGCTCACGCCCATGTCTTCAGGAAGCTCCAATTGGTAGGCATTGTCACCCACTCTCCTCTTGACCCTGAATGGCCCGTCACCTCGAGGTGAGAGCTTGTTCTTCCGAGCTTCTGGAAACTGCTCATTCCTTAAGTGCACCCATACAAGATCTCCAGGCTGAAATGTGACCAAGCGACGTCCCTTGTTGGCCTTGTTAGCATTGTATTCAGCCTTTAGCTTAAGCTTCTCTCGAGTTCGTTCATGCAGCTCCTTAATGAACTTGACATGCTTACCTGCCTCAAATGATTCTTTGTCTCTCATAGGATATGGAGTAAGATCAAAAGGGGTTAGTGGATTAACACCATACACACATTCAAATGGAGTGAGTTTAGTAGCCGAATGCATGGTTTTATTATAAGAAAATTCCACATGAGGTAAGGCTTCTTCCCAAAGTTTTAAATTCTTCCTAATTATGGCTCTTAGGACAGTATCAAGGGTTCTATTAGTCACCTCAGTTTGGCCATCAGTTTGGGGTTGGCTAGAAGTAGAGAATAGCAATCTAGTTCCCAATTTATTCCATAATGTTCTCCAAAATGACTTAAGAATTTCACATCCCTATCACTAACAATGGTTTTAGGCACGCCGTGCAACCTAACTACTTCTCTAAAGAATAGATTAGCAACATTGATAGCCTCATCAGTTTTGTGGCATGCAATAAAATGAGCCATTTTAGAGAATCTATCCACTACCACAAATATAGAATCCCTCCCCTTCTTAGTTCTAGGCAACCCAATAATAAAATCCATGGATATATCTTCCCAAGGGGCTGAGGGGGTCGGCAGTGGTGTATAAAGGCCATTGGGTATAAGCTTAGCTTTAGCTTTTATGCAATATATGCATCTTTTAAGGTAATGTTCTACATCCCTAAGCATATGTGGCCAATAAAAGTGTGATTTCAGTGTATGATATGTCTTATCTCTACCAAAATGTCCCATTAATCCACCACTATGGGCTTCACTAATAAGTAATAATCGCAGAGAACATCTAGGAATGCACACTTGTTCTTTTCGAAATAGAAAGCCATCATGTATATAGTAACCATCAAAAGGGCCAGATTCTAAGCATTTTAGAAAAGTATTCCCAAAATCAGCATCTTGTTCATACAATTCCTTTATATAGACAAAGCCTAAGACTCTAGAATCCAAAGTGGTTAAAAGCACATGTCTTTTAGCTAAAGCACCAGAATCGAAATTAGCCTCTAGAACATGTCTCTGATGTCTCTAAAGTAGCCATGTTTTTATGCACAGTTTAGCTTCATATTCTATACACTTTGCATATTTCGGGTTGGGAATATGTCGAATTTATGTAGTATTGCTTATTTGCCAGAAATAGAGAACTACATAAGTTTCTATTTAATATTGCAGAATATGGAGCCATTTCGGGAGAAAACCAAGAAGCAAAGACGGAGGTTGAAGACTACTCGATATCGATGAGTTTTACTCGATATCGACAAAACATGTTCGGGCACACCCTGATCGAGGAGCAACATGTCGAGAAGCTGAGGAATAGACCAAGACGACTCCAACACACTCCTCGATATCGAGTTGGTTACTCGATATCGACAAAGCCCTGAAGATCATGCCCGGAGTCGAGGAGAGCCTGATCGAGGATGCCGCGGAGTGCCACTCGACTTGACCAGACACCCGGACGCTGAGCATCGCCCTACTCAATATCGAGGAAACTCCTCGATATCGACAAACCCAAGTCACCTGTCCGAGCAATGTCGAAGAAAGCTGTTCGACCAAACAAAGCCAGTCAAGTCGATGGGACCATTTTACTCGATATCGAGTTATTTACTCGATATCGAGGACCCAGAGCCACATTTCCGAGCCATGTCGAGGACCTGCTACCCGGGATGCCGCTGAAGCCGAAGTCGACGTTCTGAGTTACTCGAGATCGAGGAAAGATGTCCGAAGCCGCTTTACGCGGTTTGAGCTGTCCTACTCGGATTGGGGTCGCTTGGGGCCCAAGATGTCCGAGTTTGCCGAAGATCTATCAACATCTATCCATGAAGAAGAAGAATTATCCATTGGGGCTGCTGGGGCTCGAGTTAGCCGTGAGATGGCCTGATCTTCAACAAACAAGCAAGAAACTAAAGAAACAAACAAGACTCGATCAAGAACTCAAGAAATGCAGCAAGAAACTATAAAGAAGACGCAAGAAATCGATCAAGATGATCAAGATCCTTCAACACTCGACAAAACAGTAGCAAGACTCGAAATTAAAGAACAAGAATTGAAAGACACGACCTGATATGGACTGAGTCGATCTATATAAAACAAGATAGAGACCCCAGGCTTCCGTAGAAGGTAGGAACCAATACCAATGACTATATAACCCGCCTCTACAATCCTACACAACCATGCGGACAACTTGGAGGCATAAAGAGGGGGCTTATGGATACTAGGATCACCAAGTCTTGCGAAGTTGATGAACACAAAGCAAACCAAGCTGAGACAAGATACCAATTCGTGACCAATGAGCGTTGCTCCAATCGGCCAGCAACTCTCTCAAGTGTTTCACACACAATTTTGAGAAGTATAAACTCTATTCAATATGTTCCATCTGATCTACATAGGGGGTGCGGCATTATATAGCCATAAGGCTGTTGTTTGGGCCGAAATCTCTAAGTAAAAGAGATAAAAGAAACTAAATAATGATTTAAAGGAATTAAATAAAATAACCTCTAAAGTTTCCTAAAATAGTTTTAAGTAAAATAATACTAAAAATAGTAATAAGTTGGAGCCCCAAGCTCTTAAGCAATCGGCAGCCTTTAAGCTTCAAGGTGGCTCTTCTTCTTGAATCCCTATGCACATATAGGTCTTCAATGTAGGCTCGGGGAGTTGAACCTTGCTCCAGAACAAAGCATGACTCACAAAGTTGAATGAGTCTCTCTGAAGCTTCTTAGCTCTACCTCGAGTCATTGGTCCTTCTCCAAGAATGATAAGTGTGTTGGGTGTGTCTGGAGCTGTAGAAGATGGTCCCGCATCAGCCCCCGTGGAAAGCTCGTATCCACTACGCGAAGTATAATAGGTTTACCCGGACATTGGAACCTTAAATTGCTCATTTCCGAACTAAATCTCAAAATCAAGGTGTTTGGCGTCCCGACTCAACATTAGACCTAGACACTTCTAGTCTCGACGCATCTCCCTCTCGAGAGGTGGTTATCCACCTCTAAGGATCAAACACACAATGTCGCTATGATCTATTCCTCAATCAAGAGGGTGGACTTCATCCACCTTTAATGCTAAGCCTTATTCCGTTTATCCTATGTTCGTCATCTTGTCATCATCTCATCATCATCATAAGTAGGGAGTAGCACGTACTCAACTGCCTATCGGGCAAGTTGTACTCAACGATGTAACTAGTGCGTGCTAATACTCAATCATGTACTCATCTATCGAATCGTAATCACATCCATGTCATCATATAATCCTCTATCATAAAATATCACTAAACAGTGATAACACATCATATTAGACCATTCATGATGCCGTGCAATTATCGATGACTCCTGGTGACATTGAGGACAACATGAAGGTTCCATTTGATGGCCCTGTCACTCGTGCAAGGGCCAAGAAGATTCAAAATGCAACTAAGGCCTTTCTTGTCCGTCACCATGGAACTTTAGAGCAAGGGTTCAGGCCACCCTGGATCACTTGGCTCAAGGTTACACCCCCAGCACAGGAAGTGAGCTTACGTCCACACACGGAGCTCATGAAGACTCGTCAGCACCCACCATGAACCAAGCCATACTCGACATGCTCTTGGGTCACTCGGCCGAGTGGACCAAACACCTTGTCGAGAGAAGTGGGCCGAGTGTCCTATGCTTGGGCCGAAATTAGCTAGTTATTAATTATGTTATTATTTTATGCAATTTAGATAAATAAGGTGGAAATTAATTATATCTCTTCTAGATATAATACTTGGCCACCAAGTTATTATATTTCTATCTTCTTAGGATTTATTTATCTTATGTTATTTCATTTATCTTTAGATAGAATTAATCTATCCAAACCCCTTTCCTTTGCAAGGAAGGATTGGTTAGATCTCTTAGAACTTTACTATAAATTCATGTTATGCCCTTTGAATTTAATCAGATTGAAATAGAATTAAGAACCCCTTTATGGATTAAAGGGTTCTTGGTTATCAATCCAAACACTTTCATTGTTCTATGTTCTTGAGAACTGTCGACCTTCACAAACACCAAACCCTAGTCTTGGTTCATCGACATCGAGTAGCCCAGCCTTCACCCTAGTCGAGAGACTGTCGCAAAAGAGAGGAGGCCAGCCCTTGGTGCCGTCCGCGAGCAACCCGCTCCCAGCGAGCGCAGTCGCTTTCCAGCGCCTTCGCTCCTGCACCCGCACTCCTCGGCGCCTGCTCCCGCGCCTCGTCCATCGCTCTCGCTCGCCAGCATCGTCGCTCCCAGCGAGAGGACTCCCGCGCTCGTCCTTCCACGCACACCCTGAGGACATACGTCCTGTGTGCCGAGACCAGCTCCAGCGCTCCCGAGATCCACGCGCACTCAGTCCCTCGCTCCTCTTATTCTGTTGCTATTACCTTTGTTTAAATTGCTGGAATTTTCTAAGTGTTGAAAACTGTCGCTAAATCAGAATTCTAATTACTTGTTTGAATTGTTCCAAATCAGGAGATATCAAAGAGCATTGCAAGATCTTAGCAAATATACGGCGTGGTTCTTGATCTGAAGCCCACAGGCGAAGGATCGGGTGTCCCAAACGTATCAAGTGGTATCGGATTTCAGGTTAATGCAAGTTCTTTACTCTCTTGATTTCTATTTGAGTGATTTATTTTTCGTGCCTTATTTTTCACCATAGCCGCTGCATAAAAATTGAATCTTTATTATTCACCCATCAAAAAAATTGGCACTTTATTTTTGTTATTCTTTGTTTGGATCTATAATTTGGAAGATATTGAGTTCTTGCCTGCAAGTTGTGATCTTTTGTTCCTAGTTGCTACATATCATGCCTATGACTGTGATTCTTGGACTAAAAGCATTATATAAACTTGCACCACAAAAGAACCCATATTTCTCCAGTTTCTAGCCTATTTTTCCCTATTTTCTTTATTTTTGCTTACTTTTAGATCATCGTATCTTTTTATTTTTTTTTTCTTTTTTTCCTTGCTCTTCAATTTTCGGTTGCTACCCCCATCTTATAGCAGCTTGTTCATCATAAAAAAAAAAAAAAGACCGAGAGCATACATTCAAAAAAAAAAAAAGAGAACATTCCTTCATTTACATTGTTGAGTTAGTAACTCTTCCTTGTTAGTTCTTTGATTGCTACATGTTAGATGATCTAAACGGTTTAAAGCATTACAAAAGAACCCTACTTGTGTGATTTTGTGCTGTGCTGACACTGGAGCCTTGGTCACACCCCTTTTTCTCTGAACCGTGTTGCAACCGTCAGATAATAGTTGACGGAGTGTGTGCACTTGATTGCCCTTGTGATTGCTATTTTCGATTATTACACATTCATATTATTCAAGCATCACATTGTAGCTCTTTTTCTATACACATTCAGCCGCTTGTTTATACTTGCTATCCTTGATATCCGACTTTGTGGCTGATTTAATTTGCAATTTGGATTATTACTTGATGTCTTCAATATTGCAAAATTCTGTATCCAGGGGAATTGCTTGAATATTGTGCCTTGTTTTCTCGCTCTTTGATTTCTAAAACTTGAATCACTCTTAGGAATCACTAGAGCTTGCATTACTTGGTTTCTGGTCTTTGCTTCGTTTACTTGTTGCTCTTCTGATATTGTAGGAACATGACGAACGATAGCGATCCCAACCCTTCCCCTACCCCACCTGCTGGCATTTCTGCCGATAATATGCGGTTCATTATTGACTCTGCTGTCCAAGAATCTACTTTGGTTTTCCGTAAGGAAATGGCAGAGGCTGAAAATCATCGGGCTATTGAACGCCAGGAGGACCGCGTATACTGGTCTAACCTCATCAGACAGGCAGTTACCCGACAATTGGTTGAGGCAAAACAGGCGGAGGCTTCTGGATCTACCCCTCCCTCTGGAGGTAGACCGCCTCCACCACATACGGCTCCTACACCGCCGGTCAACCCCACACCACAGTTAGGTAACGTACCCCCTCCAGGTAATACTTCTTATGCTGTTAAACCCCCTCTTTCTGGTCAATTATATATACCACTTAAGTCTGCTACTCCTAATCCTTTCACTGAAGAAACGACGACGACCATCTAGATGGCTTCAATGGCAACCAAGATCGTCGTGAGTATACACCACCACAGCATCAGCAGCAAGGGAGGTTCTATCAGCGTCAACAGCAACCGCCGCATGACCGTGCTAACTGGGATGACAGCCGCAGCAATAATGATCTGTATGAGCATCCACATTTGGAGGATGCTTACCACGAGGTAAATCCTAACTTTGATGATTTACCCCCTCCTAATTTTGGTCGTCCTAGATTTGATAATGCTCAAGCTGTCCAGAGACGAGATGTTAAGCTTAAATTAGAAACTTTTGATGGTAACACTGATCCTGAAGCTTATCTTGTTTGGGAAACTCATACTGACTATATACTTGAACATTTACGCTATGAGGAAACGGAGAAGTTGGAAGTTGTTATATTACATTTAGTAGGTAAAGCTTGCACCTGGTGGTTCCGCACTCGTGAGATGCGCCGTCGTCAGGACAAGCAACCTGTTGAAACTTGGCCACAACTTCGCTATCTCCTGAAGAAGAGACATGTGCCTGAGGAATACACAGAGTCGATGAGGATGCAATTGGCGTCCTGCCGTCAAGGAACTCGCTCTCCTAATGACTACAGGGATGAGCTGGAACGACTCTCCCATCAGGCTAATGTTTATCTTACTGAACGTGCTTTGTGTACTCAATTTCTTGCTGGTCTTAATATCTCTATTAAAAATCCTTTATCTATCCATTCCATTAAAGATATTAACACTTTGACTCATAAAGCACAACTTCTGTATGAACAACAGCAGCAGCAGCTACGGCAGTAGAGGAGCCGATTTGACCAGACCTCTCAAGGTCGCAGGTTTGTTCCCTTTAACCCTTCTAGTCAATCTAAACCTTCTACTTCTAACCCTTCTATGCAGCAAAAGGGAGTTTCCAACTCACCTCAACAGGGTTATCAGGTTAAAACTAGACGAGTTGCTGCCCCTTCTACAGATCGCAACAAAGACATTCGCTGCTTCACTTGTGGTGGTTCTGGGCATGTCTCTCGCAATTTCCCTCAGAAAAAGAAGGTTCTTCTCAATGATTTGGGAGACCATTACTATGAGGAGGAGACTGTTGAGGATCATGTAATTTCGAGTGAAGTGGAGGAGGACCAGCCGTCTGAAATTATTGAGGAGATCGACACATCAGAATATGACAACGTCCTCTGTCTTGTCAACCGGCGGGTCCTACACATTCAGGAGTCTCCCATGGCTGATCAAAGGGAGAACATCTTCCACACTAGATGTGTGGTTCGCGAGGCTACCTTAAACCTCATCATCGATGGTGGAAGTTGCTGCAATCTCATCAATGAAAAGGTAGTAGATTTCCTCCATTTACCTACTACTCCTCGTGTTACTCACTATGGATTGAATGGTATCACTGATGATGGATCTGATATAATGGTCACCAAACAATGCTTAGTTTCTCTTTCTATTGGATCATATCATGATAAAATATT
Organism: Persicaria maculosa; assembly: GCA_963922045.1. Lineage (NCBI taxonomy): Eukaryota > Viridiplantae > Streptophyta > Magnoliopsida > Caryophyllales > Polygonaceae > Persicaria > Persicaria maculosa. Next base: position 38,669,175 of record OY998253.1, on the reverse strand, counting down.
ATGTGATGTTGCACGCATGGATTGTAGTCATATATTGTTAGGGCGTCCTTGGTTATATGATCGTAATGTCCTTCATGATGGTCGTGCAAATACATATGCCTTCACCTATGACGGGAGGAGAGTTACTCTCCTACCCCTTTCGCCACAAACTATTCTGAAGGATCAGGTTCGCAAGCAGCAACAAAGGAACGCCGACAGAGAAGCTGAAAGATTGGAGAAACTCAAAGGAAGCTCGGCTGACCAGGCCGCACCCGCAGCCCAGCATGCCGCGCCCGCGGCCCCAGCAGCAGCGCCCGCAGCCACTACAGCCGCCCCTGCAGCCCCCTTGGCGCGTTCTCCTCCCCCCTCGACGTCGACTAAGCCCTCTTCTGCTTCACTTAAGGGCTCTGTGGAACGTCGCTCATTGGTCTCTCAACCTTAGAAAGGGACCATCACATGGAATGCTCATCGACCTCATATTCTTCTAGTAATGAAACAGGTATTACTTAATGTTGAATTGAGTCATATTCCTGCACCTATTGCTGCTCTTCTACAGGATTACGTGGATGTGCTTCCTGCTGAACTTCCCCAAGGCTTGCCTCCTATTAGAGGTATTGAGCACCAGATTGACTTTGTGCCTGGAGCAGCCTTGCCTAATCGTGCCGCTTATAGAACTAGCCCTGAGGAAACAAAGGAGCTGCAACGCCAAGTCACGAAGTTGATGGATAAAGGCTTTGTTCGTGAGAGCCTGTCTCTCTGTGCCGTGCCAGCCATATTGGTTCCAAAGAAGGATGGCTCCTGGCGCATGTGTGTTGATTGTCGCGCAATCAACCAAATAACGGTTAAGTATCGCCACCCTATTCCTCGTTTAGATGATATGCTTGATGAACTTCATGGTGCTGCTATTTTCTCTAAAATTGACCTTAGAAGTGGATATCATCAAATTAGGATGAAACAGGGTGATGAATGGAAGACGGCTTTTAAAACTAAGTATGGTTTATATGAATGGTTAGTAATGCCTTTTGGATTAACTAATGCACCTTCTACATTTATGAGGCTTATGAACCATGTGCTTAGTAGACACTTAGTTAAATTTGTCGTTGTCTATTTTGACGATATTTTAATCTACAGTAAGAATATGCATGATCACTTAAGTCACTTAAAATTGGTTTTTGATTGTCTAAGAAAAGAGAAATTATATGCCAATTTAAAGAAGTGTTCTTTTGCATCCGAGTCTACCATTTTTCTTGGTTTTGTAGTGACTGCATCTGGATTAAAGGTGGATGAGGAGAAGATTCGTGCTATTCAGGAGTGGGCTAGGCCGACTACACCCACCCATGTCCGCTCATTCTTGGGCCTTGCTGGCTTCTATCGACGTTTTGTCAAAGATTTCAGCCTGATTGCCGCCCCCCTACATGAGCTGACCAAGAAAGATGTGACATTTCGCTGGACTGACTCACATCAAAAGGCTTTCGACACCCTCAAGGACCGCCTGACACACGCCCCAGTGCTGCAGTTACCTGACTTTGCTGAACCTTTTGAGCTCGAGTGTGACGCTTCTGGCACTGGTATTGGAGGGGTCCTGCTGCAGAACAAGCGTCCCATCGTCTACTTCAGCGAAAAGTTGGGCACCACTGAGCTCAACTATTCTACCTACAACAAGGAGCTATTTGCACTGGTTCGCTGCTTACAGACTTGGCAACACTATCTCCGGCCTAAGGAGTTTGTGATTCATTCGGATCATGAAGCTCTCAAGTATCTCAAAGGACAAGCAGTGCTCAGCAGGCGACTTGCTCGATGGGTGGAGTTCATTGAGACCTTTTCCTATGTGGTTCACCACAAGAAGGGAAAGGATAATGTGGTAGCTGACGCGCTATCACGCAGGTATGTCCTCTTAAACCATATGGATGCACATGTTTTGGGTTTTGCTTTGATAAAGGAACTGTATGCTTCTGATAGTTTCTTTAAGACTATATTTGCTCAATGTGTGTCCAAAGGTGAAGTTGATTCATTTATTGTTGATAATGGGTATTTGTTTAAGATGGGCAAGCTTTGTATCCCATCTTCTTCTATTCGCCGATTGTTAACCCAAGAAATTCATGAATCTAGGGGACATGGAGGTTTCGAAAAAACTCTAGCTGGACTAAAGGAACATTACTTTTGGCCTAAAATGTCTAATTATGTGCTGAGATTTGTCAAAAGTTGTGTTACATGTGCTAAAGCCAAATCGAAATCTAATGCTAATGGTCTATACCAACCGTTGCCTATTGCTAATGCACCCTGGGAAGATGTTTCTATGGATTTTATTGTAGGATTGCCTAGAACTTCTAAGGGTCATGATTCCATATTTGTTGTTGTAGACAGATTTTCCAAAATGGCTCATTTTATTCCATGTCATAAAACTGATGATGCTATTCATGTTGCTCATTTGTTCTTTAACAATGTTGTTCGCTTACATGGATTGCCATTGTCTATTGTTTTTGACCGTGATCCTAAATTCTTAAGCTCTTTTTGGAAAACTCTTTGGTCTAAATTGGGTACAAAATTGCTATTTTCTACTTCTTGTCACCCACAAACTGATGGCCAAACTGAGGTCACAAATAGAACTCTTGGGGCTCTCCTTAGAGTCATGCTACGTACTAACCTGCGGAGATGGGAAGACTGTCTACCATTTGTAGAGTTTGCATATAACAGGTCTAGGCACTCTGCAACAAAGATGACCCCCTTCGAGGTAGTATATGGCCGAAACCCCTTAACTCCAGTGGACATGATGCCTCGGCCATATAAGGACAAGGAGAGCGTGGATGCAGCTAAGCAAGTGGACTTCATCAAAAGCTTGCATGAGCGTACCAAAGCGCAGCTGGAGAGGAAGACTGCGCAATACAAGGCCGCGAAGGACAAGCATCGCAAGGATGTGCAGTTCAACGTTGGTGATCTGGTATGGCTGCATCTCAAGAAGGAAAGGTTTCCGCAACAACGGAAATCTAAGCTGGACCCCAGGGGAGATGGACCATTCAGAGTGGTTCAGAAGATGGGTCCTAATGCATACAAGCTGGATCTCCCTGCCGATAAGTACAGCATCCATTCTACATTCAACGTCGCCGATCTATCCCTGTTCGTGCCTGACGATGACTCTGACGACGATTTGAGGACAAATCGAAGTCAAGTGGAGGAGAATGATGCCGTGCAATTATCGATGACTCTTGGTGACATTGAGGACAACATGAAGGTTCCATTTGATGGCCCTGTCACTCGTGCAAGGGCCAAGAAGATTCAAAATGCAACTAAGGCCTTTCTTGTCCGTCACCATGGAACTTTAGAGCAAGGGTTCAAGCCACCCTGGATAACTTGGCTCAAGGTTACACCCCCAGCACAGGAAGTGAGCTTACGTCCACACACGGAGCTCATGAAGACTCGTCAGCACCCACCATGAACCAAGCCATACTCGACATGCTCTTGGGTCACTCGGCCGAGTGGACCAAACACCTTGTCGAGAGAAGTGGGCCGAGTGTCCTATGCTTGGGCCGAAATTAGCTAGTTATTAATTATGTTATTATTTTATGCAATTTAGATAAATAAGGTGGAAATTAATTATATCTCTTCTAGATATAATACTTGGCCACCAAGTTATTATATTTCTATCTTCTTAGGATTTATTTATCTTATGTTATTTCATTTATCTTTAGATAGAATTAATCTATCCAAACCCCTTTCCTTTGCAAGGAAGGATTGGTTAGATCTCTTAGAACTTTACTATAAATTCATGTTATGCCCTTTGAATTTAATCAGATTGAAATAGAATTAAGAACCCCTATATGGATTAAAGGGTTCTTGGTTATCAATCCAAACACTTTCATTGTTCTATGTTCTTGAGAACTGTCGACCCTCACAAACACCAAACCCTAGTCTTGGTTCATCGACATCGAGTAGCCCAGCCTTCACCCTAGTCGAGAGACTGTCGCAAAAGAGAGGAGGCCAGCCCTTGGTGCCGTCCGCGAGCAACCCGCTCCCAGCGAGCGCAGTCGCTTTCCAGCGCCTTCGCTCCTGCACCCGCACTCCTCGGCGCCTACTCCCGCGCCTCGTCCATCGCTCTCGCTCGCCAGCATCGTCGCTCCCAGCGAGAGGACTCCCGCGCTCGTCCTTCCGCGCACACCCTGAGGACATACGTCCTGTGTGCCGAGACCAGCTCCAGCGCTCCCGAGATCCACGCGCACTCAGTCCCTCGCTCCTCTTATTCTGTCGCTATTACCTTTGTTTAAATTGCTGGAATTTTCTAAGTGTTGAAAACTGTCGTTAAATCAGAATTCTAATTACTTGTTTGAATTGTTCCAAATCAGGAGATATCAAAGAGCATTGCAAGATCTTAGCAAATATACGGCGTGGTTCTTGATCTGAAGCCCACAGGCGAAGGATCGGGTATCCCAAACGTATCAATTCATGGGCCCACCACGCATACAATCATCAAAAGTGCACACTCATCACCAAGGTAAACATCGAATCAATCAAGAGTACAACTAAAGGGTAGACATCCTAGGGGTACTCACTAGCCAACTCACGAGGTAAGGACTATATCCTCACGTGGATCTACATACTTGGCTAAAAACTCGTCTAACACTCCCCCATAACTAGCCCGTATGCTATCCTCGGTCTCCCAGGTGGCCTCCTGGGGACTCCTCTTAGCCCTCTGAATCAACACCAATGGTACCTCTCGTCGTCTCAGCTTCTTGACCCGACGGTAAAGAACGGCTATCGGTCGCTCCACATAGGTGTAGTCGGGCTCTATCTGAAGACTAGAATGATCTAGGACATGACTCGGATCAGGCTCGTACCGCCTCAGCTGCGAAACGTGGAAAACATCGTGGATGCCAACTAAGGTTGTCGGTAGAGCCACTTTGTAGGCTAACTCTTCTACTCGCTCCAGGATCTCGAAAGGTCCTACATATCTAGGGCTCAGCTTGCCCTTCATGCCAAAGCATCGGATCCCTCTCATCGGCGACACTCTCACCCATACATGATCTCCTACATCAAAAGCCAGCTCAGTCTTGCGGTGATCTGCGTACTTCTTCTGGCGGTCATGTGCGATCCTCAAATGCTCACGAATATGTCGGACCTGATCTATAGCCTCCTGCACATACTAGGGCAACGTCTCAAGCACATCCCCCGGCTCATCCCAACATATCGGCGACTTGAATCGCCTCCCGTACAACGCCTCAAAAGGAGCCATCCTAATCGAAGAATGATAGTTGTTGATGTACGAGAACTCCACTAGCGAAAAGTGTCTCACCCATAGTTTCGTCCACTCTAACACACATGCTCTCAGCATATCCTCTAAATCTCTAATGTCTGGATCGTCCTCTCACGATATGCTGCACGAATGACTGCACTAGTGTGGACACCGGCCACGTCTCTTGAATCGGGATAAATGGGAGGTCTTGGTTAACCTATCAACCACCACCCATATGGCATCAAAGCCTCGGACGTCCTTCCTGAGTCCAGTGACAAAGTCCATGGTAATATCGGTCCACTTCCACGCGGGGTCGGGAAGTGACCTGGTCATCCCTCCGGGTCTCTGGGGCTCAATCCGCACCTGCTGACAGACCTGACATCTCGCTATAAATCCTGCAATGTCGGCCTTCATCCTACGCCACCAAAAGGTCCTCCTCGGGTCATGATACATCTTATTCGATCCCGGGTGGATCGAATAAGGAGTAGAATGCGCCTCTCGCATAATCCTCTGCCTCAGATCGTGCACCTCCGGCACTGCAACTCGACTCTGTAGCGTCAACATCCCATCATCTCTGGCAAAAAATGCTCTACAGTGACCCTGGGTCATACGCTGTTGAATGTCTGCTATCCGTGGACACTCTGCCTGGGCTCGGCGAATCTCATCCATCAACTCAAATTGTATCTCGAGGAAACTCAGCTGACCGCTCTCTCTCTGTGACCAGACCTCGATGCCGCAACTCATCAGATCTCTCTGCAACTCTGGCTGGGCTGTCAACCTCAATAAGGTAACCTCCGGACGAGTCTTCCTACTTAGCGCATCGGCCACTACGTTGGCTTTCCCGGGATGATAAACGATGTCGAGGTCGTAGTCCTTGATCAACTCGAGACACCTCCTCTGACGCATGTTCGGCTCCTTCTGCGTGAAAATGTACTTCAGATTTTTGTGATCGGTCATGATCCTCACTGACGTGCCATACAGATAGTGCCTCCAGATCTTGAGCACATGTACCACTGCGGCTAGCTCAAGATCGTGCGTGGGGTATGACTCCTCCCTTGGCTTCAGCTGGCGTGAAGCGTAAACGATGACCCGATCCCTCTACTGTAGCACACAACCTAAACCTGAACTCGAAGCATCCGTGTAAACCACGAAGTCCTCCGTCCTCTCTGGTAGTGCTAACACTGGCGTGGATGTCAACTTCTGCTTCAACAGATCAAAACTGGCCTGGCACGCCAGGCTCCACTCGAAGGGTACTCCCTTCTTCGTCAGCTGCGTCATCGGCCTAGCTATGCTGGAGAAGCCCTCGACGAACCGTCAGTAATAGCTAGCTCAACCTAGAAAAGACCTGATGTCTCTAACGTTCTTGGGGACCTCCCAAGCAACGATAGCATCAACCTTCGATGCGTCTACTGATATCCCTGATGTGGATATAACATGACCAAGAAACATCACCTTGGAGAGCCAGAACTCACACTTGCTAAACTTCCCGAACAGTTTATGCTTCTGTAGAATCCTCATCACAATCCTTAGATGCTCAGCATGCTCCTCTCTACTCCTCGAGTAGATCAAGATTTCGTCGATAAACACCACCACGAATCTGTCAAGAAAATCAATGAACACCCTGTTCATCAACTCCATGAAGGCAGTTGGCGCGTTGGTTAGCCCGAACGACATAACCACAAACTCGTAGTGTTCGTATCTGGTCTTGAAGGCCGTCTTTGGGATGTCCTCTGCCTTCACCCTCAGCTGGCGATAACCCGAACGGAAATCTATCTTCGAGAAGACGACAACTCCCTGCAGCTGATCCATCAACTCGTCTATTCTCGGCAACGGGTAACGGTTCTTCACCGTAGCCCGATTCAGCTCTCTGTAATCTATGCATAGCCTCAACAACCCATCCTTCTTCTTCACGAACAACACTGGTGCTCCCCACGGCGAAGCACTCGGCCTGATGTAGCCCTTCCCGACTAGCTCCTCCAACTGTGCCTTCAGCTCGGCCATCTCTGTCAGCGTCATCCTGTACGGGACCCTCGAAATCGGCCTGGTGCCCCACTCCAACAGTATAGCAAAATCAACATCTCGCTGTGGCGAAAGTCCTGGTATCTCGCCTGGGAAAACGTCAGCAAACTCACTAACAACGGGGACATCTGTCAGGCTGGGTCGCTCGCGATCCACCTCTAAAGCGTAAAACTAGTAGCTCGTGCATCCCTGGTCTAGAAGTCTCTCTGTTCGAATGACGCTGATCTGAGCTCCGTTCCGTTTGGGGTCGTGGCCTCATTCCGCCAGATGGAGTGCGGAAAGCTTAAGACGTAGCAGCTGTCAAACGTAGCTGTTGGTCATAGCGGAGGATCATCTCTAGGAATCTGTCATATGTTATTCCCTCAATGCTGGTAGAGATCAGAAGAACGTCTGGCAGAAGCCTCATCGAAAGCATGCAGATGCGCATCTCGTCGGTCTTACAGACCCCTCCAAAATAAACAAGCTCCTTCTTGAACTGGCAGGCGATCTCGGAGATAGATAGCCGTGGGTCGTAGCGGGTGCTAAAGAACGCAACCTCTCCTGCTGTCTGTGTCCCAGATGGACAGTACTCTCTCAGCATCAACTTCCTGAACTCCTCATAGGTCCATGCAGTACGATCATCACGATAGACAAGCCATCTGTCAAAAGCATCTCCTCGAAGCTGCCCAGCCGCAAGCCTCTGTCTCTCCGCATCGGGTACTCCAATCAAGCTGAAAACTCCCTCGAGTCCTCTGAAGAACTGCTCGATATCCTCTCCGGGTCCGGCCTGGAAGATAGGCGTGCTACTCTGTGATAGTCTCTTCACCCAGTCGGTGACGCCAGCTGATATTACACGGAAGCTAACTAGATAGCTATCCTTCGAGGGATAGCTTGGTGAGCCCGACTCTAAATCCTATCCTACACCAACCACCATGGTTACTCCCTTGGATTCTTCTTCGACCAGCGGTAAAGGAAAACTAGTATTTTGCCTACCAGAATCCCGTTCTACGTCTCTATAAGATGTTTATCGCCTTTATACTACCCATCGATCATATCTCTCATCTAGAAGGATCCTAGTTCATTTTCATTTCAAAAGGGTTTTCAACTTTGCCCTTTAAAACCTTTTGAAATCCTTTAAAACTTCCAAAACGGTGGGCGGGTTTTGAAAATGTTTTACAACTCGTGCGTACTCAGGTCGAGCAACCTTGGCTCTGATACCAACTTTGAAACGACCCAAAAGTATGGATATCCGAATATGCCTCCATAAATCCACTTAGAGGATTTATAAGGTTCGGATGATCCGGTTATTCGAGGAACGTTATAGAAGAGTTTTGAATTCGTCCGTGAGCTTTAGATCTTACGACCGACTATGAGTTATTTATCTAAGTTATTTGTTTTTAGCGGAAGCAATGGTTTTCGAAAGTGGGGATTTCAAACCCCTAGAAATACGCGCGCCTGTTGGAGGCGTTCACTTGTCCTAGGTACTATCGTGTAAATGATTTTCAAGTCAGAAATATAAAGTGCGGAAATAACGTACATCAAAGTCGCCGCGGCATTGCCGGGTCAAAACCAAATCAAAGTAAGCGAGAAAGTAAAGAGTTCGTAAGTCATGCCTTACTCGCTCTAATCGTCCCAAAAGGTCTGTACCGACAACCATCCACATAAGTAAGTGATATCGGGTAAGGGGTACCTGAATCTAAAAACAAGAAATAGATCGGGGTCAATCATCGGAGATATGCAAACTCAATGCCATATAAAGAGGCATACTTAAACTACATGAATGTTAAAATGTAACACATAAGCAAGTGTATAGATATATATAAATGTGAAATAAACACACAAGGGCCTGTATCATCATCATAATAATCATCATCATCATCACCATCACCATCATATCATAATATCTTCTCAAACGTACTCATCCTTCTCAAACATACTCATTCTTTCTCATCATAAGTCTTTCATCATTTCATTCTTGTTCCATCGAGTATAAGTCATTTATTCAGATTTTGACAGCCGTCCTACCATAGACACATAACTTACATATGAATTGTTGGATTTACTAAGTTCACCCTACGTCATATTACCGGTTTATATTCCTAAACATGTTACTAGGTCGCGTGATGCATGAAGACTCTCGATAAGACAAAGAGTATCACTTAAATCCATCATGAGTAAGTCCAGGGGACTTACCAGGAGTCCGGAGAATAAACAAGCAATAAAATGCGCAACCAAGGATCCAATCAACAAGAGCCTAGTAATTTCATTAAGCTTTCATTAGGTGGTATTCTAATACATGGTACCCAACCAAATAATCAACATACATCCACATGAGGTTCACGATTCTATAGATTATGCACTTCGGTTAAGTGATCCGGACTTAACCAGTTATAATCTATATCGTATTATCAAATAATCGATTTTCTTCTTGTCGGATCATAAGCCAAGTTATGGTTATACTTCATTTCCGTATTTTATATGCTCTAAGTTTCGGTTATGCAATCATATATTTAACCATATTCTTAGCATTCCCTTAACCAAGTTTTTAATCGAGTCATTATAAATCTTGATCCAACCGTTGGATCGCCCTAATTTTTGAAGGACAGTTAGATAAAATTTTCATGAACATCATATTAAGATTTCAGATGGATTGGATCGTTGGATTGGAATTAAAGTCCAAATTACAGAGGCACATATATCCATTTTGTTTCTTGACGTTTGCTACAAAACGCAACCAAAAACACATAGAGGCTCCACTTCCTAAGCCCTTTCCAAGCACACAAGATCTATTCCTAGAGAGGGGGAGGCGGATGAGGGATTACCTTCTAAGAATCCCACACAACGACTCAAGAACACCCTCGGGAGTCCTTCGGAGCATCTTCCAAACACCATGCCATTTTGTCACCAAAAATTCCAAAACATGATTTAGATTCCTACTCAAAATTGAATAAAAGGAGTTGTAACATATGTTGGAACTCAGTTTTTAAAGAAAGGAAGGGTTCTTACAAAGAAATCAAGTCAAACTCTCAAGACCCTTCAAAAACAGTTTTCTGCAGCTCCAAAGACGGACGATTTTGGCTGGGAAAACGACCTTGGATTTTTTTGTTTGAGATATCTATAGAAATCTGGGTTGAAGATGGATCCATGGCCACCGAGTTTTCTCAATTTGGATGAGTAATGAGGGAGATATGGATTTTTCTTTGAAGGCTGTCCAAAATGGACCAAGAATGGAGTAGGCTCTCTTTCTCTATTGGTTCTCTCCCTTGGGGACGGCTGGCCCTTTGTGAATGAGCCCCAAATGAGCCTTAGATCAGATTTATAAAGGGAGGGAGTAGGTTTGGCTTGAGTCAAAGCATGGGAGGTGATGGGATGAAGAGATGGGAGTGGTTGAATGTCTACATTCACAAGCAAGCCACAAGTCAACGGTATGGTGGCTCAATGTTGGGCAATTTGAGTGGATGACCTCTTTAACATAATGTAAAACCCAAGCTCGCAAAGTATTAAAATCCGTTACATTTATAAGATACGAGAAAAGTGGCTTGGGTATATTTTTTCCGTCATTAAATCCATGTAAACCTAGGGATAAAAATTTTAAATTTTCCGGGTTTTCATAATCATAAGGGAGGATAATATTTGGATTATCCTACGGATATTTTATAAGTATTAATTAAATTCCGGTCTTTACAGAGAGGACATTAGTTACCTTATCAAAAGTCTTCTAAAACATGCACACACATCACAAGCTTTTTTCCATTCTTCTTCGGATGGAACAATTTTGCATGAAGGCTCTATACTTGTATACCTAAGAAAGGAAGAGAAAAAAAGGAATATAAATTTAGGCATAAACTTGCACACACCATGTTATGTATATTTAGAGGCGGATCCAAGGGTGGGCGACATCGGGCCGTCGTCCACCCCGATCTTGAAAAATATATAAGAATATATGTGTTATAGAAAAAAAATTAAAAGTAATATACAAGTATCTTTAGTGGCTTAGTAGTTGAGCCCACCCCATTTTAAATAGAATCCAACTCAACCCTTTTTCAAATCTCAAGAGCCACATATTTTCATTTATTTTTTGTCAATCCATTTTCCATTATTTAAAATTCTTATAATTTTTTGGTATTTTAAAATTAAACAATAATAATTTTTCTTATAAGTTAAGGTATTCTCTTCACATTTATATATTTTTAAAAAATATTTCTTATAAAAATAATATAAAAATTATCCATACAAAATTGTGCCCACCCCGAAAAAATTTCTGGATCCGCCCCTGTGTATATTAAATAAAAAAACAGTAGCATCACCATGTTAGAAGGTAAGTTTGCTTTTGATTGATCAATGACGTACAAACACTAAGTACCAACATATATATATATATATATATATATATATATATATATATATATATATATATATATATATATATATAGACAAAGGTTCAAATGTAAAATCACCATAGGGTGTAAATTGCTAATGAGCCTAATTTAATAACTAATGGGCCCAATTTAATTAGTAGAATGTCTGCCCCCTTGCCCCATGCGTGTGCCCTCCCTCCCCCCATGTGCCCCCTTCTCGGGCCAGAATTTTTTTTTTTATTTCCTAGGATTTTTTTTCGTGTTAACACTTTCTGCTGTGCAAGTATAACTTGATTTTGTGCACATATAACATCCTGTTGTGCAAATATAATTTTATGTTGTGCAGACATAATAATTCATTATGGGGTAAATAGGTAAATGTGCCTATTTCAATTATAAAAATTTATAATTGAAATATGTTTAATTTATGAGTAAATAAGCCTAATTTTATGGGTAAATAGGTAAGTATGTCTAATTTTATGGGTAAATGCACTTTTTCCCGTTTTCGACACTTTTTGTTGTGCAAATATAAAGTATATAAATAAAATGATAAAGTGAAAGAATAAAATGATGATGTGTATGAGTAATAATATGAAGTGCACAATTAAGGTCATTGTTAATGTGTCTTGAATCATTTTTCACCGGCGTCGCATCGGGGGGTCCGGGGGGCGGACTTATCGTCTATCTGTTTTCAAGCATTTAACAATTTCAAATTAAAGTGCATAAATAAGATTAAAATGTGCATATGTAATATTATGTTGTACAAATATAACATTATGGTGTGCATATATAATAGGCTTTTAAATTAAAGTGCATAAATAAGATTAAAATTTGCAAATATAATGTTATGTTCAGCAAATATAACATTATGGTGTGCATATATAATAAGCTTTTAAATTAAAGTGCATAAATAAGATGAAAATGTGCAAATATAACATTATGGTGTGCATATATAACATGCTTTTAAATTAAAGTGCATAAATAAGATTAAAATGTGCAAATATAATGCTATGTTGTGCAATTATAACATTATGGTTTGCATATATAATAGGCTTTTAAATTAATGTGCATAAATAAGATTAAAATGTGCATATATAATAGGCTTTTGTTGAGGTGTCCTAGGAGCAGAAAAAATATGGGAGATGCCATATTTAGCACAAAACAAATCAAACTGAAGTTGATCAAACTCCCTACCATGATCACTTCGAATTGACACTATAGACTCTTTTCTTAAATTTTATAACTCCTTACAAAGTTTTAAAAACTCAAACAAGGCCTCTAATTTTTCTTTTAAAAATGCAACCCAAGTATATCTCGAAAAATCATCAACAACAACAAGCATGTACTTTTTACCATTGGGAGATTTGACTCGCATAGGACCACATAAATCCATATGTAAAAGTTCAAGGGGTCTAGAAGTACTTACAACCTTTTTGGGTTTGAAAGATCGATCTACATGTTTGTTTACCTCGTGTGCATGCTTTGCACATATCAATACCTTTGAAGTCCATCTCAAGTAGTCCTCTTACAAGCCCTTTAGACACAAGCTTTTGTAGTGTATGTGGGCTTACATGACCGAGTCTCCTGTGCCAGAGCTTTGGATCGTCCGTCAAAGCCTTTAGACAGGATAAGCTTCCTTGTGCCACTTGCTCATCATTCACAGCATAGATGTTGTTATAGTGATAGGCTGTTAGAACTAATTCACATGTATCTTCTCTGCGCACTAGACATCTTTTCTTTTTAAATCCAACATTATTACCACTATCACATAGTTGAGAAACACTAAGAAAATTATACTTCAAACCATTAACAAGATAAACATTTTTAATGCTATGGTTAGGATCACTCAAAACACTACCGATACCAACGATGTCACACTTTCCTTTGTCACCAAGAGTGATTGTTCCAGTGGATTTCTTCTTTAGATCATGGAAGAGAGACCTCTTCCCACTCATATATCTCGTGCATACACTATCAATAATCCATTTTTGCCCTTTCACCTTGGTGATCTCCTACAAGACAAAAAACAACCTTTGTGGCTAGACAAAGAAGCAAATTTAGATCAATTATTGGGATAAACCATATTTGGTAAAATAGTGCCTTTGGGGACCCAAACTTGCGTTATCCGTTCTTTTCACAAGTGAACAGGAAAAGTATTGCGAATGATATGTGGATCCTTTCTTCTATAGGGGCATGTCTCTCTTACATGTCCCTTTTTTGCATAGTGGTGACATAAATGAGAGGTTTTGCTTCCTTTTACCTTCACAAAATTGGTAATATGTTGCTTCTTTAAAAACCTTGGATTGTAACCAATACCACTTTTATTTAGAGAACTTTGTTGCTCATCGTGGGATTCATCTTCTAAGGCCGTGAGTGCCTTTGGACTTGGAAAAACTTATGAGGGCTGTCTTTTGGTCTTGAATCTTTGATACGGGATTAGCCGCAGGATGGCCCGATCTTCGACAACAAGCAAGAAACTAAAGAAACCAAGTCTGACGCAGCAAGAAACTTCAAAGAAACTCAAGATCTCGACCAAGAAAGGCAAGATCGACCAAGAACTCAGCAAGAGAACCAAGAACAGGGTTGTACTTGATGTCGACACTAAAGAAAGAACAAGACTCGTTGCAAGAACTGATAAAGAATGATAAAGACTCGAAATTTAATAACAAGAATTGAAAGACACGACCTGATAAGGACTGAGTCGATCTATATAGAACAAGATAGAGACCTCAGGCTTCCGTAGAAGGTAGGAACCAATACCAATGACTATATAACCCGCCTCTACAACCCTACATAACCAAGCGGAAAACTTGGAGGCACAAGGAGGGGGCTTGTGGATACTAGGATCACCAAGTCTTGCGAAGTTGATGAACACAAAGCAAACCAAGCTGAGATAGATACCAATTCGTGAACGACGAGCACAACTCTAATCATCCAACAATCACTCAATGTGTTTCACACAATTTGAGAAGACTAATTCTATTCATTATGTTCCTACTGAATTACAAAGGGGTGAATTGACATATATAGGGCTCTAAGAGCTGCTCGGCCGATTCTAATGTTCTAAGAAGATAAAAGAAGATAAAATAACCATTTAAAGGAATTAATAAAATTACCTCTATAGTTTCCTAAAATAACTTAAGTAAAAATAATAATAAAAATAGTAGCATAAAGGAGCTGATTTTCGTTCCAAACAGTACAGCTTCAAAGATGTTGAGTTTCTACCAATCTCTAGGACGAATCTCGAAAAACCTTCAACAACAAAGTTGTAGATCTCTTCGTCCTCGTTCCGACAAGGTATGGCACGCCTCAATCCGATAAATATAGAATCCGTACGACCCATTTTACTGAGACGTCGAAAAGCTGTCAAACTGCTGGACAAATGTAAAAACGTCAACCTTTGGATCTTCTCCTATGGTGGAGCCTTCTTCTTACTCTCTAGAAAGACATCATCCGAAGGTGTCTTGGATGGTCCTGCATCAATCTTCTTATTCAGGGAGATCTTCTCGTTCTCTAAGTCATGATGTTCATTTCTTAGAGACGAGAGATCTTGCTTGAGTTCATATTTCTCTGAGTCAAGAATCTTGACTTTAATGTCAAGACCCAAATAAGAGGTTTTAAGACTTTTGACCCTCATAGACAGTACGTTCCTCAATAGTTCTTTCCTGGTCCATAGTTTTCTTAATAAGAGTGTTGGTTTGGGCAATAAGTTTCTCTTCATTGGCAATCATATTAGAAAGAAATTCCAATAGTACCTCTTTTGGACTTGCCATAAGCTCTCTTACAGTTACCTCAAGTTGCTCATCATGGGATTAATCTCCTGAGGCCATGAGACAAAGGTTGGCCTTTTCATCATCGGAGTCTGAGTCACCTGAGTTAGAATCACTCCAAGCTGCCACCATGGCTTTCTTTTTTCCATCTATCACCTTTCTTGAAATGACTCTTCTTCTTTTTAGGGCAGTCTTTCCCTAGATGGTATGTTTCACCACATTCAAAACAGGACAAAGGTTTAGTCTTCTTGTCATATTTGTTGTATTGAGATTTACCTCGAAATTTAGAAGACTCTGATCCATCTTTGTTGTTGAATTGCTTCTTCATTTTGAGGATTCGAGAAAGACCCCTTGTAATGAGAGCAAAGAGATCATCCTCATCCTCATCCTCATCTTCAGAATCAGACACATCTTTGGGCTCATCCTTCATAAACTTGAGTGCCAAGTTCTTAGTGCTTGTTGGAAGTTCTCCATCGTCTTCATTGAGAATCATCTCATGTGTGATCAGCTTCCCAATTAGCAAGTCATCAAGGGGTAGAGTGGTGAGATTCTGGACTTTATCTATGGCTGTCACTTTCGGACCCCATTTGTCATTTGAGAGGCACCCACTACTACAAAAAAGGGAAAATAACCCGGATATTTGACCCTTTATAACCCGGATATGGTCCGGGTTAATGGTCATCGGGTTATATTCTCAGTACACTATATAACCCGGATCCTATATCCGGGTTATTTTATCCGGATAATCCGATTATCCATACGGCATATACACCATTCGGTCCGGGTTATTTGGGGTGTTAATATAACCCGAATATTAGAGTATCCGAGTTATAAAGGCTTATGAAATAACCCGGATATTTGAAGTCCGAGTTATTATATATTGTCATATTTTAACCCGAATTAATTTGCGCGGAGCATATACACCGGTTCATGCATATCCGGGTTATATTCTCTATCTTTTTTTACGGTGAAAGCGAGAACATATAACACGTGGTTTTCGAGGTCCGGGTTATATAATGACTTGTTTTAATATAATATATTCATATTTCATTTAATCCACCTGTATAAATGCATAATCCGCACATGCATATGCTAAATACATACACCACTCAAAACATCTCAATGAATGCAATTTTAGATTTACCAAAATATAATAATTCCGTCATAAAGAGTACTTTAACATATCCAAAATATAATAATCCCGTCCTAAAGAGTATGATACCATTATCTAAAGAGGAAAACATATAAGTTTGAAGACCATGGCTACTTTATCATCAATCAATCGACCTGAAAAGCCAATTGTAAGCAAGTTAGTGATGACGATGAAATTTTCTCTATGTACAAGAACAATACATTATAGTTATTGAATCTTGCTACATTACTATTATGCATTTCATACCTAAAATAAGACACAGATCACATACTTTAGGAACTCCTTTCGAACGTCATCAATATCTTGTTCTGAGAATGTTTGCTCTTTTCCGTATGGAGAAAATGCCTAAAAACTAGGAAGTAGGAATATGGGAAAATGAAGGAACTAAATAGAAAATTGGTTAAACTGAATATAATAATAAAAATTAATAACTTTACAAGACTAAATATACTTGCTTTTAAATTACAATAAAATACTGAAAAAAGAAAAACATGCTACCTGTGAATTTGAGCTTTGGAGTCTGTGTCTCTCTCGATGTAAAAGAGATTGACATAGTGGTTGTTAAGAAAACAAAGAGTGACATCATAAGCACAATACATTTCATCACAAGATATCTGTCATAGACAAGACATATATTAGCATAAAATAATAAATAAGTACCATTATCAGTAGTATACATTTGCCGGTGTACAATATATAGACTTAGCAGATGTTTCAAAAACTCTGAGACATTAAATACGAAACCAAAACAAATCTTCTTTTTGAGCATGTATATCAATTTGATGGAAGAAAATAGATGAAGATCGACTACACCTCCAAGATTAGCAGATCCTTTAGGTTGCTCATTCATGAGCAAGACTCAAGTTGTAAAATTCATTTGTCAGGTAATTATACAAATAACCTGCAGAGGTAGATCAAAACAACAAGAGGCATAATTCAATTTGTGCCTGCCAAAACATAGAATACTAGGCTCAAAAAGTAAGTGAAAATAGCCAGAGAATAAAAGGCATGCAATGTTAATCAGATATTTTATGTGAAACCATAATTACTCTTCGGGATGTCTACACTACAAAAATACCTCATGATCACTGCTTTCTGAATCTCTCCTAACAACTCTCCTTGGCTTTCTCAGTAGTTCTTGTCATAGGGATAGTTCCATGAAGGCATCTCTCTCCACTTATATGCCACAGCTGAAAGCTTTCTTCGATCCCTCTTGGATTATCCCCTTTTGGCCTCTCTGGTGCTTCCTGCATTTTCCATTTTATTCCTCAATTTATCAACATTTTTCATGACATCTTGGCTCATGAATGAATCTTGGAGTTAGGTAATACCAATGGCTTCTGTGCTCTTAATTGAGGGTGATGAAAAGCTGGAATCAGAATAAGAAAATCAGGGCATAATTTCTTTGATAATAAAAATCTCAAAATTTTTCTGGTACCAGAACCTAGCTTAATTTCACAAAGTCCAGAATCAGAATAAGCTCAAAATCAAGGCTTAACCTCTGGTGGATAATGATTAATAGAGAATCAAGGCTTTATGAAACTTTGGCCAAACACACCCAAAATGAAGAGCCTGGAACCTTATGGGCCAATTGAACATTTAAGGCAAGACTTTCTTACTGCAAAATGCCAAGAGCACAGTACTAAATTGACATCTAATATATGCATCTTCTGGATAACCAATGTTAACTCTATTTAAAGATAATAAAATTAACTATAATATTCTTAATACTTCGGAAGATGATTGACACTGACAAAATATAAACTTACACTTGAGGCAAAAGGAAAAACATATTATCCTTTTGATAGACCTCTTCTTGAAAATCAGAATTACCAGCATTAAGAAGGCAAATGCAATATGGAGCACCTAACCAAGAAGGCAATGATCAATCAGGAAATCATTAACTCGACAACATCATTTGAAACCGTTAACTCAACAAAATAATTTGACACTTTTTGTGCGCTGGAAGATGATTTCTGCACCTGCTTAGAAGTTGCCTTCAGAGGCGTCCTTTGGTTTAGACAAGAAGTTGGGCTGGTTGGTCAAAGACAGGAGCCTAGTCCACGTTCGGTCCTTATCACCACCTGGTTTGGTTTCTCTATGATGTGCTGCACAAATTTGCTAGGAAAATAACCGTTTTCATGTTCATTTTCAAGTTAGATAAAAGAAAATCACCTGTTAGACTGTGAAGCCAGTGAATCCAGCCATAGCACCATGAATAACGCTCTGAGCAAGAAGGCAGTCCGAAATCTAAAGAGCCTATTTTCCAATTCCTCACTTTCAGTTGGTGTGTAGAAAAAACAAATGAGAGGAACAGAATCGAAGTGAATCATTAGAAACAAAAATATGAATCAATAACCCAACCTCAAACTTCATGCATAAGAATATGTACAACAATGTATAAATACTTGTTCCAGAACATACCAAGATCAAATATTTCAATTAGATGAATAAGGAAATAGATGATCAAAATCTGATACACAGGTTAATAGGAAGAAAAACCAGGTAATTGATTCTAAGTCATATCTATTTCATAAGAATTGTGAGACAGTATATTTACCTTTCCCATGTAATATAAACCAGGTAATTGATTTTAAGTCATATCTATTTCATTGTGATGCATGTTTGGTAGATTGTTTTCTTATTCTAGCAGCTTTAATCAGTCAATCATATTATGAATTATGATATACGATTCATAATAGGGGAGACCTGAACGCTGCTACTTGGGCTGCTGAAAATGGAGTCCATGGCAAGAAACGAGAACAAAAACTAAAGGAGAAAGTCAAGGAGTATGTGCAAAGAATTAACACAATGGATGATAAAGAGGAAGTGCATTTAAATGGTGCGTGCAGCATCAACAAAAACTAAAAATCAGCAGCTAGCCATATAACCCTAATAAACCATAATTTTAGCACATCAACACATATAACCTTAATCAACCAAAATTTCAACATAATTTCAGCACAAGTTCTTCACAAATGCACTAACATCAGCACAAATTCACCAATTTAGCACAAATTCATCTCAAATTAACCAAAAATACAACTATATCTGAACACAAATACACAATAGAGTAAGAAAAGCTTAAAAAACATACCTTTTGTTCAATTGAGGCAACAATTCAACAAAGATGGGCTGAGCAGATCGTCTAGTAGGAAAAAATTTTGTACGAAACTTACAATTTGATGAACAGATCGGGATGACGGTACCAACAGAGAATCAAGAAAGTAGCAGCAAACCTTACAGTCGAGCAGCAAACGTCGGGGAAGTTTCTTCGTGAAACACTGGGACGAATCGGACGATGTTCTGAACCGCGAACGCCGGCACTTCGTGAAGGACTGGGACTAGATTCTGAATAGCGAGCGACGGGAACCCACCTGCGATGCCGTGAATCCAACGACGACTGGCAGGAGAGGAGGCAACCGGCGAGGGGCGGGCAACAGTGGGTGCGAACAGACGAGGGAGGCGGAGAACTAGTTAAGGACTTAAGGGTATCGGGGTTACTGGAACTGGGTTAGGGATTTCCTATTCTATCTTCAATTTGGTAATAGGGTCAAATAGCCCGGATTAGCGGGATTTTTTTTTTACAATATAACCCGGGCGTTTATTTTCAGAGTTATTTTGTTAAAAAATTCTCTTTTATACACCGGGCGGTACATTAACCGGTATATAAAGGTCAGTTAAATTTATTTTTTCGGATTTCACCACTTTATATACCATAAATGGCACGCCCGGGTTATATACTATGGATTATTTGCCCAATTTTGTAGTAGTGACCTCAGTATCTTCCTCAGTTTCTCAACATTCTCAAAGGTCTTGCCGAGAGAGTCAAGGTTGTTCGTTGTTGTGAGCCTAGTTTGCCATGTTTTACACTTACTTTTATATCGATTTCTGCATACATTGCATGCATTTGGGTTAGAATAATACATAATCTATGTAGTTTACACTTATTTGCAAT
Organism: Persicaria maculosa; assembly: GCA_963922045.1. Lineage (NCBI taxonomy): Eukaryota > Viridiplantae > Streptophyta > Magnoliopsida > Caryophyllales > Polygonaceae > Persicaria > Persicaria maculosa. The sequence goes on along the minus strand of OY998253.1, from coordinate 38,648,735 downwards.
ATATGAAGGTCTAAACAAGTTTTGGTTATATTTCGCAGAAATCGGACGCACTTTGGAGCTTAAAGGAAACTCATGGAGAGGCTAAAAATGGTGTAGCTGGAGAAAACGCCATCTTTCACCATTTTTTGTTCTGAATCAAGCTTTGATGTCTTCATGAGAGTTGTAGCTCTCGGAAAGAGCTTTCCAACGCATGGTCATATGCATCAATCCGACGAACGAGGACTCGGGAAAGTGCGTTTCAAGAACAGAGTAGAAAGCTGAGAGAACTTTACTCGATCTCGAGTACACCTACTCGATCTCGACAAAGGCTATCCGAGCACACCTGGTCGAGCAGAGCTGATCGAGGACACTGAGTCAGAGACAACCCGACTCCGGAAGCCAACTCAATCTCAAGTAACTCTTGTCGAGATCGACCACACTTCGACGCCATGTCCGGAGTCGATGAGCTGTGACAAGCCGAGAAGCCGAGGACGAAGAAGCCGAGCCAACTCTACTCGATCTCGAGTACAGCTAGTCTAGATCGACGACCACCAGCGCCCAGTCCGAGCCTTGTCGAGCAGAGCTACCCGACCAAGCCAGCCAGCCCAAGTCGACGCCAGTCCTACTCGATCTCGAGTAGCCCTGGTCGAGATCGACGAGCCGCGTCCTGAAACCGCGTTATGCGCCTTGAGCTGTCCGTGTCGAGTTGGGAGTCCTTGGGGCCAAAGGAATCCGAGTCTATCCGATTTCATCAAGTTCTATCCTTGGAAGAGAAGATTTATCAACAAGAAGACATCTTACCTATTTTAGATTTATCTTTTCCTTTTAGATTTAATTCCTAAATTGCTTTTATTTATCTTTTAAAGTTTTAGATATAATTTTAGATATAGATAGATATATTCTATCCTTGATTAGCAAGGAATAGGAGGCTATAAATAAAGCCCTAGGGGCTGGTTTTTCATTGATTCCGAAACACACACAATTCCATTCAAGTAAGTAGGAGTAGAGAGAGAGAGTTTATGGCAAGCAAGGTGGAAAGGCGAAAGCGGATTTGACTTGTTGGTTGTAAGCTTTCTTTATTTAATTCAATGCAAGTTAGTTTCTTTTGTTATTTGATGTATTTCTTGATGATGAAGAGCGAGTAGTCCACCCACTTCTCGGGATGGGGTGAGCCCGACGGTGGCCATGTAAGGTGATGCGGTAAAGGTCAGATCTTGTTATGCAATTCGTCTTCTATCCCTATGAGCATGATTCTTTTGCGAGAGTTGAAGGTGATCCTTGTTTGTGTTATTGAAGCGAAAGTGATCTTAATGCAACTTGGGTTAATTATGTGAAAAGGGTTAGTAACAATTAGGGTTTATGCGAAAGCCGCTATATGCCTATTTGTTAGTAACGAAAGTTACTTTGATGGAAAGCATGATCTTTTATGCCTTTATATGTTACTTTGCATGGTTATCGTTGTGGCGTTGATACCCTAGCTTTGGAAGTCTTTCATAAATTGAGTTTATTTCTGTCGAAATTCTGAAATTTGTGTTCGAATATGGATTTTATATTTTCTGCATTTTTAGTCGATACAGAGGAGGGGCTTGTCGAGATCGAATAGACCTTAGTCGATCTCGAGTTGGCTCTTGTCTACGTCGAGTTGAGTTTCTATTTCTGTTTTCGATTCTGCAATTTCTGTTTTTACTATTAGTCGTCGATCTTGAGTTAGGTGTTGTCGAGATCGAGTTGCCCTTGCCGGGTTTGCTGTCTGCTGTGATTTCTGAGTTTCTGTTGTTCGCTGCTGCTTGTCGATCTCGAGTTATTGCTGGTCGAGATCGAGTTAGCTTCTGTCTTTACTTTATTTCTTGCTTTCGTTTGCTATTTCTTGTCTTCGTTTGTCTTTATTTCTTTGTTTCTGTGTTTCTGTCTTTCTGTTTGCTTTTCTGTGAGATTTACAACTACCTAGGATCCGCTGACACGCTTCCTCGTGGATTCGATCCTGACTTTCTCTTACTGCATTGGAGGAGTCTTGTAATTATTTGCGTGGGCCTAAATCTGGTTTGATCTATTTTGTTATATTTCATACTTGATTTCCTCCTCACAACAAATTGGCGCCGTTGCCGGGGAAGCTATCATTCGCGCCTTAGGTAGTCAGTTCTCACTTTTTCTTTGAGTTACATTACAGGTGTATGCGCCGTTCTGGTCAACCACCTGAGTTTGACGGCTTAGACGAACTAGAGCGCCTTCTACACATCAAAGCTAAACTAAAAAGAGCCATGGCAACTACGGAGACATAGGAACAGCTGATCGAGAGGCTCACGAGGGATCTAGCCACCAGGGATGCAGCTCTCGCCACTGAGAGAGCAGGAAGGGAACAAAAAGCTGAACGTGCAAGGCAGCTGGCAAATGAGCTTGCCCTATACCCAACCACTGCAAAGGATTATATGCACCCGACTCTCGTCGTGCCTGAATCGGCCATTCTAATCCCTGAAAACAACTATGAAATTCACACTCAATTCCTTATTGAAATTAAAAATCATGCATTTCATGGTAGATTTAATGAATGCCCGTTGCGCCATATTACCAACTTTACTAACATGTGTCGTACTCTTTCTGAAGGTACCACCTTGGAGTACATCCTGATGAAAGCATTCCGTTGGTCTCTGGCTGGGCCTGCACTGAAATGGTTGGAAGGGCTGAAACCACGATCTCTCACGACATGGGCTCAAGTGAAGCAGGAATTTCTAAACAAGTTCTTTCCTCCTGCCAAAACTTCATTCCTGCGCCAAAAGATCACATATTTCAAACAACAGCCTGGGAGACACTGGCAAAGGCATGGGAACGCTACAAGGATCTGCTGCGATCATGCCCTACACATGGACAACAACCCTGCGTAGTTCAAGAGATCTTCTTCAATTCTCTGGACTTGGCTGCAAAGGACAGAATCAACACATATACTCACTATGAGTATCTGACAATGCCGCCTCCTGACGCATGGGCTGCTCTAGACAAGCTGACCAACTATGATAACAAGTATGGGACTCCAGTCAAATATGAGGAGAACCCCTACGCCAGGCCAGCACCATCCATGCCCCTATATGAGCCCCCTAAGGAGATTGATCCAGATGTTAAGGAGCAGTACTACAGAGACCAGAATAAGAAGCTCCTCAAACAAGTAAAGTACCTTTCTGTCAACCAGCCTTGTATTGATTGCGGATCGTAGAGGCACACCACTACTGAGTGCCCACACACAGAGCAAGTCAGGCTAGCAGAATACCATGAAGAGGCAGCTTACGCAGGGGGTCCCAATCGCTACATGGGGGACCAAAGGTTTCAGCAACCACAATGGAACCAAGGTGCCCCTAGGAACCCCCCGCCCTACAAAGCTCCAGGACATCCAGAAAGGGACCAGAAAAAGGATGATCTACAGACTGTCTTAGAGGAAATAAGGAGGAATCATACAGAAACCAGGCAATCCTTCAATTCAGTCTATACTCAGATTCAGGGCATCAACTCTAAGCTTGGGGAAATTGATATATGGCGAAAATTAGTTGATACACAGATTGGCCAGCTAGCAGCAGGAGTCCCCAGACAGACAGGGTCACTCCCAGGATCTTCAGAACCAAATCCAAAGGGAAAGACTGGACACATCGCTGCTGTAAAACTCAGAAGCGGCCATCAACTGCAAGAGCCAGAAGTTGGAAAGCAGCAGAACAAAGGAGACCAGCAAGTCGACTAGCAGCTAGTCGACGTCGACCAGAGCTTGGTCGATCTCGAGGAGTGCATGCTCGATCTCGAGGAGAAAATACAGAAACCATCGTCTGCACTACACAACAACTCGACATCACCCAATCTGGTCGAGATCGACAAGGGTGTACTCGACATCGAGGACGGTCAGCCCGAGATCGAGAAAACTGCAGCACCTCTGACGTCTGTTCTGGCTCCAAATCAGAAAAAGAAGCTGCCTTTCCCCATAAAATCTCCAAAGCACCTGGCAGAAAAGAAATTTCAGCGCTTCATCAAGATGCTTCAAAAGCTCAACGTCACCATCCCCTTCACAGAAGCTCTCAATGAAATGACATCCTATGTCAAGTTCCTGAAGGAGATTCTGAGCAAAAAGCGATCAATGGCTGAGATTACAGAGGAATGCAGCCATTTGGACATACTGGAGAAGAGGCCAGATCCAGGTAAGTTTGCTATAACCATTGGATTTGGTCCATACAAAATTAATGCTTTATGTGATCTTGGAGCTAGTGTGAGCATAATGCCTTTAACAATTTGGTCCAAGATTAAGATAGGTGCCCTAGAGCCTGTGGACGCTAGACTTTACATGGCCAACAACACGGTGGTCATTCCAACGGGCATGGTGGACAATTTGCTAGTACAAGTAGGTAAATTCTTTGTCCCTGCTGATTTCCTAGTTGTTGATATGCAAGAAGACCCTGCTTGTCCAATTATTCTAGGAAGACCCTTCTTGGCGACGGTTGATGCCAACATAAGCGTAAGGAAAGGAGTGCTCACTTTCAACATCAGCGATGAGGTAATTGAGTATTCCTTTAATAAAACTGAAAGGCATACAGGTCCAATGGAAGAGGTAAAATCTATCTCAGCTGGCTTCATCACCTGCGGGGAACCCAAGGTAAGAAATATGACCCCTGAGGAGCTGGAAAAGAGGGATATGGAAGCCCAGGTGGAGGAGATCATGGCAATCCTAAAGGAGGACACAGAAAATCCAATCGACACAAACCAAGGTACATCGTTATGGACTAATTATTTTTCGGATGCCTTGACAGGAACCAAGTATGGGGTCAAGGTCAACCAAGACTCCTCGAGATCGAGGACCCTAGTCGACCTCGACCAAAACCAGGAGCCTCCACCAGCACCAGCGTCGTCAAGCAGCAACACTGAAGGGCCAGGCTCCTCGAGATCGAGTACACTACTCGACATCTGATGCCGTGCAATTATCGATGACTGCTGGTGACATTGAGGACAACATGAAGGTTCCATTTGATGGCCCTGTCACTCGTGCAAGGGCCAAGAAGATTCAAAATGCAACTACGGCCTTTCTTGTCCGTCACCATGGAACTTTAGAGCAAGGGTTCAGGCCACCCTGGATCACTTGGCTCAAGGTTACACCGCCAGCACAAGAAGTGAGCCTGCGTCCACACACGAAGCTCATGAAGACTCGTCTGCACCCACCATGAGCCAACCTCACTCGACATAGGCTTGGACACTCGACAACATCATGGGCCGAGTGGGCCGAGTAGCTCCTTGTGCATGGGCCGAAAATAATCTAGTTAATTAAGTTGTTATTTTATGCAATTAGATAAATAAGGTGGAATTTAATTATATCTCTTCTAGATATAATACTTGGCCACTAAGTTATTAAATATCTATCTTCTTAGGTTTTATTTATCTTAAAGTTATTTCATTTATCTTTAGATAGAATTAATCTATCCAAACCCCTTTCCTTTGCAAGGAAGGATTGGTTAGATCTCTTAGAAGCTTTACTATAAATTCATGTTACGCACTTTGAATTATTCAGATTGAAATAGAATTGAAGAAACCCTTTATGGATTAAGGGTTCTTCGATTATCAATCCCAAAGCTCTTGTGTTCTAAGACTTTCGGCCATCACAACCCTAAACTAGAAACTGTCGCAAGAAGGAGAGTACAGCCCTTGGCGTCATCCGTAGGCAGACTCGCTCCCAGCGAGCGCGGCGCGCCAGCATCGCCAGCGCCTGGCTTCCGCGTCCTCGCACTCGCCAGCGCTCCCGCGTCTTCGCTCGCTATCTCCCTCGCTGCCAGCGAGCGCTACGTCTTCGCGCAGGGGCTGGGCACCCAGGCGTCGGCCTCAGGGTGTGATCCAGGGTGGCCTGAACCCTTGCTCTAAAGTTCCATGGTGACGGACAAGAAAGGCCTTAGTTGCATTTTGAATCTTCTTGGCCCTTGCACGAGTGACAGGGCCATCAAATGGAACCTTCATGTTGTCCTCAATGTCACCAGGAGTCATCGATAATTGCACGGCATCATTCTCCTCCACTTGACTTCGATTTGTCCTCAAATCGTCGTCAGAGTCATCGTCAGGCACGAACAAAGATAGATCGGCGACGTTGAATGTAGAATGGACGCTGTACTTATCGGCAGGGAGATCTAGTTTGTATGCATTAGGACCCATCTTCTGAACCACTCTGAATGGTCCATCTCCCCTGAGGTCCAGCTTAGATTTCCGTTGTTGCAGAAACCTTTCCTTCCTGAGATGCAGCCAGACCAGATCACCAACGTTGAACTGCACATCCTTGCGATGCTTGTCCTTCGCGGCCTTGTATTGCACAGTCTTCCTCTCCAGCTGCGCCTTGGTACGCTCGTGCAAGCTTTTGATGAAGTCCACTTGCTTAGCTGCATCCATGCTTTCCTTTTCCTTGTATGGCCGAGGTAGCATATCCACAGGAGTGAGTGGATTTCGGCCATAAACTACTTCGAAGGGGGTCATCGTAGTTGCAGAATGCCTAGACCTGTTATATGCAAATTCTACAAATGGTAGGCAGTCTTCCCACCTCCGTAGGTTAGTTCGTAGGAGAGCCCCAAGGGTTCTATTTGTGACCTCAGTTTGGCCATCAGTTTGTGGGTGACAAGAAGTAGAAAATAGCAATTTTGTACCCAATTTAGACCATAGAGTTTTCCAAAAAGAGCTTAAGAATTTAGGATCACGGTCAGAAACTATAGACAATGACAATCCATGTAAGCGAACAACATCTTTGAAGAATAAATGAGCAACATGAATAGCATCATCAATTTTATGACATGGGATAAAATGAGCCATTTTGGAAAATCTGTCTACAACAACAAATATGGAATCATGACCCTTAGAAGTTCTAGGCAATCCTACAATAAAATCCATAGAAACATCTTCCCAGGGTGCATTAGCAATTGGCAAAGGTTGGTATAGACCATTAGCATTAGATTTCGATTTGGCTTTAGCACATGTAACACAACTTTTGACAAATCTCAGCACATAATTAGACATTTTAGGCCAAAAGTAATGTTTATTTAGTCCCGCTAAGGTTTTTTCGAAACCTCCATGTCCCCTAGATTCATGAATTTCTTGGGTTAACAATCGGCGAATAGAAGAAGATGGGATACAAAGCTTGCCCATCTTAAACAAATACCCATTATCAACAAAAAATGAATCAACTTCACCTTTGGACACACATTGAGCATATATAGTTTTAAAGAAACTATCAGAAGCATACAGTTCCTTTATTAAAGCAAAACCCAAAACATGTGCATCCATATGGTTTAAGAGGACATACCTGCGTGATAGCGCGTCAGCTACCACATTATCCTTTCCCTTTTTGTGGTGAACCACATAGGAAAAGGTCTCTATAAACTCCACCCATCGAGCAAGTCGCCTGCTGAGCACTGCCTGACCCTTGAGGTACTTGAGAGCTTCATGATCCGAATGAATCACAAACTCCTTAGGCTAGAGATAGTGTTGCCAAGTCTGTAAGCAGCGAACCAGTGCAAATAGCTCCTTGTCGTAGGTAGAATAGTTGAGCTCAGTGGTGCCCAACTTTTCGCTGAAGTAGGCGATGGGATGCTTGTTCTGCAGCAGGACCCCTCCAATGCCAGTGCCAGAAGCGTCACACTCGAGCTCAAAGGGTTGAGCAAAGTCAGGTAACTGCAGCACTAGGGCGTGTGTCAGGCGGTCCTTGAGGGCGTCGAAAGCCTTTTGATGTGAGTCAGTCCAGCGAAATGTCACATCTTTCTTGGTCAGCTCATGTAGGGGGGCGGCAATCAGGCTGAAATCTTTGACAAAACGTCGATAGAAGCCAGCAAGGCCCAAAAATGAGCGGACATGGGTGGGTGTAGTCGGCCTAGCCCACTCCTGAATAGCACGAATCTTCTCCTCATCCACCTTTAATCCATATGCAGTCACTACAAAACCAAGAAAAATGGTAGACTCGGATGCAAAAGAACACTTCTTTAAATTGGCATATAATTTCTCTTTCCTTAGACAATCAAAAACCAATTTTAAGTGACTTGAGTGATCATGCATATTCTTACTATAGATTAAGATATCATCAAAATAGACAACGACAAATTTACCTAAGTGTCTCCTAAGCACATGGTTCATAAGCCTCATAAATGTAGAAGGTGCATTAGTTAATCCAAAAGGCATTACCAACCATTCATATAAGCCATACTTAGTTTTAAAAGCCGTTTTCCATTCATCACCCTGTTTCATCCTAATTTGATGATATCCACTTCTAAGGTCAATTTTAGAGAAAATAGCAGCACCATGAAGTTCATCAAGCATATCATCTAAACGAGGAATAGGGTGGCGATACTTAACCGTTATTTGGTTGATTGCGCGACAATCAACACACATGCGCCAGGAGCCATCCTTCTTTGGAACCAATATGACTGGCACGGCACAGGGAGACAGGCTCTCATGAACAAATCCTTTATCCATCAACTCCGTGACCTGGCGTTGCAGCTCCTTTGTTTCCTCGGGACTAGCTCTATATGCGGCGCGATTAGGCAAGGCTGCTCCAGGCACAAAGTCAATCTGGTGCTCAATACCTCTAATAGGAGGCAAGCCTTGGGGAAGTTCAGCTGGAAGCACATCCAAGTAATCCTGCAGAAGAGCAGCAATAGGTGCAGGAATATGACTCAATTCAACATTAAGTAATACCTGTTTCATTACCAGAAGAATATGAGGTCGATGAGCATTCCATGTGATGGTCCCTTTTTGAGGTTGAGAGACCAATGATCGACGTTCCACAGAGCCCTTAAGTGAAGCAGAAGAGGGCTTAGTCGACGTCGAGGGGGGAGGCGAAGGCGCCAAGGGGGCTGCAGAGGTGGCTGCGGGCGCTGCTGCTGGGGCCGCGGGCGCGGCATGCTGGGCCGCGGGGGCGGCTTGTTCAGCCGAGCTTCCTTTGAGCTGCTCCAACCTTTCAGCTTCTCTGTCGGCGTTCCTTTGTTGCTGCTTCCGAACGTGATCCTTCAGAATAGTTTGTGGCGAAAGGGGTAGGAGAGTAACTCTCCTCCCATCATAGGTGAAAGCATATGTATTTGCACGACCATCATGAAGGACATTACGATCATATAACCAAGGACGCCCTAACAATATATGACTACAATCCATGCGTGCAACATCACATAATATTTTATCATGATATGATCCAATAGAAAGAGAAACTAAGCATTGTTTGGTGACCATTATATCAGATCCATCATCAGTGATACCATTCAATCCATAGTGAGTAGCACGAGGAGTAGTAGGTAAATGGAGGAAATCTACTACCTTTTCATTGATGAGATTGCAGCAACTCCCACCATCGATGATGAGGTATAAGGTAGCTTCGCGAACCACACATCTAGTGTGGAAGATGTTCTTCCTTTGACAAGACAGAGGACGTTATCATATTGTGATGTGTCTATCTCCTCAATAATTTCAGGCGGTTGGTCCTCCTCCACTTCACTCGAAATTACATGGTCCTCAACAGTCTCCTCCTCATAGTAATGTTCTCCCAAATCATTGAGAAGAACCTTCCTTTTCTGAGGGCAATTGCGAGAGACATGCCCAGAACCACCACAAGTGAAGCAACGGATATCTTTGTTGCGATCTGTAGAAGGGGCAGCAACTCTTCTAGTTTTAACCTGATAACCCTGTTGAGGTGAGTTGGAAACTCCCTTTTGCTGCATAGAAGGGTTAGAAGTAGAAGGTTTAGATTGATTAGAAGGGTTAAAGGGAACAAACCTGCGACCTTGAGAGGTCTGGTCAAATCGGCTCCTCTGGTGCCGTAGCTGCTGCTGCTGTTGTTCATACAGAAGCTGTGCTTTATGAGTTAAAGTGTTAATATCTCTAATGGAATGGATAAATAAAGGATTTTTACTAGAAATATTAAGACCAGCAAGAAATTGAGTACACAAAGCACGTTCAGTAAGATAAACATTAGCCTGATGGGAGAGTCGTTCCAGCTCATCCCTGTAGTCATTAGGAGAGCGAGTTCCTTGGCGGCAGGCCGCCAATTGCATCCTCATTGACTCCGTGTATTCCTCAGGCACATGTCTCTTCTTCAGGAGATAGCGAAGTTGTGGCCAAGTTTCAACAGGTTGCTTGTCCTGACAACGGCGCATCTCACGAGTGCGGAACCACCAGGTGCGAGCTTTACCTACTAAATGTAATATAACAACTTCCAACTTCTCCGTTTTCTCATAGCGTAAATGTTCAAGCATATAGTAAGTATGATTTTCCCAAACAAGATAAGCTTCAGGATCAGTGTTACCATAAGAAATTTCTAATTTAAGCTTAACATCTCGTCTCTGGATAGCTTGATCATTATCAAATCTAGGATGACCAAAATTAGGAGGGGGTAAATCATCAAAGTTAGGATTTACCTCATGGTAAGCATCCTCCAAATGTGGATGCTCATACAGATCATTATTGCTGCGGCTGTCATCCCAGTTAGCACAGCCATGCGGCGGTTGCTATTGACGCTGATAGAACCTCCCTTGCTGCTGATGCTGTGGCGGTGTATACTCACGACGATCTTGGTTGCCATTGAAGCCATCTAGATGGTCGTTGTCGTTTTCTCCAGTGAAAGGATTAGGAGTAGCAGACTTAAGTGGTATATATAATTGACCAGAAGGAGGGGGTTTAACAGCATAAGAAGTGTTACCTGTAGGGGGTACGTTACCTGACTGTGGAGTGGGGTTGACTGGCGGTGTAGGAGCCGTAGTTGGTGGTGGCGGTCTACCTCCAGAGGGAGGTGTAGATCCAGAAGCCTCCGCCTGTTTGGCCTCATCCAATTGTCTGTAACTGCCTGTCTGATGAGGTTAGACCAGTATACGCGGTCCTCCTGGCGTTCAATAGCCCGACGATTTTCAGCCTCTGCCATTTCCTTACGGAAAACCAAAGTAGATTCTTGGACAGCAGAGTCAATAATGAACCACATATTATCGGCAGAAATGCCAGCAGGTGGGGTAGGGGAAGGGTTGGGGTCGCTATCGTTCGTCATGTTCCTACAATATCAGAAGAGCAACAAGTAAATGAAGCAAATACCAGAAACCAAGTAATGCAAGCTCTAGTGATTCCTAAGAGTGATTCAAGTTTTAGAAATCCAAGAGCGAGAAAACAAGGCACAATATTCAAGCAATTCCCCTGGACACAGAATTTTGCAATATTGAAGACAACAAGTAATAATCCAAATTGCAATTTAAATCAGCCACAAAGTCGGATATCAAGGATAGCAAGTATAAACAAGCGGCTGAATGTGTATAGAAAAAGAACTACAATGTGATGCTTGGATAATATGAATGTGTAATAATCGATAATAGCAATCACAAGGGCAATCAAGTGCACACACTCCGTCAACTATTATCTGACGGTTGCAACACGGTTCAGAGAAAAAGGGGTGTGACCAAGGCTCCAGTGTCGACACAGCACAAAATCACACAAGTAGGGTTCTTTTGTAATGCTTTAAACCGTTTAGATCATCTAACATGTAGAAATCAAAGAACTAACAAAGAAGAGTTACTAACTCAACAATGTAATGAAAGAATGTTCTCTTTTTTTTTTTTTGAATATATGCTCTCGGTTTTTCTGTTTTTTTTTTTTATATGAAGAACAAGCTGCTGTAATATGGAGGTAGCAACCGAAAATTGAAGAGCAAGAAAAAAAATAAAAATAAGAAGCTACGATGATCTAAAAGTAAGCAAAAATAAAGAAAATAGGGAAAATAGGCTAGAAACTTGAGAAATTAGGGTTCTTTAGTGGTGCAAGTTTATATAATGCTTTTAATCCAAGAATCACAGTCATAGGCATGATATGTAGCAACTAGGAACAAAAGATCACAACTTGCAGTCAAGAACTCAATATCTTCCAAATTATAGATCGAAACAAAGAATAACAAAAATAAAGTGCCAATTTTGATGGGTGAATAATAAAGATTCAACTTTTATGCAGCGGCTATGGTGAAAAATAAGGCACGAAAAATAAATCACTCAAATAGAAATCAAGAGAGTAAAGAACTTTTATGCGCCGCGCTCGCTGGGAGCGAGTCTGCCTGCGAGCGCTACGTCTTCGCGCATCCGGACTTCCGCACACCCTGAGGCCGACGCCTGTGTGCCCAGCCCCTGCGCTCCTGAGATCCGCGCACACCCTGCCTCACTTTCTCTCTTTCTGTCGCTATTACCTTGCTTAATTTGTTGGAATTTGGTTAAGTATAAATTCTGTCGCTATTTCAGAATTTTAATTAGTTGTTTGAATTGTTCCCAATCAGGAGATATCAAAGAGCATTGCAAGATCGAAACAAAGATACAGCGTGGTTCTTGATCTGAAGCCCACAGGCGAAGGATCGGGTATCCCAAACGTATCAACATCGACCATGACCTCCCAGCCTCGGCTTCGCCTTCCTCGACGCTGACTCCACCAGACGGCTAGGACTACTCGATCTCGACCACTGACTACTCGAGATCGACTAGGCTTATCGATGTCGACCAACCTTCACCAGCTTCTGCATCCTCGAGCAGCTCACCACCAGAAGCTAAAAACTCGTCGAGATCGAGTAGCCCTACTCGAGATCGACCAAACACTGTGTTCCCCGATTCCGTCTCCGCGAAGGTAAGCCAAGGTATGGATCATTCTTCTCCTATTTCCATTAAAGATCTATCTATACATGGGAGAGGTTTGCCTTGGTATGTGCGCTTATGTAGGATATCCAATGATGAGCCCAAGGAGTATGAAGTTGGAGACAAGCTCTATGTCTCTAAATTAAAGGATCATTGGTTCCCTAACAAATTCAACAAGAAGAGGATGGGGCCTTTCGTGGTGAACAAGATCCATTCTGGAGGATTACAGCTGATGGACAAGAATGGAGTCCTATTTGAAGCCCAAGCTACATGGGCCCTGCAGATGCCACCTTGAGCTCAATGGAAAAGTCGGCCTAGCGACTATAAAATCTAGAGCTTGTACATAGACATTTACTTCTTTTTGGGACTTTTGGGACATTGTTTTGCTTGTTTTTGGTTTTTGAACACTTTTAGTTTTTCTATTATGAGTATATGTCTTCTACACTTTTCAGGTCCATGGGGATAGAAGCAAGCTAAATTCGGACTCAGCCTAGGCATTTTCACTCGATATTTTGAAGCCCTGCACACCTGTCTAGTGAGTTTCTTTCTTTACCCTTGTTTTTATACAGTGAGGACACTGTAATGTTTAAGTATGGGGTGGGGGAAGGGCTTACTTTGTGCATATTTGCCATATTTGACATTATTTGTGCATATTTAATTTATTTCTTTGAATTGCTACATGGCTATTTTGGAATACATTATTGATTTATGTGCTTATATGCATATTTTCCAAAAATTTAGAAAAAATGACCCCCATTGAAATTTTTGATAAATGTCATGGAAGTTTAATATTGAACTCGACGATGCAAAATTGGATTCATTAGAGATATAGCATGAAATTACCTAGTAAAGGGAAGTCACAATGAAGTGCATTATTTCTTGAAAACCATGAAAGGAGGTAAAATTTGAAGTTGCTTTTGACATGTTGCATGATAAGATGATGGAGGACTTTATATTTCCATATAATGCTCATTGTTTAAATTCCTACCCATACCTATGCTTATGCATTACACAAAAGCCATATTATGCCTTATTTCATATATTGCTCCACATGATCCAAATATTGCCATTCTTTACCTTATTTCCTATCCGGAGATTATGTTGAGAATGATGTTACATTATGAAGATTATTATATGGTGTTTGTGTTGTTACATATCATTATTGGAGTTTGGCAGGGAAATTATTTGAAAAATATGGAAAATTTAATGAGTGAAAGAAAATCCAATCACCTCAGGAGATAAAGGTAGATTGACCCTGCTCTCTGAGATAATAGTTCAGTGAGATGGGACACATTGTGAGGAGTCCAAAGCACTAAGTATCCGGGGCCATTCATGACACCCATGTTTGCGACTCGCGAGAAGGCAGTGCTGAGGTCAGAGAGGTAAAATCATTATTATTGAGAAAAAGCATTATGAAAGGTGATGAATCTTATGAGAAGGAATGTGGAAACTCAAGTTTGGAAATACTCCATTTCCCCGGATCATTAGCACCACATTGCCAAAAATTGCCCACCTTTAGCCTTTTACCAATCTACTCCTTATTTGAGCTTAAATTAAAGTTCTCTTGATTATTAATGCTTTGTCACATGAATTGTATTTTGCATAACCCTTCTTTTGTGAGTAAATGTTGCTTTTTAAAATTTTGCACATGCATGGATCTGTGACACAAGTACCTTTTCGAGGATGGTAATTGACTGCAGGGTTATATGAGAATGAATCTAAAATGTTGAGAGTTTTGATTTCTTCCCCTGAATGACAATTAAAAGTATTGCTTGAGGACAAGCAAGCTTAAGTATGGGGTGTTTGTTGTGAGCCTAATTTGCCATGTTTTACACTTACTTTTATATCAATTTCTGCATACATTGCATGCATTTGGGTTAGAATAATACAGAATCTATGTAGTTTACCCTTATTTGCAATATATGGAAGTCTACACAAGTTTTGGTTATATTTCGCAGAAATCGGACGCACTTTGGAGCTTAAAGGAAACTCATGGAGAGGCTAAAAATGGTGTAGCTGGAGAAAAAACCATCTTTCACCATTCTTCGTTCTGAATCAAGCTTTGATGTCTTCATGAGAGTTGTAGCTCTCGAAAAGAGCTTTCCAACGCATGGTCATATGTGTCAATCCGACGAACGAGGACTCGGGAAAGTGCGTTTCAAGAACAGAGCAGAAAGCTGAGAGAACTTTACTCGATCTCGAGTACACCTACTCGATCTCGACAAAGGCTGTCCGAGCACACCTGGTCGAGCAGAGCTGATCGAGGACACTGAGTCAAAGACAACCCGACTCCGGAAGCCAACTCGATCTCGAGTAACTCTTGTCGAGATCGACCACACTTCGACGCCATGTCCGGAGTCGACGAGCTGTGACAAGCCGAGAAGCCGAGGACGAAGAAGCCGAGCCAACTCTACTCGATCTCGAGTACAGCTAGTCTAGATCGACGACCACTAGCGCCCAGTCCGAGCCTTGTCGAGCAGAGCTACCCGACCAAGCCAGCCAGCCCAAGTCGACGCCAGTCCTACTCGATCTCGAGTAGCCCTGGTCGAGATCGATGAGCCGCGTCCTGAAACCACGTTACGCGCCTTGAGCTGTCCGTATCGAGTTGGGAGTCCTTGGGGCCGAAGGAATCCGAGTGTATCCGATTTCATCAAGTTCTATCCTTGGAAGAGAAGATCTATCAACAAGAAGACATCTTACCTATTTTAGATTTATCTTTTCCTTTTAGATTTAATTCCTAAATTGCTTTTATTTATCTTTTAAAGTTTTAGATATAATTTTAGATGTAGATAGATATATTCTATCATTGATTAGTAAGGAATAGGAGGCTATAAATAAAGCCCTAGGTGCTGGTTTTTCATTGATTCAGAAACACACACAATTCCATTCAAGTAAGTAGGAGTAGAGAGAGAGAGTTTGTGGCAAGCAAGGTGGAAAGGCGAAAGCGGATTTGTCTTGTTGGTTGTAAGCTTTCTTTATTTAATTCAATGCAAGTTAGTTTCTTTTGTTATTTGATGTCTTTCTTGATGATGAAGAGCGAGTAGTCCACCCACTTCTGTGGCTGGGGTGAGCCCGACGGTGGCCATGTAAGGTGATGCGGTAAAGGTCAGATCTTGTTATGCAATTCGTCTTCAATCCCTATGAGCATGATTCTTTTGCGAGAGTTGAAGGTGATCCTTGTTTGTGTTATTGAAGCGAAAGTGATCTTAATGCAACTTGGGTTAATTATGTGAAAAGGGTTAGTAACAATTAGGGTTTATGCGAAAGCCTCTATATGCCTATTTGTTAGTAACGAAAGTTACTTTGATGGAAAGCATGATCTTTTATGCCTTTATATGTTACTTTGCATGGTTATCGTTGTGGCGTTGATACCCTGGCTTTGGAAGTCTTTCATAAATTGAGTTTATTTCTGTCGAAATTATGAAATCTGTGTTCGAATTTGGAATTTATATTTTCTGCATTTTTAGTCGATACAGAGGAGGGGCTTGTCGAGATCGAGTAGACCTTAGTCGATCTCGAGTTGGCTCTTGTCTACGTCGAGTTGAGTTTCTGTTTCTGTTTTCGATTATGCAATTTCTGTTTTTACTATTAGTCGTCGATCTCGAGTTAAGTGTTGTCGAGATCGAGTTGCCCTTGCCGGGTTTGCTGTCTGCTGTGATTTCTGATTTTCTGTTGTTCACTGCTGCTTGTCGATCTCGAGTTATTGCTGGTCGAGATCGAGTTAGCTTCTGTCTTTACTTTATTTCTTGCTTTCATTTGCTATTTCTTGTCTTCGTTTGTCTTTCTTTCTTTGTTTCTGTGTTTCTGTCTTTCTGTTTGCTTTTCTGTGAGATTTACAACTACCTAGGATCCGCTGACACGCTTCCTCGTGGATTCGATCCTGACTTTCTCTTACTGCATTGGAGGAGTCTTGTAATTATTTGCGTGGGCCTAAATCTGGTTTGATCTATTTTGTTATATTTCATACTTGATTTCCTCCTCACAACATTCGTGATTTCCGTGAACCGTGTGAACATGGCCTTAATAGATTCATCAGGCTTCATTTTGAAGAGTTCATACTTTCGAAGGAAGATGCTGATCTTGGTGTCCTTCACTTGACTGGTACCTTCATAGGTGACAACCAGCTTGTCCCAAATCTCTTTAGCGGACCTACAATATGAAATACGGTTACTCTCACAAGTACTAAGACCACAGTATAGTAAGTTAATAGCCTTGTAGTTCTTGGAGACGAGTTCAAGATTCGCTTCGATGAACTCAGCCTCGGTCTTCGCGACTTTGCTTCCATTTGGTCCGTCTTTCACAGGAATCTTCGAACCATTCTCTATAATGTTCCAAAGTTCCAGATCTTGATCTATAATGAACATTTTCATCAAGGACCTCCAGTGGACGAATTTGTTTTCTACAAAGAGTGGTGGTCTACTGGTAGACCTCCCTTGTTCCAAAGTTCCAGATCTTGATCTATAATGAACATCCCCCGCTTGCTTCACCAGACATGATCAAAATCGCATACGATTGTTAGATCAAAAGCAGCGAGTAAGGCTCTGATTCCAATTGAAGGTTCGATAATGTATAACAAAGTATAATAAAGATACTCTAGAAGGGGGGTTGAATAGAGTATGCTAACTTTTCACTGATAATCTCAAAACTTTTGAAACGCTTCCAAAACCCTTTGAGATTAGACTTAATTCTTTCCTCTAGAAAACCTGAATCACAAAAGAGTTATACAATTCGAAACAAGTGCGAAAATATGGTAAAGCAATAAATAAATGACGCAACGAATTGTTAATGAGGTTTGGCTTCTTAAAGGCTTAGTCCCCGCCTAGGGTTCTTCCACAACCCTAGGATTCAACCGGCTTTATTGATTCACAAGACTTAGGATCCTAATAGCTCCCGGAGAAGCCTCTCTCTTGTACAATTGCAATCTAGTCAACTCACGTTCTCTTGGAGTCCTAGACCAATCTAGAAGAGCCCCACCTCTCTCAGCTATCTAGTACAATCCTCTTACACTTCGTGAACCAATCGCCTAGTGTCCACTTCCTGAGTAATAAACTCTCGAGTATAACACTGTCTCAAAATATATCCTATAAGCTTACTGAGTAACTCTCAAATGCTTTGAAACAAAAGATACAACTCTTAACACCTAGCAGAGAGTACACGAAGAAGACAGATTGACTTGAGGGCTTTCTGTGCGATGTAGTTCAATGAGGTTTTCGTTCAACGCTTGTACTTGTCTTCTCTTCTTCGTCTCCTTTTTATGTTAGATCAAATCGGCGGCTCTATTGAAAGAAGGATCTTCTCTCAACGGCTAGAATAGATCACGGCAATCTTCACAATCTTCTATTCTGGGAAACTCCGAAGCCATGATCCACCAGATTTGATCTTCACGTCTTTTAGCTTAAGGAAAGAGATTTCTTGTTGTATGGTTAGTATAGACATGTATAATAATATTTGGAAACCATACATACATAATATATAAGTTCAAATACATAAAATACAGGTTTTGAATTTCATCAATACAGCTTTAGTATCAAGACCTTTGACACAAGCTTTGTGTCAAAGCCTTTGAAACCATTTCCGATTTTCATCAAGGGAGTAGAGTTATGAACCCCGATCTGCACCCACTCGAGCACGGTAGCATACGGTCAAATGGCAGAACTAGAGGGAGGAGGAACCTGTGCAGAACGAATCCCTTGCGATATGAGGAATATCGGACGAATTTTGAAAGGGAGAAAGCCGGATTAGGTCGCTGCGGTCGGGACTGACAGTCCCGACCTCCGTTTGATGCATAGTACTGGGGCTTTAGCTGGGGCCACAATAATGTGAACCCTTTCATGTTCAAGCACATTGCGACAGCCGTGAACACCGTGGGAGATGGTCACTGCAGATATCGAGCTTTGGAGCAACTGATGTTATGGCCAGGGGAGGCACGGTTCGCAGATACAAAAGGTTTATTGTGCAACCATTTGGAACAGAACTATCAGCTTTACGCTCGTTGTTACATGGGACGGTATTCGGTGCGAGAGTTTGTCGACCTACAGAGTTACTCCGGCATAGTGGGAGGTGACCGGAGATACTGGATCGAGCTGCCGATCATGGGTCTTGTGTTCGCAATCGTCTACCAGGTGCCCCTTATCGTCTTATCTTGGCAGATGCCGTTCACATGCCTCTTTATGTACACCGAACAACCAAATGATGCACCTCACAAGGCCATACTAGGCATGGCCTGCATCGGGAACCAAGATCATTTCACAGCGGTGAGTATGATATGTGTTACTCTCGCTTCAACCATAAATTAACATTCATAAATTACCCCTAAAAATCATATACTGTACTTATTACAGATATGGTTACATCCCAACACTCCTTTACCTTCTCCAACGCATGAATGGATGACATACCATCACCCGAGCGTCAACAAATGGGATACTCGCTTCCAAGACCAAATTGATAGATTTAGAGCATTCCGGGTTCAGGAAGGTTGTCCCCTAGACCATGCTTAAGAGTCATTAAAGCTGGAATTATCCGTGTTGTATTTGTTTTTTTTCCTTGTCTATGAAGTTAAGAGTTGACAGTTGAATGTTTGTTGTTATGAAGACGTAGAAACCATAAAAAAAACAATCATTCAAGCAAAACGAACATCAGTTGGCCACATATCGAAAATTACAAACATTTTTTAACTTAACATTTCATCAAGGGTTTTTGTATTAAATGGAACAACTACCGACGGATTCTTCAGAAATGTTTGGGTATATCCGAATCTGCACTTGCTGGAACGCATATGTCGTCATCTGATCTTGGGCAGGGCACACTACTGTATCAACTGCATACTGTGCTACTCTGCGATAACGCGCCGGAGACACGTCGTCGTACAAAATGATCAGTATATCCTTTATCTGCTCAGTCATTCGTATATAGTACGATGAAGGGTCGTCGTCACACTCATTACACCCGAACTGCAACTGCGTTGACATCTCCAGGATGCGGCAAACCTGCACAGAAAATAGATTGCATCTAAATAAATGCTTATAGTTCATGTGCTTGCAGTTACAAGCATCCTCTTTAGGCGGACGACTGTGTCTCCCCACTTCAACAATGAAACGGGTCCCATCATTGAACATGCCATATTTAACAAAGCAATTTGGGCTTGATGCCATGGTGTTTGTGTCGTGTATTTCAGTTGAATTGCCTCGGGGAACAGGTGTTGCGGTATTTATTGAGGCCTAATTACCAACGTTCGATTGAACATTGTTATGGGAGTTTTTTCATATCACAACGTCCGATTTAACGTTGCTATGTGGCCCGACCAGACCCACTTTACAAAGTCGGATTTGACGTTGTCAGGTACCCGACCCGCCCAACTGTCCTCCAATTCACAATGTTTTGTATGGCACATTACAACGTTGCAACAACGTTTAATCCGACGTTGCTACAACGTTATATCCGACGTTGTATTAGCAGCGCTAAACGCGGATTTGAGGTGTATATAGGGACAGGAAAAAAAACAACATTTGATCAATCTATCTCTTTTGATTGTAACCCAAGTAAGGATGTTGTAGTTGCAAGGGTAGGGTTTCAAGGTTGTGTTTAGGAGGCAATGTATGTCGATCTTAGGGCCGATTTGAACAACAATTTAGTCCCTTGATGATTCCTTGCAAAAGATGAACAAGAGCTCCAAAGAACACAAAATAAAATAAAAACAAGGGAAAAATTGAATTACACGAAAATAAAATAAAAACAATGTCAAAGTGTACTTGAACATTCGGATCTGATTTTTTTTCACTACAGCAACTCTCTAATTGCACGAAAATAAAATAAAAACAAGGGGAAAATTGAAAATAAAGGTGTATAAAATAAAATTTAGCCCTAGAGATAGAAATAGATGAGGCTTGGGCTATTTAGGGCAATTAGGTTTCTATCTTTTATCTTATGATCTAAGATAGATAGAATGTATTTTATCTCCCCTTTATCATGCAAATTCAGCAATAATAATGTGTAGATAGAAAATAAAACCCAAATAGATAGATATATCAAAGATAGAGTAGATAGATCAAAAGATAGACAATTTCGGGTTAGGGTTTCTTAGGCTTGCCGATTTGGGGTTCCTCTTGAGCAAGGGATGTCGACCTGAACAAAGGGGAATTCGACTTCAATGGCTGCTGGTCTCGGCTGGAGAAAGTGTTTAAGGCTTGTAGCAACCAACAACAATCACAAACAAAAGGTTAATAATAATGAAAATCAAGAAATATAAGTAAAAGACGAAAAATTGAAACAAGACTCTATTTTTGTGGGGGGTTTTGTGTTCTTATGATGAACAAAAGTAAAGATACAACTTTTTATGTCGATAACCTAAGCTATGATGCCAATTTGATACGGAGTAAGCCGTAGGATAGCCCGATCTTCGACAATCAAGACTCAATTCAAGAAAAGGAATCAAGAACAATGCAAGACTCGATTAAGAACTCAAGAACAAGGTATGGTGCTGTTGTAATTTTGAAGGAAGACTCGAAATAAACAAACAAAGACTCGATAGATTGGTGAAACGATCTATATAGAACAAGATGAAGACCCTAGGCTTCCGTAGAAGGTAAGAACCAACACCAATGACTATATAACCCGACTCTACAACCCTACACAACCAAGCGGACAACTTGGAGGCACAAGGAGGAGGCTCGTGGATACGAGGGATTACCAAACCCTTGCGAGATTGACAAACACAAGACAAACCAAGCGGAAACAATACCAATTTGCAATCGATGATCCTAGCTACAAATCGATCGACTTGCACTCAATGTGTTTCACACAAAAGAGAATTTCAATAATGATGATTGTGAGTTTCACAAGAGGGATCATCCGTTCTAATATAACCCTAGCCTTGAGTTAACGAAATTAATAAATAAATAAAAATTAAAATAAATCCCTACATTACCCAAAATAACTTAAGTAAAGAAGGTCTAAAAAAATAGTAACAAAAGGAAGTTCCAACACCTAGAAGAATTTCGGCCCATATAGAAAAATAGGCTTCAGGTCTCGGCGTCGAGGGTTCTGGTGTCGGCGTCAAGAGCAACATCAAGAGAAGAACATAAATCAGGTCTCGGCGTCGAGGGATCTTGTGTCGGCGTCGAGGGCAAAAACAAGAGAAGAACATAGATAAGTCTTCAATGGCTCCTCTTGAAGTTGAATCGCACTTGAGAATAGGACATGGCTCACGAACATGAATGACTCCCTTTGAAGCTTCTTAGCACGAGCTCTAGTCATAGGTCCATCCTCAAGTATGATAGGCGTGTCCGGAGGTATCTTGGTTGGTCCCGCATCAGAATATGCACTGCCTCAGGGATCAAACAATAAATATAGCTCTAGGCTCTCATAGTAACCAAGGAAGTATTCTCCACACCCAAGAAAGAATGACATAACACCAAATAGCACAACCTCAAAGGAGGATGAGTAATCATGAAATCATAGTGGAGCAGCAATCTCATACCCATAGGAGTCAGCAGGTGTCTTGGTAACACCAAAAGCTTGTGCAATGAGATCCTTAGTCACCAGGAACATTCGATTCCTCAACCAACGAATCTTCACATCAGAACGATACTCCAAGGTAGATAAGAATTCTCTCACCAACACCACATAGGTAAATTCTGACAAATCCATGAAATTGCCCAAACCTCCTTTCTCAAGGAGTCGAGAAACTTCCTCAAACAATCCCAAACGCTTCAACTTCGGGGGGTGAAAGAACAATGTAGATTGATACTCCCTCTTCTCAAGCCTACACCAACGATCCTCCTGCACCCATGACGAAAGACTAGGCATCTCCATAGCAGGAACCGAAGACATGACGCACAACTCAAGAAGAAAATCGAAAGATACCACAAAAACGACCAAATACAGCCTCTCTACAGTGACGGCGGGCGCCGTGGACCCAAAAACATGAATCCGAGCAAAGATGTTGAACCAACAACATCCAAACTCCTCCAAATAACTCGAAACTTGACGACCAACATGTTTTCAATGGCCTTCTTTGGTGATATGTAAGGGTAATGGTATGGAAAAAGATTGAATTTAATGGACATAGGGTAATGATGGAAAGTGTTTTGATGGGTAATAACTCAATTGAAAGACAAGGCTCTTAGGTTTTTGGGATGGATTCAAGTAGGCTCTTTGGGTTTTATAGGTTTCCTTGGAGAAAAGCGTTGATTGATCTACAATAGGGAATGGAAATTTAAGGTGAGTTGGAAAGGGAATACATCTATCAAAAAGAAGATAAAATAAATTAGAAATAGATCAATATAAAAGAAAATAGAAATAGATAAAAGATAAATCCTATTCCTAAGATAAATGAAAACTTATCCTAGAAAGACAATCTATCCCTAAGATAGATAAAAATAGATAAAAGATAGATGAAACTAACATAAGATAGAAAATAAAATCTAATCCTAAAGATGGAAAAATAAATCCAATCCTAAAATAAATAAAAACAATAACCTCTAATCCTAAACAGATAGAAAAAATAACAAGAATTTGGTCCAAAGGCCGAAGTCCTAAACAGATAGAAAAAATAACAAGAATTTGGCCCAAAGGCCGAAGGCCTTTGGGCCAAATACAAATTGTCCCACCCTTTTTTCTTTCCTAGCATTTGTCCAAAAATGTTTTATAATATCTCTTCTTTTACCCTTATATTAATACTCCCTTCTTCTTCACTAAGTCTCCCTCTCAAATTTCATCTCTTTCCTCCGCTCCCTCTCCGAACTGAAACTCGGCTTGGCGGTGGTGTGTGCGGTGATAATTAGGGTTGAGATTCCCACTACGAAGCAGACGAGGAGGCCGATGGTGGAGACTAATCTCACCATGTTAGGTAGGTTGTGCCGATTTTGTTTCCTGCTTTGGTTGGTGCCAATTTCGAATCAATTGATCTGGTAAGTTGACGAGAAGGTCGACGATTTCGTTTCCGTTGGATGTACTGTTGAAGGAAAGGATACAAAGGATTTGCAGGATGAGATTGTCGAGGGAGACGTGGAGATCCCGGAGAACTGATGAGATCTATAGTTTCTATGTTTGTTTGCTTTTGAGTTTTGGTTTTTTGAGTGGGTTGAGGGAATGGGTAACCGGGTCGGTGGCCCTGTTGGGTGCCATGGCAGTTGGGATGAGGTGATGGTGACAAAGCTCGCAAGCGAGCGAAAAGGAAGCGAGAGATGGGTCCTTCTTATTGCTTCATGCTTCTTATTGCTTCATGCTTTTTTCATTTTGGATTGTGGTATCCTCGTCGTCTTCAAGGTTAAGTTTGATGGTTCTTCTCCAATTATTGATATTTTCTAAAATAATTTTCCTAATGCTCTCTATAGAATGAACCTTGGCATTCCTAAAGATTATTTGATTCCTCACAAACCATAGTGTCCACCATCTAAATGCTATATTCTGTTTGCTTTCCTTCAAAAGAGTGGTGCTTAGAAGCTGAAGAATTTGATCCATGTCTTTATTTTCTGATATAATTGTGTTGACTTTCTGGGATATTTCTCTAGAAAATTGTTGTTGAAAGTTGCTGAAGGGGAATTCTATGAAGATATGAATATCATCTTCCGATGATTGGTTACACAAGATGCATGTAGTGGGAACATCAACCCCCTTCTGGGATAATCATGTAGCGGTGGGTAGTCCTTTTTGTTTGATTCTCCACATAAAATTTTGAACTTTTGGGGGAGCGTCAATTTTCCAAATCCAGGTGAATTCATCGGATATTATGCGTGTGTTGGATGAAATCAGGTTATATAGGCGGATGACGTTGTGAACCAGCCCTTTTTGTCCGGCCACCAGTATAGTCTATCAGCAAGGGGACTGATAGGTAGCGGGATTTTGATGATTTCTTTTGTTATAGCCTCAGGGAGAATGGAATCAAGCTTTTCTCTCCACCATTTTCCCCCCATTATATAATCGCTTACAGTTTCTTTTTGGTCTATATTGGGTTGGGGTTCAATTTTATCCAAAAGAGGCTCTATTGTTACCTAGTTGTCTCTCCAGAAATTGATAGATTTTCCATCTCCTACCGACCAGATAAGCCCTGATTTAAATTTTGTAATCAGGGAGTTGAGTTTTGACCATAGCCACAAGGCATTCCCCCTTCTAGCGTAGTTAAGTATGTGTTTTTCTTTTAGGTATTTGTGTTGTATATCTTAACCCAGTATTTCTCGGGTTCTGCTAGAATTTTCCACAATAATTTTAGTTGAAGGGCTTCATTCATGTTTCTTTCTTTCCGTATTCCCAGTCCGCCAACTGCTTTGGATTTACATATTTTGTCCCAGCTTATCAATGGATTGTGTTGTGCATCTTTGTTCCAAAAAAAAGTTCTGTTAATTTGGTCAAGTTGCTTATGTATTGAAGCAGGGAGCAAGAAGCTCTGCATAGAATACAGAGGTTTCGATGATAGATTAGATGCAATTGAAGTGGCTCTTCCCTGCTGAGATAGGGTGTTTTCACGCCATTTACTGAGTTGTTCTCTTGATTTACATATAATCTCGTCATAGGTTTCCTTCGTTACCCGCCCGTTTACGATTGGGCAACCCAGGTATTTCTTCGAACTTCGTTCTAAGAAAGGATGACTTGTTGTAGTTTACTTTCTGTCCCGAGAATCTATAATAGTCCTCGATTATTTCTTTTACTTTTATACATGCAGAGATGCTTCCTTTTGAGAAAATGATAATGTCATCTGCAAAGGCCATAAATGGGATGCTAGGGCTAGAATTCCCAAATTTAAAGCCAATACTGTTATTTGGGCCCTCTGCGTCTATCGACAGTTTACGAGCCAACACTTCTGCACCAAGTAGAAAAAGAAAGGGAGAGAGACGGTCTCCTTGACGTAGTCCTCTAGTTGGTTTAAGGGGTTCCGTGGGTCCATTGTTAACTAATACAGAGAACGAAACCGTAGTTACACATTCCATAACTATGTCCACGAATTGTTGGTGGAAACCGAATCTTTGGAGCACCAGCTTTGTAAATTGCCAATCTACTCTTTCATACGCCGTTTCCATATCAAGTTTTATGGCAGTCCAACCTTTCAAGCCCTTCCTTGTACGAAAGGAGTGGAATATTTCATGATCTACAAGTATATTGTCCTGAATTGCTTTGTCGGAAACAAATGCTCCTTGGAGAGGGTGTATAAGTTTTCCGATTATCATTTTTAGTCGTTCAATGATTATATTGGAGATTTTTATATAGAGTAGAGCAAAGACTAATTGGCCGATAATGTGTAGTCGTAGAGGGGTTATCATTTTTTGGTAAAAGTGAGATAAATGTGTGGTTGATTTGCTATAGCAGGTGACCAGAGTGGAATAAAGCTTTAACTGTCTTAGTAATATCAATTCCCATAATTTCCCAATACTTTTTGTAAATCTCTGCAGTCATACCATCGGGACCAAGAGATTTATTGCTTCCTAATGAGAAAATAGCTTTTTTGATTTCATTGTTTGTTGGTTGCTTGATTAGAAGACTATTTTCCTCATCTGTGATGACATGGTTGATAACTAAAAGGTATTCATGAAGCTGTTGTATTGGGAAGATTTGCTCTCGTCTAAACCTTTTTTCAATGTCTTTCTGTATTTCCTTTTTAATATTTTCATCCCCAACAATTTGGGTTCCTTCTGCAGAAGTAATTGTTCTAATGATTTTCCTATTTCTCCTTCCAGACGCTACTCTATGGGAATAGACCGAATTAGTATCTGCTAGTTTTAACTGTTTTGACTTTGCTCTTTGACTTCAAAAAGTTGTATGGAATCGGAGAAGATTTTCTCTCTTGCATAGGAGGTTTTGCTCTTTAGTGGATGCATTTGAGTTTTGATTTAGGTTGTGGGTCGATTGTATATCCAATAGGGCTTCGTCGACTTCTTGGAGTTGCCGAAAAATATTTCCAAATGTTTTCTTATTCCAAGCTTTCGCTTTTTGTTTGAGGATTTTTTATTTATATATGATTTTGAACATAGTAGAGCCAAAGCAAGTAGCTCTCCAAGATTGCTTGACGATATTGTAAAAGTCTTTCCTCTAAAGCCAGACGTTTTCAAATTTAAACGGAGGGGCTTTATAAAGGGGCATTCTTTGAGAGGGTAATTGAAATGGGGCAATGATCCGAGTTTGAGAATGCACCATTTTTCGTTACCAATTCGGGGAACATGTCAATAATTTCATGATGAACTTGTTCACATGGAAATCAACATATTTATATATGTATATATTTTAAATAACCCATCATCTTCAAGTCTAACCCGACCAGTGATTTCAATTTGTAACCTCCAAAATCAACCCCAATTATAATGCAAGCTGGTAAATTTGTGAGCGATAAATTTGCAATTCACAAAGCTATCACCAAAAGAAGTTGTCACTACACGTGTCACAACTGATAAGGGTGGTGACAGTGACCCCATAAAAACAACTCTAAAAACAAATCTGTCACCAAAAAAAACCAAAAAAAAAGTTGTCACCATATATGGGGAAAGCAGTGGTTACATTTTTTTTATTATGGTGACACTATTAATAATATTTTGCTTTGTTTGAAGGTTTTCCTTTGGTGACAACAGTGATGTGTAT
The DNA here is from genome assembly GCA_963922045.1 of Persicaria maculosa. Classification (NCBI taxonomy): domain Eukaryota; kingdom Viridiplantae; phylum Streptophyta; class Magnoliopsida; order Caryophyllales; family Polygonaceae; genus Persicaria; species Persicaria maculosa. Next base: position 38,621,571 of record OY998253.1, on the reverse strand, counting down.
TCTTTTTTATTGTGGTGACACCACTAATAACACTTTCTATTGTCCTAGTTTTTTCATTTGGTGACAGCTGTGGTGACACTCTTTTAAGGTGGTGACATCACTAATAATACTTTCTATTATCCTAGTTTTTTTTTTGCTCTAGTGACAGAAGTGGTGACACTGTTTTTATAGTGGTGACACACCACTAATAACACTTTCTCTTATCCTAGGGTTTTTTCTTTGGTGACAGAATTTTTGACACTATTTTAATGTTTGTGACAGCATTGACGACCCTGTTTAACGTTTAGGATTTAGGGTTTCTGTTTTTTTTTTTTTTATTTTGGTTACAACGTCTATGGCTCTCTTACCCATTCATATATTAGAGGAGAACTTTCACCACATGTATTTTGTCTTCTCATTAGCCCCTTTAGGGTTTGTGCTTCCCTTGTCCTAAGGTTTTCCTTTGGTTACAGTTTCTATGTCCCAATTTTATAGCGGTGACAGTGTCTATGACCCTGTTTTTATTTTGATTACAGTGTCTATGACCTTATTTTTATTTTGATTACAATGCATATGACCCTCTTACCCATTCATATATTTGAGAACTGTCACCACGTGTATTTTGGCTTCTCATTAGCCCCTTTAGGGTTTTCATTTGGTGCCAGCATTTATTTCACTGTTTTCATTTTGATGACAGTATCTATGACCATGTTTTTATAGTGTTGACAATGTCTATGACCCTGTAACCACATGTATTTTGACAAGTACTCCTTATATTCTCTTTAGTTTTAATAATAATAATAATAATAATAATAATAATAATAATAATAATAATAATAATAATAATAATAATAATAATAATAATAATAATAATATATTCTCTATTTTGACAAGTGCTCGGCCGGCGATTGCTCCACTGCTCGGTCTGGCGCACGGCGTTGTCTATTCCCGAGCCTCGTTCTCCCTGCCGTTGGTCCTCATCTTGGCGTCTGCGCTTAGTCTCCCCCTTCAGTTCTTGCGGCCATCAGGTTTGTCTTCTTCTCGGTCTCTTTCCCGTCAGTTCTTGCAGCCATCACTGTGTGCCGTTGTCGGCGATGGTGTGTCTTTCTTCTTGGTGTTCCTGTCGATCAGCTTGCCTTTGTGAGAAGCGTTTGGCGCCGCTCGGAGTCGATGGGAGAACCGCTGGTCTATTTGCTTCGGTTTGCTTCAGTGTCGTTGCCTTTTGTTGATTATGATTTCTGCTATTTGGAGGTTCTGTGAAGCGACAATGTTTGCTTTTGCTCTTGGTGTGGTTTTTCTTTCAGTTGTTGTGCTGCGGTTGGTTAATGCAGGGGTGTGTGTGTTGTTTTGGTTTGTTGTGGTGTTTTGGATGAAAAGTGTTTTACCAGTGAGGGTTCATTGCCCCTTCGTTGGGTGTGGCAGTTGCAGGGATGGTAGTGGCAAGGGTCTCACGTACTCCGACATATTTTACTAGGCACTTGCGGGATGTTCAGCTTAAGGGCGAGGCATTACTTGGCTTCAAAGCGCTTCTTGGGTCTAATCTTGGCATTTATGGGCAATTTGAGACGGTTTTACAACAACTTGGTCTTTGGTTTTGCGGACATTGTTGTGTCACCCACACCGTGTCCAAGAATTGTTTCCATGATGGAGACGTTGTTGAGGCTCCTTTATGTGACGATGGAACAATTGCCTTTTTCATTCACGGGTTTCCCCGTCCTGTTATTGATGTTTGTAGTTCGTCGGTTGATGTAGATCCGGTGGGTGATCGGGGTGACCTTTCGCAGATTGTGAGGCTTGATGTCACCTTATTGGAGAGGGTGTTTAATGCTAAAGTTCATACAGTTAAGAATGTCCCGTGGAAGTGTAGATTGGGTTTTGCTAGAGTTCTTATGGACGCCCTTAATAGGGTTTCGGCTGATCCGTCTAGTGTGTCAGCTTGGGTTTGTCTCTTTATTATGCCTCTTTGTATCTTGCATAGGTACAAGCCCAAGACTAGTGCAGAAAATCGTTCAGGGCTGAAGAGACATCTGCAGATTGATAGTATTTCTTAGGCTATTCGGGTGTGGAGAGAACCAGAGGGTATTCATCCTCTTGTTGTTGATCTTTTGTCTGGTAATTTTGATATCCCTTCTTGGGGTGGGGAGAAGTGTCAGGAGGAGCAAGCCATTAAGCAATGCAAGAGGAAGGTTGGTGATGGGCATTTTTCTGCAGCCATTCGCATTCTTACTTCTTCGGGTGTCGCTCCGCAGACAAGTGATACTCTTAGGGAGCTTACAGACAAACATCCATTCTCTCCAGCACCCTACATGCCCCCCGAGCCTATTGTCAGTGACCCCTTGCAAGTTTCTAAGAGTTTAGTTTTAGACAGAATAAGAAGCTTCCCAAAGGGCATGTCGTGCGGGATAGATGGGCTTCGCGCTCAACGCTTGTCGGACGCCCTTAGTGGTGCAGCTGTGGCGATTGCTGATGAGGTTTCTGACTCTATAATAGGTGTGGTTAATTTATTTCTCAGTGGCCAATGTCCGGCTTCATTGAGTGAATTTGTTGCAAGTGCCCCTCTCACACCTCTCCGTAAGCCAGGTGGGGGAATTCGACCCATTGTTGTTGGGTCAATTTGGCGGCGACTGGTGTCGAAAGTGGCTGCATCTTGGGCTGGTAAAACCCTTGGGCCTTATCTTGAAAATGCTCAGTTTAGGGTAGGTGTTTCGAGTGGTGGAGAAGCGGTGTTGCATGCAGTTAACAGATTAGTGGAATCTCGGGGCTATGGTAATGACCTGACTATGCTTTTGGTTGATTTCAAGAATGCTTTCAATCTGGTTGATCGCAGTGCAATGATCAAGGAGGTTCGTCATAGGTGCCCTTTTATCTCCCATTGGGTTGAGTTCTGCTATGCTCGTCCCGCTCATTTATACTACGCTGATCAAGTCCTCTATTCATGTCAAGGAGTTCAGCAAGGTGACCCTCTTGGACCTCTTCTTTTCTCGCTTACGTTGCATCCGTTGATCCATAAGGTTAAGGATAGTTGCGAGCTGAAGCTTAATGCTTGGTATCTCGATGATGAGACGCTAATTGGAGACACTTTGATGGTCAGCAAAGCCCTTTCCATTATCCAAGAGGATGGCCCGGCCCTAGGACTTCACCTTAATGTTGATAAGACGGAAATATTCTGGCCGAGTGAGGACCCGCGATGTAGGGAAGTTGGGGTTTTTCCTGAGCATATTTCACGTCCGGTGGGAGGGGCAAACTCCTCGGCGGGCCGGTTAGCTTGGATCCTTCCTATTGTAATGAGGTGATGATGAAGAGGGTTTTGAAAACCAATGCCCTGATGGAGGCCATCAGGAGGTTGGAAGATCCCCAGTGTGAGTTATTGCTTCTACGGGCCTGCTCGGGAGTCTCTCGACTCTACTTTACGATGCGAACAACCCCGCCTTCATGTTTCATAGATGCGCAAGATGTTTTCGATGATTCTTTGAGGGGATCACTTGAACATATAGTGACGCTTGGGGGTTCGGGCTTTGGCCCTCTACAGTGGCGCCTTTCAACTATGCCTATCGATTGCGGTGGGCTTGGGGTTTACACCGCTGCTGACACGCTACATTACGCTTTTCTTGCTTCGAGGCTCCAATCGCGTAAGCTGCAGGATTGTATTTTGAGGGCTTCGGGAGTGTCTGGTGATGGCCCTGCTTTCGGTTCAGCGACTTCTAGGTGGAGTAATGTCATTGGTGAGGACGTCTATGACATATGTGCAATACAACCAGCCCTCTGTCTAATGAAGAAATTGGCTAGTTGTTATTACAAATATGTCGACAAGCACCTCAAGATGGAGTTTGCTGTTACTGGGAGGCAAGAAGCTCTGATTGCAAACCTGAAGCTCCCTATGACCCAACAATGGCTAAAGGCGGCACCTATTCCCGGTCTTGGTCAGTTTATGAACCCCGCCACCTTTCGGTCTATCATTAAGTATCGTCTTGGAATTGAGTTGTTTCAGGCTGGAGCCAAATGTCCTGCTTGTGAGAAAGGCATTTTGGATTCGTGGGAGGATCACGCCCTCGCTTGTGCTGCTGACATTGGTGTTAAACACCGTCATAATATGGTGCGTGATGCTTTGTATGATGAGTGCTTGAAGGCCGGAATTTCTGTGCGTAGAGAGGCGTCTATGGGTATGTCTGATGACAAGGGAGGTGAGCTTCGTCCAGCTGATATTCTGTTCTACAACTGGTTCCAAGGCAAAGACACTTGTGTTGACATCACGGGTACTTCTATCTTTAGCAATTCTGGTCTTTCAAGTTTCATCCCAGGTAAGGCGGTCAGAGTGGCTGCTGAAAACAAAAAGAGAAAGTATGAGAGGGTTTGTGGAGACAAGGGATATCACTTTCTGCCGTTTTCCTTCTCTACTATTGGTGACTTAGGGGATGAGGCAATGAGACTTCTCAAGCGGATATGTGGGGTTGCTAGGGGACTACCTGGGTATAGTAGGGATACTTGTCATGTTTTGACTAGAGTTGCCTTTAGCATTCAGAAGGGTTGCGGAGCTCAGCTTGTTAGCCAGCTCCCATCCAATTTTATGTAATAACTAGTTGACGTAATAATAATAATAATAATAATAATAATAATAATAATAATAATAATAATAATAATAATAATAATAATAATAATAATAATAGTAATAATAATAATAATAATAATAATAATAATAATAATAATAATAATAATAATAATAATAATAATAATAATAATAATAATAATAATAATAATAATAACTAGTCTACAATTTCTTTCTGCTAGGGCACGGGCGATCTGCGACCGGTGAGCTCGAGGTTATGCGATCCCAGTGTTCAGATGGGGATCTCCGTGGTGGTTCTTGGCTCCCGGAGTCGACGTTATTGATCCATCGATCATTCTCCTGGGGCGCGTTTCACCATCTCCACAACATCGAGGCGCGTTTCATCGTTCTATGCGGTTCGTCTTCTCCAGGTTTGTCATCTCCCTCGGTTTGGTTGTGCTAGTGTTGGGTGTCGTTGAGCATTCAGTCAGTTCGGTGGTGGTGTGTGCGTACGCGTACTGTTAGTTCGGGAAGTTTTTGTTTTTTTGTGGTGTGTTTGAATCAAAGGAGGTGACATCTTCTGGGAAATAAATTAATTGTTGGAGTAACCTCATTATACATGATTGATCTTGTGAATCTCATGGACTTTTTTTTAAGTATTTTTAAATTTGAAATATGGTGATTAGCCGATTGTTTCTTTGAAGAATTACGGGCTTGCTTTGGGTGAAATCAGAAATGAAGAATCGTGCATTTCGTAATTTGAATCTTCGCAATCAGAATTAGATCCAGTGGTATATTTTCATTCTATTATGCCCGACCTTGTTCAGTACCATTGCCCCTTCGTGGGTCTTTGTGGGTGCCTTGATGGTGGGGGTAGGGGTCTTGTTAAAACCTCCATGCTCAGGCATCTTCGTGATCGACATTGTAGTGGTGATGCTCAGGTCCTTACCCGTCAAACTCTTTCTGATAGTTTGGCTATTTATTCTGATGCTGAGATAACTTTAAAGAGTATGGGGGTTTGGCTATGTGGTGTTTGTCTTAAAACTCATACCTTTCGTGCTCGGTGTCGGCATAGTCAGGATGATTCTGTGGTGCCTCCAGACTGTGGTGGTGGTCTCGTTCGCTTTATTATTTATGATATCCCCAGACCTCCGGCTCCGTCTTTTTCGGTTCCCTTGGCTGATGTTGGAATTGTGCCTGTTGGTTTGTCTATATCTTCGTTTGATCGTTTGTTCTCTATGGGGTTTCGCACCGTTAGATCCATCCCTCCTAAGTGTCATCTAGGTTTTGCTCGGGTCTTAAAAGAGGCTTTAGATAGTGTGGCTGACTCTCTGGGTGACCTCTCCTGCTGGATTCGCTTACTTGTGATGCCTCTTTGTATACTTAAGACGTTTTACACACGAAGTAATCTTGAGTGTAGGATTGCGGTCAAGCGTCAGCGTCAAGAGGAGAGTATTGCTAGTGCTATTCGTACTTGGAGTGTGTCTGGTGGCAGTTTGCAGCTTGTACATGAGACCTTAGCTGTGGTCCCTCCTTCTTTTAGTGTGGAGGAGGACATTGATTTCAGTGAGCTCAACCTCCGGCAATGTCGGAGAAAGATTTGTGATGGTCATTACACTGCCGCCGTTCGGGTGCTTTCTTCATCAGGTATTGCTCCTTATTCTGATGTCACTCTTGCGGCTCTGCAGGATAAGCACCCCACTGCCTCGTCTCCCAACTTGCCGCCTTTGCCCGTGGATCACCATCCTCTTCTTGCCTCTTCGACCAGTGTTTTGGATATGATTCGGAGTTTCCCGCGTGGCACGTCATGTGGGAGGGATGGGTTTTGGGCTCAGCATCTTTTCGATTGTTTGGGTGGATCTGTTGTTGCTATTTCGGATGATTTGATCGTCTCCGTTACTCGAGTGGTCAATCTTTTTCTTGAGGGTCGTTGCCCGCAAGCTCTGGGTGAGTATATTGCTAGTGCCCCTCTCACGCCCCTTGTTAAACCGGGTGGTGGTATACGTCCTATTGATGTTGGAACCGTTTGGAGACGCCTTATCTATAAGGTTGGTGCTTGTTTGGCCGGTCCTTCTTTGTCTGGTTATTTTGCAGGCCTCCAGTTTGGGGTCGGGGTATCCGGTGGAGGGGAGGCTATTCTGCATGCTTTGAATCGGTTTGTTGAGGCTCGTGGTGGTGAAGAGGGTCTTTTCATGTTGATGGTTAACTTCCAGAATGCTTTCAACCTAGTTGATCGTGTGACCATGTTACAGGAAGTCCGCCGTCGCTGCCCAGTTTTATCTCGATGGGTGGAGTTTTGTTACTCTAACCCTGCGCGACTGTATTTTGGGGAGCATATCTTATGGTCTTATCGAGGAGTTCAGCAAGGAGATCCTCTAGGCCCTTTGCTCTTTTCTTTGGTGTTGCATCCTTTAGGGTGCAAGATTAGAGACTCCTTTGACCTGAGTCTGCAAGCTTGGTACTTAGATGATGGCACTATTGTTGGGGATACTTTGGTTGCGGGGAAGGTCTTGGGTCTGATTATGGAAGATGGTCCCCGCCTTGGTCTTCATCTTAATGTGGATAAGACCGAGGTTTTTTGGCCTACAGAAGACCCTAGGAGTCGGCTTCCTGGTGTTTTCCCCCCCTTCTATTGCTCGGCCATTTCGCGGTGTCAAGGTTTTGGGGGGGCCTATCAGTGTATGCTCTGATTTTAGCAGCGAACTTGTGGCAAGGAGAGTGACTAGGACCATAGAGCTTATGGATTCTGTCGCGAGGATTGACGACCCTCAGTGCGATTTGCTTCTGCTTCGGGCTTGTACGGGTATTTTTAAGCTTTACTTTTCCTTTCGAACTTGTTCTCCGCGTGTATTTGGGCCGGCCCAACTTTCCTTTGATGAGGCACTCCGTTCTAGTTTGGAACGTATTGTCACCGCGTCTGGGCCTGGGTTTGGAGATTGGTAGCGGAGGCTCGCCACATACCCTTTTCATTTTGGTGGGCTTGGAGTGTATGCGGCTGGTGATGTCATACATTATGCTTTTTTGGCATCCCGTTTGAAGTCTGCTGAGTTGCAGGCTAAGATCGTACGTTCTTCTGGTAACATTGCTGCTGGGCCTACTTTTGATGATGCTTGTCGCTCTTTTAATGAGGTCACGGGTTTTGATCTTCTACGCGATCCTAGTGAAATCGCTGCCCCCAAACTTATGAAGAAACTGGCAGATATATATTTCGCGAAGGTTGATGCTACATCAGACTCTGTGTTCTCATTGACTCCGCGACAGGTGGCATTATGGAAGTTTCAGCAGGGTGCTCACTCATCTGATTGGTTGCGTGCAGCTCCTATTTCTGGGTTGGGGCAGACCATGTTCCGCGACAGGTGGCATTATGGAATTTTCTGCTTAGCTATCGATTGGGAGTTCCATTGTTCGCGGTGTCCAGACCATGTTCCGCTTGTTCTCGGGTCTTTGATGGTGATGTCTATGGTGACCATGTTGTGTCTTGCGCTGGTTCCGTGGGCATTAAACATCGACATAACCTCGTTCGCGGCACCTTATTGGATATCTGCTACAAGTCTGGGATTTCTGCCGGTAAGGAGGTTGATATCGGTTTGATTGATGGGCATGACAATCCTCTTCGTCCGACGGATTTGCTACTTTATTCCTGGGACAGAGGGTGGGATGTTTGTGTCGATCTGACGGGATCCTCCCCTTTGACTGAGTCTGGGATGTCTAACTTTGTGTCTGGTCATGTTGTTGTTGATGCTGCTCGGCGTAAGTGTGCCAAGTATCGAGATTTGTGCACGGCAGCTGGTTATGGTTTCATACCCTTCTCTTTCTCTTCGTTGGGGGAGTTAGATACGGATGCGGTTGCTTCGCTGAAGCGGATTCAGAAATTCTCCGTATCTCAGGATGTCGGGGCTCATGCTGCTGCTTATATTTTCACTAGACTCAGTTTTATTATCGCTAAGGGAGTGGGTGCCTAGATAGTATCTCGGCTACCCACTAATTTCTTGTAAATAGTTATTGGTTAATAGAAGCAAGTTTATAATAAAAAAAATAAAATAAAATAATAATAATAATAATAATAATAATAATAATAATAATAATAATAATAATAATAATAATAATAATAATAATAATAATAATAATAATAATGATAAGCCCCTTCGTCCGGCGGATTTGCTCCTTTATTCCTGGGACAGCCGGCAAGATGTGTGTGTCGATCTGACGGGATCATCCCCCTTGACTCAGTCTGGGATGGCTGAGTTTGTGCCCGGTCGCGCTGTTGTTACTGCGACTCAGTGCAAGTGTGCGCAGTATCAAGATTTGTGCACGGCGGCTGGTTATGGTTTCCTACCCTTCTCCTTCTCTTCGTTGGGAGAGTTAGATACGGATGTTGTTGCCTTGTTGAAGCGAATTCAGAAATTCTCAGTATCTCAGGATGCTGGGGCTCGTGCTGTCGCTTATATTTTTACTAGACTTAGTTTTGTTATCGCTAAGGGAGTGGGTGCCTAGATAGTATCTCGGTTGTCTACTAATTTCTTGTAAATCTGTTATTTTTAATAATAATAATAATAATAATAATAATAATAATAATAATAATAATAATAATAATAATAATAATAATAATAATAATAATAATAATAATAATAATTAATAAATAAATAAATAAAATAATAATTATAATAATAATAACACGTAATATATTTTGAACATAATTTACCCTCCTCGTCATACAGTATTTCTTTGGTGATTGTCACCACATGTTGGTTACAGTGTATATGACGCTCTTCCCCATTCATATATTAGAAGAGAACTGTCACCACATGTATTTTGGCTTCTCATTAGCCCCTATATGGTTTATGCTTCCCTTATCCTAGGGTTTCCTTTGGTTATAGTGTCTATGACCATGTTTTTATAGTGATGACAGTGTCTATGACCCTGTTTTTATAGTGGTTACAATGTCTATGACCCTGCTTTTATTTTGCTTACAGCTTCTATGAGTTTGTGCTTCCATTGTCTTAGGGTTTCCTTTGGTTACAATGTCTATGACCCTATTTTTATAGTAGTGGCAGTGTTTATAACCTAATTTTATAGTGGTGACAGTGTCTATGACCCTGTTTTAATTTTGGTTACAACGTCTATGTGGTTTTCCTTTGTTTACAGTGTCAATGACCTTGTTTTTTAGTGGTGATAGAGTCTATGACCATATTTTTTTTACAAGGTCTATATATGACCTTCTTACCCATTCATGTATTAGAGAAGAACTGTCACCACATGTATTAGCCCATATAGGGTTTGTGCTTTCTTTGTCGTAGGGTTTTCCTTTTATTACAGTGTCTATGACCTTTTTTTCATAGTGGTGACAGTGTCTATGACCCGGTTTTTATAGTTGTGACAGTGTATATTATCCTGTTTTCATAGTGGTGAAAATGTCTATGACTCTCTTACCCATTCATATATTGAAAGAGAACTGTCCACCTATTGTCTTTTGGCTTCTCATTAGCCCTTTTAGGGTTGGTGCTTACCTTGTCCTAGGGTTTTTGATGACGCCCAAAAGATAACGAAATTAAAGAAACAATTAAAGAGGGCTCAAAAGGTTAGCGGAAATAGACCCCAAAGAACAAGCACAACAACCAATGATCCGCGGACGAGGAAGGCATGCACAAATGGGATAGGTGGCACACAAAGGGACAGGTGGTGCACATGCCCCCCATCAAAGTGCATCTCCTCTCCTAGACACGTGGCGATGCAACTTCGACAAATGGCCGAAAGAGGGGAACTTCTCCCTCATTTGATAGACGAGGAGATGTACTATAAGAGGCAGAAAGGGGGCTAAAGAAAAGGACTTTTCGGAAAACAAGAGAGGAGACGCTAACTTCAGAGGGGATTAAGAGGGAAATAGCCACGCCAAGGCTCTCACCCTGACTTATTTTCCGATCACCTGTTCGCAGATGCCTTAAGAGAGAGGAACGACAGCTAAACCGGGACAGGTATTCAAACATCAGTCCAAGGAGCAAGGGAGCGCATGGATTTATTTCACCCCCAATTTCTACTGCATTGGACGAGCGTATCTCCTTTACCATTGGGTCATTTGATGAACCCGGATAAGTAAAGATGCGAGTCTCTTTAAAAGACTTGGCGGCTCCGGCCGTGGGATCCCCATAAATTGTGAGGATCCCGGGTAGCGGGTAAGACCGTCATTATTTCCTCTAGGGTAAAGCGGCTCAGGTAAAGGTCTTTTTCCCTTTCTTTATCACTCTGACCGGGTGATAGATCGGGGGGGAAGATGGCTTCAGGTAAGTCCGTATTACCCACATTCCATAAGAGGAAATCCAGAGCATACCCCCCCATGGGGATGTGGGGGGGCGATATATGTTTTCTTTTTCGGTTTCGTCATTGGCTCCGTCTGTGGGAACACTCTCACCCTGAGGGGTTCCCGATTTTAAGTATCAAGATATGATTTAAGGCATTGTCGTTAACCAATAACTTTTGTATGTTCGGGTAAAAAATGTGAGAAAGCATGGGAGGATCCTCTCATGGGACGATGAGTCATGACCACGGAGGATTCCAGGAGTCCGAGTTTCATGTAAACTCCCCGGGTCAGAACAGCGCGCCTGAGACTCCGGTTTTCTCGCCCTACGTCCCCCCACAAGTGGGTCAAGGCTATTTCATGCAAGAGGAACCTTACTTCCCCCTCCGAATCCGGGGCAAGGTTTCTTCTACAGGTTTGACGGATACCAGTCATTCCAGCAGGGGAACCCTTACAACGTTTTTCCCCAGAATGTATATGGAAATACTTATCAAGATTACCGTCAGCCCAAATTCTCTGATGATTTTGGCACACACCGTCGGGGCGAAGATAGACATGCACCCAAGCATCACAGGGGCGAGCATTCATCCGATATTTCCACGTCCACCCGGACGGGTTCACCCCGTGAGAACGAGAAGAGGGTGGATTTTGTTCCTTCAGTATTCACCCCCGAGGTTTGCCTGGCACCAGTACCCAAATGATGGAGGGACGCCAATCTGATGAAATATGATGGCACCACCGATCTTGATGATCACATGTGCCATTTCACAACCGCGATGGGGATTAATGACTATAATGATGCAATGTTGTGCCGAACGTTCCCATCGACTCTGACCGGCATCGCCTTAACTTGGTTCACCAACCTACCGCAGAACTCGATCGCTAGTTTCATCCAGCTTTTCCAGGTCTTCAAGTCCCATTTTGGGAGCTCGCGGTCTAGAAAGAAAACCATGCTGGACCTCAACTCGATCAGGCAAGGACAGAACGAGACTCTGGGGCAATTCTTCGCCCGTTTTACATCTGTGGTAGTGCAATTCCCAACTTCAATCATGAATCGGCGGTCATAATCCTGATGGGGAATATAGCGGAAGGTGGTTTCAAGACTGGGCTTTTCAGGAAAAAGCCAAAAGACTACGACACGTTAAGGAACTTGGTGTCGGCCCAGATTGAGGCGGAGGAAGCCGCGACCTCTAGCTCAAGGGCTATTGAGGGCCCACGGGGTTTCCTGGGGCCGATGGCAGGAAAGTTTTCGAAGGACAAGGGAGCGGCGAAACCAAGGAGGAATTACTCCGCGGACAACATGCAGGCGACCCGGCAGGACGAGATCCACTTAAACCATGAGAGAGAGAATCCAGACGCTAGGCATCAAGGGTATGATCGAGAAATATGCCATAGGAGGGAGCTAGTCTCTCCTATAAGGAAGAATGGGCATCGCGACAACCCCCAACGTCACCAGCAGGCTCAGAATCGCGACGATAGGGGCCATAGGATGATAGAGGAAGTCACCGCCGAGCTTCGCGATTCGAAAACCCCCGGGGAAGGGATGAGCAACAGCGTTACCCCCCAGTGAATAGGGGCAGAGGGAGAGGACGTTGGTGGAGAGGCGGTCGAAGAGGGCAGGGTCAACCTGCGTAAGTATCGGTCAATCAGGCCCCACGCCGCGAAGATCGCCCAGAAGGATCGCGGGTCAACCGAATCCCAGAACCAGAGGGTTTCATTGACACTCTAGCGGGGGGACCGTCGATCTCAGGAATCAGTCAGCAAGAGAGAAAGAATTATGAGAGGGAGGCAAGACAGCCTCCATCAACTGCAAGCCAAAAGATCGCTTCACAGCCACATCCAGAGATAATCTTCACCTCGTCCGATGCAGATGAGGTCCGCATGCCACACGCGGACCCACTGATGATCCACGCACAAATCGCCACGAAAACTGTGAAAAGGGTTTTCATAGACACGGGGTCGTCATTGGACATTCTCTCGTGGGAAGCATTCTCCCAGTTGGGCGTGTCAGCGACCGCTTTAAGGCCTTATCATGGCACGTTGATCACCTTTTCGGGGGATGAGGTGCAGGTGGCGGGCACCATCGAGCTCTCGGTGGTTCTGGGTACCTCACCTTGCCGAAGAATGGAAAACATCACCTTCACAGTGGTCCGGATTCCGACCACTTACAACGCACTCCTGGGGAGGGTTTCGCTTTACAAGTTTCAGATGGTTGTGTCGATCTATCATTTCAAGGCTAAATTCCCAGTCTCCGGGGGAGAAACGGGGGAGGTGTGCGGCCAACAACCGGAAAGCCGGAGTTGTTATGTGACTTCCTTGAAGAAGAAGAAGGAAGTCATGTGTCTTGAGGACACCGCTCAGAGCAAGGTCAAGAGCGCCGAGAGAGATCTTTCACCAGAGAATGAAGCAACAATTGTTACTAATGGAATCGTTTTAGAAGCCGAACTCGAGGTCCGGCCATCCGAAAGGGAGGTTCCAACCGCGGATTTAAGAACCGTCCACCAGCTGTTTTCTAATACTGAGGAAAGAATTTAAATGGGCCAAGCCCTCGGAGCGGAGGAAAAGGAACGTGTCTTAGAAATCATCCGGCAGTCGCGGGACGTATTCGCATGGTTCCCAAAGAATCTCTTGGGTGTCCCCACCTCCATAGCGATCCATACCCTCAGAATCCGTCACGACGCGCGGCCGGTAGCCCAGAAGAAGAGAAAGACGGCCCCGGAAAAATCCCGAGCGGCGAAAGAAGAAATAGAAAAGTTACTTGAGGCCGGGTTCATTGAAGAAGCAGAAGACTCGGATTGGCTTTCGAATGTGGTTCTGGTTAAGAAAGCTAATGGAAAATGGAGAATGTGTGTCGACTTCTTGGATTTAAACAAGGCTTGCCCCAAAGATAGTTATCCGCTGCCCTCGATAGATGAGTTGGTGGACATCGCTGCCGGAAACGAAGCTCTGAGTTTCCTGGACGCATACTCCGGGTATAACTAGATCAAACTGGACCCACTAGACCGAAGAGCCACCACCTTCATCACTAATCGGGGATCTTCCGTTACAAGGTCATGCCTTTCGGGTTGAGGAATGCGGGGGCCACATTCCAAAGGACTGTAGACAAGATATTCCGTGATCAGCTGTCCAGGAATGTGTCCATCTATGTGGATGACATTGTAGTTAGGAGCAAGAAGGCAGAAAATCATGCAGCAGACCTGCAAGAGACTTTCGATTCGCTGAGACGGGGAGGACTGAACTTGAACGCCGAGAAGTGCGTCTTCGGAGTCGACTCCGGAAAATTTCTGGGTTTCATGGTCAGCCAAAGAGGGATAGATGGGAACCCGGCAAAGATAGCAGCAATACAGGAACTACGTTCTCCGCGGACTATCAAAAAGGTGCAGTCGTTAAATGGTGCGGTAAACTACTTGGGACGTTTCTGTTCATGTTTGGCAGATAGGTCCTTGCCTTTCTTTGCGTTATTAAAGAAAAAGGGACCGATACAATGGACACCTGAACTCCAGCAAGCTTTCGATGAGTTGAAAGTTTTTCTGCAGTACGTACCGACTATCCAGCAGCCACAAAAGTCTGAAAGCTTACAACTCTATCTAGCAGTAAAAGCAACCACTATCAGCGCAGTTCTCACCAGAGAAGGACGGTACCCAGTTTACTATATGAGCAGAGTGTTACAGGATGCTGAAACCAGATACGAGCCGGTTGAGAAGGTAATCCTCAGTTTGATGTTCGTGGCCAGGAGGCTTCGTCCGTATTTCCAGGATCACCGAATCGCAGTTTTGACAGATTTACCGTTGAGGCAGATTCTTCACTCACCGGGCCTCTCAGGACGGATGACGAAATGGTCCATTGAACTTTCAGAGTTCGAGATAGCATACATCCCGCGTAAAGCGGCGTTAGCTCAAGTTTTAGCCGATTTCATCTGTGAGACCAGTTTGAAGACGAAGACAGCGACTCACAGAACGGCTGGTCGATAAAGGTCGACGGGGCTGTTAACGCGGATGGATGCAGAGCAGGAATAGTACTGACCTCCCCTGCGGGGGACCAATTGTTTTTTGCTCATCAGCTGAATTTCCAAGCCACCAACAATGAGGCGGAGTATGAAGCTTTGATAGCGGGGCTGGAGTTAGCCCTGACCCGCGGGGCTCGGGCTGTCACCGTATACACTGATTCTGAGATTGTCGCTAAGCAGACAGAAGGAGAATGTGAAGCCAGGACGGGATTGTTGCCAGATTACCTGCGAAGGGTAAACGCTCTGAGAAAGGCCTTTTTGCATTTCACTATAGAATCCATCCCTAGAGAAGATAATGAACATGCTGACTTGTGGAGCCGCCATGCCGTCAAGCGTGGAAGAGAAATTTGATTTCGAAAGGAAGGATCGGCGAAGACTTTGGCAAGAGGTATACTTCGTCCAAATCGAGGGACCCGAAGATTGGCGGACACCGATCACTGAATATCTGGGGAAGGGAATCCTTCCGCCAGAGAGAATGGAGGCTAAAAAATTGACAAGCAGGGCGGCACGATTCGTGATCCGCGAAGGAAAATTGTATAAAAAGGGTTTCCACTTCCTAGATCTGTTGTGTGTATCCAGCCGGGAAGGACATGTCATTGCGAAAGAATTGCATACGGGGATCTGTGCTCATCACCAAGGATAGAGGGCCCTGACTTCCAAAGTTTTGAGGTTGGGGTACTACTGGCCCACTATCAGAACAGATGTGCATAGTTTTGTGCGCAGTTGCGAGGCGTGTCAAAAGCATGGAAATGTGAAAAATGTGCCCGCCGAATCGCTTCAAAGCATCTATGGGGCATGCCCTTTCGCCTTATGGGGAATGGACATTCTGGGTCCCTTTCCCACGGCCCCTGGACAGCTGAAATATGTCCTAGTCTTGGTGGACTATTTCACCAAATGGGTAGAAGCGGAGGCGATGGGATTGATTACCGCGGAGAAGGTTAGAAAGTTCTTATGGAAAAACCTAGTGTGCCGGTTTGGGGTCCCTGAAGCCATCATCACGGACCATGGAACTCAGTTCGATTGCGAAAACATTAGAGATTTCTGTGAGGGTCTCGGAATAAAATTGAAATTCTCATCAGTGGCTCACCCACAAACGAATGGACAAGCAGAGACTACGAATCGTCAGATCTTGGAAGGTATCAGGAAGAAGCTAGGAAAAACCTCCAAAGGCCGATGGGCGGAACTCCTCCCACTGGTGCCCTGGTCATACCGGACCTCACCAAAAACTCCAACCAGGGAATCGCCATTTGCCTTGGTATTCGGGACGGATGCAGTCATCCCGGTCGAACGGCTGATCCCCTCTGCACGGGTTCTGGCCTACGAATCCAAGGCCAATAATGAGGCTCTAGAGGTTGAGATGCATCTTCGAGAAGAAAGGCGGATGATTGCAGAGATCAAGGCTCGAGAGTACAAAAAGAAAACACAAAAACACAGAGACCAGCATCTCCAAGAGCGACGATTTGACAAGGGAGACCTAGTCCTCCGTTTGGCCCTCGTAGGAGGAAAGCTGGACGCCAAATGGGAAGGGCCATATGTTGTTGTTGAATATGTTCATGTTGGAGCATACAAATTACAAACCCCCGAGGGTGTTGTTCTTCGGAAGACATGGAATGCGGAACAGTTGAAGAAGTACTATGTGTAATCTCTACGTTATGACGCTAGAGCTTGCTCCGCGTCGGTCGTCTGGTGGACGCATTGGGCTCCCAGATCAATACTTAGTCCTATGACGCTAGAGCTTGCTCCGCGTCGGTCGTCTGGTGGACGCATTGGGCTCCCAGATCAATACTTAGTCCTATGACGCTTGAGCTTGCTCCGCGTCGGACATCTGGTGGACGCATTGCGCTCCCAGATTAATACTTAGTCCTATGACGTTGGAGCTTGCTCCGCGTCGGACGTCTACTGGACGCATTGGGCCCCCAGATTAATACCTAGTCCTATGGCGCTGGAGCTTGGTCCGCGTCAGACATCTGTTGGACGCATTGGGCTCACAGATTAATACTTAGTCCTACGACGCTGGAGTTTGCTCCGCGTCGGACATCTGATGGACGCGTCGGGTCCAGGGACCCCGACTTCGTACCAAACCAAACCACAAAACATCGTTAAAAGTATAATTATTGAAATTCAAAAGGGGTAACCCCGAGATGCTGAAATAAAACAAAAGGTCCAGAAAGGCTAAACCAAGCAAAACAGGCAAGATAGTCCTAAGAAACACAGAATCAACCCTCGGAAGGAGGGAGGAACCCAGATTAACTCACGGAGTGTCCCGGGGTCGATCCGAAACCAAACGAGTCCGGTCAACACATAGACGAGTTCCTTTAGGCAAAGAACCCTCAGGATGAGGTTCTCGCCACTCAGCATCAACCTCATTTCCATCCGCAGACAAAATGTGAACCTCGAACCGTGCGTTCCCCTTGTGCAGAAAGGTGATGGCGGATCCTATATCAACACCATGCGTGCAAGCAAAGTGATTCCACCCCTGGCCCAAGAAAGGCACCCGGTAATCACCACGGTACACCGTCACGGGGAAGTCCTGGATGATCCTCGACGATAGCAGAACGCGCCCGGGGAGATCCGGGCCGTATTCAATTTCAAAACGGGAAGGCAGTCGCTGTTCAGATACATCAACTAAACAAATAAAGATAAGTTCGCTCGAGAAATATCAACAAAAACACTAAAACCACGATTACGACGTACCAAGCGGTACATCTGCTCTGGGAAGTCCAGGGAACGGAAAAAGGCCCAGGTCGTTTGGTTTGAGGAAGACATTTTCGATAGATCCTATTTGCAAAAATAAAAGGCTCAGGGAACCCCGATTTTAAAGAGGATCCTCGGGGGTCACGGGCCGCACAGGCGCCACCTCGGTAACCTGAAACACTGAAAAGGGACCCGGGCGAAACCCGAGGATGGTCAGGATACCACTGCCCTAGGCTAGGCATAACGGACAGATGTACCTCAGAAGGGACACCTCGTGCAGACCAAAGCCTGCCACCGTGAAAAGAAGTGACAAAAAAAAGAGAGAAAAAGCCCGTGATCCCCCTTTAAGCCATCAAAATTCGAAGAAAGATGGAAAAAGAAAGGGAAAAATCTTTTCTCTCAAATGGCGATTAGATCGAGGGCAAGGCTCTATTCCTTCTTAGGTATAAAACAAGCCTCGACGACCCAGGGGACAAAGCATCCCTTATCGGCGAGATAAATCCAAAGGCACCACCAAGGACGTTCTGTCGAGTTATCATGAGGGAGGAACAGCTTCAGACACTCCGACTTCCGCTCGTGTATGGCCTGATAGACGAGGACACGCAATCCCAAGCCAGGCTTTGGTCCCGCTCCAATCAAGAACATGAGGTGAAAGTGGAAAAGGATAACGATGGTCTTTTCTGGCTAGCCCAGGGGTGGCACCATTTCGTTCGGGCAAACCGAGTCACTGTAGGGTCAGCCCTGATTTTCACCTACATGGGGTACTCCATCTTCGAAGTCCACGTGATCAATCCCGACAACGGAGGAAATGTAAAAACAAGAGGTTTCTAAGTTAGTATCCCATGTAACATGTACCCTCTCTAACTTTAAATATTTCGGGCCCAAAGGAATCGAATCTTTGAAAAATAGTTGTTCCTGTAACCTCTGTTGAGTAATAAAAGATCCCCGTTTCTTGGTATAGTCGAAAGTCACGAAAACATGATCGCGTAACCAAAGACAGCCGTGAACACCTGCGGCCCATAACTATTGAAATAACCGCGAGCGGCATGAGGCCACCCTCTGAACTACTAAAGTAAAATGAATAGTTCCATACGAGGTTTCCGTGGTCGATCTAGACCCCAGTTACGAAGATCACCCTTCGCTTACCTTCAACAGTTCGAGAAAGAATCTTTCCTTGTCTGTTCTAAGAGAAACACTCATCATTCATTACCGCTCTAAATCACATCAATAATCATTCCAAACCACGAGCAGAGGCAACATTTTTCTGCGCCCCACATGTAACGATCTCGTCTTTTTCAAAAACACTGGAAGTATGTTCTAAATCCCTCCTGAACACGTGGATCCCATTCTACTAAAAGAAGAGAACGTGGGTTGCCTGGAACCCCCACGTATGATAAGGGCCATTAATTCCAAAAGCCACTTGGCCGTAGACAGTCCTAATGAATGAAGCACCGTAAAAAGAGAGAAAGAAAATGGCAATACCCGAACTCTTAAAGATTAGAAACACTCCCCTCGGAGGGAGTCCAACATGAGCTCCGAAAACACTCGTGCTTTCTACCGGTTCATCACCAAGGAGGAACACTTGCAGACGTTACAGCTGCCCCAAATATACGAGCAGCTCAGAGATGAAACACACCAGCTCATCTACCTTTGGTCAACCACTTGTCAGGATTTCGAAGTCGATGTTGAGAAGGACGCAGACGGGGCCTACTGGTTTACCGAAGTGTGGCCAGACTTTGTTTTTTCTAATCGAGTAGTCATGGGGTGCTCGCTCCTCTTTGTCTATGAAGGAGAGTCCCACTTTGAGGTATACGTGTCCTAACCAGATCCGACCCCTGATCGCCAAAAGAAGTTCGGCCCAGCAAGCACGGGCTCGCCCAAATCCCAGGCCCACTAGAAGCCCCCGAGAGCCCATAAGAGCATTAAGGCTTCAAAGCGTAAAAAGTGAACCCACGAGTCCCGATGTACTTGAGAATGAATAAAAGTTTTTCCTTTTACTTTTCTCTCTCGGTTAAAGAAGTAAGAGGTCAACAAAGTTGTTTTTCCTTTACTTACCCATTTTCCTTCCCTAGAGACTTGGGGAAAGGGCGATTATGAAAGATACTAGAACAGTGCGAATATTAAATGAAAGAATCAGACAAGTAAGGAAACAATGACCAACGGCTTTTCTATAAAAGCCAAAGACCAGATAATCCTCGTGAAACACTTTCTATCAGATAAATATAGACCAAAGAACTCCAGAGATAACATGGCAGCAGGTGGAGGCCGCTCAAGAGATTTCCTCCGATGGATCCAAAACGCTTCTTTCCTACAAAGAACGATAATGTTCCTCCAAACCTCTCCGATTAACTCTTAGTTTCTTACTCACCATTAATGTTTCCCTCCAAACAACTATAGCCTCTGCTAGCATTCTTCGAAGAGGAGTATGGGTTACCCGGTGTTGAAAGAATAATCCTAACCAATGGGCCTGGGAGGAGAGGCATACGCATCCTAATAGAGAGAGATGAAGCAGGGGTGCTCTAGCTCACCCAGGGATGGAGTGCTTTCACCAGATCAAGGAATGTCCACGTGGGAGGGGCCGTCATATTCAAATATCTGGGCGACTCGCGTTTCAAAGCCAGCTATGTTTCTTCGGGAGAAAACACCTCTGAAGGTGAAGATAGTGATGACACTTCCTAAGGAAAAAGTGCTATTTGCTAAACGCTTAGGTTGTCAAAAAAGGAAGCCTGTATAAATAAAAATATTGAATGAAAAACGTAAGACGCCCAGGTGGCGAGGTTTCCAAATCTTTTGTCATCTAAAAAGATACCGAAAGAAATACTATTAATGAGCATCGCAAACTGAGCTCCTTGGCACAGACCATCCGCGAAACATAGGGCAAAACCCAATCCAAAAAAACCACGAACTGAGTTTTCTAGCACGGACCTTCCGCAAAAAACGAAACCAAACACAATCCGGAATCAGACACCTAACAGAGTATCAAAGGTTGTTCAAACCACAAGGACCACCCGAGGTGGTGGGAACTAAAGTTTACAATCCATCGCCAGTAAAATCTACGTTGTCATCATCTACCAGGCCCCAATCTTCCCGATCTTCACTGGGGGAGAATGGCTGAAGAGGAACACCCGGGGCCTCCGCGGATTTCTTCACACTCTGATGTATCCCGACTTTCATCCCTATGTAGAAGCAATCTCTGTACCGGTCTTGGATGAACTCTTGCCCAGCCTCTTCGTTCAGCCACTCAAGAACCGCGCTTTTCATAAATTCCAAACCATTCGGAGTCTTCAACCAATCGTCCACTAACTTGGTACGATTTTGCAGAACGTCCAACCAAGACAGAACGATATCACCGTCCGTACGGGACTGATATCGTTCCAACTCAATTGTACGACGGTTGGCCTCCACGACTGCCTTACTCCTCGCCTCGTTCGCCGTCAGCAGCTGTTCTTCCAACTCCTTTTTCTGGGCCTCAAACTCCTTCTTCTGGGCTTCAGAGTCAGTTTGCAGGGTGGCCATTGCCTATTTGGAAGACTCAAGTTGGGCGCGCAGCGTCTCCACATCCTCCGCCAGCTTGCTACTTTTTGCCTTCTCAGCTGATATGATCTCATCTTTTTCCGTCACCCGAGAACGAAGAGACTCAACTTCTTTCCTCGGTGTCTCAGCCTCCGAGAGCTTCTCTTCCAACTGCTCCAGCTTTCCTTCTAGGTCATGAGAATGTTGGCCCAAGCGAAGATATCGACCCCAGCCGCTATGAGTGAAAACATGGCCCTAGCAACAAAAGCATTGTGAGGATTAAGACCACATCCAAGAGTTAAGTGGATAAGAGATATAATACACGATTCACTTACCCACTTGCACCAGCGCTCCTGTTCTAATGTAAATTGCTCATCAGTAAGACGGTCCAAGTATCGTAGCTCCGCCTTCCCGAGTTCTGGCGGAAAAGCCAACTGTTCAAAAGTATCGGAGTCGAAACCGGGCATCCGGTACGCGGGCCGACCATTGGCGTCCACGTGAAAAACTGGCACATCCCAGCTCACACCTTCCCACGCCGGGTATGAACGCAGTTTCTTTTTCTTCGGCGACGGTTTGGAAGTTCCCGCCTCACCAGGGGAGACGACTTGATGCTCTGTAGGGGCGACAAGAGTTAAGGACTTGGCCCACATGACTGGAGAAGAATCAATCAGGATAATAGAAGGCTCAGGCTCCACCGGAGCGACGGGGGAAGAGGAAGTCACAGCAACAGCTTTTTCTTTCACCACCGCTTTTCCTTTGGATTTTGGGGCTGAAGTCTTGGGGCGTTTCAGGGCTCTCGTCACGTCAGTTGGAATTTTCCTCTTAGTAGAAGAAGGGGGGCCGAAGACATCTTAGCCGCGTCCACCATGGCCTTCAGCTCCGCAGCACCTAGAAAAAACCACAAAGAAATCAAAGACGATTAGAATCCAAATCGAGAAAATACCTTGGATAAGACAAAAGCAAGGGCACCCCCCCCCCCCCCCCCCCGAAATGGGCTACAACCTATGCGCAGATGAGGAAGACTCAAGCCAGCCATCTCCAGTCGCAAGGGGGAAATCATGTCTTTCCATGAAGGTTTTGTCTCAACAGCAAACTTCTGCTCGATCTCCTTAAGGTCAGAAACAACCTTTCTTTTCATCCGCGAATACAAACGCGGTTCTGTATGAAACTCTAAAATCTTACGCGAGGGATCTCGGACCAAAAACCACTTATGCCGCCATTCCGGCTTGCTGGTGTTCCGGTCCACAATAGGGACGCTGAGTTTAGCTTGGTAAAGACTTTTGTGGATACCCCCATGACCCAAGGTGAGCATATTGCTCAAGAGTCCCAGAGAAGGCTGGACCCCGATCTCCAGACAACGCATCACAAAAGAAGTCAAGAAGAGCCAGCTGTTCGGGACCAATTGGGCGGGGCTCAAGCCACATGCTTTCAGATAACGTTTAAACAAATTAGGTAGAGGGAGCCGAAACCCTTGGACCAAGCTCTCAATATACACCACTAGACAACCGGGGTAGGCATCCAGGCTTCCTCCCCCCTCGGCCGGTAGACACAACACAACTCCCTCTGGCCAAGGAAAGACACGGCCGATTACGTTCAGATCCTCCAAAGTCGTGAACGTTCCCCCACCACGGCTCTGGGCGTTCGGCGGAGCTATGGGAATCATCCGCTGAGGTAGAACCACAGGTGTCGGACCCGCGGAAGAAGGCATAAAATTCCCCCTGAAAGGACAAGTTACTAATACTTTCTCGTTATACAGAATCGGACGAAAGTCCCCCAACACAGACGACGAGCAGCGTTCTTTTGGCATGAAGACAGGGCCTGAGAGCAAGTCAGTATGCGAATCCCATTCTTTGTAAGAGTGCTGAGATTTAGGCGACTCCAGTATTGAGTCGGATCCCGATGATGAAGCCCCGTCACCCGACCGCAAGGACGCAGAATCAGCAGGAGAGGACTCGTCATCGCGCGCGCGACCCGGGGAAGTATAAAAGGAGGGATCCTCGAGATCCTTGGGTTGCCGAAAAGTGACGTTTTCGGGAACCTCTATCTCACCCATCAAGAGTTTTCCCCCAGAACGTCTGGAAGACGGAGGCCTGGTCAAAGCTTGCACACTACCTGAACTACTTGGGGAGGTTGACATGATGAAGATAGCCGAACCGGGTAAGAGAGAAGTAGCAAGGAAGAAATAGGCCTAAGGACCAGTGGTAGCCAAAGTATGCCCAGACGATTGCCCGTACACCAACCACGGCCCGAAGAGAAGAAAGGGGGGAAAAGAAGACTAAAATCAAAACAAAAACTAAGACGCGGAGAGAAAAGAAAATAAAGTTAAAATTTACCTCGAAGATGTCCGAAATGAAGAGCTGTAAAAAACGGAGAACGGTAAAAATAAAAGAGGAATCAGAGCCCCTATTTATAGGCACCGTGATCCATGGCATTTCACCTCTTATCTCAGGCCATGTGTCAAAAGCACGGACCACGTCAATCAAACGAATGGGCCGAAAATTACCAGCCCATAAAGCCCACCTGGGCCCAAGGAAGCCCATTATTCCTCTCTTCCTCACCTCTTCGCCCTAAAAGAACAACAAATCATGAAGGAGGTTTTCGAATCGCGGAAAAACCTATCCGGTTCCCCCACGGCCCGAGGAGTTGTGATGACGCCCAAAAGATAACGAAATTAAAAAAACAATTAAAGAGGGCTCAAAAGGTTAGCGGAAATAGACCCCAAAGAACAAGCACAACAACCAATGATCCGCGGACGAGGAAGGCATGCACAAATGGGATAGGTGGCACACAAAGGGACAGGTGGTGCACATTCCCCCCATCCACGTGCATCTCCTCTCCTAGACACGTGGCGATGCAACTTCGACAAATGGCCGAAAGAGGGGAACTTCTCCCTCATTTGATAGACGAGGAGATGTACTATAAAAGGCAGAAAGGGGGCTAAAGAAAAGGACTTTTTGGAAAACAAGAGAGGAGACGCTAACTTCAGAGGGGATTAAGAGGGAAATAGCCACGCCAAGGCTCTCACCCTGACTTATTTTCCAATCACCTGTTCGCGGATGCCTTAAGAGAGAGGAACGACAGCTAAACCGGGACAGGTATTCAAACATCAGTCCAATTGGAGCAAGGGAGCGCATGGATTTATTTCACCCTCAATTTCTACTGCATTGGACGAGCGTATCTCCTTTACCATTGGGTCATTTGATGAACCCGGATAAGTAAAGATGCGAGTCTCTTCAAAAGACTCGACGGCTCCGGCCATGGGATCCCCATAAATTATGAGGATCCCGGGTAGCGGGTAAGACCGTCATTATTTCCTCTAGGGTAAAGCGGCTCAGGTAAAGGTCTTTTTCCCTTTCTTTATCACTCTGACCGGGTGATAGATCGGGGGGGAAGATGGCTTCAAGTAAACCCGTATTACCCACATTCCATAAGAGGAAATCCAGAGCATACCCCCCCATGGGGATGTGGGGGGGGGCGATATATGTTTTCTTTTTCGGTTTCGTAAGTTTTCCATTTGGTGACAACAATCATCTCTTAATGACGTACTATACTTAACATTTTAGGGTTTAAGGCCTTGGTCCTAAACCCGAAAGACTTAACCCTAAACCCTAAACCATATTGTACATCACATGTTCTTTTGGCTTCGCATTAGCCGCTTTAGGGGTTGTGATTCCCTAATCATAGAGTTTTCTTTTTGGTTACAAGTTTATATGACCTTATTTTAATAGTGATTACAATATTTTTGTCCCTTTTTTTATAGTGATTACAGGGTCTATGACCCTGTTTTAACAGTGGTTACAACGTCTATGTCCATCTTACCCATTCATATATTAGAGGAAAACTGTCACCACATGAATATCGCTTTCTCATTAGCCCCTATAGGGTTTGTGCTTCCCTTGTCCTATGGGTTTCCTTTGATTATAGTGTATATGACCCTTTTTTCATAGTGGTGACAGTATAATGGCCCTGTTTTTATTTTGGTTACAGCGTCTAATAACATTGGACCATTCTTTCCATTGCTATACTAGTGGTGACAGCACTTTATACACTTGTGGTGATACTGTTTTTATGGTGATGACATCACTAATAACACTTTCATTTGTCCTACCTAGGGTTTTCCTTTGTCCTAGAGTTTTTGGCCTTTACCATATGGTTTAGGGTCTTAGCCATATTTCTTCGGTGACAGTAGTGATTATTACATTTTGTTTTTACGAGACTACTGTCACCACCCTTATTAGTCGTGACATTGGTGGTAATATTGTTGGTGACACTTTTTCCATTGCATTTTGTATTATAAAATTAGAAAATAATAAGGAAATTGATTTCGTATGAGTTGCGAGTGGCCATGTGAACAAGATTACATAAAATATTACTAACTAGTAGCTACAGATAACTAAAAAAATGAACACAGCTTGCAAATATATCCTTAATTAATTGTATTGGTATGTGTAGGACTACCACATCATTATTTTGTAGGATGAATAAGTTAGTTGCAATTAATTGCCCTCTACAAAAGTTACCAACACATTGGCGGAAAGTTTTGTGTTCATGTAACACTCCATAAACACCAACACTAGTTACCACACACAGCCCTTTGGTGCCTACTTCTCATCACGTGGGACCAATGGGTTTAACTGATGGGCCTTGCGACTCCGCTTCGAACACACACAATCCTTTGGTGCTTCCTGATCCCGACTTCTTCTAATTGCAGATCTTTCCCATGTAAGCTTAGGTTACAAAGATTCTTCATTCTCTTCAGCACAAGAAATGGTATTCAAATGGTACTCAAATATATGGCAGATGCTCAGATTGAATTATCATAGTCTTTCTCTGACCAGTTCAAGCTCCAATTGAGCAACTCTATTCTCCTCTTTTTTTTCTTTGTTCAAATTGAGTCATTTATTCAACAAAATTACAGATCCACAAACACAAATCTAACAATAAATACAAAACAAAGATTAAAGCCATATAATACAGCAAATAAACCACTCAGAATAGAACAAATTGGCATGAAGATTATGAAGCCACAGAAAGTAGTACTACTATATCTCACTCATTCAGATTCATCTAGCTTAAGGGTTTGGTTCTAAGAAGAGGAATCAGGAAAAACTTTCTATCAGATCTGCTGACAGCAAGACGGCGTCAGACGATTGAATTGAGTAGTCAGACTTCTCAATTACCTAAAATTGAACCTCCATAGACACACATGTCGGTGGAGGTGAGTCAGGTGACCATCGTTAATTTCAAATCGAAAAGAAATCAAACTGAAAGCATCAGTTCACCACCGAAGGTCGAGAGTCGAGGTCAATTTTAGATCGGAAAAGGATAAATAGACTCGTCCAGGTCTTCGTTCAGTACTGCCATCAGAAAAGGATGAATTAAGTCATTGAGGTGTTCATTTAGTGCCAGGCCCGTGCAAATAAGGTGTTCAGGTGGTTCGATGGAACAGAACCCCAAAATTTTTGAGGCCCAATACCTTTTAAAATTTGTTATATAAAATTTATGTTTCACTTTGAGTTCAAATTGTAGTTTGTGTCCGGGTGGTAATTGGAGCGCAGAGACCGCACCCATGTTTCAACTGTCGCGTGTTCGATTCCACATCCCCCTGCATTTTAAATCGAAAATAAAAGTTTTTTAACCTTTTCACACGTTTTTTATGAGTTAAAAGTATATAAAATATCCACTTTTTTATTTATCTTTTTTAATAATTACAAAATGATTAGGTCGTGTATTTTTGAACAAATGAGGTATTTAAGGTTTTCAAACAATTATATAAAATATTTTTGTGCATATAAGTCTTCTTCTTATTACATTTTGTGCATATAAAACATGGCAGAGCCCACACAGTTTGCTCTCCATGCATGTTTTACTATATTCCTTAAATCTTTTCGTTTCAGCCACATGTTTTCATATTTAAAGGGAGCTGGCCTTGTCTGGGATCCTAGCTGAAGGTCTATGGTTATCGGGCAATGATCTGAAGTAGAGAATGCATGATGCATTACTCGAATGGACAGGCATTTTTCAATCACCCCATTTTGTACTAACACTCTATCTAGTCTTTCTAGAGTGTTGTCTTCACTGACTTCTTTTTCCTCCACGTAAATCTATTCCGTATGAATGGGATGTCGAATAGTTCTCCCCTTTCTTTAATGTCAGACAGCCTACGGAATCTAGACATTGAAGGTTTTGCTCCTCCTTGTTTGTCACTCCTTTCAGCTATCTCATTAAGATCCCCCATTAAAATGCATGGAATTGAAGATTCTACTATCATTTCGCACATCTCATCCCAGAACTAAGTTTTGTCTCTTTCTTGGGTTGGGCCATAAGCCATGAAAATTCTGCATTTGAAGTTTACTTCATAATTTACATACTCTAAGCAAATGAGTCTTTCCCTCGTCGTCACTACAGAAATTGATTCTTGGGTCATATGATGAGCTTTCCATAATACTCCTATCCCTCCTGATTTTCCTCTAGCTGGGATCCAACAAGCCGAGTCGAATCCCGCATTCTTCCATAATTACTTAGCAGGAATACTTTCAGATTTTGTTTCCATTATAGCCAAGAGTTGGATATTCTAGATTTTACAGAACGTGTTGATTTCGGCCCAGAAGTTAGGCCGGCCAAACCCACGGACATTCCACGAACCTATTTTCATGAGCCACCCCTTGTAAACTTTCCCTAGAAATGTTTTGCCATCCAAACCGATCTGGAGTGGAAGTGCGTTTTAGGCATCTAAACAAAGACAAAGAAGAAATTTGGGTTTGAGTTGTAACTGCTTTTGTTACTCTAGTTATTCTCAGCACAACACAAGGGAGATTTGCATCCCTAATTCCAGATTTAGACATAGGCCAACACACCATTTGTTGTAAGAACTTAGCCAAACGAGTTTGTACTAATCGGAGCTACTTGGTATTCTAGTCTATCCTTCATTGATCTATTTGGCAGATACTTTAAACATTTTTTTAATACGAGTAGCGCTGGTCAAGACACTTAATTCATCGATAATAACTAGCATGCTGCTTCTCTAAATGTTTCGCACAACATTACTTTGTTTAGGCACATATTTGCAATGCCCTTCTGTTTGGTCATCACCTATCCTACTATCATAATTGTTACCATGAGAGAGATAAAGATACACCCTAAACACCTTAGCTTTCTTAATAAACCATTTACACATCCGATTGCATCTTGCTACATATACTCCGATACTACCATAATAAACTTTCTGAGATTCACATACTACATTTACATTAGCCAGAATCAACATACGACTAGAACTAGAGACACACCACATGTTCACACCATCATAGACAGTGCTAGCAAAAAGTTTTATTCCTTTCAACCTGGTGCAACCACACCGCAGCCAGAGAGCATAACCGGAAGATCTTGAAACTTGCACAAAAGAGGGGATGATCAGTTCTTCATAGTTCTCAGTATCCCACCACCCTAGGATACCGAGAAGCAAACTCCTTGAAGTTTCACACATCATTCTTACCCCTTTTACTGCCTCCACCCATCAGCTTGGAGCAGGCAAACTCATCTTCCTCAATCCCGAGCTTCCGCTTGCCAGACTCAGACTTGACAGCCCCCTCAACCCCTTAGTGCTCAAACCTCAAAGCCAGAGGAGAAGGAGAGGGAGAAACTAGAGGGTTAAAGTAGGCAGATAGGAGACAATTAGGGTTGTAGAGGTTGGGTAAAGTAAATTCAGAAGAAGCAGGAATGTTACCCAACATCAGATCAAAATTTTCTTGTGTGAAATCAGCAGGGATGCTGCTAGATATATTTCCACCATCATAGTCTCCTTCAACTTCAAGCATCTCTTCATCGTCGGCTTCATAGTACTCGGGATCTTGAAAATCAGCCTCGATAGGATGAGGATTTGCATCATCTGGGTGCTCAGCAAAAGAGGCTTCAGCATCGCTCTCTTGGTAGTCGTCAACAACTTCGTATTCCTCAATCTCAGGGACAGGTAAAAGAGCTTCCACAACAACAGACTCAGTAAAAGAAACGATAGAGTTCTCTCCAGTAGCAGAGGAGGAGTCATTCGAGGATGAGTCCGAAACCAGTTTAACATTCTTGCCAAAGCTTTTCCACAGGTCTTCCTTAGAGTGCCCAAAGGAAGGACGAGGGAGAGACCTCGGCTTCCTTGCAACATTAACCCACTCTCCTCCATCATTGGATTGCCCCCCTGAGTTGTCGGCCATGGGAGCATCCTCAGATCCAGGCCCCATGATTCCACTTCCTCCAGAGCTACACACTCTCCTACCTGGGCAATTCTCAAACAAGTGATTAGCGCCTCCACAGCTACCACATCCTTCCGGAAAATCTTCAAACCACACTGGGTAGGATTCCAGTTCTCCCAACTCATTAGGCACCAAGACACTTTTGTTGGGAATTTTGGTCAGGTCTGCACAGACACAGACCCTAGGATAGCGGAGCCTTGCTCCATTAGGGTTAAAAGCAGCCACTCTAATAACAGTCCCAATCTAATTCCTCTCAACAATAGCTTTAAGTAGGGAATCACTTACATAGTTAGTGGGTAGCCCAGGAAAACGAACGCACATATCAAGCTTTGACACCGACTCGGAAAAGGGATTAAAGTCCTACCTCCATGGTCGAAACAGCAGGAGCTGTCCGAGCACATGGAAGGGCCTCTCCTCCCAAACCTTGTCTTTGTCTTCCTTGAGATCGAACCTCAGCTCGAACCAGTTGTTGGCAAGGGTAAACAATTGGAACCCCGCCGACAGGAATTTCCAATCTATCTTGATTTTCCTCCTAATCTCCTTGGCCTTAATACGATTCCCTATGACGGTGGTGAACAAAGACGTGTTGTTCAGAGTAGAGATATTCGCCTGAACATCTGCCTGGATATCCTTCAGCATCTGTACATCAATCTTTGCTTTTCTCAGCTGCTTTTCAAGGTTTTTTTGTGAGACCTTTGGCTCCCCTACTGGAGGAACCGAAGTCCCTTCCGAGGCAAAGCCAAAGATTTGGTTTTTTTTTCCCCATTCGGGTGTTTGTTAGTGGATAACCGAAAGAGTCGGCATCCATAGGTTTTTTCCCTTTATCCGAGGAGGACACCGCCATGGTGACAAGAGAAACAAAATAGGAGTTAGTGCAACGAAGCAAAAGAAGAATTTGACAGAGTAGAGGATGTGAAAGGGTGTGAGGAGATTCCACACACCCATGTTTCTTTATAAAGATTTGAAGGAGAGAGAGAGAGAGGATGATCAGAACCGCTGACCTTCCGAGCACCGTACGAAACCTTCGAAAACTTGCAGCAGAGGTGCACACGAGCACTCACATCTCCGAACGTACGAAGATGACAAACAAACTTGGGCCGTGATGTCTATTAAAATAGCCATGTTGAAATGCACAGTTTAGCTTCATATTCTATACACTTTGCATATTTCGGGTTGGGAATATGTCAAATTTATGTAGTATATGCTTATTTGTAAGAAATGGAGATCTACATAAGTTTTGGTTTAATATTGTAGAATATGGAGCCATTTCGGGAGAAAACCAAGAAGCAAAGACGGAGGCTGAAGATTACTCGATATCGACTTCATATCGTCGATATCGACAAACAATATCCGGACACACCCTGATCGAGGAGCACCATGTCGAGAACCCGAGGAACAAAGTAACCCGACTCCAGGACACTACTCGATATCGAGTAAAGTTACTCGATATCGACAAAGCTGAAGATCATGCCCGGAGTCGACGAAGAAGCCTGATTGAGGAGCCGCGGAGTGCTACTCGACTTGACCAGACAGCCGGACACTGAGCAACACCAGTCCTCGATATCGAGGAAAGTTATCGATATCGACAAACCTGAAGTCACATGTCCGAGCAATGTCGAAGAGAGTTGTTCGACCAAGCCAAGCCAGCCAAGTCGATGGAGCCACCTTACTCGATATCGAGGAAACTTCTCGATATCGACAACACCAGAAGCGCGCACCTGAGCTAGTCCGAGGAGGAGCTACTTGACCATGCCGCTGAATCTGAAGTCGATGACCACCTTACTCGATATCGAGTAAATTACTCGATATCGAGGAGATCTATCCGGAAGCCGCGTACGCGGCTTGAGCTGTCCTACACGGTTTTGGATTCCTTGGGGCCGAAGTTGTCCGAGTCTATCCGTGTCTGATGTCTCCAAAGTAGCCATGTTTTTATGCATATTTTAGTTCCATATTCTTTATATTTTGCATATTTCGGGTTGGGAATATGTCAAATTTATGTATATATGCTTATGTGTTAGAAATGGAGATCTACATAAGTTTCTGTTTAATATTGCAGAATATGGAAACATTTCGGGAGAAAACCAAGGAGCGAAGACGGAAGCAGCAAGTCTACTCGATCTCGACTAAGGTCTCATCGAGATCGACAAGTGCCAAACCCCCATTCCCTGAGCCATGTCGAGGAGATACTGCTCGACAACACCAGGCCAAGATCTACTCGAGATCGACAAGACCTTGTCGAGATCGAGGAAGCCCAGAAGCCTGTGTCCGAGCATATCGACAAGAGGCCACTCGACAACACCAAGCTGGCCAAGTCGATGATCCGTTGCTGTCGAGATCGAGGAGCGTCATCGAAGTCGACAAGCCCACATCCGAGCATGTCGAGAAGGGTTGCTCGGCAACCTCGGAAGACCAAGTCGAGAACACACCACTCGTCGAGATCGAGGAGCTCTCCTCGAGATCGACTAAGGCCAGAGTCATGACCGAGCCACATCGAGGACCTGCTAGCCGAGACGACGAGCCAAGCCAGTCGACCATAATCCTACTCGAGATCGACTAGACTTTTGTTGAGATCGAGTAGACCTCCAGAGCCGCGTTACTCGGTTTAACCAATTCTACTCGACTTGGGGTTGCATGGGCGCGAAGACTGCCGATTCTTTCCGAATTTATTAAGATATATCATGAAGAAGAGAGTTTTATCCACTTGAAGACTATTTAGATATAATTCCCTATTTTAGATTCAATTTCTTTATAACTTTTATTTATCTTTAAAGTTGTAGATATAGTTTTAGATATGGATATAGATATTCTATCCTTGACTAGCAAGGTTTAGAAGCCTATAAATAAAGCCCATGGGGCTGGTTTTTCATTCATTCAATCACAGTTCAATTTCAGTTAGAGACAAGTAGTTCCAAAGAGAAGTTTTAGGAGTTCGAAGGTTTTAGGGTTTTGGCGTTCAACGAGAGTTGGATCGCCGGGATTGTAAAGTCTTTGAATTTAGTTTAATGCAAGTTATATCCTTTTAATCAATGTCTGAGTTTGCGATGAAGCACGAGTAGTCAACCCACTTCTAGGGTTGGGGCGAGCCCGATGATAGCCCTGCATAATTGAGGTAAAAATTTTACCTTTATCATGTTTTGAGTATCTCCTTCTTGTTTATGTGTTTATTACCCATCTAATGGAGATCCATGCCAACAACTTGGATTGTAAACATAAAATCAGTAGAGACAATTAGGGTTTCTTGAAAGAGTTGTCTAATTGTTGGAAAAGGCGAAAGCTTGTCCTTGATGCAATTCACATGTTTGACCTTTATCAAGTTTTGAGCATCTCCTACTTGTTTATGTGTTTATTACCCATCTAATGGAGATCCATGCCAACAACTTGGATTGTAAACATAAAATCAGTAGAGACAATTAGGGTTTCTTGAAAGAGTTGTCTAATTGTTGGAAAAGGCGAAAGCTTGTCCTTGATGCAATTCACATGATTATCTGTTTATCTCTGCCTTATGCATGTTTGGTTATCTTTGTTGCAAACCCCAATCTTGGAAGTCCTTTTTATACAGTTTTAGTTCATAATCCCAAATCCTTTGCATTTATTTTCTTTCGTTTTTATCCTCTGTCTACTCGAGATCGAATAGCACTACTCGATCTCGACTACTGATCCTCGACCCAGAGTCGCCGTAGCTTATTCGTGCAGGAAATCGACAAAGCCAATCCGAAGTCGACAAGGACTGTACTCGATATCGAGTAGCCCCTCGTCGATATCGAGTAGCCTGTGCCGAGTTGCTGCTGCCGTGTTCGACTGTCCGATCTTCTGTCGACTACCCTAGTCGAGATCGAGGACCCTGTTGTCGACTTCTGACCGTGAGATTCCAACGCTGCCTAGGATCCGCTGACACGCTTCCTCGTGGATCGATCCTGACTTCCCGCTGCTACATCAGGAGGAGGTCTTGTAATTATTTGCAAGGGACGGAATCTGGTTTGCTGTGATTTATTTATATTTATTATTGCAAGTCTCGATTTCCTCCTAACAACAAATTGGCGCCGTTGCCGGGGAAGCTATCATTCGCGCCTTAGGTAGTTGAATCTCACATCTACTCTGTGTTACTTTTCAGGTATATGCGCCGTTCTGGTCAACCACCTGAGTTTGATGGCTTAGACAACCCAGAACGCCTTATACAAGCCCACGCTAAACTGAAAAGAGCCATGGCCGCCGCTGAAACACAAGAACAGCTGATTGCCAGACTTACAAGGGAGCTAGCCACTAGAGATGCTGCTATCGCCACTAAAGATGCTGCTATCGCCGCTGAGAAAGCAGCAAGGGAGCAAGCAGAAGCTGAGCTTGCCCAATATCCAACTACAGCAGAGGATTATATGCATCCAACTCTCGTCGTGCCTGAATCGGCGATCCTTATCCCTGAAAACTCCTTTGAAATTCGCACTCAGTTTCTTATAGAACTTAAAAACAATGCTTTTTATGGAAGATTTAATGAGTGTCCTCTTGAGCATATTACCAATTTTCATGACATGTGTTGTACTCTTGCTGAAGGTACAACTCTGGAATATGTCAAGATGAAGGCTTTCCGCTGGTCTCTCTCTAGGTCTGCACTGAAATGGCTCGAAGGACTGAAACCAAGATCACTCACAACATGGGCCCAAGTAGAGCAAGAGTTTCTGAATAAATTCTTCCCACCTGCCAAGACAGCACTTCTTCGCCAGAAAATCACCGCCTTCAAACAGAAGCAAGGGGAACCGCTGGCAAGGGCATGGGAACGCTACAAAGAACTGCTGCGATCTTGCCCTACTCATGGACAGCCACCCTACGTCATTCAAGAGATCTTCTTCAACTCTCTTGATCAAGTCACCAAGGACAGAATCAACCAGTATACTCGCTATAAGTATCTGACGATGCCGCCAGTTGACGCATGGGGTGTGCTAGACAAGCTCACTAATTATGACAACAAATATGGGTCTACTACAAACTATGAGGAGAACTCCTATGCCAGGCCAGCACCATCTATGCCACTCTATGAGCCAGCAAAGGAGATTGACCCAGATGTCAGGGAGCAGTTCTACAGAGACCAGAATCGCAAGCTCCTCAAGCAAGTCAAATATCTATCTGTCAATCAGCCTTGCATCGAATGCGGATCACAGAGGCACACCACTACTGAGTGCCCACACACTGAGCAAGTCAGAATGGCAGAGACACATGAGGAAGCAGCCTACGCTGGGGGTCCAAATCGCTACATGGGAGATCAAAGGTTCTATCAACCTCAGTGGAACCAAGGTCCTCCTAGGAATCCCCCACCCTACAGAGCTCTAGGACATCCAGAAAGGGATCAAAAGAAGGATGATCTGCAGCTAATCCTTGAGGAGATGCGTTGGAATCATGCACAGAACCTACAGGCTACAAACACCATCAACAATCAGCTCCAGAACTTCAACACAAAATTTGGAGAGCTAGACATCTGGAAGAAAGGCATTGAGACCCAGATGGGACAAATCGCTGCGCAGATCCCACGACCTTCCGGACAGCTCCCTGGGCAAACAGAACCAAATCCTAAAGGGAAGACCGGACACGTCGCAACTATCAAACTCAGGAGTGGGCATCAGTTACACGAGCCAGAGGTAGGGAAACAGCAAAGCAAAGCAGAGCAGCAACTCGATGCAGAGCAGACCCAACTCGACCTCGAGGAGCCTGTACTCGATCTCGACAAGACCCTACTCGACACAGACCAGAAGCTGAGCTCGGGATTCCACTGCGAAGCCTAGCAACTCGAGGTCGACAACCCAAGTCGAGATCGACAAGCCTCTGGTCGAGATCGACAAGCCTCTGGTCGAGATCGACAAGCCTCTGGTCGAGATCGACAAGCCTCTGGTCGAGATCGACAAGCCTCTGGTCGAGATCGAGGAGCAGCATCTCTCCGACGTCGACGACTCTGCAACACCTTCGACAACTGATCTGGCTCCAAAACAGGAAAAGCCCCTGCCTTTCCCTTCAAAAGCTCAGAAAGATCCCACGGCAGGTAGGTTTACCAGGTTTGTTAATATGCTGCAAGAACTGAATGTTTCTATTCCTTTTACAGAAGCCCTGCAAGAGATGCCTGGATATGTCAAATTTCTAAAGGAAATCCTGAGCAAAAAGCGATCTATCTCAGAGATCGCAGGCGAATGCAAAGTACTCCACTTCCCTGAAAAGAGACCTGACCCTGGTAAGTTTTCTGTTACTGTGGGTTTTGGACAATATAAATATGATTCTCTGTGCGATTTGGGAGCAAGTGTGAGCATCATGCCTCTATCAATCTGGCGGAAGGTAAAAATAGGATGCATAGAACCTGTGGATACCAAACTATACATGGCGAACAATACAGTGGTCATCCCTACAGGTATAGTTGAGAACGTCCCTGTCCAGGTTGGTAAATTCTTTGTCTCAGCAGATTTCCTTATCATTGACTGTGCTGAAGATCCTACTAGCCCTATTATTCTTGGTAGACCGTTCTTAGCTACTGCAGATGCCAAAATAAGTGTCAAGAATAGATCGCTCACCTTCACCATAGGCGATGAGGTTTTGGATTTCTCTTTTGGCCCTGCAAAAGAGGAAATTTCATGGCTGGAGGTGAAAAGCATCAGCAATCACGGGACCAAGCAAACGGCGGAGGAAGGAGCCAACACTGTACTCGAGATCGACAAAGCCAACTCGATCTCGACAAGGCTTCTACTCGATCTCGACAAGCCTTTGTCGATGTCGACTACCACTGCTGAACCAGAGACTTGCCAAGAGCCTAAGTATGGGGTCCCTGTACTCGAGGTCGACCAGCTGTACTCGATCTCGACTAGCCCCAAGCCCAATGTTTCCTGTTTTGGGTCCGAAAAGGTAAGTTCAGGTATGAATTCTACTCCCCCTCAGTCCATAAAGAAATTTTTCAATAAATTAAGGGGAGGTAAGACCCAGTGGCAAGAAAATCTGCGAAAGCTAAGGGCTGGAAGGAAGAGAAAGAAAGAGAAAAGAGATGATGCAAGAAACCACCTATCGGCTGAGCTGGCATACTACCACCAGGACCTAGATGATCCAGGAGAAGGGCCAAGCATGAGCAGGCCCCACAATAATGGTCCTTGAGCGCAAACAGAGAAGTCGGCCTAGCGACTCTAAAATCTAGAGCATGTATATAAACTTTATGAATTTTTGGGACTTTTGAACTTTTTAGTTTTTGGTTTTTATTTTTGTTTTTGGTTTTATGTCTTTTAGAATAGTTCATGTGGATAGTCTTGTTTCTTGTGCAATCTCACACTTTTAGGTCGGCAAGCATATAAGAATCGCGAAAAGTGGAATAAAGAAGTCCCTGAAAACAGTCAGAATCGACGAAGGCCAAGTCGATTACGACAAGGAGGAGAAGTCCAGAAGTACTCGACCTCGAGTAGACGTACTCGACATCGACGAGCCAAGACACTCCTCGACTTCAGAAACCACTGGACACAGATAAGCTACTCGAGATCGAGTAACATGTACTCGAGATCGATGAGCAACCTACTCGACATACACTGATTCGCCTTCCTCGATGTGTTATCTGTGAGTTCCTTCCTTTACTCTTATTTTTATTTGATTTTATATAGTGGGGACACTATAAATTTTAAGTATGGGGTGGGGGAATGGCTCATTATCATTACCATATGTGTTAGTCTTGCTTTTGGTTTCACATGGTGAAATTTTAATTTTTATGTTATGCATTCATGTTTAAATTTTATGTTTTTTTTTAAATCTTTTGTCATAATTTAGTCTTGATTTTTGCATAAAAAAGAAAAAAAAAAATTATGCATGTTTAAATTTTGCATTGCTTTAGTTTTATACCCTAACTTAGATGTCCTATGATGATAAATAATGACTGACTTGATCATATAAATCCTATGGCATGTTTGGAAGGTTTAGCCTAAGTCCTCAAAATGGTTTTTATTTGGATTGTGAACTTGTGATGAAATTGAGCACATATGATCCTAAGCTAAAGGTAAAATTCCAACAAAAATTGTCCCAGTGAGAATTTTGGCCTGATAGGGAGAACATTAAAAATCCTTCTGCTTTCTTGAGTGTATTTACTCTTCCTATGCATCTCTAAATATTGTGATAGTTATTCAAAACCAATGCATTTATATGTTTATGTTGATGAGAATTAAATGATGGAGGGACCTTTTAAGCCAATTTTATCCTCTCTTTACCTACCCTACATTATCCCTGCTTAAAGCCAGAACATTAGCCTGAGACTTTTTTTGTAAACTCCACAAAATATCCTTAGCCAAATTGAGCCTGACCCCCATTTGGGAATTAAGACTTAGAGTTGGTTGGAATGATGATTTGTGGAAAGAATGAGCTTATGTTGCCTTTCAAGGAGGATCGTGGAAATTATTGAGATATGGGTTGGTTGTATATTTTTATCTTGCTAGGCATATTATGTAAAAGGATTTTTGGCTCACATTATAAATGCACCTCCAGTATTATTTTATATTTTCGTTTCGAAAAAAAAAATACATATGTTTATGAATAAAGTGCATGAGCCAAATTTCCCTTATTTCTTTCATTATTTTGCAAGATACATATTTTGGAGAGATTTAGAAAGTTTGAAAGGTTATATACTCCATTGAGACAAATTGGAGAGTTTGGTTGATGCATATGATTGGGAAGTTATGGTTTGGTTGTGTTGGAAGATTTAGGAGTCTTGATTCCCGAATTTTATTTAGCACCACATGGCCAAATAATTCCATACCTTATTATTTCTTACCAAGCCCCATTACAACCCCGCCGAATGGAATCTTCTTTGAAGACTTCCATTGAGCGAAGTCCTCCTAATAATTCTTGTTGCATTTTCATAATTGGTTGCGAAGTGGATTCATGTTTAATTGCAATGTTTATGAGGTTGTTTGGAATTGAGTTGAGAGTCGATATACATAGCCTAAACACATTCGAGAGTTGAGTGTAAACACATTATTCCTGTGAGGTTGGATTTATACTGCCTATTCCTATGGATCGCTCATATATGTGTGATGACGTTAAATTCACTTGTCTTACATTGCTACTACTTAAGATGTTGCTTTTGACAAAGGCGAAGACTTGAAGGATGTGTTGTAGGTCTTGGTTATTCTTTGGTTATTGCTTGAGGACAAGCAAGTCTAAGTATGGGGTGATTTGATGTCTCCAAAGTAGCCATGTTTTTATGCATATTTTAGTTCCATATTCTTTATATTTTGCATATTTCGGGTTGGGAATATGTCAAATTTATGTAGTATATGCTTATGTGTTAGAAATGGAGATCTACATAAGTTTCTGTTTAATATTGCAGAATATGGAAACATTTCGGGAGAAAACCAAGGAGCGAAGACGGAAGAAGCAAGTCTACTCGATCTCGACTAAGGTCTCATCGAGATCGAAAAGTGCCAAACCCCCATTCCTTGAGCCATGTCGAGGAGATACTGCTCGACAACACCAGGCCAAGATCTACTCGAGATCGACAAGACCTTGTCGAGATCGAGGAAGCCCAGAAGCCTGTGTCCGAGCATATCGACAAGAGGCCACTCGATGACACCAAGATGGCCAAGTCGATGATCCGTTGTCGTCGAGATCGAGGAGCGTCATCGAAGTCGACAAGCCCACATCCGAGCATGTCGAGAAGGGTTGCTCGGCAACCTCGGAAGACCAAGTCGAGAACACACCACTCGTCGAGATCGAGGAGCTCTCCTCGAGATCGACTAAGGCCAGAGTCATGACCGAGCCACATCGAGGACCTGCTAGCCGAGACGACGAGCCAAGCCAGTCGACCATAATCCTACTCGAGATCGACTAGACTTTTGTCGAGATCGAGTAGACCTCCAGAGCCGCGTTACTCGGTTTAACCAATTCTACTCGACTTGGGGTTGCTTGGGCACGAAGACTGCTGATTCTATCCGAATTTATCAAGATATATCATGAAGAAGAGAGTTCTATCCACTTGAAGACTATTTAGATATAATTCCCTATTTTAGATTTAATTTCTTTATAACTTTTATTTAACTTTAAAGTTCTAGATATAGTTTTAGATATAGATATAGATATTCTATCCTTGGCTAGCAAGGTTTAGAAGCCTATAAATAAAGCCCATGGGGCTGGTTTTTCATTCATTCAATCACAGTTCAATTTCAGTTAGAGACAAGTAGTTCCAAAGAGAAGTTTTAGGAGTTCGAAGGTTTTAGGGTTTTGGCGTTCAACGAGAGTTGGATCACCGGGATTGTAAAGTCTTTAAATTTAGTTTAATGCAAGTTATTTCCTTTCAATCAATGTCTGAGTTTGCGATGAAGCACGAGTAGTCAACCCACTTCTAGGGTTGGGGCGAGCCCGACGATAGCCCTGCATAATTGAGGTAAAAATTTTACCTTTATCAAGTTTTGAGCATCTCCTACTTGTTTATGTGTTTATTACCCATCTAATGGAGATCCATGCCAACAACTTGGATTGTAAACATAAAATCAGTAGAGACAATTAGGGTTTCTTGAAAGAGTTGTCTAATTATTGGAAAAGGCGAAAGCTTGTCCTTGATGCAATTCATATGATTATCTGTTTATCTCTGCCTTATGCATGTTTGGTTATCGTTGTTGCAAACCCCAATCTTGGAAGTCCTTTTTATACAGTTTTAGTTCAAAATCCCAAAGCCTTTGCAATTATTTTCTTTCGTTTTTATCCTCTATCTAGTCGAGATCGAATAGCACTACTCGATCTCGACTACTGATCCTCGACCCAGAGTCGTCGTAGCTTATTCGGGCAGGAAATCGACAAAGCCAACCCGAAGTCGAAAAGGACTGTACTCGATATCGAGTAGCCCCTCGTCGATATCGAGTAGCATGTGCCGAGTTGCTGCTGCCGTGTTCGACTGTCCGATCTTCTGTCGATCACCCTAGTCGAGATCGAGGACCCTGTTGTCGACTTCTGACCGTGAGATTCCAACGCTGCCTAGGATCCGCTGACACGCTTCCTCGTGGATCGATCCTGACTTCCCACTGCTACATCAGGAGAAGGTCTTGTAATTATTTGCAAGGGACGGAATCTGGTTTGCTGTGATTTATTTATATTTATTATTGCAAGTCTCGATTTCCTCCTAACAACAGTGTCTATCAAGATCCATCCAATGAAGAGAAGATTTATCCACTTGAAGATATTTCAACCTTTTAGATATAATTTCCTTTATTGATTTATTTATGTTATTCCATTTATTTATCTTCAAGCTTTTAGATATAGAGATTTAGATATAGATAGAGATTTCTATCCTTGAATAGCAAGGATTAGAAGCCTATAAATAAGGCCTTATGGGGCTGAGTTTTATTCATTCCATCACACAACAATTCAATTTCAGTAGGAGAAGTAGGAGAAGTAGTAGTAGAGAGAGAAAGAGAGGCCGAGTGGAGCAAAGGAGCGAAAGTGATCTGGCTTTGTTCGGTTTGTACTTTCTTCAGTTTGGTTTAATGCAAGTTATTTTCTTTTCATCAATGATGTCTGA
The DNA here is from genome assembly GCA_963922045.1 of Persicaria maculosa. Lineage (NCBI taxonomy): Eukaryota > Viridiplantae > Streptophyta > Magnoliopsida > Caryophyllales > Polygonaceae > Persicaria > Persicaria maculosa. The sequence continues at coordinate 38,580,795 of OY998253.1, read as the reverse complement.
GATTGCCATGAAACGCGAGTAGTCCACCCACTTCTAGGGTTGGGGTGAGCTCGACGATAGCCCTGCAATGTTTGAGGTAAAGATCCGACTTTTATCATGTTTAGAGCATCTACTACTTGTTATATGTTTATTACCCATCTAATGGAGATCGATGCTAACAACTTGGATTATAAAACATAAAATCAGTAGAGACAATTAGGGTTTCTTGAAAGAGTTGTCTAATTGTTGGAAAAGGCGAAAGCTTGATCCTTTGATGTGATTTATATGATTATTTGTTTTATTCTTGCCTTATGCATGCTTGGTTATCGTTGTCGCAAACCCCAATCTTGGAAGTCTTTTACATGAAGTTTATTTCGAATTCCTACAAAGCCTTGTCTTTATTTTGTTTCGTTTTAAGTTCTGCCTTCCTCGATATCGACTAACTCTTGTCGATATCGAGTTACTGATATTCGATTAAAGATCGCCGTAGCTTCTCCTGTGCAGGTGTTCAACAAGAGTTTCATCGACATCGACGACTCTACTCGATATCGAGTAAAGGCTAGTCGATATCGACTAAGACCGCCTGTGACTACTGCTGCGCTGTTTGACTTGTCCGATCTTCTGTCGACTAACCCTAGTCGAGATCGAGCATCTGTTGTCAACTTCTGTTCGTGAGATTCCACCACTGCTTAGGATCCGCTGACATGCTTCCTCGTGGATCGATCCTGACTTCCCACTGCTACATCAGGAGGAGGTCTTGTAATTTTTGCGTGGGCATGAAATCTGGTTTGATTTATATTTTATATTTTAAACTCGATTTCCTCCTACAACAAATTGGCGCCGTTCCCTGATGTCTCCAAAGTAGCCATGTTTTTATGCATATTTTAGTTCCATATTCTTTACATTTTGCATATTTCAGATTGGGAATATGTCGGATTTATGAAGTATATGCTCATTTGTCAGAAATCGAGATCTACATAAGTTTCTGTTTAATATTGCAGAATATGGAAACATTTCGGGAGAAAATCAAGAAGCAAAGACGGAAGCAGCAAGTTACTCGACATCGATAGAGCCTTAGTCGATATCGACGAATCATGCCCGAACACCCTCTGATCAGACACATGTCGAGGAGCCAAGGAGGGATTATCCGGAACCTAGGAGAGATAATCCGAATCTAGGGATAAATTATCCGGAGTCGAGGAGAGACTACCAGACCATGCCCGGACAGCTTCCTCGAAATCAGCCCCATGGGCTTTATTTATCATTAAGCCTTTTAGATATAATTTTAGATATAGATAGATGTTTCTATCCTTGAGTAGCAAGGTTTAGAAGCCTATAAATAAAGCCCATGGGGCTGATTTCTATTAATTCAATTTCAGTAGGAGAAGTAGTAGAGAGAGAGAGAGTGAGTGGCCAAGAGAAGTTTTGTGAAGCGAGAGCGGAATTGGCTTCCTTTGGTTGTAAGCTCTATTTTATTTCATTAATGCAAGTTTATTTCCTTTTATTATTGATGTCTTTAATTATGATGAAGCGCGAGTAGTCCACCCACTTCTAGGGTTGGGGCGAGCCCGACGATAGCCATGCATAATTGAGGTAAAGATCCGACTTTTATCATGTTTTGAGCATCTACTACTTGTTTATGTGTTTATTACCCATCTAATGGAGGTCCATGCTAACAACTTCGATTGTAAACATAAAATCAGTAGAGACAATTAGGGTTTCTTGAAAGAGTTGTCTAATTGTTGGAAAAGGCGAAAGCTTGTCCTTTGATGCAAATTACATGATTATTTGTTTTATTCTTGCCTTATGCATGTTTGGTTATTGTTGTTGCAAACCCCAATCCTGGAAGCCCTTTTCATAAAGTTTATTTCGAGATCCCAAAGCATTTGTTTTTATTCCCTTTCGTTTTTACTTTCTGCCCTCGTCGATCTCGATCAAGCCTGGTCGATCTCGACTACTAATTTCCGATCCCAGATCGTCGTAGCTTATTTGTGCAGGAACTCGACCAAGACGAGCCGAAGTAGACAAGGACTGTACTCGATCTCGAGTAGCCCTTTGTCGATATCGAGTAGCCTTTGCCGAGAGCTGCTGCACTGTTCGACTAGCCTGATCTTCAGTCGACTAATCCTACTCGAGATCTAGCACCTGTTGTCGACTTCTGTCCGTGAGATTCCACCGCTGCCTAGGATCCGCTGACACGCTTCCTCGTGGATCGATCCTGACTTCCCGCTGCTACTTCAGGAGGAGGTCTTGTAATTATTTGCAAGGGACGAAATCTGGTTTGCTGTGATTTATTTATATTTTAATTTGCATTCTCGATTTCCTCCTATCCACATTGCCGGGGAATCTATCATTCACGCCTTAGGTAGTTAAATCTCACGTCTACTTTGAGTTACTTTACAGGTGTATGCGCCGTTCTGGTCAACCACCTGAGTTTGACGGCTTAGACGAACCGGAACGCCTTCTACACATCAGAGCTAAACTAAAAAGAGCCATGGCGGCCACAGACACACAAGAACAGCTTATTGAGAGGCTTACGGGGGAACTAGCCGCAAAGGATACTACTATCGCCGTTGAGAGAGCAGTCAGGGAACAGGAAGCTGAGCGCGCAAGGCAAGCAGAAGCTGAGCTTGCCCAATACCCAACCACTGCAGAGGATTATATGCACCCGACTCTCGTCGTGCCTGAATCGGCTATTCTAATCCCTGAAAACTCTTTTGAAATTCGCACTCAATTCCTTATAGAGCTTAAAAATAATGCTTTTTATGGAAAATTTAATGAATGCCCTCTTGAACATATTACAAATTTTTCTGACATGTGTCGTACTCTTGTTGAAGGTACCACTCTGGAATATGTCAAGATGAAGGTCTTCCGTTGGTCTCTCGCTGGACCTGCACTGAAGTGGCTTGAATGACTGAAACCAAGATCCCTCACAACATGGGCCCAAGTAGAGCAAGAGTTTCTCAACAAATTCTTCCCTCCTGCCAAGACAGCACTCCTCTGCCAGAAGATCACAACTTTCAAACAGAAGCCTGGGGAGCTGCTAGCAAAAGCATGGGAAAGGTACAAGGAACTACTGCGATCTTGCCCTACTCATGGACAGCCACCCTACGTCATTCAAGAGATCTTCTTCAACTCTCTTGACCAAGTCACTAAGGATAGGATCAACCCGTATACTCGATATGAGTACCTGACGATGCCACCAATTGACGCATGGGGTGTACTTGACAAGCTCACCAATTATGACAACAAGTATAGGTCTACCACAAACTATGAGGAGAACTCCTATGCCAGGCCAGCACCATCTATGCCCCTCTATGAAGCTTCCAAAGAGATTGACCCAGATGTCAGGGAGTAGTTCTACAGAGACCAGAATCGCAAGCTCCTCAAGCAAGTCAAGTATCTCTCTGTCAACCAGCCTTGCATCGAATGCGGATCACAGGGCACACCACTACTGAGTGCCCACACACAGAGAAAGTCAGGATGGCAGAAACACACGAAGAGGTAGCTTACGCAGGGGGTCCCAATCGCTATATGGGGGATCAAAGGTTCTATCAACCACAGTGGAAACAAGGTCCTCCTAGGAACCCCCCACCATACAGAGCTCCAGGACATCCTGAAAGGGATCAAAGGAAGGATGATCTGCAACTTATTCTCCATGAGATGAGGAAAAATCAAGTACAAAATCAGCAGTCTACAAGCGCCATCAATAACCAGCTTCAGAGCATCACTACTAGATTTGGAGAGTTGGATGTCTGGAAGAGGAACATAGAGACATAGATGGGACAGTTCGCTGCACAAATCCCACGACCATCCGGACAACTCCCTGGGCAAACAGAACCAAATCCTAAGGGGAAGACCGGACATGTCGCAGCTATCAAACTCAGAAGCGGGCACCAATTACACGAGGCAGAGGTTGGGAAGCACCAAGACAAAGCAGAGCAGCAACTCGACAACAAGCAGAAGCAACTCGATATCGAGGAGCCAGTGGTCGATATCGACAAAAATGTCGTCGACACAGAGGAGAAGCCAATCTCAGACTCCACTGCACAGCCCAGCAACTCGAGATCGACAAACCTACTCGATATCGAGGAAGCTCAAGTCGATATCGACAAAAACCTGGCCGATGTCGACGACTCTGCAACACCTCCGACGTCTGATCTTGCTCCGAAAAAGAAAAAGACATTGCCTTTCCCTTCCAAAGCACGGAAGGATCCCACTGCAGGTAGGTTCCAACGTTTTGTTAATATGCTGCAAGAACTGAATGTCTCTATTCCTTTTACAGAAGCACTACAAGAGATGCCTGGATATGTCAAATTCCTGAAGGAAATCCTGAGCAAGAAGCGATCCATCTCGGAGATCGCCGGCGAATGCAAAGTACTCCACTTCCCTGAAAAGAGACCTGACCCTGGTAAGTTTTCTGTTACTGTGGGATTTGGACAATATAAATATGAGTCCTTGTGTGATTTTGGAGCAAGTGTGAGCATCATGCCCTTATCAATCTGGCGGAAGGTGAAGATAGGATGCATAGAGCCTGTGGATGCTAAGCTATACATGGAAAACAATACAGTGGTCATCCCTACAGGTATAGTTGAGAATGTCCCTGTCCAGGTTGGTAAATTCTTTGTTCCAGCAGATTTCCTTATTATAGACTGTGCTGAAGATCCTACTAGCCTTATTATTCTTGGTAGACCATTTTAGTTACTGCAGATGCCAAGATTAGTGTCAAACAGCGATTGCTCACCTTCACCATAGGCGACGAGGTCTTAGATTTCTCTTTTGGCCCTACAAAAGAGGAAATTTCATGGCTTGAGGTGAACAGCATCAGCAATCACAGGATCAAACAAACAACGGAGGAAAGCACTAGAGGCCAACTCGATATCGACAAAGGCTCGTCGATATCGACCAAAGCTATACTCGATATCGACAAAACTTCATCGACGTCGACTTCCTCTGCTAAGCACCAGGTTTGCCAAGAGCCTAAGTATGGGGTCCCTGTACTCGATATCGACCAGTCCTGCCCGATATCGACTAACCCCAAGCCCGAAGATTTCTGTTTTGGGTCCGAAAAGGTAAGTTCAGGTATGGGTTCTACTCCTCCTCAGTCCATTATGAAATTTATCAATAATTTAAGGGGAGGTGAGGCCCCGTGGCGAGAAAATCTGCGGAAACTAAGAGCTGGGAAGAGAAAGAAGAAAGAAAAGGGAGATTATGCAAGCAACCTCCTATCAGCTGAGCTTGCATACTACAATCAGGACCTAGATGATCCAGGAGAAGGGCCAAGCACAAGCGGGCCTCACCTTAATGGTCCTTGAGCATAAGTCGGCCTAGCGACTCTAAAATCTAGAGCATGTACATAAAACTTTTTGAATTTTTGGGACTTGTGAAACTTTTTGATTTTGGTTTTGGTTTTTGTTTTTGGTTTTTTTAGTTTAGAATACATCATGTGGAAAGTCTTGTTTTTGTGTGCAATTTAACACTTTTAGGTCAGCAAGCATAAAAGAATCGCGAAAAGTGGAATAAGAAGTCCCTTAAGAGCAGTCGAAATCGACTAGGCCAGTCGACAACGACCAAGAGGAGCAGCCCAGAAGTTCCTCGATATCGAGTAGGCCAACTCGATATCGACTAAGCCAGGCGAGTCTCCTCGACTTCAGATTCCACTGGACGCAGACAAGCCTACTCGATATCGAGTACAGTACTCGATATCGACAAGAACAGTTACTCGACATGCCCTGATTTGCCTTCCTCGATGCGTTATTCGGTGAGTTCCTTCCTTTATTCTTGTTTCTATTCTTGTCTTTATTTGATTTTAAGTATGGGGAGGGGGAACGGCTCATTATCATTATTATATGTTTTAGTCTTGCTTTTGGTTTTACATGGTGAAATTTTATTATTATGTTATGCATTCATGTTTAAAGTTTTATGCATTTTAGTCTTTTGTCATACTTTAGTCTTGTTTTTTTTAGTTGCAAAAAAAATTAATAAAAAAAATAATAATAATAAAAAATGCATGTTTAAATTTTTGCATTGTCTTAGTTTTTATACCCTAACTTAGATATCCTATGATGATAAATAATGACTGACTTGATTATGTAAATCCTATGGCATGTTTGGAAGGTTTAGCCTAAGTCCTCGAAATTGTTTTTTATGTGGATTGTGACCTTGTGATGAAATTGAGTACATATGATCCTAAGCTAAAGGTTAAAATCCAACAAAAATTGTCCTAGTGAGAAATTTGGCCTTATAAGGAGAACATTAAAAATCCATCTGCTTTCTTGAGTGTATTTACTCTTCCTATGCATCTCTAAATGTTGTGATAGTTATTCAAAGCCAATGCATTTATATGTTTATGTGAATAAGAATTAAATGATGGAGGCACCTTTTAAGCCAATTTTATCCTCTCTTTACCTACCCTGCATTATCCTTGCTTGAAGCCAGAACATTGTTGTGAGCTGAATCTGCCATGTTTTACAGTAACTTTTATATCGATTTCTGCATACATTGCATTCATTTGGGCTTAGATAGTACAAAATCTATGTAGTTTATGTTTATTTGCCAAATTATGGAATCTACACCAGTTTCTGTTTAATTCGCAGAAATCGAGGCATTTTACAGCAATTCTACAGAAGGTCAGAAAAGCTCGGAAAACAGCTACAGAAGTCCAAGGTCAAAGCAGCAACGGAACCAATCGAATCAGTCTGAGAGTCAAGGTTACTCGATCTCGAGTAGACCTTACTCGACCTCGACGAGCATGTCCTAGCAACCTTGGTCGAGCAAGCCTGATCGAGAGAGCTGAGTCAACCCGACTTCCGGAGCCAACTCGATCTCGACAAACCCTATTCGAGATCGACTACGCCTCAGCGCCACACCCGGAGTCGACGAGGCGAGAAGCTGCCCGAGAAGCCGAGGACGAGAAGCCGAGCAACCCTACTCGATCTCGACAAGCCCTAGTCGAGATCGACGAGCCGTCCAACACGAGTCCGAGTCCATGCCGAGGAGAAGATGCTCGACCTGGGGAGACCACCACTCTACTCGATCTCGATGAACCCTTGTCGAGATCGACGAAGGCCAGAGCCCAGATCCGAGCTGGTCGAGCACACCTACCCGAGAAGACCTAGTCGACGGATCAACCCTACTCGAGGTCGACTAAGGCTACTCGAGGTCGACAAGCGCCGTGAACCAAGTCCGAGCCACATCGAGCAGATCTAGCCGAGAAGTCCAGTCGACGAACAATCCTTGTCGAGGTCGACGAGCCCTTATCGATGTCGAGTAGCCCAGTTTCCAGAAACACGTCGACGAAGTGCTGTCCGAGTAGAGTTGGGATTCCTTGGGGCCGAAGGAGGAAGATTCTATCCGAATTCTATCAAGTCTATCCATGGAGGGAAATCTATCAACATCATGAAGACTTACCTAGTTTAGAATTATCTTTTCCTTATAGATTTATTTCCATTATGGCATTTATTTATCTTTTAAAGCTTTAGATATAATTTTAGATATAGATAGAAGATTCTATCCTTGATTAGCGAGGGTTAGAAGGCTATAAATAAAGCCCATGGGGCTCAGTTTTATTCATTCGAATTCAGAGACAAGTAGTTCCACAGATACAGTTTAGGAGTTCTAAGGTTTTTAGGGTTTTGGCTTTCTGCGAAAGTTGATTGCCGGGATTGTAAAGGCTTTTGAATATAGTTTTAATGCAATTTAGTTCTTTTTATACATCAATGTCTGTTATTGCAATGAGGCGTGAGTAGTCCACCCACTTCTGGGGCTGGGGTGAGCCCGACGGTGGCTATGTGAGATAACGCGGTAAAGGTCAGATCTTTTTGTGCAATTCATCTTCTATCCCTATGAGCATGATTCTTTTGCGAGAGTTGAAGATGATCCTTGTTTGTATTATTGAAGCAAAAGTGATCTTAATGCAACTTGGATTAATTATGTGAAAAGGGTTAGTAACAATTAGGGTTTATGCGAAAGCCTCTATTTGCCTATTTGTTAATGACGAAAGTTATTTGATGGAAAGCATGATCTTTTGTGCCTTTATGTGTTACTTTGCATGGTTATCGTTGTGGTGTTGATACCCTGGTCTTGGGAGTCTTTTATTATATTGATTTATTTCTGTCAAAATTCTGAGTTATGTGTTCGAAAATTTGCAATTTAAATTTCTAAGTTTTCTGCATTCTTGTCGACATAGAGGAGAAACTTGTCGAGATCGAGTACAACCCTTGTCGATCTCGAGTAGGGACTGGTTTAGGTCGAGTAAAGTTTCTGTCTTTTGTCGATTTCTGAAGTTTCTGTCTTTACCTGCCTTTGTCGATCTCGAGTAGCTGTTGGTCGAGATCGACGAGCCTCTGCCTTTGCTTTTATTTGCTGCTTTGCTTTGTCTTTTCTGTTTCGTTTGCTTTTATTTATGTTTCTTTCTGTGTTTCTGTCTTTCTGCTGCTTTGTCTGTGAGAATTTACAGCTACCTAAGAACTGCTGACGTGCTTCCTCGTGGATTCGATCCTGACTTTCTCTTACTACAACGGGAGGAAGTCTTGTATTTATTTGCTGAGACAGGGAAGTCAGTCTGATCTTTATTCTATATTCATTTCATACTTGACCATCCTCCTGCAACAACAAACATTAGCCTGAGACTTTTATTATAAACTCCACAAAATTATCCTTAGCAAAATTGAGCCTGACCCCATTTGGGAATTAAGACTTAGAGTTGGTTGAAATAATGATTTGTGGAAGAAATGAGCTTGTGTTTCATTTCAAGTGAAGAGGATTTTTTTGAACTTATTGAGATATGGGTTGGTTTTATATTTTTATCTTGCAATGCATACTATGTAAAAGAATTTTTGGCTCACCCTATAAATGCACTAGTTTAATTTTATTTTATTTTCGATAAAAAAAAATCGAAAAAAAAGAAAAGAGAAAAAAAAAACAAAAAGAATGTGATTATGAATAAAGTGCATGAGCCAAATTTACCTTATTTCTTTCATTTTCGCAAGATTCATACTTTGGAGGGGTTAATTAAGTTTGAAAGGTTACATACTTCATTGAGATAAGTTGGAGAGTTTGGTTGATGCATATGATTAAGAGTAATGGTTTGGTTATGTTGAAGATTTAGGAGTCTTGATTCCCGAATTTTATTAAGCACCACATTGCCAAATAATTCCATACCCTTTATTTCTTACCAAGCCCCATTACAACCCCGCCGAATGGAATCGTCTTTGAAGACTTCTATTGAGCAAAGTCCTCCCGATAATTCTTGTTACATTTACATAATTGGTTGCGAAGTGGATTTATATTTAAATTGCAATGTTTATGAGATTGTGTATGGAATTGAGTTGAGAGTTGATCTTCATAGCCTAAACACATTGAGAGTTGAGTGAAAACACTTTACCCTGGTGAGGTTGGATTTATATGGCCTCTGCCTATGGATCGCTCATATATGTGTGATGACGTTAAATTCACTTGTCTTACATTGCTACCGCCTGAGATATTGCTTTTGAAAAAGGCGAAGACTTGAAGGATGTGTTGTAGGTATTGGTTATTGTTTGGTTATTGCTTGAGGACAAGCAAGTCTAAGTATGGGGTGATTTGATGTCTATTAAAATAGCCATGTTGAAATGCACAATTTAGCTTCATATTCTATACACTTTGCATATTTCGGGTTGGGAATATGTCAAATTTATGTAGTATATGCTTATTTGCAAGAAATGGAGATCTTCATAAGTTTTAGTTTAATATTGCAGAATATGGAGCCATTTCGGGAGAAAACCAAGAAGCAAAGACGGAGGCTGAAGATTACTCGACATCGACTTCATTTCGTCGATATCGACAAACAATATCCGGACACACCCTGATTGAGGAGCACCATGTCGAGAAGCCGAGGAAGAAAGTAACCCGACTCCAAGACACTACTCGATATCGAGTAAAGTTACTCGGTATCGACAAAGCTGAAGATCATGCCCGGAGTCGACGAAGAAGCCTGATTGAGGAGCCGCGGAGTGCTACTCGACTTGACCAGACAGCCGGACACTGAGCAACACCAGTCCTCGATATCGAGGAAAGTCATCGATATCGACAAACCTGAAGTCACATGTCCGAGCAATGTCGAAGAGAGTTGTTCGACCAAGCCAAGCCAGCCAAGTCGATGGAGCCACCTTACTCGATATCGAGGAAACTTCTCGATATCGACAACACCAGAAGCGCGCACCTGAGCCAGTCCGAGGAAGAGCTACTCGACCATGCCGCTAAAGCTGAAGTCGATGACCACCTTACTCGATATCGAGTAAATTACTCGATATCGAGGAGATCTATCTGGAAGTCGCGTACGCGGTTTGAGCTGTCTTACACGGTTTTGGATTCCTTGGGGCCGAAGTTGTCCGAGTCTATCCGTGTCTATCAAGATCCATCCAATGAAGAGAAGATTTATCCACTTGAAGATATTTTAGCCTTTTAGATATAATTTCCTTTATAAATTTATTTATGTTATTCCATTTATTTATCTTTAGGCTTTTAGATATAGAGATTTAGATATAGATAGAGATTTCTATCCTTGAATAGCAAGGATTATAAGCCTATAAATAAGGCCATAGGAGGCTGAGTTTTATTCATTCCATCACACAGCAATTCAATTTCAGTAGGAGAAGTAGAAGAAGTAGTAGTAGAGAGAGAAAGAGAGGCCGAGTGGAGCAAAGGAGCGAAAGTGATCTGGCTTTGTTCGGTTTGTACTTTCTTTAGTTTGGTTTAATGCAAGTTATTTTCTTTCCATCAATGATGTCTGAGATTGCCATGAAACGCGAGTAGTCCACCCACTTCTAGGGTTGGGGTGAGCCCGACGATAGCCCTGCAATGTTTGAGGTAAAGATCCGACTTTTATCATGTTTTGAGCATCTACTACTTGTTATATGTCTATTACCCATCTAATGGAGATCGATGCTAACAACTTGGATTATAAAACATAAAATCAGTACAGACAATTAGGGTTTCTTGAAAGAGTTGTCTAATTGTTGGAAAAGGCGAAAGCTTGATCCTTTGATGCGATTTATATGATTATTTGTTTTATTCTTGCCTTATGCATGCTTTCTTATCGTTGTCGCGAACCCCAATCTTGGAAGTCTTTTACATAAAGTTTATTTCGAAGTCCTACAAAGCCTTGTCTTTATTTTGTTTCGTTTTAAGTTCTGCCTTCCTCGATATCGACTAACTCTTGTCGATATCGAGTTACTGATATTCGATTAAAGATCGTCGTAGCTTCTCATGTGCAGGTGTTCGGCAAGAGTTTCATCGACATCGACGACTCTACTCGATATCGAGTAAAGGCTAGTCGATATCGACTAAGACCGCATGTGACTACTGCTGCGCTGTTCGACTTGTCCGATCTTCTGTCGACTAACCCTAGTTGAGATCGAGCATTTGTTGTCGACTTCTGTTCGTGAGATTCCACCGCTGCCTAGGATCTGCTAACACGCTTCCTCGTGGATCGATCCTGACTTCCCGCTGCTACATCAGGAGGAGGTCTTGTAATTATTTGCGTGGGCACGAAATCTGGTTTGATTTATATTTTATATTTTAAACTCGATTTCCTCCTACAACAGGCCGCAAGGGAGACCGTACAACCCCCATCGAGAGGTGTGGCCAAGGAGGAGGCCAACTACTCCAATCCCTATCACCCATATCCCTGTAGATTCTCCAAAACACGGAAAAAGACCGGCTTTCAAACACCCGACCGTACAGCTTTTCTTCCATTTGATCTTCATTATCGCTTAACTTTTTGTTCAAGAAATTGAACCAGAAAAGGCATCGATTTGCCTCCTTCCACTCAATAGATTGCGTGGTCAGGAGATAAACATCATTATTTTTAGAACAGACTGGATTAAGGAGTAGATTTGACGAGAGGAAGGATTTAGGGGTAACGGGTTTTGGAGGATAGGGTTTTTATCTTAAAAGATTTGGGGCTAACTCGAGTTCTCTCAATATCAGAAAAGGGGGGCACGTCACGCGCGTACTCTTAGCATTCTTCGCTATTATGTTACCTAAACCTCTCTACCTTTTTGTTAGCACTTTACACATATCTTTTCTATTAGAGGAAGAAGATAAGAAAAAAAGGGGATATGTTCAATTAGGGGATTCTAACAAGTAGGGTAAAATTGGAAATTTTTAATACCCACCTAATTTCACCCCAAAATTGTCCTAGGTGCTAATTCTTGCCCATATTATGGACAATTACCAAATTTTCCCAAAGAATAAAAACTAAACTAAAAAAACCAGAATTAACAAAAATAAAAGGATAGAAATAATCCCTTCCAATTTTACCAAAGATCCGGACGCGTCTTTGAACAGGACCAGGCGGCGGGCGCCGTGGTGCTCATAACGGTATTTCGTATTCAAATCAAACAAAATTCAACTCCAACAAAGGTTCTAACTTACCATCACTCCATTATTTAGTGAAATGATTTATCCTACTTTATTGAAAAGAAAAACTAAATGCGAAATTGAAATGATATTACCTAAACTACCTTAGGTTGCCTCCCAAGAAGCGTCTTTGTTTAACGTCTTTGACTTGATGTGATGCATTTCTTAATCAAGTTATCTCATCAAGATCCTCCACACTTTTTCTTTTTCAAGACAAGAGGGGGAACTTTAAGAACTCCTCCAATATATCCATCACTCGCACCAATCAATTCCTTATTGAAATGAGTTACTCATAGATGTTGCCCTAAAATTGCAAAAAACATGAACATTGTTAGGAATTGATTTCTCATAGGGAATAGAAATAGAGTCATTTGAATTAGACCCATTGTCATGTGACTTAAACAAATTCTCAATTTTTCTTTCAATGTCATCTTTCCCTAAATCAACATTATCTTTCTTAGAAGACTAAATGTGCAATGATTCATTTTCAGTGGAAGCATCTAACCACCTATTTGATTCATTCCTGTGATTACTTTGACTAGAGTCAATAACATCTATAGAATCATTAGTAGAAGAAACATTAGTCTCAAATATAGAAAACTCGATCAATCTTTCTACCATGAAATTTCATAGATAGGGAACCTTCAAAACAATCAATCTTAGTTTTAGTCGTTCGCAAGAATGGTCTTCCCAAGATAATTTGAGTTTCAGGCGTACCTTGTTCCATATCAAATCATTTACCTTAACCAAAACATCATTAAGAACTCATCTAGGCTTAATACTAAAACGATCAACGAGTTGTATAGTAACACTAGTTTCAGATAATGCATTGAGGCCCAAAAATATGTATAAATTATACGACATCACATTGATTGAAGCACCTAGGTCTAACATAGCTTTGGTGAAGCTAGAATTACCTATTGCACATGGGATAGAAAACATACCTGGATCTCCACACTTTTCAGGCAATCGTTATTGTAAAGTAGAAACATTTTCACTTTAACTTACCTTTTCTTTCCTTCGCATTCTTTGCTTGCGTTTCATTGTGCATAAGTCTTTCAAGAACTTCACATAGCGAGGCACGGTTTTAATCAAATTGAAAAGTGGAATATATTTACCTTACAATGAGAAAAGGTGTCATAAAGAATTTATTCATCTTCCCACTTATGATCAGGTCTTAAGGAATGAGGGAAGGGTGGTGCAAGTCTTGAAATCTCAGAAGACCACTCCTTAGATGATTTCCTCGGGGATTCAACAACATCAAAAATCGGTTCCGTCACTGTATGGGGCGGCAGGCGCCATGTTGAGGGGCGGTGGGCGTCGTCATCAACAGTGTGCGATTCCGACTCTTTGTCATCTTCTTCTCCCAAATCAACCATTTCCTTAGGCCTTTCTTCAACATTCCTAGTGGGGACATTCACTTGTTTACCTCCTCTAAGGATCATGGCACTCACGTTCTCCTTCGGATTCACTACCACTTGTGATGGCAACTTCCCCGAATATTTTGCTTTCAATTCTGCAATCTCCTTAGCCATTTGACTCAACAACTTTTCTTGAACACTCATCTTGTCCAATGATAATGTCAATGTCTCATCTCTATCGTCTTGTTGAGTGTTTCTTTGATGATTCTCAAATTGTCCTATTTGATAAGGAACTTGCTGCTGCTGACCTCTGCCGTTGAATCCACTTTGATAGTTTGCATTGTAGTCCTGATTGTAACCATTGTTACCAAAGTTGCAGTGAGGTCCATAATCCATAGCATTCACATTAGCGACATCCTCTTGAGTCAAAGGACACTTATCATTCAGCTGAGTTGGATCTCCACAAACACCACAAGGTTTAGGCTATTCAAATTGATTCATTTAGATAGAAATCTTGTTCACTATCTCCTTAAGCCTATCTAGATCATCCTTGCGACCATCTCTAGAACTATCCAACTTATGAACTCCTCTAACTCCTTGGTGTCTCCTATATTGTTGCGATGCATTAGCCAACCCTTCAAAAATTTGCATTGCTTTTTGAGGTCTATTATCCAAAGTATCTCCTCCACTAGTAGCATTGATGAAACTCCTATCGGTGTCAAGCAAGCCCTCATAAAGATATATCACTTGATCATCCTCAGGTATACCATGTTGCGGACAACTACCCTTAAGCTTCTTGAACCACTCAACATACTAATAAAGACTCTCTGTAGGTGATTGCTCAGTACTAGATAGCTTCTTCTTAAGTTTGTTGAGGCGAGTTGCAGGAAAGTACTTTTGCAGGAAAGCTTTATTAAATTCAACCCAAGTAGTAATGCTTTATAGGGGTAGGTAATAAAGCCAATCGCTTGCAGAATCTTCCAAGGTAAAGGGGAACACTCTCAACATCAATTAGTCATCGGTAAGGCCTTGGGATCTAAGTCTGTCACAGACACTCACAAAGGTAGCAAGGTGCTTGTTTGGTTCCTCCCCAGGCAATCCAAGAAAGTAGGGTAAAAGAGTAGACCAATTCGACTTGTACTCAAATCTTTAACCCTCGGAGAGATTAGGAAGTCTAATTGCAAGTGGTTGAGCACTCAAATTAGGTTCCTTTAGGTTTCTCATGGTCCTTCTTGGCGTATCATCAACTTCGTCTCCCATCTCCTTATTTGTGTCAAACTCGAGCCTCCTTTTCAACCTAAGAGATCTTTCAATATCAGAATCAAAAGAAGGCAATGAATTAGGAGATCTAGTTTGAACCATACAAGGACACAAAAGACTCAAAGAAAAAATGAAAACAAAAAGAAACAGAAAAGAATCAATGAAAAAGATAAAGAAAAGCAAACTTCTTTCTTCTCCCTGGCAACGGCACCAAGAATTTGGTGCGGGACGAACATCGTTGGCACTTTCGCCCTTTTTCAAATAGTAATAAAATTCAAACTCAAACACAAAATGAATAGATTAGAAAATCAATGACTTGATAAACCAAATAACTACTAGTATAGTAATGAAGTCCGGTGTCGAACCCACAGGGAGAAGCGATTCACTACTCAATAACTCTTACTAAATACTCTTATGACAAAATAATGATTTATGCCAAATAACCAAGAATTAATGTAACCAACTTTATGATTGCAAAGTAAATTGATAATAAGGTAGAGAAGATGTTTCACCTGTAATTCTCTGACAATTGTTGAGATTCGTGGTCCTAGGATTGATTCATTACTTACTCATAAACTTATGCCTACTTGACTAAAGTTGAGAGATCCGCAAGGATTCAAGTAATTAGACCAATTGGCATATTGATTCAATGCAATTAAGACAAATCAAAACAACCCTAAATCATCCCTAATCGACACTCCTCAACATAGATCAATTGAAATCATTCACTACAAAGACACATAAATATCACTACTTCAATACCTTCGTTTGCTATCAAGAATACAATAACGGATTCATAGCAAAGATGCAATTCCTAAAATGGTGATCAATCATAGAAAGGAACACAAATATGAAATAAGCACAAGATGATAAATATGAATATGAATAACTAAATAGAATCAAATCCTTGCAATCTAAACAACCATGTCTTCGAATCAAAGCGGAAACTATGAGTTAAGCAACTCATAGGCCAAAGCTCTCTCTCTCTCTCTCTCTCTCTCTCTCTCTCTCTCTCTCTCTCTCTCTCTCTCTCTCTCTCTAATTGTGTTCATTGTCTAACAATGCTATATCACATTCACACCAAACACGACTGAAAACAATAGAAATAACCATGTAAAGAATCGACAAAACCCTAGAAGTAAAATAATATAATAATAGGAAATATAATCTTCGGATCCAAAATCGCAATCGCCGGAAACAGAGGCACGACGGGCGCCGCCTGAAGCACGGTGGGCGCCGCCTTCTCAGTGACGGTTTTTCCTCTTTTCCTCGATCGTCTTCAAGCTTGTTCTTCCTTGCTCCTCTCTAGCCTCTTCCTTAGTCTTCATATGCTCCAAAACGTGTCTCTTAAGCTCTTCCAAGATCCCTTCAAGGTCAGAATGTAACTCTACAGAATAAACACTAAAAAGGCGTAGATTCCGAAGTCGAATACTTCAAAAGCAATATATGAAACTAGACTAAAACACATGCAAAATTCCTATTTAAATACAGTAAGAAATGCCTATATAAAATATGCATTATCATGTCCACAACATTGTATACCCAAGGATGATCTAGTGTTATATCTTTATGAGGGCTTGCTTGACACAGATAGGAGTTTCGTTAATGCTACTAGTGGAGGAGATATTTTGGATATGACACCTCAGGAAGTAATGTAGATTTTTGAAGGGTTGGCTAATGCATCGCAACAATATAGGAGACACCAAGGAGTTAGAGGAGTTCATAAGTTGGATAGTTCTAGAGATGGTCTCAAGGATGATCTAGATAGGCTTAAGGAGATAGTGAACAAGATTTCTATCTAAATGAATCAATTTGAATAGCCTAAACCTTGTGGTGTTTGTGGAGATCCAACTCAGCTGAATGATAAGTGTCCTTTGACTCAAGAGGATGTCGCTAATGTGAATGCTATAAATTATGGACCTCACCGCAAATTTGGTAACATTGGTTACAATCAGGGCCACAATTCAAAATATCAAAGTGGATTCAACAGCAGAGGTCAGCAGCAACAAGCTCCTTATCAAAGAGGACAATTTGAGAACCGTCAAAGAAACACTCAAGAAGAGGATAGAGATGATACATTGAGGTTGTTGTTGGACAAGATGAGTGTTCAGGAGATGTTTTTAAGTCAAATGGCTAAGGAAATTGGAAAATTAAAAATAAAAGATTCGGGTAAGTTGCCATCGCAAGTGGTAGTTAATCTCAAGGAGAATGTGAGTTCCATGATCCTTAATTAAAGGAAGGAAACAATTGAATGTGCCCACTAGGAATGTTAAAGAGAGGCCTAAGGAAGTGATTGATGTGGGAGAGGAAGATAAAAAAGAGTCGGATTCGCACACTGTTGATGATGGCGCCCGCCGCCCCTCACTACGGTGCCTGTCGACCCCTCCAGTGATGAAACCAATTTTTGACGATGTTGAATGCCCAAGGAAATCATCTAAGAAGTGGTATTCTGAGGTTCCAAGACCTGCACCACCCTTTCTTCATGCCTTAAGATCTGATCGTAAGTGGGAAGATGAACAAATTCTTTATGACACCTTTGCTAATTATGAAGTAAATATTCCACTTTTCAACTTGATTAAAATCGTGCCTCGCAATGCAAAGTTTTTGAAAGAGTTATGCATGATGAAATGCAAGCAAAGGATGAGAAGGGAAGAAAAGGTAAGTTTAAGTGAAAATGTTTCGGCTTTGTTACAGAAAAGATTGCGTGAAAAGTACAGAGATCCAGGTATGTTTACTATCCCATGTGCAATAGGTAATGCTAGCTTGACAAAAGCTATTTTAGACCTACGTGCTTCAATGAATGCGATTTCATACAATTTGTATATGTTTTTTGGTCTCGATACATTGTCTGAAACTGGTGTTACTATACAACTCCTTGATCGTTCTAGTATTAAGCCTAGAGGGGTTGTTGAGGATGTTTTGGTATAGGTAAATGATTTGATATTTCCAGCTGATTTCTTTATTTTGGATATGGAACAAGGTATGCCTAAAATCTTAATTATCTTGGGATGGTCATTCTTGCGAAAGGCTAAGACTAAGATTGATTGTTTTGAAGGTTCCCTAACTATAGAGTTTGATGGTAGAAAGATTGAGTTTTCTATATTTGAGCATATTCCTCTTTCTTCTAATGAATTTGTATATGTTCTTGACTCTAATGAAAGTGACACATTGTCATGGGATAGTTTTTTAGATGCTTCTATTGAAAATGAACCATTGCATATTGAGTCTTCTAACAAAGAGAAAATTGATTTAGGGAAATATGACATTCAAAGGAAAATTAAAAATTTGTCAAGAACACATGACAATGTGTCTAATTCAAATGATTCTATTGTTATTCCCTATGAGAATTCAATTCCTAATAATGTTGAGGTTTTTGCAATATCAGGGCAACCTCCAGGAGTAACTCATTCCAATAAGGAATTGATTGGCATAATTGATGGATATAATGGAGATATTCCTAAGGTTCCCCCTCTTGTCAAGAAAAGGACAAGTGTGGAGGATCTTGATAGGGTAACTTGATCAAGAAATGCATCACGTCGAGCCAAAGACGTGAAACAAAGGCACTTCTTGGGAGGCAACCCAGGGTAGTTTAGGTAATATCATTTCAATTTTGTGTTTAGTTTTTCAATTCAATAAAGTAGGACAAGTCATTTCGGTGAACATTGGAGAAGTGGTAAGTTAGAACCTTTGTTGCAGTTGAATTTTGCTTGATTTCAATACGGAATCACGTTTTAGACACCACGGCGCCCGCCGCCCCATCCACGACGCCCGCCGCCTGGCCCTGTTCACAAACGTGTCTGGATATTTGGTAAAATTGGAAGAGAGTATTTCTATCTTTTTATTTTTTTTAATTTCGGTTATTTTAGGTTAGATTATATTTTATATCTAGTTAGGATTAGATTTGTTCAATCTTTTTTATTATTTCTAGGAATAGATTTGTTTTTTTTTTTGGAGTTGATTCTTTTCTATCTTAGGTTTGTTTATCTATCTTAGGATAGATTGTTCTATCTAGGATTAATTTCCATTTATCTTAGGATTAGAATTATCTTTTATTTATTATAGTTTCTTTTAATTATTTTTATCTATTTCTAATTTATCATCTTTTATTTCTAATTTATCATCTTTTCTTTTTGATATATGGATTCCTTTTCCAACTCACCATAAATTCCCATTCCCTATTATAGATCAATCAAAACTTTTCTCCACGGAAACCTATAAAACCCCAAAGAGATCCTACTTGAATCCATTCCAAAAAACCTAAGAGCCTTGTGTTTCAATTGATTCTTACCCATCAAAACACTTTCCATTACTACCCTTCACCCATCAAATTCAATCTTTATCCATACCATTCCCCTACCTACCACCAAATTGGTCAGCAAGTTTTGAGTTTCGAGGAGTTTGGGTGTTGATTAACTGTTCAACGTTTTTACTTGGATTCGTGTTCTGTGGTCCACGGCGCTCGCCGCCCCTTACACGGCGCCCGCCGTCACCTGCATAGTGGTCGTTTTTTTATTGTTTTGTGGAGTTCTCTTGTGTTTGTCTTGCTTTTTTTATCAATCATGAGTGGGTACGGTAAGAAAGAGGTGCCGAACTACTTCAATGACTCTGAGGTGGAAAGTTGGAATGCACTTGGGAAGTGCATCTACACGTCAACCAAGTTCTTTGATGAGGGTACATTGAAGAGGTTGGGTTTGCTTGATTCGGTGATGACCTTGATGACACGTGGAGGGCTGCGTGATTTTGTTTGTAGATGGGCTCGGACCTACCCTTGCTTGGTTAAGGCGTTCCTAACTACTTTGGATGTAACCTCACCCAAGGATGTTCGATTTAAGTTAAGGGGAAGAGTTTCCTATTATTCATATGCTACGATTGGGGATGCTTTTGGTGTTTCGAAGAAGTGTTCTAGGAAGTGGCAGCAGGCCATGCGTGTTCTTGATTCAGCAGAGAATTGGAGGAGTTTGAAAGGGATGTCTGAGACATTCAAGAAATACAAGCCTAATGATATGATTACTCATCCCGCTCTTCGTCTCTGTCTGTGGATTTTGGGCTCTACTTTCTATGATTCTGAGAACACCGCTATTGTTGATCTGGGATTGGTTGATTTTATGTATTGCCTGACTTCCGTGTCTACTATAGTGCCAGACTGGGTACTTATGTTTTTGAGGATGTGTAAAAAGGCTCATGATCAGCGCAACGAGAGTCATGCTATTGTCACCCCTTGCAACGGCCCGGGATTATGATTCCCGAGTTACGTTTCGAGGGATGAAACCCCTCGTTAGGATCTTGCGCCCGGAGTACAGGTTGAAGGTTTGAAATCGAAGATGTGCAGTTTAAAGTGGGGTTTCGCACCCAAATCGGGAAGGTCCGTTGGGGACCCCGGGGTAAACCCCTGTACCTGTCCTAAGTCTACAATGCAGGAAATCTGTTATCATGCAAAGGGCATAAGTTCTGAAAATGATACAACCAGTGCCACGGCAGAGCCGGGTCAAAACAGAGTATAATTAGGGAGAAATCCCAAAAGCATGAATTTGGTGAAGTCAGGTTTCAAACACTCACTCTCCGCCATAAGAATAGACCCCGTCATAACAGCACAAAATCAAGCAGCGTATCGAGTACCTGAAACTATACCACCAAGTCAGGCCAAGAGTCCGCACACGGGTCCTCTGACCACGCTGAGGACATATAATACGCCTATACCTAGAATAAAGGATGCCTTCATGCAGTACTGAAATCTTAACCACACTATCATGCTCCTAATTCATATATGTACAATATTTAGTAAGGCCTTAACAAAGAATACCAAGTGGTATATCCCTCTTCTACCACCACCCCTCTTTCAGATAGGGTGGAGACTGGCCAGTTCGATACTATAGCATATCAAATCTCATCATCATATCGCATCTCATGCTCATCTCGTATCTCGTGATATATATATATATATATATATATATATATATATAACTCAAGGAGGACAACACCCGATGAAACTGGGTTGCCCTATGACCCTAGCAAGGACTCTAAGACTCACAGATAACGGCCATTCTATATTCAAACGCATACAGAATAAGAATGCTCATTCGTAAGTGAAATTCCTAAGCATGATACTACATGGCATGCTCTTATGCATATGAAACACCTATATACTATATGACACATCAGGCAGGAGGTACTGGTTACTGAGTAAGACCCGGAGGTACTTACCTGGCTAGCAGATCGGCAACAAAAGAATCCAGCACACAGTAGTCACAATCACATAGTATTACCTAGTACATGATTGAATATACATAAGTCTACATCCAACTATTAAGCACTCAAGCACACCTCAATCAATAGAACAAGTAACACATTATGGAAGTCATTTCATTGCATCATCCGCTCCACTAGACCACATCGTTTTCCATAAATCATTCAACCAATTCCGCATTTTCATATACATCATTTCCACATATACCTCAATGGTTCATCAAAATCATAAGACATAATTTGTGTGATATAAAATCCTACTACCTCGTCATAATTATCCAACATTTAATCTCTTAGAATAATTCAACACAAGTCATGCTATTAGTCACACATATCATACCGTTAGTCAAACGATCATATATATCATGCTAGTTAGTCATCGAATAAGTCTTATTCCCAAGTTAGTTTCAAAATCGTTTCAAATCCCAGTTAAATAGTTAAGTATTCCGACCCTTGAAAATACTCGCCAAATTCCCTTTTAAATTTATTTATTAGATTACTTTCCAACCTTGAAATTCTTTTCCAAATTCTTTACAAATCTTTAAGTCCCAATAATATATTTTAAATCTCAAATAGTATTACATGATATTTTAAATACAATTTATTTAACACTTTTATAAATTATTTTCAAATCCCCTAAAATCCCGATCATTTTTATTTAATAAACCAACCCTTATAATTTTCCCAAAATAATATTTTATCTGTTAAAATCCCCAATAATATTGTATATATTTTAATTACCGTTAAATATTAATCCCAACCGGTTAAAATGTTAAAACAAAATCTGTAGAATGGACAACGGCCCCACAAAGCCACGTCAGCGTCATCTTCCTCCTCCAGAATTCAGAAGGGAGCCGCCCGCGCTTGGTGATGGAGCTCGACTCCGCCGGAATGACCCCTCACGCTCCCGTCTGCTCGCGTGCTCGCCTGGATCAGCTCTCGCACCTCCCACGCCCGATCCAGTTCACTCTCGCAGCTCGTCTGCCCGTACCCAACAGCCTCCCCTGTGCCCTCGCTTACACTCACGAAACCGCACCGACTTTGCCACTCTCGAGCTCGCCGGAGCTCTCGAGCACACCCCATCGTCCCGCACTCAGCTCACACTCTCTTCCCGACCCATAACAATATGAAATAAAGGATCGAACGAAACAAATGAAACGAACGAAGCTCACCGAGGTAAATTCGCGGATGTCGAAGCTTCGATTGGAGTTCTGGGCGTCGTCGGAGGCTCGCAATGGCTCGTCGGTCCTACGTGGAACATGGGTGAGGGTGATGGTGAAGTACGAGGACGATTCCGATTGAAAACGGAGGAGTACGGCTTACCGAAGCGGAGTTCGAGTTGGAGTTCGAGCAGGGGAGATGATGGACGATGGTGCTTTCTTGGTCTCCGACTCCTCCTGTTGTCGCTGCTGCGGGTGGCTCTTGTCAGGGCGTCGAGGAGGACTCCCGCGGTTGGCTCGAGGTGGAAAGAAAGAAGCAAGGAGTGGATGCTACTGCTGCGATGCTCTTGGAAGAACAGGGGAGGGACGATGGCGGTGATGGCGTTGGCGGCTCGGGGAGAATTGGAACAGAAGGAATGATGGATTGGAGTTAATGAAGAAGGGAAGGGAGGATTTGCTCATCCTTGTTCCAATGGGAATCGAAGGCAGATGATGGGGAGATGGAGTTGGTGAAAGTGATGGTGAATGGTTATGGTGAGGGTGACGGGGTAAGGTGATTTGAAGGAGGCATGGTGAGGGTGAGGGAGTTGGTAAAGTAAGGGTGGAGTGTGAAATTAGTTAAACTAATACCCGGCAATAAATCCCGAATACGCGAATCTCAAACCTCGAATTAGTTCACAAATGTTAGTTTCCCCGACTCTCGCTCTCTCGATCAATTAGATTTTTAAAATAGACAAGGATATCATCATCTGATAATTATTTTCAATTTTCGAGGTAAAAGGATGGAAATCGTTCATCAAATTTTATATTACGGTCGGAATCCGCTAAACGAGCTTTTAATTCGATTTAAATTCATTTTTACTTTCCTTTTTCCGAAAAATTAAGATTTGAAAATCTGAGCCTTTACATCATCCACCTCTAAAAACAAGTCTCGTCCCCGAGACTAAAATTATTTTAAAATAGGGGATGAAGTTTGAAATTGTTGAGTTCAAGGATCATGTCATTGATCTCGTAAGTATCTCATAAGTGCCCCTATGAGATCCTCACAGTACCGTGTTCGTGATCATAATATCCCCATTAGACCGTAGTAAGAATGTGATATGGGCCCCTACCACATCCTTACTCCGACTCCTCGGTCATATCATAACTCAAAACATCACAACATCCTCTTTAAAACACCGTTCAAAATTTCAAGTTCGGCATTAGTTAAAAGCATTCATAACCTCTCCATTCATCCTACCATCCATTTCTAAAGGCTAATCCCATATTCTCTTCCTAGGTTCTAAGACATTATCAAGGTTCAACAATTCAATTTCTATCATTTCCATCATCAAGCATCATGTATATTTATCGAATAACAATAGCACCTCACGTCTAATAGCATAAGATAATCACCTCAGGAATAGCCACATGGCATAGCATATCTAGCATCATATCATATATGGTAGAATTTATCACATCATCTCACGGAAGTTACACACCATATCAATCATATAAGCACGTTATATCAATCAGATAAGTACATCATACTCATTCTAACTACCAAGCTTCATCGCATTAGAGGCAAACAACTGTTTCCGTACAGTAGCATTCAATCGAGTTCAGGGATAACTATGTTAGTACTAACAGTTCCCTATTGTCAACGACAACACATCAGAGAATCAACATCGTCTATAGCATGGAATTCGCACAACATTCGGCCCCAAGTAAAGTATACACTAGATCACTACTCATCATCCCTCGTACTAAGATCACTTCACTGAGGTCTACCAACTCAATCCACTGCTAGTTCTAGGCACCATTGTATCCTGCTCACATACAACCTTTCTAGCCTCATAACTATTCACAATCAAGGTCGAATACCCAAACCAACTACAAGGTATCCCAACTCCTATGCCATCAAGCCATCTAAGGGCCAATCCACTTCGACAACCCGATCTCAAATCCTACCTTCCACTCGACTATGTAAAACTATGTTTCGAAGTTCCTAAGTCATAAAATTCCCTCATTTCGACAAGCTGAACAACTCAATCTACCACCAAGACTCCATATATAACAAGTCCTTGCCCTAGGGGTCCTCTATCAGTCTCATCTTTACCTTCTAAGAGAAATCACAAGTCCTCGACTAAACCGCTCTCGCGATCGATTTAGACGCTTCTTAACAATCTCGCTTACTCTACCTAGACTCTGAAGACTCTGTCTGACCATCATCTCCCAAAGAGACATCTCTAATCACCTTGCTAACCTGATCACACCTCCCGCATCACAAATCACTCTTACTAACCATCCACCTCTATGAACCCAACTCATACTGATCATCTCACACCTGACACTCCCGACCAACTCTAACACATATCCCAACTAGTGGTACTCTCAACCACGAATCACCATGACCCTCAAGCCGACCCATTCTAGATCCTCTTCCCTTCACACTCTACCATGACTAGTTCCCTCAACTCCGCATGTTTCCCCAAATTGCCTCAGATCACGCTTCCTCAAACTTCGAAATCTCTACCGCTCAAACCTTTTTGTACCGATCATCATTTTCACCGAATTCCTATGACATCCTCGTCTGAATTTCCTAATTAAGTACCACAACTTCACCAGCCTTCTAAAATCTCTTATCCTCTAGCGTCCTCAATACCTTCTGCTTTGCCTAGTTCCCAAATCCATGCTCATAATCTCCCTATCTCAACCTTAAGTGCACAGTCTTACTAGGAATCTGAACTACATCTTTGCCTAGCTACCAGCCTTTCCTTAAAGATTCATCTCACATCCTAAAATACTTCAATAGCCACAATGACATCCACTCATAAATCCCGAGTCATTCCCTATGCTAAAATCCTCCAACAACGCAGCTAGAAATCCTTCATTCATAAATTCCCCAAACATTACCAATCCTACCTAAATAACCCCAAATACTCATCACACGAACAACCCTGATATGGACAACCTAACATCCCGATCGATAGTTTCCCAAGCAACCTCATACTACTCTTCCTTGGAAATTCCTCAACCTCATCCCTTACCGAAATTGCTCCCACTCACAGCACACACCACCTAGTCCTGAATTCTACGATTCCTCGGACGTTCCTTAACCGATCATCCTCGACTCGGCCCACGATCCGCTCCTAGACTATATAGACACCTTCCTTGCCACACCAATCTGTCTCACAACACCTGCCTTCAAGAATCCCCTGATCAACTCCTAGCTCGCCCATCCACCTCTAGAACTATCCTAACTACCTCTACCCAGACTCGATCTCAAGATCACCCTAAAGAAGCTAGTCTAGACCTCATCCAACCACTATCTTATACAACCCGCACACACTAACTGCCTAGACTACCACTTCTCACTAGGACATTTCACCCGAAGTCTCGCCATACTACCCCACTCCTCAACTAAGACATGCTTGGAGCTCAACTATACTTATTGACCACTATCTCCGACCAGTCTCAACTCACTCGACTCTACCTAAGTCAATGCATCCATCCTGCACACCCTCTCGCTCATCTCATGACCAAGAACAAAGACTTCAATCCCTCTGCCACTTTCCGACCTAGCTTACCGAAGAATCTCACGACTCAAGATCAAGAATAAAGCACTCCCATACATATAACCCATAACCTACTCACCCGCAAGTCAGTATACCAAGCACCAAGGCACATCGTCATAGAAACAAGTTAGTTAGGCAATCATTGCTACCAATTCAGCACATCCGTCATCACATATTCAATTATGTCAGTTCTAGGCCTATCACAAAACATCAATTCCGATTAGTATAGAAGAATCCACGATTTGAATTAGGAACGTCCTTCCTTGAGTCATCTAAGAGAATCACGTACGCGGCTACCATCTTTCAAATGTGTTCGTCCTTTGTATACTTCTGGTGATGTCAGTCCTGTGGTCTATGGGTCATGGACCCATCACACTTCCGTTACGCTGCTATGGTGCCACTTGGTCGTCGGTCATTTCTTGCATGTCAGCGCTCATCGAAGGATGGCAAGGGTTAGAAGTTACGGAGATAGGGGAGAGACAAGGGCGGACGACAGAACTTCCTTAAGAGTTTAGACATGGACCAGGACTAGGGACGACGAGACCAAGGAGAAGATCCTAACCCGAGAGTTACAACGATGCCCTTATAATTGTGGCACGCAACTACGCAACCACATAAAAATCAAGAGATATCATCACATTATTTCACACTAGTATGCACCTATCTCAAGGGATATCGATTTATGCATTCATAACATGTTCATATAATCATCTTTATGTGTGCGCATAACAAGCTAGCAACCTATCATTTCATTCACCAATCATGCTTGAGAGACTAGGAGCATATATGCACAGACTGACATGGAACATATATGGCATAAGTTATGCAAGACCTAGCAAACATCACAGGATATCATATGCACGACTTATCACTCAATTTAGATACACACATAAGCAAGTCATAATGTTGCAAGATTGAGGCAAGCATGCTAAGATGCACCTTAAAAATCATGCTAAGGGTATGGTCAGTTCATGCAGGGTTGGTATAGCAACTATCTCATTACATACATCCATATTCACATAGTAAGACTAAGACGTCACACAATCATATGAGGGCTTATAACTGGGAGGTATATATCCTACATGATACTAGCAATACTTATTAAACATGTACACAGTCATGAGGTCCAATGAGGTTCATCTGGCATGCTAAGTCATCCAATTCACGTTTTAACATACAACGAGAGTTGAGCACACTATCATGGACCTAGTTCATAGGGAGACGGTAATCATGGGGATTCAATACATACGACACATACATCTACTCATAAGTGCAACCATGCAATATACCAAGCAAGTCATGCTGAATTATACCAATAATACAATTTCATGAAATCACAAGGAGGCTATCATTATAACTTGACATAATTCTCTAAGGGCAATCACCGACTCACCACCCAGTTTCCCCGTGGGACACTAGTATGACTCGCTGGACACAAGGACATTCACGCCGTTTCCGAGAGAAGATGGTAGAATTCGTGTTTAGACTCTTTTGGCAAGGAGACACGGTTGACCATTACGAGACTCAAGAGGGATGATTCCATAAGATAACACACTCCTAACTTGGAAGAATGTCGATAATCAACCTCAGGTAACCCTCACACCATACACAATCCCCGAAAGTAGTTAGTTGACCGACCTAATTTCCCGTAGAGAATGTTGACTGAGGTATGAGACTCGATGAACATCTATGGTTGGAATACAAATAGGACTCAAGTCAAGAGGAGCATACACTCTCGACCCTTACTAACACATCCAAGTGCTTTGGTGGAACGGACGACGGAATCGGGATTATCAAGGGGGTTGTACTATGGAAGAACTATTCCGACAAGATAGAAAATCTGATTACATAAGAACAAGGTTTCCTCCCGCTATCCCGTTTGCACATACAGTCATTTACATGTTCAAGTTAAGGCATTTTGATTAGTTCGCTATCCTAAGCACAATAGCACTCAACACGGAAGCAATCAACAAGATTAATATGATCCTCTTCGAGGAGAATCGCCCTCGGGCCCAATTGCATATATGTATATATAACGTAAGCATAGAGACGATTTATGCCGTCCTTCGAGGGACAGCTGACCGGAGGGGCGAGAACCTCACGACCTCCTAACTCGACACTCCAACCTTCGTGGTGCTCCTTGGAGTCTTCTAGGCCCGTCTGTAAATAAAAGCTAATGTTTTGCCTACCGTTTCCCGAGTTCTACATCCATAAGGGATGTCTATCGCTTTGGTCTCTACCCACGATATTGTTTCCCCTTATTCATTTAGGTTTAATTTCAATTAAATTCATTTTGCCCTTTTAAAAACATGTTCGAAAAACCATTTGAAAACATTGGGCGATTTTCAAAACCATCTTTAACCTATTGTACTCGGATTGCAAAACCTCAGCTCTGATACCACCTTTGTAACGGCCCGGGATTATCATTCCCGAGTTACGTTTCGAGGGATGAAACCCCTCGTTAGGATCTTGCGCCCCAAGTACAGGTTGAAAGTTTGAAATCGAAGATGTGCAGTTTAAAGTGGGGTTTCGCACCCAAATCCGGAAGGTCCGTTGGGGACCCCGGGGTAAGCCCCTGTACCTGTCCTAAGTCTACAACGCAGGAAATCTGTTATCATGCAAAGGGCATAAGTTCTGAAAATGATACAACCAGTGCCACGAAAGAGCCGGGTCAAAACAGAGTATAATTAGGGAGAAATCCTAAAAGCATGAATCTGGTGATGTCAGGTTTCAAACACTCACTCTCCACCATAAGAATAGACCCCATCATAACAGCACAAAATCAAGCAGCGTATCAGGTACCTGAAACTATACCACCAAGTCATGCCAATAGTCCGCCCGCGGGTCCTCTGACCGCGCTGAGGACATATAATACGCCTATACGTAGAATAAAGGATGCCTTCATGCAGTACTGAAATCTTAAAAACACTATCATGCTCCTAATTCATATATGTAGAATATTTAGTAAGGCCTTAACAAAGAATACCAAGTGGTATATCCCTCTTCTACCACCACCCCTCTTCCAGATAGGGTAGAGACTGGCCAGTTCGATACTATAGCGTATCAAATCTCATCATCATATCGCATCTCATGC
Source organism: Persicaria maculosa (assembly GCA_963922045.1). Classification (NCBI taxonomy): domain Eukaryota; kingdom Viridiplantae; phylum Streptophyta; class Magnoliopsida; order Caryophyllales; family Polygonaceae; genus Persicaria; species Persicaria maculosa. The sequence continues at coordinate 38,551,739 of OY998253.1, read as the reverse complement.
TCATCTCGTATCTCGTGATATATATATATACATACATATATATATATATATATATATATATATATATATATATATATATATATATATATATATATATAACTCAAGGAGGACAACACCCGATGAAACTGGGCTGCCCTATGACCCTAGCAAGGACTCTAGGACTCACAGATAACGGCCATTCTATATTCAAACGCATACAGAATAAGAATGCTCATTCGTAACTTAAATTCCTAAGCATGATACTACATGGCACGCTCTTATGCATATGAAACACCTACATACTATATGACACATCAGGCAGGAGGTACTGGTTACTGAGTAAGCCCCGGAGGTACTTACCTGGCTAGCAGATCGGCAACAAAAGAATCCAGCACACAGTACTCACAATCACATAGTATTACCTAGTATATGATTGAATATACATAAGTCTACATCCAACTATTATGCACTCAAGCACACCTCAATCAATAGAACAAGTAACACATTATGGAAGTCATTTCATCGCATCATCTGCTCCACAAGACCACATCGTTTTCCATAAATCATTCAACCAATTCTGCATTTTCATATACATCATTTCCACATATACCTCAATGGTTCATCAAAATCATAAGACATAATTTGTGTGATATAAAATCCTACTACCTCGTCATAATTATCTAACATTTAATCTCTTAGAATAATTCGCCACAAGTCATGCTATTAGTCACACATATCATACCGTTAGTCAAACGATCATATATATCATGCTAGTTAGTCATCGAATAAGTCTTATTCCCAAGTTAGTTTCAAAATCGTTTCAAATCCCAGTTAAATAGTTAAGTATTCCGACCCTTGAAAATACTCGCCAAATTCCCTTTTAAATTTATTTATTAGATTACTTTCCATCCTTGAAATTCTTTTCCAAATTCTTTACAAATCTTTAAGTCCCAATAATATATTTTAAATCTCAAATAGTATTACATGATATTTTAAATACCATTTATTTAACACTTTTATAAATTATTTTCAAATCCCCTAAAATCCCGATCATTTTTATTTAATAAACCAACCCTTATAATTTTCCCAAAATAATATTTTATCTCTTAAAATCCCCAATAATATTGTATATATAATATATTTTAATTACCGTTAAATAGTTAAATAAATTAACGAATGAACCCGAACCGAACCGAACCCATAATATTAATCCCAACCGGTTAAAATGTTAAAACAAAATCTATAGAATGGACAAGGGCCCCACAAAGCCACGTCAGCGTCATCTTCCTCCTCCAGAATTCAGAAGGAACTACCCGCGATTGGTGATGGAGCTCGACTCCGCCGGAATGACCCCTCGCGCTCCCGTCTACTCGCCTGCTCGCCCGGAATCGCCTGGCTCAGCTCTCGCACCTCCCACGCCCGGTCCAGTTCATGCTCGCAGCTCGTCTGCCCGTACCCAACAGCCTCGCCTGTGCCCTCGCTCACACTCACGAAACCGCGCCGAATTCGCCGCTCTCGAGCTCGCCGGAGCTCTCGAGCACACCCCATCGTCCCGCACTCAGTTCACACTCTCTTCCCGACCCATAACAATATGAAACAAAGGATCGAACAAAACAAATGAAACGAACGAAGCTCACCGAGGTAAATTCGCGGATGTCGGAGCTTCGATTGGAGTTCTGGGCGTCGTCGGAGGCTCGCAATGGCTCGTCGGTCCTACGTGGAACATGGGTGAGGGTGATGGTGAAGTACGAGGACGATTCCGATTGAAAACATAGGAGAACGGCTTACCGAAGCGGAGTTCGAGTTCGAGTTCGAGCAGGGGAGATGATGGATGATGGTGCTTGCTTGGTCTCCGAGGAGGACTCCCGCGGTTGGCTCGAGGTGGAAAGAAAGAAGCAAGGAGTGGATGCTACTGCTGCGATGCTCTTGGAAGAACAAGGGAGGGACGGTGGCGGTGATGGCGTCGGCGGGTCGGGGAGAATTGGAACAGAAGGAAGGATGGATTGGAGTTAATGAAGAAGGGAAGGGAGGATTTGCTCATCCTTGTTCCAATGGGAATCGAAGGCAGATGATGGGGAGATGGAATTGGTGAAAGTGATGGTGAATGGTTATGGTGAGGGTGACGGGGTAAGGTGATTTGAAGGAGGCATGGTGAGGTGAGGGAGTTGGTAAAGTAAGGGTGGAGTGTGAAATTAGTTAAACTAATACCCGATAATAAATTCCGAATACGCGAATCTCAAACCTCGAATCAGTTCACAAATGTTAGTTTCCCCGACTCTCGCTCTCTCGATCAATTAGATTTTTAAAATAGACAAGGATATCGTCATCTGATAATTATTTTCAATTTTCGAGGTAAAAGGATGGAAATCGTTCGTCCAATTTTATATTACGGTCGGAATCCACTAAACGAGCTTTTAATTCGATTTAAATTCATTTTTAATTTCCTTTTTTCGAAAAATTAGAATTTGAAAATCCGAGCCTTTACACCCCTTTTGGAGGCATGATTACACTTTTGGCAATATATTATGGTGTTGATGTTAGTTCACTGCATCTTGTAAGTCATTCTTATACGTGGGACATTATATTGATACTCTTGTGTCTGCACGGAGGGTTGAGAAGCTGCACTTGCCTTATGCTATTGAGAGATTTCCTTGGTTTTCTGGACCCTAGTAGTCTCATCATCAGTATTTGTCGACTATTTTACTTGTGGGGCCTAGATTGGTAGATTTCTATCGGAGCCATGTTCCTGCTGAGGATATGAAGATTGAGATGACACCACCTGTGGTTCGTGATACCTCGCGTATCGCTTGCCTAGAGAAGAAATTGACAGATTTTGAGACACACTGGGTGGCTGAATTGATGAAGTTAACCACATCGCATGCGATTTTGGTTGTGAAGATTAATCAGCTACAAGATGCTTGTCTCATGTTGATGGATATGATCCTCCAGTTGTCTGGATCCCAGACCCCGCCTTCAAAGTAATTGGTTAGTTCATTTGCTTCCTTCAAACCTTTTATTTTATTTTTCATTGTTCCTTGTTGTGTATGCTAATGCATTGAGGACAATGCAACATGTAAGTTTGGGTGGGGTGGGGGGGAGCGGGGAAGTGAAGTGAATTAGTTAGTTAGGTTAATTCATGTTTATTTTTTGTTTCATGTTTAGATTTTTAGTTCTTTATTTTATTTATTTTCGAAAATTATGTAATTCATGCATCATGTTTATATTATTTTTTTATAAAATGTCAAAAATGAAAAAAAATGGAAAAAGGTCAAAAAAAATAAAAAATATATATTTAGTCGCATGCATTGCATATTGTAATATCAAAGATACCCATCTAATTTGAGTTTGTCCTATTTAACTTTATACGGGCATGATCTTATAAATCCCATGGAATTCTGGAATGATTTGACCTTGCCTTGAAAATTGGTTTTTAAGTGAAATATGATTAGGCATAGGTAATTGAACATGTATGATCTAAGTTTATGACATTCTTGATATTCATCAAAAATTTGTCCTTGTGAGATATTTTTGAATTGGCCTTATAAGGGATACATCTATATTCCTTTTGCTTTTCTTGTGTGATTACTCTTCCTATGCATTTATCATTGAGTATTCCCATGGTTATCTATTTTTAAGGCCGATTATATACATGATCATTGCTTGGTAAGTTCAAATGATAGAGACAACCTTTTTAGCCACATTTTATCCATGTCTACCTTATGTTATATCTTGTTTTGAAGCCAATTTGAGCCTTTAGCCTATTTTATTTGTAGCTCCACAAAATTGCATTATTCCTAGCCTATGATAAACCTTACCCTTATTCCGGGGAAATTGAGATTTTGAGTGTGTTATGGAATCTATTTTGGAGTTGAGGAGAAAAGAAGCCAAAGTGCGAGTTTTATGGTTTATGGTTTTGAGAAGATGTAATGTTATGTGCTTATTAGTTCCCTCAATTTTATGCAATTTATTTTCCTTATGTATTGTGGCTCGAGGAAAAAAGAGAAGAAAAAAAAGCCGAGAAAAACAACGAAAAAAGAAAAAAGGAAAAAGAAAAAAAAGAGCCAAGTTATTTATTTTTGCATAATGAGGAAGAATTGGAACTATGTGGGTTAAAATTTAGATTGGTTGGATGTTGTAGATTGCATGAGTATGTGATGATGATGAGATGATGAGTATGAGTATGATGAGATGATTATCAGTTTATTTATATATCTTGAGAGTTTTGGAGTTTATTGATATATGTTGAGATGTTGTGTTTATGAGAGCTTGAGTATTATTGAGTTGGTTTGTGTTATGTTGGGAGTTGTTGAAATCTTATTTTCCCGGAATTTATTGCACCACATGACCAAATAAAATTCCTTGCCCTTATGTTTCTTTACCAAGCCCCATTATAACCTCGCCGAATGGAATCTTCTATGAAGGTTTCCATTAAGTGAAAGTCCTCTTGATGTTCTTATTTTTGCATTGATGTATCCGGTGGAGATTTTGAGATATAAATGTCAATATTCTAATTGATGCTTGTATATGGAATTGAGGTGAGTGTATGCTTAAAGCCTAAACACATGAGAGTGAGAGATACACATTATCCTTGGTGAGGTTGATTTTTGAGCATGCAAGCAACTTGATCCCATATATATACATGTTATGACGTTTATATGCATTGATTATATTTTCACTATTGATGATGTTGCTTTTGATGAGTAAAATTGTGAAAGAATCTCCTATGGGATGCATAGATGATGTTTTTTTCTTATGGTTGCTTGAGGACAAGCAAGAGTTAAGTGTGGGGGGGTTTGATAATGCATATTTTATATAGGCATTATAGGTATTCTTGTTGCATTTAGATAGGTGTTTTGCATATTTTTTAGTTGAGTTTCATATATTGCTTGTGAAGTATTCGAGTTCGGAATCTACACATTTGTATTGTTTAATCTACAAAATTATATTCCGACCTTGGAAGGGATCTTGGAAAAGCTTACGAGACATGATTTGGAGCATGTGATGGCTGAGGAAGAGACTATGGAGGAGCAAGGAAAAACAACATTGATATAAGAAGGAAAATTCATCACTGAGTATGGCGGTGCCCGCTGTGCTTTAGGTGGCGCCCGTCGTGACCCCGTGTCCAACGATTGCGATTTGGATCCGAACATTCTATTTCCTATTGTCTTATTATTATTATATTTTAGGGTTTTGCATGGCTCTTTATTAGGTTTTTATTGATTGTTCCAGCTGTGTGTGGCTATTGAGAGAGAGATTATTATCAGACAATGAGTTACTATATAGACAAAATAGTGGTTTTTGGCCTATGAGTTGCTAAACTCATAGTTTCGCCTGTGATTCGAAGACATGGTTGTTTAGATTGTGAGGATTTGATTCTATATAGTTATTCATAATTATATTTATCATCTTGCGCTTATTTTATATTTGTGTTCCTTTTTATGACTGATCACCATGTTGTGAATTACATCTTAGATATGCATTCGTTGTTCTGTTCTTGATAGAAGCGAAGGTATTGAAGTAGTGATATTTCTTTGTCTTTGTAGTGGATGATTTTAATTGATCTTTGTTGGTAGATGTCGATTAGGGTTGATGTTGGCTTGCGCCTATTTGTCTCTAATTGCATTGAATCAATATGCCAATTGGTCTAATTACTTGAATCCTTAATGCTATTATTTAGTGAGGTTGAATAAGGTTATTGTATCCCTACGGATCCTTCAACTTTAGTCAATCAGACATATATTTATGAATAATTAATGAATCAATCCTAGGACCATGAATCTAAATCATTGTCAGAGAATTACATGTGAAATATTTCACTACTACATAAACGAACAAATGGAGCGGTGTGATGTGGCGGTTTATTTTAGCTGGCGGTTTATGTAGCGTTTTCTATGATGCATAACCGTTGTAGATTCATTTTCCGTTTTTAAAAGATAAGGTGGCGGTTTTAAAGCATCTAGTGTGGCGGTTTCTAAAATCTGAAAAAAAAAAAGAAAACATATATGGCGTTCCTAATGTAAATATCTGGCGGTTTTGTGGGCGGGAGAATTCCGCGCCCAATGAATTGGGGAAAATTTTAATTACAACTTTTTATTATATCGAAAAGTAACTTTAGCCACCGCTCGATGAAAGCATGCTAGCCTATCAACTTTGCTTTACCAAATTCAGTCCCCTTGATCTCCAATCTTCCATTGTGACTCGACCTTTGATGTCAATAACCTAAGAACCTCTGATTTTTGTTTCCCCAGACCAGTTCGACCTTCATTTCATTTCGGTTCCCAAATCACTGCTAGTGTCATTCGATTTCCCATCTATGTGAACTAGTCGAAGCATTCACCCATGTAGTTCTTCCCTTTCGTGCGAATAGACGCTTCCCGTGCTTCGCCATCTCTGGTTCGTTTCCCTCTCTCTGTCTTCTGCATTTTTTCACTTAATTTTACTTTCTAATTTCATAGGCGGTGAACTAGGGATTGAAAATAGGGCTTTTTTTTATGAGGTTTGAATTGGGTGATTGTCATGGCCTTGATGAAGATGATATAAGTTATGGGACTCAGAATTAGGAAATAGAAGAGATGAAGATGATTTGAGCTATCAGACTCAGAATTAGGAAATATAACATCTTTGCTTCTGTTCACATGGAGTATGATATGTATAATTCTTGCTTCCAAATTGTGCAATGCAGTATGCTAATTGGAATTTAATTTTGTGGTGTTCATTAAGTCTTATCTTTTTACACTCAAACGAATGTGGTGATGTTCTATTTTTTTCTAATGAATTACAGGAAATTAGTTGTCCCTTGTCTCCATTTCCTTTTTCATGAGTTCTGGTGCGTGCTTGATTCTAGCATAAAATTATCTTTATGAATTAAACCATTTTTTTTGTCAGTAGCAGTAGATTGGTAGCTAGTGTAATAGAATTTAATTGCTAATGGTTGATTAGAACTTGAAAGTTGAGAAATTACTAGTGCTCTGTGCTTTGGTGACTTTCTTATGGATGTAGCTGCGTGGAAAAAGAAAAAGAACAAAGTTGACTTTGGTCGGTATTCCTCCTCTTCCTCCTATTGTTATAATATCCCACCACTCATACATCCCTTTTTGTTTAAAATTTTATTTAAAAAAAATTCCCAAAAGAAATACAGATTAAGAAACATACCTCCTTTCTCTCTAGATAATTACATGAGGGTTTCTTATGTTGATGAAAATTGGCAAAATCGATACTAGTGGTGTGATTTTTTTCTAATGAAATTCCAATATCCACTTTCTAATTTAGTCACACGCCTTTGATTTTAGAAAGAAAAAAAAAATTCTATCGAGGTAATTCTATCATAAATACAAATTGTTGTTGAATTTATCGTTTTTATGTGTGAAATTGGTTCAATGGATATTTTTATGGTTTCATACTTTACCATGATCGTACTCTATTTTAGGTGAAAATAAAAAAGCTTAAATGTGATAGCTACTTGTAGAAAATATTTTTTATGGTTTCATACAATGAAGCGGGATGCAAATTGTGTAACTCAAAACAGTGGAGTGACTCTAACGGTGTTGACCCCATGCTTTGCGAGTACTAAGGATCAGCATCCTATAATTGGAGATGTCACTTACTATGGTTCCATCCAGGATATTATTGAGATATTTTATAAAGACCATTTCAGTTTGGTATTGTTTGACTGTGTATGGTTTCATTCTGAGAAAGATAGTTATGGACTAGTTCGGATTAATCACAATAAACCGATTTGTCAAAATGAACCATTCCTTCTAGCATCTCAAGCACATCAAACATTTTATGTGGAAGATCCATCGTCAAATGATTGGTATTTTGTTGTTCAAGGGCTTCCTAGAGAGCACTTTGATTCTATGGATGAAGCTAGTGATGCATTCGCCGAAATGTACGGGAAAGATTCGGCCTTTCCTAGTCCAAATAGCTTTGATTGTACTGATCATGGTGACACTGAAGTGTCGTGTGTAAGATTAGATGTAGCAACAATGGTAATTGACAAGTCCGTTGACTAACAAGATGGTGAAAAGGATCACTAAACCGAAGTGTATCATTTATGTATGTATTATAACATTCTCTTATAAAACTATGTTATTTTCTTCAATTATGAATTTACATGTCTTTTAGCATTTGAATTTATAAGTGAGAATTCTGACATTTGCACTATTGTATTGTTTGGAACAGATGGGAAAGAGGGACAACTCTTCACAACAAAACGAAAGTATGCCTGAATATGATAGGCAAAGGCCGAAACGAGTATTAGCTAATGCTGAAAAAATGAAAGCTGATGGTTGTGATGGTAAGATGCTAATAGCGAACGAAGCATTGCGAAAAAAGTTGGAACACGTCTCGAAAAATCTGTCGAGTGTAGACTGCTTGGCAAAAGAAGGAACAGATAAGGATTGTCAATTGGAGGTATAATTATCATATGATAGACTTTACATGTTAAGATTATATAGTTGTTTTAATTTTAAATGTGTGGATACATTTAATTTTGATGGTATTTTCTTAATCTATCAAAAGGTTGATAACCAAATGCGTGATCCTCAACCACAACCCTTGAGCGAACCCGGAGTATGTATTTCCTCTTTTATTTAATTATATAGTTTTCACTTGTCAGTTTATGACTATAATGACATATTTCGAAGGTGCCAATAAACATGAAGTATTTAAGGGGTAAGAAAGAAAAGAAAATACTTACCCAAACTTTGCCAATGGCTGAATTTGTGAGGTTTAAATCTCAAAAGAGCCAACAGCAGAAGGACTAAGATCAACAAAAGAGTAAAGACCAGAAACACCATACTCAACTCGAAGATTCAACTCATGTAACAAGTCAACCACAACAACCAAAGAATCAGGGAGGAGATGATGCACAATCTGCTAAAAGGGTAAATAAGCCACAAAATCAGAAATCTTACTATGCCCCTGGATCTCTATCCACATATGCGAACATGAGAAAACAAGATTGAAGTGTGCAAAATAATCATATTCATCTTCTCAATCATGAGCACATCTCACCACTAGCTTCTGAAGATATTGGTGAGACTGCGTGCCAAGAAGATACTGAAAATAAAATAGATGAAGTGGAAGAGGAGAATTTGGTAGCTGCTATTGGAAACGATATTATTGCTGAAAATGAAAATGCATGAAATAATAATGTCAAAAACGAGAATGCAGGTAGTTTATTCCATGTTTATAAGTCTATTGGTTCATTCGTTAACGTCGTAAGGCAATTTACATGTTCTTATTATACTTATGATTTTTTACTGATTGATGATTTTGTTTACATTTTACATATAATTATAACTAGTGCGTAAAGAGAAGAAGCGTCGAGGGAGAACTGCTTTACTAGAGGTGCATGCACGTATCATGGACAAGCGTGATGCTATCATTTTAAATAGCATGCATCAACCAATAGGGCCAACTAAAGAAATTGTTGAGAAGTTCACCGGCTTTTAGGAACCGTGGTTAAAGATCCCATCCTCACTCCTTTGAATTTCATAAGCTGGATTTATATGCCGACGAAGGAGAAAATTTGGGATTATGTCACGGTATTGTACATGCTTTTTTTCCAATATGAATTCAACATGCTTACATGTGTATACACGTTTATTAATTAATCTTACAATTTAATATTTCTTTAGAAGAGATACATTGTCCCAAGTGAAGGTAAGAAGTATGTTCTACAGACTGTTAATGCTTTATGGCGGTCTTACAAATCAAGGTTGAAGGATAAGCACTACTATCCACGTGAAACCTTAGAGGAAAGGTTGGTTGATCGCCCTGATCCAGTTCCGATAGATCAGTGGAAGGACCTTGTAGAATATTGGGATACAAGTGCCGCAATGGTATGATTTTAACTACTAACATCTGTTTAGTTATTATAATGTGATTCATTCTTTTACAATAAATGTTTTTTCGTGTTCTAAATGTTAATATAGGAAATAAGTGCAACTAACAAAAGGAATAGAGAAATGCAAATTGACATGCATACCATGGGTCCAAAATCGTTAGCTACTCACGTCATAAGTTGGTAATGCTGCTTTTTCTCGATTAACTATAATTCTTTTTTTTTTGAAACTCAAGTTCTTTAACATATGGCTTTATAAATAAGATTTATCTTATTCTATTGTACCATATTTCTAAAGGAAAAAGATGAACCAAATAAGAAGTTGCCATCACAAGCCGAATTGTACATAGAATCGAGAAAGCAGACTGCTGGACGTACCTACCTTACGCAAAAGGAAGAGACGCTGGAAAATATTGTGAGCATAACCATTTTTATATACTCTACAATCGATGCCTCCTCTGTTTCTTTCTTTTGTGCAGAAAATCGCCATATATCATTTGCCAAAATTGGAATCTGGAAAAAAAAAACAGAAACTACATATGTTAAATGTGTCATTTTTATTTTTTGTTACATAGGAGAAAATGAAAACTCTAAAAACATCAAATGATGGAAGTGGCAAAAGTGATCCCTATTTTGATGTCATCACTAAGAAGGAACATAGTGGTCGCCTGCGTTTGTATGGGAGAGGTGCCACAGAGTCAAAGGTGAAGAGCAAGAATGGAAAGGCACCATTTATAGTCCCCTCAATTTTCTTAGAGAGCATCACAGAGCAGCTCGAGGGGAAAGTAAGACAAGAAGTTGCAGCGCAATTTGAAGAAACAATAGAAGCACGTTTGGAAGAAAAGTTAGCTCAATTGTTATCAAAGGTAAAGGAGGCCAACCCCAGAATGAATCTTGTTCTTCCAAGTTTTCAAGAAAATGAAGTAGATGCATCTATCTCCCATGAGAATTCGGTCGAAGATGTTTCATCTCGTCATTCTAGTCTATGCCAAGGTATGCGTTACATCATTTATCACACAATGTATCATGTCTATTCGATTCGAATTTGTAAACAACTTGTCTAGGACTCTTAGATTAATTCTTTTTTAACTTCTCTATATTACTCATAGTAAAGGGAGCATCTAATGGCAGAGAAAGTCATGAAAGCCTATAAGTGAGGGGAAGTTGAGGCAAGTTTTAAGTTGATTCATCTTTATGTGTCTAATCGATTTCATGTTGGTTTTTAGGTTGCTAAAACTGCTCATTTTGCTAAGTTTGTTCTCACAATCTCTAGATTTGAAAAGATTCCAGCCGGTATGCATACTCTCTATCTCCTCCAATTTAATTGATCCTAAAAAATGCTATAGTTTCTTCTTCTTTCACCTCATCTTCTTGTTACATTTATGGTGATCTGCTGATTGATAATTTTCTCTTATTTTTTTTCTTGTTAAATATTCTACTTTTTTTTTTTGCATTGTTATCGTAGTTGATGTTGTTGTTGATGATCATTCTGGTTGTGAAATCTGCTTCTATTTAAATATACATATTTATTTGTATTTCTATTGCATTTATAGTGTTTTGCACTACATTACAGCTTTGTTACAATGAATTTATCAGAAAATAAGTTATGTTTTATCCATAAAAGTGGCTATGTTTTTATCCAAAAATGAGTACATATGTATATTAGTATGCATTCTTCTTTTTGGTCAAGTTTTTTTAATAATACATATCCTTTTTTTTCTTAGAAGGAATCAAGATCAGTAATGCATTTTGGTCTACTAATCAAGGACAAGTGTTCATTTGGCCCCTTTTGAAGATTATGACCTATTTTGTCATGTCCGTAGACGATGGCTGCACATATATGGCATGGGTAGTTAGCTAGATATATAGCTAGTTTGTGCTAGAAGCACGTACTTGGCTCTATTTTGTTAAGGTAAATTTGCATTGATAAACACTTGGTGGTCGTTTTTGTGCTTTAGATGAAATTGGCATAGCTTCTCCAAGCTTCAAGTACGTGCAGCTAGCCAACTATTGGTTTGTGCATTAGGTGAAATTAGCATAGCTTCTAGCTTCAAGTACTTTGCACCTTTCTAGTCCACTGTAATTTTTGTATGAAATATCTAAAATTGATGGTAAAGTTTGCAAGGATGAACACTATTTTGCAGATAATTAACAGGGAATGGTAAATACTAGTTGATGTGGAACTGTATGTGTGACTCTATACATAATATCTAGATCTATAAACCGCCAGCTAAAGAAGAAAAAATGCCACAATTAGTTCACTAAACCGCCACCGATGCATTAGAAAACTGCCACCTTAGCCCTTAAGTGTGCCACGATCATTTTTGAAAACCGTCACCAAAGCTCTCAAAACCGCCACCTAAAAAAATTCTACAATTTGGATAAAACCGCTACATTACGTCAATAGCTGGCGGTTTTTTACCTCTAATGTAGCGGTTAGTCCTATTTCCTAAAATCCGCTACATTTGCTTTAAAAAAACCGCCACATTTGAACTAAGGTAGCGCGAGCTGATGTAGCGACAAAAAAAAATCGCCACATTAGACTTTAAGTGGCGGATTTGGTACTTTACATGACGGTTTTTGGGCGCCACATTAGCCTCTTAATGTAGTAGTGTTTTCTCTACTTTATTATCAATTCGCTTTACAATCATAAAGTTGGTTACTTTAATTCCTTATTACTTGGTCATAAATCATTGTTTTGTCATAAAAGTCTTTGTTGAGACTTATTGAGTAGTAAATCACTTCTCCCTGTGTGTTCGACTCCAGACTTCATTGCTATACTAGTAGTTGTTTGGTTTATCAATTTATTTGTTTGCTAATCTATTGGTTTTGTTCTTTGTGTTTGGATTTTATTACTATTTGGGAAAGGGCGAGAGTGCCGACGACGTTCGTCCCGGACCAACCGTGTTGTGGACAACTACCCTTAAGCTTCTTGAGCTGCTCAACATACTCATAAAGACTCTTCGTAGGTGATTTCTCAATACTAGATAGCTCCTTCTTGAGTTTGTTGAGGCGAGTCGAAGCAAAGTACTTTGGCAAGAAAGCTTTATTCAATTCAACCCAAGTAGTAATGCTTTCGGGGGATAGATAATAAAGTCAATCGCTTGAAAAATCTTTCAAGGTAAAGGGGAACACTATCAACATCAATTGGTCATCGGTAAGGCCTTGGGATCTAAGTCTATCACACACACTCACGAAGGTAGCAAGGTGTTTGTTTGGTTCCTCCCCGGGCAATCCATGAATACGGTAAAATAGTAGACCAATTCGACTTATACTCAAATCTTGAACCCTAAGGGAGATCAAGAAGTCATATTTCAAGTGGTTGAGCACTCAAATTAGGTTCCTTTAGGTTTCTCAGGTTCCTTCTTGGAGGATTAACAATTTCGTCTCCCATCTCCTTTTGTGTGTCGAATTCGAGCCTCCTTTTCAACCTAAAAGATCTTTCAATCACAAAATAAAAAGACAAAGGCAATGAATTAGAAGATCGGGTTTGAACGATACAAGGACACAAAAGACTCAAAGAAAAACAAAAAATAAATAAATAAAAGAGAATCAATGATAGAAATAAAGAAAAGCAAACTCTTTTCTTCTCCCTGACAACGGGGCCAAGAATTTGGTGCGGGACGAACGTCGTTGTCACTTTTGCCTTTTGCCAAATAGTAATAAACCAAACAACTAATAGTATAGAGAGGAAGTCCGGAGTCGAACCCACAGAGAGAAGCGGATCACTACCAATATCTCTAACAAAGACTCTTATGACAAAAGCAATGACTTGTGACAAATTGATAAGAAAGTAAAGTAACCAACTTGATGAATGCAAAGTAATTGATAATAAAGTAGAGAATATATTTCACATGTAATTCTATGACAATGGTTAAGATTCATTATCCTAAGATTGATTCATTAATTATTCATAGGTATATGTCTACTTGACTAAAGTTGAAGGATCCGTATGGATACAATCACCTTATTCAATATCAGTAAAGAATAGCATTAAGGACTCAAGTAGTTAGACCAATTGGCATATCGATTCAATGTAATTAGAGGCAGACATGTGCAAACGACAATCGGTCCTAACAACATCTAACGATATAGATCAATCGAAATCATCCACTACAAAGAAAAAGAAATATCACTACTTCAATACCTTAGTTTTCTATCAAGAACAGAACAACGAATTCATAGCTAAGATGCAATTCCTAACACAGTGATCAATCATAGAAAGGAACACAAATATAATAAATAGACACAAGATGATAAATATACTTATAAATAACTAAATAGAATCAAATCCTCACAATCTATTCAACCATGTCTTCGAATCACAGGCCAATATATGAGTTTAGCAACTCATAGGCCAAAAACCTCTCTTCTCTTTAATTGTCTTCATTGTCTCACACACAATCTCTCCACAATAGCTAACACACGGCTGGAACAATAACCTAAAATCTAATAATGAGTCGTGCAAAACCCTAGAAATATAATAATAATATAATAGGAAATAGAATATTCGGATCCAAATCGCAATCGCTGAACACGGTACCACGGCGGGCGCCGCCTTATGCAGTGATGGTTTTCCTTCTTTTCTTCAATGTTGTGCTTCCTTGCTCCTCCATAGCCTCTTCCTCAGCCTTCATATGCTCCAAAACATGTCTCTTAAGCTCTTCCAAGATCCCATCCAAGGTCGGAATGTAACTCTGCAGAAGAAACACTAAAAAGGCGTAGATTCTGAACTTGAATACTTCACAAACAAAATATGAAACTAGACTAAAACATATGCAAAACTCCTATCTAAATGCACTAAGAAATACCTATAATGCATATATGAAATATGCATTATCATATGATTGGGTTTAATTCAGGTTTATTAGCATGTATATGGTTGAATATGTTCTTTCTAACAACTTTAATGATAACCCTATTGTTTCTAGTAACAGTTCTAACACCATTTTTAGAAGACAAGTTCTTCTAGAACTAACTCAGACATGAGGCTCCTCTTTAGGCTGGGCACCCATCTAACATTGGTAAAAACTCTAACAATACCATCATGCATGACAAGAGGAACATCCCCAACCCCCATGATTTCTAAGGAAGTATCATCACCAAACAATACATCAATACAGGCATATTTATCAAGTTTTCTAAAATAATGCTAAGAGGGGATAGCATGCATAGTACATCCAACATCAAGAATCCAATTATCAGACATATATACAACAGAATGAATACACATGAATAGCTCAGTAGGACAATCACTCATACATTCCAAAATAGATGCAGACAATTCAGTTTGGTTAGATTTAGCAAGTTGTTCAGCTTTTTTTTTCTTTCTACAGTCTTTCACCCAATGAAACAAGTTTCCACAGTAGTTACACTTGGAATTAGGGTCAGATTTCTCATGTTTGTCACCAATGACATTCTCCTTCTTATCCTTTTTAAACTTCTGGTTCTTATCACCCTTTTTGTCCTTACCTTTAGTGAACATCAGCTATGGCTTATCAGACTTATTATATTTCTCAGTTTTCAGACCTTTTATCTTAATGACTTTCATTATCTCATTTTTCTCAATAATAGCTACAATGAGTTTATCTTTAGTCAATTCATCACGGCTAAATTGAATCACGTCCTTAAAATTATCAAACTGAGTGGGCAAGGAATTCAAAAGGAGAATGGCTTGATGTGAATATTAATTTCATCGTTAAATTTTTCAAGTTCTGGTGACATTTTAAAAATTTTGTCCAAACAATCATCCAAGGTTAATTGGGTATTCATTTTGAAAGTGAACAAGAGACAAAGCAGAGAAATCCCAGAGGGTAGAGACTTAGAGAAAAATAGCCCCTCCAAGGCATGCCATAGGGAGGAAGCAGAAGAGTGTCTTACCACCTAACGAGCTATGCCGTTAGTTAGCCTAAGCATGATCTCAGAGTTCGCCTTCAGATCAAGCTTTAGTTCTTCCTCCAAGAGTGTAGGGGTGATGCGTTGTTATTCCCAATGACTCATTTGCTCGGATCTTGAAATGTCTCAAGTTGACTCCTAAAGCGTTCTTGAGAGATCTTGATTGAATCTTGGTTAACTTCTTGGACAAACCACTGGACACCACCAAAAGACCAAATTGTCGAGCCCAAGGAAGACACAACCGAGGGTGTACCAAGCCCTTAGGCATGATCTTCATTCGGTAGGGTTGAGACTAGGGTTAGGCCGATTAGGGATTGGTACTAGGGTTCGGCATATGCTAGGGTTGGTGATGTTTCTTAATTGATGAAAGTAACAAGGACTTGATTGAATGAAGATTGATGAAGAACCTGAGATGAAGAACGTAAGAGAGGAAGAGTGTAATTAGGGTTGAACAAAGATGAGAACACTTAGCCAAGTGCTCTTCTATTCAATTCAACGGGATTATTCTCAAAGGAAATTACAACTTAAATAAGGTTTGATAGTAAGTGAGATTGGTTCCTAATGAAAGGAAACCCTAGCTATCTCACATTTATCTAAAAATAAATAAATAAATAAAAACCTAAGATAAATACTACTAATTCTATCAATCTAAAAAATGACTAAAAATAGATAGAATTAATAATCAAGCAAGGAGAGAAATACTTCTCACTTTTATTCTCCTAAGTAAATAATAAAGGAAATAAAATAATTGTCTTAAAAATACTAAAGCCATTCGGCATCCCCTCTAAACCACCATGTCTCTCATCCCCTCATCAAGGTAGAATGGCGTCGAAAACTAAGACCTTGGTCTGTTGGTTGAACCTTGAGCATTGTGACCCATGATGGCCGAAGTCCTTGGTCTATAGTTGCACCAAAATGAACAAGAAGAACCTTTGTTGCATTTTTAATCATCTTGGCTCGATCTGGAGTGATCGGACCATCAAATAGCACTCTCATCTTGTCATCAATGTCGTCCGGAGTCATGGAACCTTTGGTGCTATCAAGGGGGGTCTTCCTTAACTTGTTTGGCTTTCTCCTCTGGTGTCAGGGAGGAAGAGGATTAGTCATCACCCCCAATCTTGATGCTTGGAGTGTTAGTTGCAACCTTGGATGTTGTTGCTGTTGGTTTGATCACATCGTCAAACGGTTTGATCTTGAGAGCACTATCCATTGTTTTTAGGTACCTGAGAGCAAAAACAAAGGAAATGAGAGTTAGTGCTTGAAATTAGCGGAAGTGAGATGGATCTTAACAAAGCAATGAAATACATAGTTGACAATCAAAAGGAAAACCCTAAGCATCTAGTTTCCGAAAGTGAAAACGCTCAAGAATAGGCGACCAAGCTTACACCTAGTAATATCAGAGAACCTTGCTCTCATACCACGTTGTAGATCTGAGCATTCTTAACCTCACATATTGGAGGACAAGATTCAAGATCGAGAGAGTGAATGCGAAAAACCAACAAAAACGAAAAGAACACAACAAATTTTTACGTGGTTCGGTTTTCCAACATCCACTGAGCCTCAAAAGAGGAGACTCGAGCTCAATCAACTATGTCAAATCAGGTTTACAGGGTTTTGAGATCGACAATCAAGATCTCGGACTTATACAACTTATACGAAAGGGAAACACACGAAACAAGCAAGAAACTAAGGAGAAGTGGTAAAGCGTCGGAGGAACTCCCTGGATCTGGTGTCAGAGACCAGTTCTAAGTCGAAGGACGTTAAAGAAGACCACCGTTGTCGGACGCAGGAAGCACACAATAGTGGTGATGATCTTCGAAGTCCGATCTTAGGCATCTTGGAGAGATTCGCCTCAGATATGAGCTTGACCGTCGGAAAGGAGATGGATCGCCTTTGGAAACCCTAGTCTCTCTCTCTCTCTCTCTCTATGAGATGGTGGATTACCTAATGAAGCCAGCCAAGTGAAGAAACACTAGCATCCCCTGGCCTTGAGCTTATATATACGAGCTTTTAGCTAAACTAAAGTGTTTAGCTTTAAGACAAAGTTAACAAGTTGAGAATGGGAGCTGGGCATACTTGTGTAGGCCCATTACTTTTGTATCCGAAAATAGATATATAAAACACACTTAACTCTTCTACCATACATTACATATTATACATGATCACAAGGTTAAGTTGCAATTCAAATATCGTATATAAGAGATTATAGTATGTGTAAGTATAAAACCATACTCCCTACGTTCGTAATCAAATGTCGTTTTGAGGTTTTAGTAAGGTTATCTAATTAATTGTCGTCGTAAGATGGAGTAATTAATTGCCTTCTTCATTTTTGTTAATTCTTAAAAAGAAAGTACATGACTCAGACGGTACACCCATACCAATGCTTACTTTTGATTTATTTTGAATTAAAAAACGGAATGTATTCGTTTTTTTATTTTGGATTTAAAAATCGGAGGTGTGAGTTGAAAGGGGTTTGAAGCATTAATTTTTTGAAGTGATAAAAGGAGATATAGAGTGTTCTATAACCACAGGGGTAACTATGTGTAATTATGTGGTACTTTCTATTTTCTTAATCTGTGTGCGTAAAATTCAAAACGACAATTATATTAAAACGGAGGGAGTATTTAGCCCTTAATCTAAACTAAGGGTGTGTTTGGATTTCATTGCACTTTAATTATAATGCAATTATTTTACCTCGTTTGATGGGAGCGTTTGGTTGTAAAAATAAAAATCTAGTAAAAACTGAGGTAAAACCGTAATTCAACCAAATAATCACATAAATCGAGATAAAATAATTGTATAATAATTAATACATCGCAGAATCCAAAAACACAATAATTTAAACACCTTGAAAATCGTGTTAACCAAATACCGCCTTATTATTTTGCATTACAAACATAATGATTTTAGAATTAAACACATTGTAAGTCTAACTCAGAACCCCTAAAGTTCTAGAACCATGATTGATGACATTATAGTATAGATATACATACTCGATCTTTAAAGGTATTCAATACCCTAGCCTTTTGAGTAGGATTCAGCTAACCAATGCAAAGAAAATATTACGCCATCATATCCGAATAGGACATAAAAGTTATATAAATAAACAAATGTGATCTCCCTCCTGTAAAGAGTTGAGGCAATCTATAGCAAGTACTTAGCTATTATCTTTGAGCATGAGATGACATTTTCCTGTCATTTTCAAGTAAATATTAATGTACGATCATGAGATTGATTGTAATGTCCTCCTTGAGGGTTTCCATTCATTGATAAACATATATATAAATTATAAAGGTATGGGGTCTTAATGGGCTTTTAGCCCACTATACATAAGGATACCTATGTAATCTATCAAACCCCCGCAGTCAAAACGGGAGGAGTCCGTATAGTGAGACTGGAACGAAAATCAATGAATAATTGTCTAGGTAAACCCTTTGTGAATATATCAGCGTACTGATAAGAGGACGAGACATGTAGAACGCGGACATGTCCAACGACAACCTTGTCCCTGACGAAGTGGAGATCAAGTTCAATGTGCTTCGTGCGTTGATGCTGGACCGGGTTACTAGCCAGATAGACGGCGGAGACGTTGTTAGTGTAGATGAGAGTGGCCTCTGAAGAGGGCAACGGAGCTCAAGCAGGAGATTGCGGAGCCAATAGCACTCGGAGACAACGTTGACAACACCCATGTATTCTGCCTCAGTGCTGGAGCGAGACACAACAGACTGACGCTTAGCTGACCACGACACCAGGGTGTCGTTGAGGAAGACACAGTAACCAGACGTGGAGCAACGTGTGTCAGGGCAACCACCCCAATCTGCATCAGTGTAAGCAACAAGAACAAGTTTAGAAGAAGGAGTGATCATGGTGCCTAGTTCGAGGGTGCCGCTAATGTACCGAATGATCCGCTTCAGAGCCTGAAAGTGAGGTTCCCTGGGTGCATGCATGAACAAACAGACCTGCTGAATGGCGTAACTGATATCAGGTCTGGTGAAAGTGAGATACTGAAGAGCAGCAGCGAGGCTCCTGTATAACGTCGGATCATCAACCAAAGATCCAGAATGAGCACTGAGCTTCTTGGATGTATCGACGAGGTGGCGACAGGATTACAGTTACCCATCTTGGCCCGAGCAACAATCTCAGCAGCATACTTACTTTGAGAGATAAACATATATCACTACTAGAAATTTGCTATTTAACATCAGGTAATAGCCGATGTCTTTAAAAAAAAATCGATGTCTATGTAGGGGATGTAAAAAGTCAAAAGTTTTTCACATCGGCCAGAACCCGATGTCTTTGTATGTTATAACATCTTTATATTTTTAAATCCGATGTCTTTGTTATCCTATAACATCGATTATAAAATATAACCGATGTTTGAACATATAAAGACATCGGCTATTACCCGATGTTAAAAAGTTTTGACTTTTTACATCACCAACATAGACATCGATTTTTTTTTTGAAAGACATCGGCTATTACCCGATGTGAAATGACATATTTGCGTTTTTTTAATATTATCGCAGCCTATGCGGGATTTGAACCCGCATCTTTGTGTTTGAACACAATGCTCTACCATTTGAGCTAATAGGCTTTAAACTGGATAAGAAAGGAAGTAGCAAAACAGACGCAACAAATAAAACAGTAAGCAAAGTTGTAGAACAAAACAGAAGCAGTGAAGCTATGCATAAGAAAGGGAGTAGCAAAACAGACGCAACCATTAAGATAAGAAAGGGAGTAGCAAAGCAAGCAAAAGGAATCTTGAACATATGAAAGCATGTCCCAAATAAATAATAACTAATACAAACAAGAAACAAAGTCAGCCAGAGTTAAAAAGAAACTACTGGTAACCATGTAGATAATTAGAAAAATATCCAGTTTCCCATACGTAAAAATCTAAACAATCATTTATTCAATCAAATTAAGATTTTCAAGTGCAACAGAAATTTGGATATAATGATCAAGGAGGGAAAAATAGAATGCAACAGATAGCGTCATATGGGATTAGAAGTTACCTGTCATTCTTCTCAAAACCAAAGTGAGCAACAAAATAGAATGTGCAACAGATAGCAACCATGAGTCACTGTGAACTGCTACCAGTGCCAACCAATCCTTTTCTTCCATCCCATCTCTAGCAAAGTTGATTCCTAAAGCTGGTTCAGGAAGCTCAAGTTGCCCCTCTTCCATGGGTAGAGTCACTTCTCAAGTCTCATTTGGAAGTCCATACATGCACATGTATGATGAAGATAAAAAGTGTTTGCATCAAATAAGTGGGTGCATGTAATACTTCGGAATACATCATAAGTGGGTGCATGTAATACTCCATACGTATCAAAGAAAAAGTATGATGTAGATGAAAAGTGTTTGCATCAAATAAGTAAGTGAAATTTCATGAAAAGCAACAAGTAACTGAAATTTCATGAAAAAAAAAGAAGTGATTAAATAACAAATATTCTTATGCACTTTCTGATCATGAAACAAAATAATCTATATTAGTCCTAGAAATGAAAGGTAGTGGGAAGGCAAGTAATTACTCTAAATTCTTTATATGCAGCATAATACTTTGGATGTTTCCCCCCAGGCCAACCCAAAGCTTCTTGCCATGTGTCTATCAAGATCAATATCTTTTCCCTCACACATAAATCCGGCTGCAAATGATGTTTCAACCCATGAGTCATACTTGCCAAAAGAAGAGATGAGGAAAAAGGTTTGAACTGAATATGCATCGACTGATAAAACAAAATATCTTCTTCTTTACTATTTTAACCATGTCACTCAAGATACTATGCTCGATAATTGCTTGAAATATATTTTCCCCACAGTTCTTCCTAAGGGTGCCCAACACCTGAAACCATAAACATAATAGAACAAATTTCCAGTTAGTATACTTGAATTTTAATATCTTTAAAAAATATTGTATGATATATCATGATTGCAGAGAATATGGTTGTGATGATGTATTTGGGAACAAAATTCAAATTTTAAAACTAAACTTTCTAGTTTGCTCAAGTGCAGTTACGACACAATTTATTTTTTATGCTTCTAAGAAAGTTTTTAAAAAAGAAAATGTTGAAAGAGACTAGTTTTATCAATCTACTGTGGTCCTTTCCCTCCTACCTTCTTTATTCATATATTGTCTAATTGCAATCTATGAAAGTACGTGTTGCTAAGAATCATAAAATTTGAATAGATCTTAATATGAAGCTTAATTAACTGCAAAACTGAAGGTTTCTCAATTCTCAAACCATTAAGAAAAATAAAAAATGCCATGGCCGATTTGCATAGAAGCCAAGCTGATATTACAACCATTTAAGAGATCTACACATACATAAATAGATTTTAATAAGGGATTATTATACATGATCAGTGCAAACCATGTATTAAGCAAAATCAAGTTAGGGAAGAATCTTGGGATTAATTTGTCCCAAACTCAAAAGCATCTAACTGCCTCCCTCTTTTGCAGACATGCCAAGCAAAATCCAACTGAAATCAAATATGAGACAAATAGACCATCATGAGAATCAGCTAATGCAATAACATAAATACCTTTTCACTATTTCATTCGCTTCAGCACATGAATGCAAAGGCAAAGCAAGCCTTTCATTAAGGTCTTCTATAGCATGTTTCTGCTCAGCAGATATTTTGCTCCTCCTCTAGTTCCTTCCTTCTAAGTTCGAGTAATTCATTCAACTCTTTCAGCTCATCAACATAATACCTGGAAATTGATTCCCTGAGATATTTCATCTCCTGATTAATAAAAAAAATCTTAATTGGTCACATAGTTCACACAAAATGAAGAAGTATATAGCTTGGGTACATGGCAGATATTGACTAATCCGATGACTGATGTGATTTCCCTATGTTAGCTAAACTGAGCATACATGATTATAAATATATAAACAGATAGAAAGTTCACAATAGAGCCAAGCAAATTATTCAAAAAACAGTTTTTTCAGAAAACATGGGAGATAACTCCATGAATATATGCCTCCAGTATATGGTTTTGAAAGATGTTATTAACATAGAACAAACTAAATGCAAAAATATACTGAAGGAATTCAAAGCAAAATTCTTATGAATTATTTCAACCATGATGAGTATAGTTTCTCGCTTTATATATGGTTTTGTAGTCTTATATATGGTTTTGAATTAAAACTAATGCAAAAAGGTGGTTCAAATTAAGGAAATGTATAAACTCATCAAACAGAATTAGTATCATAGAGAAGTTATAGATAAAAATATCTATAAAAAATATAACAAAGAGATAAAAGCCAGTTTTATGTGGGTCTAAGTAAGAATTCTTACTGATTACAGGAACATTCTTCCTTGTTTTGTGACTCATGATAAACCAGGCACCACTAGGCCACCTCGGTTAAGATGATATCAACATGGTTGGTTATATCATCCAATATTTTCCAGGCTTGCAAGCAATTTGATGCCTCCACAACTGCAACAGGAAACCAAATTGTAATTTGAAGTCCTTCAGGCCGGAGAAGAGGAATGTAAACTAAAATGGCAGATTTTTTACACATACATCTTCACCGAATCATCTAGAATATTAAAAATGTAAAGTTGGAATTATTGCACTCAATCGTTTTCAAGCAATTAACAACTGATTGTGTTAAGCGAACAAAAGCATATCGATTTCATCCTGTAAAACATTACTCTCCAATGCTTAAAATGACAATATTTTATAAATTACCCTAGATCTAAAAATAATTAACCACAACGAAAACCCTAGATCTGATTTGAGGAAAAGGGGACAAGAGAATGAAAGAAGAAGCGAAGTACCTTATGGAGGAGAAAGATGGCGCTTGGAGAAGAGGAGCTGCAGTGGAGAGGGGGGAATGGGAGGATACCTGACGGCTGACGAGGAGCGACAGGGAATGGGAGGATGCAGAGAGGAGCGACGGGAAGACGATGGCGAGGGCTAGGACACCAGATCTGACCGTCGAGCCAAGAGAGAGCAAAGAGATGAGAGCGGAGAGAAGAGCAATACAGAGAAGATCGAAAATAGAGCATGGAGAGAGAGAGTACAGAGATGAGAGCGAAAGACCAAATCGGCCATGAACCAGGGCAAGAGTGACGATGACGGAGCCGACCGACTGTGAGAGAGCAGCTAGAGAGAGATGAGAGCGACCAGAGAAGAGAGAGACGGGGTGTGGCTAGAGAAATAGGGTTTTGTTTACCAAGTGTCCAGGTTTACTTAGGAAAACTATTTCAATTCCACGCTTTCTGAAATTTTTTTGAAAAACTATTTTAACATAAGTCAAAAAAGTACGGTGATGTCTTTTTTATTTTCAACAACTCGATTTTAAAGACCGATGTTAAAAAACTTTTTAACATGGCAGGTTTTTCCGACTGATGTTAATGAACCGATGTTAAATAACAGAATTCTAGTAGTGATACCAGACGCATGACGCTGAAAAGCAACTCCCAAGAAGTAGGACAACTGACCCAAATCATACATGGCGAACTCCGCACTCAACTGCGAAATAATAGACGTCCGAAGAGCATTAGAAGAGGCAGTGAGAATGATGTCGTCGACATAGAGTAATAGGAAGGCCAAGTCTGAGCCTCTACGATAGATGTACAGAGACGTATCCAAACGGCTGCCGATGAAACCCAATCATAGCAGATGAGAAGCAAAGCGCTGGAACCAAGCCCGTGGAGCCTGTTTCAGACCATACAGAGAGCGCTTGAGGAGACAGACGTGCTTTGGACGGTCAGCATCAGCAAACCCCGGCGGCTGGAATATGTAGACTGTCTCATTCAAATGGTCATGCAGAAGGCGTTCTTAACATCTAACTGATGGATGGCCCAGTTGCGCGACAAAGCTAGACTCAACACCACTCGGATAGTGGCAGGCTTGACCACAGGGCCGAACGTCTCATCACAATCAATATCTGCTTGTTGAGAACGACCGTTGACCACAAGACGGGCTTTGTAGTGCTCCAACGTCCCATCAAAGCATAACTTGTGATGGAAGAGCCACATACAGCGGATGACGTTCGCCTCAGGAGGGCGAGGGACAAGAACCCAAGTACCATTCTTCGTAAGGGCCCTGTATTCGTCGAGCATAGCCGCCTGCCAATTCAGATCGAGGAGGGATGTTTTGTGGGAGGTGGGAATGGGGGAAAGGGAGGTCGGGGTGACGGCAGGGGGGAATGGGAGTCGAGAGGGACGGAGGCAGGGAAGGCAGAAGCGGCAGGTAATGCGGCTGGCGCAGCATGCCCGCCGCGGGTTAATTGGCCGCGGCCGCAGCATGATGCTGCGGCCACCGCCAGTATCGTGGGCGAAGGTACAGGGGTGGGAATTTGATGGGCTGCGGGCGCCGCATCGTGCTGCGCCCGCGGCATGTGTTCTTGCCGAGGAGATGGGGGGCGAGGTCATTTGTTTGGATGGCGGGGCGATGTGCATTGGTCATGGAGACGATCTGGCGGTGTCGGAAGACACCGGAGATGTTGCGGGTGTGTGGTCTGGTTGGGGGTGGTGGTGGTGGTGGGGGAGGGGGAGAGGTAGGAGCACCGGGAGAGCGCTGGGGGAAAAGGAAGTGAGGGAAAGGTGACTCTGACTCTAACGGAGACATAGGGGGTGTGGGAGACGCAAAGGGGAATCGCGACTCATCAAAGGCGACATGACGAGATAGAATGATCTTGTGGGACTTGATATCAAGGCAGAGGTAACCGCAATTATCAAACGGGTAGCCAAGAAAGACACAAGGGGTGGAACGTGGGTGAAGCTTGTGATGGGCGGTGGATGACTGATTTGGAAAACACGAGCAACCAAAGGTACGAAGGTGATCATACCTAGGCAGAGTGCAATACAATGCCTGAGTCGGTGAGCTATGGTGGAGGGTGGTGGAAGTGAGGATGTTTAGGATGTAGCACGTGGTGGCTAAGGCGTAAGGCCGGTATAGAATGGGAATTGATGTGTGGAAGAGGAGAGAGTGCATCATATTGGTAATGGTTCGGATGATTCGTTCGGCCTTGCCATTTTGTTGGGAGGTATAGGGGCAAGACAAGCGATAGGAGATCCCATTGGTGTTAAAGAAAGTGTGAAATTCTTTGTTGTCAAATTCGCGAGCATCGTCACATTGAAAACACTTGATAGAGGTGTGAAATTGTGTTTTGATGTAAGTATATATGGAATTTGGCAAAGATGGGAAACACTTGAGATTTAAAGTGCAAAGGGAAAACCCATAAGAAGTGTGTATAATCATCCAGAAACAAAAGGTAATACTTATGACCCTCCTTACTAGGCACCTGAGATGTCCAAATATCACTATGAATAATGTCAAAAGGTGCAAACGTAGTGTTTAAAGACCGCTGAAAAGGAAGTCTGGCATGCTTGCCTAACTGAGAAAAAGAACATAAACTAGAGCGAGGCTCTTTATTACATTGGACAAGACTCTTATAACGAAGTAAATCTAAAACTGCAGACTAGGATGACCAAGCCGCGCATGTCAAAGACTGGATGATGATGCCGAGAGGGCGACTGGACTTGACGGGCTGGATGGTGAGGGCGACGACACAGGATAGAGCTCCCCGGTGCTATTACATCTCAGGCGAGTAACCCCCGTAGTAAGATCCTTCACAGAGAAACCAAACGGATCAAACACAAGAGAAATATTTTTGTCAGTGGTGAACCGACAGACAGAGATAAGGTTTTTAACTAGTTTGGGGGCAATAAGGACGTTGTTAAGGTGTAAGGGGTTGGTTGGGGTTGGTAATGTGGCGTGGGCAATGCCCGAAGTAGCAAGGAAACCACCATTGCCGACGATAATAGAATGAGCATGACACTTCAAAGAAAGAGAATAGAGAGTACCTGGGGAGTTCGTCATATGAGAGGTGGCGCCAGTGTCCATGTACCAAGCGGAGTCAGGAGGTGCCAACTGCATCAAATAGAAGGCGTGATGAACATCAGTTGGAGTGTAAGCCGGATCAGACGATGACGGGTAGGCCTGATGCCCAGCGGGTCGAGGAGCAGGACCCAACAAGCCCTGCTAACGGTTGGGATACGGGGCTGGTGGGCGATACGACGCGCCGGGGTACCCAAAGGGCATCCAAGGCGGATAGCCGAGATTGGGATGCTAGGAGGGGCGAGGGGTGTCGTAGTGTTGCGGCCGCCGCCTCTCGTTCCCTGTTGGTCGTTGTTGCGGCTGGGCTGTGGGGCGTAGGTCTCATCGATGTCGCTGGACGAGACCAATGCCGTCTTGTCCTTGGCGGCTTCGGTGGTCTGACGTTGAAGGCGAGTCTCCTTCAGGATCAAGTGGGACCGGGTCTTTTCGAATGTAGGGAGAGGTTCCGTCTGTTGGATATGAGTAGCAGCAGCGTAGTATTCAGAAGGGAGATCCGAGAGTACCTGGAGGACGAGGTGGGTGGCGCTAGGTTTAGAGTCGACGGCGTCTAGTTGATCAGCCAAGGCCTTGATGTGCTGACAATAGGCGGATATCGACGGAAAAGAAGAAAGCTTGCAACATGAAAATTCGTGCTCGAGATAGACAGCACGGGTGGACTTGTTGTCTTGAAAGACTTTCTGAAGTTTCTTCTAGGCATCCAAGGCGGTGTATTTGGGGTTGAGGATGGTGGTCAATAGATCTTTTGAGATGGTGTTAAAGATCCATTGAAGAACAATGGTGTCAAGTTGAGCGAAGAGATCGTTGTCTTCCCTTTCAGGGCGATTGACGGAGGAGTCAATATGGTGGAGGACTTTATGAGCCTTAACATGGGTCATGAAGAGGTGCGACCACATGGTGTAGGTACTGGATTCGTGATCAAGAATGATAGGGATGCGGTTTTTGATATTAGAGATCGTGAGGGCGGGGTGGAAGGGCGGTTTGTTGGTGGCAGAAGGAGGGTCGGCCATTATAACGGTAGGGAGAGAGAGCGGCGAGAGAGAGAGAGAGAGAGAGAGAGAGAGAGAGAGAGAGGCTGTCGGCGGCAAGGGATGGCCGAGGAGGGGGAAGGGGCGGCGCCGGCGGGAGGGTGGCGGCAAAGGGTGGGAAGGTGGCGGCTAGGGTTTAGAACAAGGAGAAAAAGAAAATTTTTGGTCTTTGTATCTTAGGCTGTGATATGTACGATCATGAGATTGATTATAATGTCCTCCTTGATGGTTTCCATTCATTGATAAACATATATATAGTTTATGAAAATATTGGACCTCAATGGGCTTTTAGCCCACTATACATGAGGAGACCTATGTAATCTATCAATTAATCCTCCCACTTGTTTTTATCATCGAATTGAAAACGAATTGTATCTATTTTCGTTGGCTACAACGTACTGATCGATCTGAAAAACTAAGAGTAACTTGCTATGCAAATTTAGATGTTAAATACAGTCCGGATTTACCTCATTCGTGTGGCTTGGTTTATAGACCACTGACCACTCATTGTACGCGCTTGTTTGATTAAACTGGGGTTGAATTTAAAAATAAAACATGGAAATACTCCCTCCATATTAAAATACTTGTTGTTTAAGTTTTGGCACGATTTTTAAGAACGATAAAAACTATATAAAATATCAATGATTTTATTAATTTACAAAAATAATTTCATACTTAATATAATTATCTATAAAATTATGAAAAAAAATAAATATTTTATAGATTTTTTCGCTTTTTAAAAAGCGTGCTAAAAAGTAAAAAGAAAAATATTTTGATATGGAAGTAGTAATAACAAATAGAGTAAACCATGTTCTACTTGTATCATTCTTGTCGTTGGGTTGATCCTTCGCCTCACTATGAAGTATTGTTTATGTAAATTATGGTTTTATGAACTGGTACAAAAAAGTTTCAATGTACATGACAGACCCTTCTCTGCTCAGATTTAGCTCTGGAAGTCTTCTCCCTTTGGTCCTCGGTTGAGAAGGTTTCCGCCCTTGAAGACTGGCACCTCGCCTGTGAGGGTTCTCTCGTTTTCTTCTCGGGATGGTAGTTTGTTAAAAGGCTCACACCTCTCTTGTAATTGCTTCTGGTTGGTCAGTGCAATTGGAAGGGCCCCTACTGGGCTGTTATTGCAATGGGTACCGATGATTGCCTCCCCTTGGTATACAACTGTCCTTGTCAATGTTAGTTGTGGAGGTGTTTTACCAAGACTGGTTTTTGTCGATCGATCTCTTCGGAGGTGCTTAGTGCAAAGTAAATATAAAAATCAGAGGAAAAAATATCAGCTGTTTGCCTCAACTAGCCATAGTTTGAACAAATATCTTTTCTCCATTAGTCTTTATTACCTTCAAAAGGGTTTCAAGTTACTAAATCCTGACTTTGTTCAACTCTTTGGACTAGTCTTAGTTTGTAAAGGTAATTTCTTTTAAATCCTTTTCACCACTAAATTCGGATGGCTTGGCTGGCCGAGCATGGCCTGTTAATTGGGCAAATGCCCACGAGATATCAAACGACCCGATAAGGGTGACTTCGTACTATTTCATCAAAAACTCTTTGATTTAAGGACTCGTAAATCTTGTCCTTTTATCCTCAATTGTATTTTATGAAGATTTGTTTCTGGAATTGTCGAGGGATAGGAAAGCGTACGTTCTGGACGAAAATCGACTCAATGTGTAAAAATGAACACATTCAATCATAGCGCTAGCAGAAACCAAATCGGAAAATATTCCCGACGATAAGTTGTGGAGAAATATTGGATTCGATGAAGGGGTTTGGTCGCCGTCCGTTGGGAGATCTGGTGGTATTGGCGTCTTATGGAAGTCTCACTAGTTAATAAGTTATACTATTTCCATTGCTATCCACGCTCCTCGCATCATCGGTCTTACATTGGAGTGTTCGCATGCTGGGTTTCCAATTCTGATCCTGTCCGTATATGCTCCACCAACTCCAAACGATAAAGATATTTTCTGGGAAACA
This sequence comes from Persicaria maculosa, assembly GCA_963922045.1. Taxonomy (NCBI): domain Eukaryota; kingdom Viridiplantae; phylum Streptophyta; class Magnoliopsida; order Caryophyllales; family Polygonaceae; genus Persicaria; species Persicaria maculosa. The sequence continues at coordinate 38,522,155 of OY998253.1, read as the reverse complement.
CTAACATCGATTGTGAATGAATCTACTATACCGTGCATTGTGCTTGGGGACTTAAATGAGATTATGTGTAGTGCTGACAAGCTCGGCGGGGCATTAACTCGGAATTCCAGGTTCTCTCGTCTCATCTCTTTCAACAATGATTGCTCACTTATTGACCTTCCCACCTTTGGCAATCCGTTTACTTGGCGGAAAAACCCTGAGGATAACTTCAATATCCGCGAGAAGCTTGACCGGGTGCTTGCTCACGAACAGATCATTGCGGCTTTCCCTAATATGGTAACCTATAACGGGGCGTTCTCTTCTTCGGACCACTGCCCTATTTCCTTCTCTCTTGAAACTAAAACTAGCTTCAAAGCCCCACCTTTCAAATTCGAGAATGCCTGGTTACTTCGGAAAGATTTTCGCAACATAGTGAACCAGGCGTGGCGAGCGTCTTGCCCTGGCTCGGCCATGTTCCAATTAATGTTCAAACAGAAAATACTGGAAAAAAAAAGGCTAAAGAATGGAACAAAACAAGTTTCGGCAATATATTCCGTCAGTTAAAAGTGGTGGATACGGAGCTCTTGCGTATTCAATCTGCAGGACATACCTTAAACCATCAAGCATTCCACAGCAAGGAGAAGCGGCTAATCATGAAGAGAGAAAAACTCTTGCTATTTCAAAAATCGTTCTGGAGCCAAAGGGCTAAAACTAAACACCTCAAACTCTCGGATTCCAACACAGCGTATTTCCACCGGGTGGCTTCGGGTCGAAGACACATGAAACAAATTCGGAACATAACCTCCTCTTCTGGTATGGTGATTGTGGGTGAAGAAAATGTTAAGAATGAAATAAAAAGGGATTTTGAGGCAAGGTTCAAAAAAGAACCAATTGACGAAAGGCTCCTTTCTGAGATGTTGGGATTAATACAGCCTTCCATCTCGTTAGAAGAGAACAAAGTTCTCACTGCACTCCCGTCTAACTTGGAGATTAAAACAGCGGTTTTCAACCTAGGGAAAAATAAATCTCCGGGGCCAGATGGCTTCACAGCGGAATTCAACACAAAATATTGGGATATCGTCGGAAAATCTATCATTTGTGCAGTCAAAGGGTTTTTCCACTCCGGAAAAATGCTCAGACAAATAAAACATACCTTTATCTCTCTTCTCCCCAAAAAAGACAACCCTACGACCATTAGTCATTACCGACCTATTAGTCTATGTTCCAATATATACAAAATAATTTCGAAAATTCTAACTGATAGAATGAAAAAGGTTGTTGGTATGCTCATTCATCCGTTGCAGGGCGCATTTGTGTCTGACAGGGCTATACAAGATAATGTCCTTATAGACCACGAAATCTTCCACTCCTACAAAAGTCGTAGGGGCCGGAAAGGGTGGCTAGCAACAAAACTAGATATGGAAAAAGCATACGACAGGGTCGACTGGCAGTTCCTTAAAAGTGTGCTTCAAAAGTTTGGATTTCACGATACATTTACCTCTTGGATTATGGAATGTATAACGTCTGTTTCATTCTCGGTTCTAGTCAATAATGGCCCCACTGAGCTATTTCTTCCAACTAGGGGAATTCGTCAGGGCGATCCTATGTCTCCTTTCCTATTCATTTTAAGTGCCGAGATTCTGGCTCGGAAATTGGCTAACGAAGCTAGCCTTGAAAGAACTCACATTGGTTTTCCAATTGGACACAACGGGCCCCGGATCCCGTTCCTCTCTTTTGCCGATGACATCATTATATTCTCTAAAGGTAGCGTGGATGCAGGGAGAAAAGTGAAAATGATAGTCGATTCATACTGTAAAGTATCAGGCCAGAAGGTCAATTACCACAAATCTAGCTTTCAAGCAACCAAGGGTATTCCGAATCATAGGATTCTAGAGTTGTGTAACTGTCTCAACATCACGAACGAACATTCAATAGAAAAATATCTTGGATGCCTGATTATTAATGGGAGAGTCACCAACACCACATTTGAAGATATCATATGCAAATCCAAACAGCAATTGACAAAGTGGAGGGCTAATGCACTCTCTCAACAAGGACGTGTCACCCTGATAAACTCCAATCTTTCTGCTAAACCTTTACATGTGATGCAGAATTTTATGCTTCCTGCGTCGATGCATAAAGAACTAGACCAGATAAACCGTTCGTTCTTTTGGAATACGGACCTCCAGTACAAGCCTCTAATTAGCTGGGATAGGATCTGCAAATCGAAGCAGTTTGGGGGACTTGGGGTTCGTCAAACTAGTGATATGAATATCGTTCTCCAGATGAAGCTTCTATGGAAAATCTTGGCAGAGCCTAAAAATATCTGGGTATCCTTGATCAGACATAAGTACCTACGCTCCTCCAGTATTTTTGATTACATTAGATCTGGGGCTAGTTCCTGGCAATGGTCCAAGCTGTCTGACTTAATTGCCCCTTTTAAAGCAGGGCTTATTTGGTCGGTTGGAAATGGGTGCTCTATAAAGTTTTGGACAGATAACTGGATCACAACCTCCTCCTTACAGACAAGAATCGATTGTCCTCAATCTTTCAATCCAAATGATACCGTCAGTGACTATATTTTGGGTGGTAAGTGGTGGAGTGAAAAACTACATGGAGTTCTGCCTTCTAATATAGTACAAGAGATTTTGGACATCCCCCTTCCTTCTTCGACCCTACAAGATCGTCTATACTGGTGGCCGGATAGGGAGGGATGGTTTACGACTGCCAGTGCCTACAAATTAATAACAGCTCAGTCATTGCCCTGTACCGACTGCAATGCCTGGATTTGGAAGATCAATATACCTCCTAAAGTTAAGAATTTCCTATGGAAGATTGCGTAAAATGGCCTGCCTTCTGCCTCCAGGCTGACGTGTAGGGGGTCGGCAGTTCCAACAACTTGCTCCCTGTGCAATTCGGCACCCGAGGACGAGGCCCATTTGTTTTTTGAATGTCACTTCATCAAACAAATATACAAATTCTCAACCCAAGACCAATTGACTATTGCTAGTCTTATTGTTCAGTCTCGGGATTTCAGACCCATTTTATCTGCTCTTGGGAAAAGCCTACAACCCTCTGTCCTGTCTAAACTCGCTTTCACTTGCTGGGCGACTTGGAACATCAGGAACCAACACTTGTTTCAACAGACCGCTATTCCACAAAAAGACGCTGTCCTAAGACTGATCAAATCTCATATAGATAACTGGGACAAAACTTCTGTTGCCGAGGCGGATTTCGAGGACGTTGTACGCCCCAAGCGGGGGAACTTTCCAAAAAAGACAAACAAACAGAAAATTATTCAGTGGCGCAAGCCTCCACGGGGCATTTACAAAATGAATTTTGATGGCTCCTCTCTAGCTAACGGCGACAGCTCTTCCGGTGTCATTATTCGAGATTGGGATGGTCGGCCAGTCTCCATTCACCACCAGCTACTTGGTAAACAGAATCCGCTTACAGCAGAGGCACTTGCCCTCAAAATGGGGGTCCATCTAGTACTGCCTCTGAATTTAGATAGAATCCATATTGAAGGTGATTGTAAGATAATCATGGACTATTTAAAAGGAAAATATAAATGCCCTTGGGAAGTAGAACTAATCCTTTCTGACGTTCAAGTCATGCTATCGACTGTGAGAGAAGTAGTGTTCTTTCACATTCCTCGTATGGGCAATAGAGTGGCAGATAAGGTTGCACACCTTTGCCACTCTGCCCGAGGAGTCGATATCGAAAATGATCCAGGTCTCCTTGACCTCATCCGTAAGGATGCTGCCGGGTAGGGTCAGCCCACCCGAATTCTTTCCTAATCAAAAAAAAAAAGTAATAACAAATAGAGAGATGGGTGGGTCAGAAGTCATAGTCAAGAAGTCCACATATATCACAGTCACGTTGTCCTTCCACCCAACACCAACACCAATCGATTAATATAAGGTGTAAAAGATGCCATTTCCATCGCTTGTTGAATGATTGGTAGTCCCTTTCAATTTCTCTCTGTTTTCATACACCCCAACATACAACTAGCTTCCTCTAAAGTTCCCATCCTCACCAACTGGCTCTCATCTCTTTAGACTTTAATTCATGCCCTGTCCGGCCCCCTCCTTTTTTACATAATTATATATATGTCATTTTTATTATACCTAAAATCCACCTTCGCGTAGTAGGAAGTCGAAAAAGTCATGTAAGCACGAGCCTTTGATATACCTAAAATCCACCTTGACATAGTATGAAGTCGAGAAAGTGACGCGAGCCTTTGATTATATAAAAAAAAAAATTCGTGCAATATTACACCTATATAATCGGTTTACCACAAGCAATAACTTCTTTATCGGTTTCTTATTAGCCCAGGTAAGCTCTTTCTCAACACAAAAGATTAGACTATCCACTATCATCATGTGTTCGGAATCGATCTTCACATAAACCATTCCAGAATGGCTCACTAGAAATGACTTTCGAGTAATACTGATGCAAGAGCATAATTCTATCTTTTAATAGCTATCTTTTATCTTTTAGTTAGGGATTATTTAGGAACTTCTATCTTTTATCTTAGGATATATTTAGGAAAGTTTTATCTTTTATCTTAGGTTAGTTTTCTTCTATTTAAACAATTGTATGCATGAGTCATAATCATTCATTCATATTATTAATCAAATATTGGTTTAGAGAATTTTCTCTTTATCTCCTTGGTGGATTCCAAGCCCCTTTCTGATGGATTCCAGGCATATTTCCTAGGGTTTCGTCGCTTGCGAACCCTTTATCATCAAAGGCTCGTGGTTGCGTGCCTTCCACGACTTCCGACTGCATCAATTGGTATTAGAGCTGGTTTCTCCTATCTGTTTTTCAACTTGAAGCGTGATGGGAGATCAACAACTTACCAAGACAAACTTTCAAGAGTTCTCTCAGGAGCTTACCGTGGCTTTTTCCACGGCTTTTAATGGTCTGGGTGATCATTTGGCGGCACTATTGGCCGGTAACAACAACGGTGGTGATGGCACTGGTGGAAACAACGGTGGTGTTGGCGCTGGTGGAAACAACGCTGGCTAGGGCGCTGGCCGCGGGGGTGGTGCTGGCAACGGCGGTGCAAATCGTCGGGGCGGTAACGAGTCCTGTTCAGAAGAAGAGGAGGTCCTTGAAGAGGATCCTCCAGAGAATCAAGGCGACACCCAAAATCGCCATGATTATCGAGTCAAGGCTGATATTCCTCCATTCCATGGGAATATGAGCGTCGAAGAGCTCCTGGACTAGCAGATTCAGGTTGATAGGTTCTTTGAGGTCAAGGGGGTCCCGGAGAACAAACAGGTTAAGATGGTAGCAATCTTTCTTAAGAGTACCGTTGCTGTCTGGTGGGACAAATTGGTGGTCCAGAGACAAAAGCAGAGAAAGAATCATATCCGAACCTAGAGGCGGATGAAGCAGTTGATGATGGAGCGCTTTTTGCCTGATGGAGCCAAATTGAGGTCATCAACTACTGGGCAATTGCAATCCCAAGAAAAATGAGTCTACTTCAGGAAAATCTGAAGTCTTTGAGGAGGTAATCTTTCAAGAGGATGTCATTCAAGAGATAGACCTTCAAGAGGAGACCCTTCAACAAGAACCAGAGGTACTTCAAGAGGAGGCCCTTCAAGATTATTTCATTCCAGAAGAGGTCTTTGAAAAGAAGGTGTGTCAAGAGGAGGTCCTTGCAAAAGAAGTCTTTGAAGATTGTCTTAAAAGATATAATTTTGCTCTGATGCAAGAGCAAAATTATACTCCCTCCGTTCGGCAAAACTTGTCATTTTAGCTTCTTTCACAAGTTTTAAGGCAATTAACCAATGTACTAATTTACCCTCAATTATTACCCTCCTTTTTTACTTTATCGAAAACTACAACTAACAAACCATCAATTACATCAAGGGCATTTTTGTAAAGTGAAGGACAAAATACCTACAATGACAAGTTTTTTTGAACAAAATTAACACCCTAAAATGACAAGTTTTGCTGAACGGAGGGAGTATCTTTTAAGAGCTATCTTTTATCTCTTAGTTAGGGATTATTATTAAGGTTTTATCTTTTTCTTTTTGACTTGATGCATAAATTTAGATAACTTAGGAACTTCTATCTTTTATCTTAGGATATATTTAGGAAAGTTATATCTTTTATATTAGGTTAGTTTTCTTCTATTTAAGCAATTGTATGCATGAGCCATAATTATTCATTCATATTATTAATCAAATATTGGTTTAGAGAATTTTCTCTTTATCTCCTTGGTTGATTCCAAGCTCCTTTCTGGTGGATTCCATGCATATTTCATAGGGTTTTATTGCTTGCGAACACTTTATCATCAAAGGCTCGCGTTTGTGTGCCTTCCACGACTTCCTACTGTGTCAATTGGTATCAGAGCAGGTTTCTCCTGTCTGTTTTTCAACTTGAAGCGTGATGGGAGATCAACAACTTACTAAGGCAGACCTTATAGAGTTTTCCGTGGCCGTTACCACGACTCTTAAAGGCCTGGAGGATAAGTTGGTGGCATTGTTTTCCAGCAAAATAAATGGCAGCAATGGAAAACGTGTCAACAAAGCCATCTACAACATTCACAACATCTGTATTAACACCAACTTCAACGTCCACAACACTCATGCTAACACCATCAACAACACCCATGTCGTCAAAACCAACACTTCCCTCAACAATTCCAACCACAAGTCGTTGGTGGACGAAGAGCCAAATCGAGGTCATCAACCACTACGCGATTGCAATCCCAAGAAAGATAAGTCTACTTCAGGAAAAGCAGAAGTCTTTGATGAGGTAATCTTTCAAGAAGATGTCATTCAAGAGACAGAACTTCAAGAGGAGACCCTTCAACAAGAACCAGAGGTACTTCAAGAGGAGGCCCTTCAAGATGATTTCATTCAAGAAGAGGTCTTTGAAAAGAAGGTGTGTCAAGAGGAGGTCCTTGCAAAAGAAGTCTTTGAAGACTGCCTAGACCACCCAAGCGAAGTGGACAGAAGCTTCGATGTCATGAAGGTTTCGGAAAACAAACTAGTAAAGGAGGTTTTCCCTTTCAACAATGGCTTGAAGAGTTCTATGCGGGAGGAGATGAGTTTGCAAATTGTGAGGACTGGACCAGAAGCTCATCTGGCCTGGGAAAATTTTGCACCTTTTCGCAAGTATCATCAAAGGAGTAATCACAAACCCATGAAGGACAAGGATGAAGATGCAACATATAAGCAAACGTGTTTGGTAGTTGATACGGGACAGCAGAGCAATGTCGATGGAGTCCTACATCGATGAAGTCTTACATCCAATAGAGAACTCGGGGTCGAGTTCTTCATAAGTGAAGGAGACTGATGCAGGAGCAAAATTCTATCTTTTAAGAGCTATCTTTCATCTCTTAGTTAGGGATTATTATTAAGGTTTTATCTTTTCCTTTTTGACTTGATGCATAAATTTAGATAACTTAGGAACTTCTATCAAATACCCAAAGGTTTCCAGTTCGAACCCCAGATATGGCCGCTCTTTATTTACAAATTCAAGGAATCAATCTTCACATGATAATATCATATGTAATGTGTTCGTCTACAAACTTGAAAAAAATGATTTTGTTTCTTCTCGATCAAATCAATACTTACTTAAGTTTTATAATGGCCGCAATTTTTTTTACAGTAGGCAAACATTAGGGAGAATTACATAAAATGTAATTCACTCCCTGGATCATCCTGACGGATGATGGTACAAAGTTCCCTGTTAAAAGGGATGGTATTCCTATTCGTAACGATACCAGTTCTAGCTATATAGTCTGCAACCTTGTTAGCTTCTCTATAGCAGTGGTTGAATTCAACATGATCAAAGTGCTCTCTTAGCCGATTGATGTGTTGTACTTGACGTAAGACTTCCCACTTTGTGTTCTTCCCTTCGTTGATTGCCTTTATAATCTCTTGGTTATCTCCTTCAATGACAATTCTCCTTATACCTAATCTTTGGGCGTGCTCCATTCCTATTTGAATAGCATAGGCTTCAGTTTGGAGGATACTTCCTCTTTCCGTTACCTGGTAAAAAATATCCTTAATATGACATTGAGAGTCTCGGATAACTCCCCCCACCTGACAAGCGCCCGTGGGTTTCACGGAGCCATCTACATTAATTGTATAGATAGATGTTTGGGGTTTGGTCCACTTTGCTCTTGATCTCTTGTTCTTTCTTCCTGGCTTGATGATTTCCTGCTTTGCATAATTCCAATCTTTAATGGCAGAGATAGCAGTTTGAGCTACTATGTTCGGAGGGGTTATAAGTTTTGTTTTGAAGATGTGATTGTTTCTAGCCTCCCTAATGGCAAGCCATATGAAGACTATATCATTAAAATTACGGTTGTCCTCTTTGACTTGTTCTACGTTGATTAGGCCACCATCTCTGTTAGGGAGTTGAAAATAAGCCTTTGTCATTTGTTCGTAAGGGCGATTACTTCTCTCGTATAATGACATCCTAAGAGGAGATGATGTAAGTCTTCATTTGTTTGATTGCATAGGCAACATTTACTCGAAACTCTATTAACGTATCTATTTAGGCGTTCTTTCGTTGGGAGGCCATCTGACATGACTTTCCAAAGAAAATTTTTTTGTCTTGGTGGTAGACATAGGTTCCAAATCCATTTGTGGTTTCCTATTACTTGTTCTTCATTTCTTAATATGGTCTTGGCCGATTTTGTGGAGAAGTTTCTAGAGGGGTCGGGTTTCCATATAAGCTTATCTTGGACCTGCCAATCTGGGATATAGATTTTAAGAATTTCATTCTGAATGTTAGATGGAAACATGTTGCTAATTAGTTGGGTATTCCATGTTTTGTCATTTAAGATGAGATCACTAACCTTCATATTTGGATCATGGTTATTTAGAAATTTTGTTAGCCTTATGTTTGGGATCCAAGGATTATTCCAAAAATTGATAGATTGACCATTCCCTACTAGCAATAAGAGTCCTTTTTCAAATTTTTGCCGGATGGAGAGAAGTCTTCCAAATTGCCAAGAGGTGTCCTGGTTTGTTCTTTGTTGGATTCATTGATTTGTTAGGTACTTCTCTTTGATAACTCGTACTGAGATATTGTTTTCATTTGTGTAGATTTTCAAGAGAAGTTTCATTTGGAGGCTCTCATTGAGCTCTTCCGCTTTCCTAATGCCTAGCCCACCTTGATGTTTGCTTTTGCAGATTTTATCCCAGGAGATCAGGGGTGCATACCTTTCAGAGTTGAGCTTATTCCAGAAGAATTTTTTTTTTATTTGATCAATCTGGTTTACAACACCTTTTGGTAACAAGAAGTTTTGCATTAGGTAGTTTGTTTTAGAACTCAGATTTGCTTGTATAAAGACTGCTCTAGCTGCTTGGGATTGGGTAGAGGCCTTCCATTTCTATAACTATTTTTTGAGATTTTGTATTGCTTCTTCAAACATATTATTTTTTATACGTCCATTTAGGATTGGTATACCCAGATATTTTTCGAGGGTTTTAGAAATTGGAATGCCCATACTTTGTCCTAGATCCCTCGCTAGGTTTTGGTTAACATTTCTTGAGAATTGAATAGATCTTTTGTTATAGTTTATCGTAAGGCCTGAGAGATTGGAGAAATTATATATTTATCATGTTTTGTATTGTGTTAAGACTTGTATGGGCTGCTTTTGCAAAGATGATTGTGTCATCTGCAAATGTGAGGAAAGGTATAGGTGTGCCATCTTTAGTTAGTTTGATGCCAACCAAGGAATCATCAAGGAGAGCTTCCTTATGTAATTCTCTAGCAAGACTTTTCATGACTATTACAAAAATTCAAGGGGTTATAGGATCACCTTGCCTTATACCTCTGTTTGGGTTGAATTGCTTGCCCGGTCTGTTGTTAACCAGGACCGAAAAGGTAGTGGAAGAGATACATTTCATTACCCAATCAATCCATCTTGGGTGAAATCCAAATTTGCTTAGTACGGTTTGTATGAAACTCCAATTAATTTTGTCATACGCTTTCTCCATGTCTAGCTTTAAGGCCATCCAGGCCTTTCTGCCTTTTTGTTTATGGAAGCTGTGAAAGATTTCGTGGGCAATAAGAGTATTATCTTGAATTGATCTACCTTCCACAAAGGCTCCTTGGAATGGGTTGATAATTTTTGGGAGGATAGGCTTTAATCTATTGGCTAGGATTTTGGAGATGACCTTGTAGATCGTATTACAGAGACTGATCGATCGATAGTGATTTATGTTTGATGGGTTGTCTATTTTTGGGATAAGGGATATAAAAGTTTGATTGATTTCAGATAAAAGGTGTCCAGAGTGAAAAAAGGATTTGACCGTTTTACAGAGAGAACTTCCTACAATTTGCCAGTATTTTTTGTAGAATTCTAGAGGATAACCATCAGGTCCCAGGGTTTTGTCTTCTACCATTTCATCTATTACTCTTTTGATTTCAGATGAGGTTGGAATGGCTATTAGGCTCATATTTTCATCATTCGTAATTTGTGGTTGAATATTCCAGATCTCCTGGGGGTCAATGGTTCTTTGTTGATTACCAATAAACCTATCCGACATTTCCTTGGTAATATGTTAAGTTATGTTCTCAGGGTCCGAGATAGTTTGGCCTTATTTTGTGACAAAGGTGGTAGTTATTTGTTTGAAATTTCTAATTCTTACAGAGGACTGGAAAAATTTTGTGTTTCTATCAGAAAGGTGGAGGTGTTTTGTTTTGGCTCGTTGTTTCCAGAATTTGTAATTGTGTTCTATAAGCCTATGTTTTTTGTGTTCTAATCTTTCCAGTTTCATTTTCTCACTATTCGTAATATCCCCCCAAGGTAGTTTATTTTGGAAATTTGAGATCTGGGACTCTACGTACTCAAGTTGTCTTGTTATATTATTCACATTGTTCTTACACCATTTTTTCGTGTTTATTTTTAGTAGTTTTTGTTTCCGCATGAGTTTGTAGGCATGAGAGCCATTGAAATTGTTACTCCAGACTTGTCTTACCATTTTCTCATAAGCTTGATTTGTTATCCAAGCCATCTCAAATCTGAAGGGAGAGCCCCTGTGAGGTAGTGAATTTCCAATCTGAAGGGTGATGGGGCAATGGTCTGATGTAGTGAAAGTATGATGCTTGGTTCGAAGGGAGAGGAACCAATTAACTATATCTTGATGAGCCATGATTCTATCCAGTCTCTCATAAGTGTTGTTTATGATTTGCTTATTCTTTCTCCAGGTGAAGGGGGAGCCACAGTAGGGGAGAGTGATGAGATTGAGATCTTCTTTTACATCGTCTAGCCTTCTGAATCTTGAGAGGTTGGGCGTAACACCACCCACTTTCTCTGTATCATTTTCAATCTCATTGAGATCTCCAATAATAAGGACATGTAGGTGTTGTTTGTGAACAATAGTATAGATTTCATTCCAGAATTGGTCTTTTTCATGTTCAACAGAAGGTGCATAAACAAAGAGGATAGCTAATGTATGGTTTTCAACACTAAGTTTGATCATAATATATCTTGTAGATAATTCTAGGACTGCACTATCGTGAAGAGTATTTTGCTTATATAGAATCCATAGACCACCCTTAGTACCAACAGACGCGATACAGATGGCTTTATGGAACCCTGATTCTTTAAGTTGAGCCTGGGAGGGGTTAATCGTTGTCTTAGTTTCAGCTAAAACCAGAATATCAAGTTTGCTGTTATTTCTAAGGAGGTTTAGTTCTTGACAGAGGAGAGGACGCTTAGTCCCTCTTATGTTCCAGTAGCCAATATTAATCATCAGGATTCCATTGAAAATAAAGGTTGCATTTATTCATATTTGCTTTACGATTACAAATGTAGAGAGTAGATCTAAAATGCTGAGCAATCAACTGTGAATTAAACAAACACTTGAGAGTGACAGTTAAGCGCCAAAGTTTGCAGCTTGTGGTAGCAAAACTAGTCTTCTCTTGTGTCTTCCAGGTTCCTTTTGATTTGTTGATTGATCAAGAACTGTGAACAGTAGCTAGTATATGTCTGACTTGTTTTGCCTGAGCTTTCTCATTATGTTTGATAAGTAAGGTTTTGTGATGAAGGTTTGGGTGGCTTACCACCACACCATCAAAGAGACAAGATGAGATGGGGAGTAGCCAAAGGTTTGGAGGGATAAGGAGTAGAATTATACTTGTTCTTTTGGGTCGAGTACATACTACCTTATTCTTGGAGGTAGAGGGACGTCTGCAACAAGTGGTTCTTGAAGCTCTGCTAAGAAAAACAAACAAACACAACGAGCACCAACCAGACATAGAGAAGCTATTAGGAGAGAGCACAAAAGTGAAGGAAATCTTGGACCACCAGGAATCATAACAAAGGCGTCTCCCAAAATAAAAACCAGGTTCCTGGACCACCAGGAATCCAAGTTGTTTATTAATTGTGGGTGAGACATTCTAACTAAATGGAAAATTTTTCACTGAATGGAAAAATATACTAGCTAGGACCATACCTGACGGTGACAGAGTGCTGGTATATGCAGTTATGCATAAGCTTTTATCTTCAACAAGTGAAAAAGAGCCACCATTGAATCTGATCTGATAACACTCAATCATCTTTTTGTTTTTACATTCCATGTTCAAGACTGGCCAATTATAATATTTACTCATAGCAGAAGGAGAATAGAAAGTAGCATCATAGTATATAAATGTAGTTGGGACATAGAAAAATTCCTCTAAGGATGAACAGAGAAAAGGACAACATTTGCAATTACAGAGATGATAATGGCAATATAGACATGTAGATGACAAAACTTGCATCTTAGACATAGAAATCGAGTGGGAGAGTAATCGGCAAGGAGCTAGGACAACCTAAACTATAGGAAGATATCTAGTAACATTACTAGTACGAGCAACATTCATGGGGGTATGGTAGGGAGGATTCCGCTTAATGCAACATATGCTTTTAAAATAAATATAGTAATGGAAATCATGAGGTAATAGAGATTCATATGGAAGAATAAAATTCAGACAAAAGATAGTAGAGTCATATGCATATATATAAACGTCAAGAATTAGAGCGATGAGGGGTTTGTGATTAAACTTATCTGTCCAAAGGCCTTCTTTTTTTCCGTATCCAGAAGAGGGAGGACCGGCGGATGAATCTCCACCGAACTCACCCTCCGTAATATCAGTTTGCGAAAGGGGAGCAATCATTGGATTGACATGCTGATAAATCCAGTTGCATGCATGGATGCAAGTCTGCAGAGAGGGGAGATTAAGATGAAAAACTTTGAAATTGCAGGAGATTGATATAAAAGGTTTGTACTGAGATTTCGGGTTTGAAATTTTGGGTTTGTAAAAGTTTGTTTTTAAGGTTTGGGGAGGCCTGAGAGAGGCCTGATGTTTAGCTTGTGAGGTTGAGAAAGTCGATTGGAGTCCGGCGAGGTTCCACATCAACCATGACAACCGGCAGAAGCAAGGAAGCCTCAAGCGCTGGGCATAGCGATGTAGATACAGATCCGCCAAAGAGGGGAGGTTCTGAGGACGGGTTGATTGTTCATGGATAATGGGCGGGTGGGCACAAACGTCAGCGACACCATGCCAGAGAAGACAGGGAGATTGAGCACCAGCAAGGATAGAGCGCCGCCGCCAGAAGGGTCTTCGATGGGGGAGATGAGCACCCGCGCACCACCAGAGACAAATATGGGGGAGAATAGAAGGGGAAAGGGGGGAACGACGCCAAGCAAGCAGAACCAGGCACCTACGAGGAAAGGCCGGACCCTTGGGACCAAGCCGCCAAAACCCAACTAGAACTGAGAACCGCCCTAATTCAGCAATAGCTCAACCCTCCGACCAACAATAGCCGCCGCAAAGATCACGCAGGAGGCGCAGGAGGAAGATGAAGTAGATAAGCCCAGATTTCCATCTCATCTTCCACTTTTTCCCCTTTTTTTGTCTGCTTTTTTAATTTTGTTTGAGATGAATCTCAAATCACCTATCCCTCTTTTGGAATTTGGGTTATGGATCTTGTGAATTCGATTGAGTTGTAGGATTTTCGATTTTGGATTTGGCTGAGAATAAGAGGTGCGGCGGCTAGGTTTTCCATTAGGGTTAGCTTGAAGGGGTTTTTCCATTGATATTTGATATTTGATATGATATGATGATACGATGACTTGTAATGGCCGCATTTTGTTTTCAAATACTTATGTTAGTATTAAAAAAAGAAAATGTCAAATCATGATATGCGCACATATTCAACCAAGTCCATTCATGGTAGAGCTGTCAAAACTCAACCCAACCCTACTTAAACACTCGAAAAAATTATATTTTGACCTGGGATTTTTAATTTTAACCCGAACTCCCCAAACCAGTATTTTTCTACATTAAATGGGTTTTGACCTGGTAATCCGGTTGACCCGATTTGTTAAAATTAACAAAACTTTGACCAATTAAAAGCCAAGAAAATCTCAAAGTCATATTATGATACGTTTATTATTAAAATCAATTTATTATTAATTATATATTATTAAAATTATTCATGGAGATTCATATTTATTATGTTTTATAATTACAAGGACTTATTTTTCATTCAACTTTTATATTTATTTTTATTGGATATTACCCACTCTGATTGGTAATATTTGATTTTTTATTTTTCAACATGTTTTTTTTAAAAAAGCCAAAAAGACTATAAAATATGTTTAAAAAGATTTTTATACTCATTACTAATCGTTATGAAATAATTTCAAAAAGTTATTTAAAACTTTGATATTTCATAGGGTTTTAAATTTTATTAAAAATCATGTGTAATATAATAACTAATCAAATATTTTATATTGGAGGTAGTATATAATTACAAGTGCTCGAGATTAGGATGACATCTTCTATATAATAAGTATAGAGCTCAAAAAGAACAACTTAGCAACCACGTCTTTAACTTTAACACTTTGAAGTTATCGTAAAGTCATCAAAATACGATTTTTTATTCAAAAAATATAAAAATTGGAAAACCCGAAATTGTCCTGAAACCGGTTTAGACCCGGGTTTGAGGTAACCCGAATCTACTCGAGATCCATTTTACTCGGAACTCATTTTACACGCAACTCGAAATGACCCGACCCAAATCCGACCCAAATGACCCGATTTACAGGTCTAGTTCAAGGGCAATGCTTGTAGGAAAAATGAAAAAATTAATGTAATGAAGATTAGTTTTGATAAGTACTTTAATTCCGGTGGGTCATATAACTTGGTGATCCACACGTCCAAGCGCATCATGCGCTAATCAAGCCGAGAACACAAGACTAGTAGAGTTTCATCCTAAAATTAATTGACAATGTAAAGAGTAAACTACTTACTTATATGCAAGACTGGAATTTCACATAATTCAAATGTGAAACATTTTGTAAAAAATAATGAATATTTAATGTAGTATAGTTTTTCTTTTATTTTAAAAATATGTGCGTAAATCGACATATGTAGTATTTTTTTTAAGAATAAATAATACTACCTCCGTTTAGAAATATAAGCCCTTTACTATTCGCGCACGCTTTCATAAATTGATAAAAACTTTATAAAATATCAATTTGTTTATTAATTTTTTTAGCAATCTCATATTTCTTACTAATAAGTATAAGATTATTTCAAAATTTAAGAAAATAACGAATATTTTATATAGTTTTTATTATCCTAAGAAATCGTCGTGATTAGTAATTAAATGACTTATACTCCGGATGCAGTAGTCGGATGTAGTACTACTACAGTCGCATTGGCACATGATTAAAGGAAGCTACTCCGTAATGTTTAATGTAGTGTATTGTGTAACTAATTAAGCAGACATCCTAGGATTAGTCTAATCAAAACAGTTGGGTGATTTGGGACGGTGTAGCATTCCCGGAGACCACGGCTTTATGTTGTGTTGGTGTCATATATGGATCAAGTACCTATGATCATATATCCCCTCGATAAATAACTAACCTACACCTACCCAATAATTAAACTCATTAGTTTTTGGTTAATCCAGTCAAACTCCGTTTTTTTTTTTTTGGTTAAAAAGAGAGGCGGAGCTATCCGCGCATCTAGTCGCACTTTTATTAAAATAAAAAAGACCTAAGTAGTTATCAAACGGGGGATAGTCCGACCCCTAACATCATCATGCAGAAACGGTAAAACACCCTCAGGCGGGTCAAGCAAAACAGTCAAACCAGTGTTGTAAGAGTACGCTAAACTAGCAAGGTGGTCCGCGACGCGGTTCGCTTCGCGGAACACATGTCGAACCTGGATATTCCAGTTTTTTTTTATTAAGCCTTGACATCTATTAACCAGGCTAGCCAGGGGGTGGCAACGTGAGATCGATTTGCCTAGCATGAGACCTACAAGTTGTGAATCCGTTTCCAGAACCACATTCTTATAACCCTCATTCCACGCAAGCATTAGACCTTGCACCACACCCCATAGCTCAGCTACGGGTACAGTGCAAGTTCCAATGACCATCTCTCCGGACGGCACCATCCGTGTTGATCATCATCCATCTCGCATCCGGTCTTTCCCAACGCACCATCTCTTTCCTCTTGTTCTTGTTCCCCGCCTTCTTCATATGATTATTCCAGCTCTTGGTATAGTCCTCCGCTTGGGCAATGATGAAAGTGCTCTTGCTCCCCCGCCACTCCTCTCTCTTGAAAACAAAGGCATTCCGCCATTTCCAAAGCCTCCAAATGGTCTCTGCAAACACAGCATTCCAGCATATAGAGTTGTTGAATTTAGAAGAGTTTAGAATTTTACCTCGGATCCACGTAGCGAAACTATTCGTGTAGAAATCTCTCTCATGTCGCTCCGCCCTGAGGCTGTCCCAGACGTTTCTCGCTTCTTTGCAGTCCCTGAACACATGAAGGAGAGTCTCCTCACGAACCTGGCACACCACGCACGTCGGAGAGAGAGCAAGGTGCCTCCTAGTGCGCTCCTCGTTAGTCATGATGGCCCCCTTGAGGCATCTCCAGGTGAAGTAGCGGACCCTCTCTTGGACCTTCAGTTTCCAAACCATAGCATAGACCTGCTGATCCACCAAGCTAGTGACATCATTCCTCTGCAAAAGGTCATAGGCCGACCTCACCGTGTACTCTCCGTTCTCCGTGAGCGCCCAAGCGAGCGAGTCCTCACCGCCCTCTTCAAGCACCTCGATGCTAGACAGCAACACCTGTGTCTCAATGGGTAGTAGGGCATCAAGTCTTTCCCAGTCCCAATGACCCTCCGTCGTCCACAAGTCTGCCACCCTGGCCTCTTGATCCTCTCGCGTTAAAGCGGTCTTAGCGAGCTGCACCAGCGGCACCTTGCCCACCCACAAGTCAGCCCAAAACAGCGTATCAATCCCATCTCCCACCACACTCCTCTTACCCTCAACCACCACCTCCCTCATGCCCGCTTGCAGGCTCTTCCAGATGTAGGAGCAATCCGAGGCCGCAGCTCCAAGTCGCTGGGCATACTTGCTGCGCTTAACCTCCACCCAAAGCGGACCCTCCTCAGCCAGGAGTCTCCAGGTGATTTTCCCAATCATCGCCAGATTCATGCTTTCCATCCTCCGGATCCCCAATCTCCCAAGCACTCTTGGCTTGCAGATCTCCTTCCACGCCACCAAGTGCATCTTCCTACTACCCCCCGTTTCTCCCCACACAATGCTACGACACAACCTTTCAACCTTCTTACAAAATTGCTTAGGCAACATCAGAGATTCCATGGAGTAGCTCGGAATCGAAGTTAGCACCGACTTAGTCAGCCTGACTCTACCGGCAAAACTAAGAGACTTACCTTTCCAACCAGCCAACCTACTATTAATTTTCTCGAGCAGAGGAGCAAACGTATCCATAGACACCCTTTTGTGTAAGAGCCACATCCCCAAATAGTTCCCCAAATTGGTGGTAATGCTGATGCCGCTAACCCTGTTCAAGTCGGCCTTCAGATCAGCCGAAACATTCGCAGAAACAAACACTTTTGACTTGTCTTTACTGATTTTCTGCCCCGACACCCTACAAAACAGATCGATAGCTTTCATGACCGCCTTCATCTGAGTGACAGAAGCTTCAGCACATAGGATGATGTCGTCTGCAAAGAACATGTGCGATATAGGAGGCCCACCCCTCGATATCCGAATGGGCTTCCATTCCCCGTCCTCTATGGCCTGTTGGATGATATGGCTCAGACGCTCCATACACAACACGAACAGGTATGGCGAGAGAGGATCGCCTTGCCTAATGCCTCTCTCCGGTTTGAATTTCTCAGTCACTTCCCCGTTCCACTGCAGCTGAATATTAGTCGATCTGATGCATTCTCCAACCCAATCGATCCACACTCTCGGGAACCCTGCAGCCTCCATAGTATCCTCAATAAAATCCCATCTCAATCTGTCATAAGCCTTTTCTAAATCGAGCTTGATTATCATCCATTTCTTCCCAGCTCTTTTCTTTCTCAACGAGTGAACAACTTCCTGAACCAGCACGATGTTGTCCTGAATCAGTCTTCCCGGGATGAAGCTACCCTGCGTCCGCCCCACTAACTCACCAATGACACTCTGCATTCTCAAGACAAGGGTCTTAGATATGATCTTATAGAGAACGTTACACAAAGTGATAGGCCGAAACTGTTTGATGAACTCTGGTTTTCCCACTTTAGCGAGAAGAACAATAAGCGTGTCGTTCAGCCCCTCTGGAAGCTTCCTGCTGCTCATAAACCTCCAGACCTCCTCTACCACCGACAGGCCCACCACTTCCCAACACCTTTGGTAGAACACCGATTGGAAGCCGTCAATACCCGGAGATTTGAATGGGCCCAAGCTCTTGGTAGCCTTCCATATCTCTTCCCTAGTGAACGGGGCAGCGAAGGCCTCCCACGTATCCGACTGCATCTCCGGAAAGCCCCCCTCTCCCAATTTACAGCTCTACAGTGGGGAGATGTCAGCAATACTGTACAAGGATTTGAAAATTTTCAGCGCCACTTTTTGCATATCCTTATTATACGTAGTCCACTTCTTCCTCTCATCAAATAATCCCTCGATTCTGTTATTTTTCCTCCTAATGATGGTCGAAAGATGGAAGAAGGCGGTGTTGCGATCCCCATGACAAAGCCACTTCTCCCTAGACTTTTGGAACCAGAGAAGTTCTTCCTGCTCAAGAACCAACTCCAGCTCCGACAACAACTTCCTCTCCTTCTCCAAAAGAGCATTCGAGGTATTCAAGCGAGGGTCTCTTTGCGTCTTCTCTAGATCCTTAACAAGGGAATCTTTCCTACTATGTATATTCCCAAACACTTTACGATTCCACTTCAGAAGAGCATCTCTAAGCCCCGAGATAGCCATACAAGCCTCGACATTCCGGTCCCAACATCTCTTAACAATAGACATGAATTCAAGATGCGTGAACCAAGCAGCCTCAAATCTAAAAGGTCTCCCCCCCCCCCCCTGCAATTTAGAGGATACAAACTTATAAAAAAGAGGGTTATGATCAGAAGAGTACCTGACAAGGTGCCGAATTCTGGTCTCCGGCCAATTGAGAAGAGCCTCATTGTTCATGAAGACCCTATCAAGCCTCTTAGATACTCTCGTTCGTGCCTCCAAGACCATGTGAAGTTAGGGCCCGAAAAACCCATGTCAATAAGCTCATGGTCGTTCACCAACTGCCGGAACACCTCAGTGTCTCTATGCAAGCCACCGGAGCCCCCTTCTCTTTCGTGATGAGCAAGTATACAATTGAAATCCCCTCCCACCAAGAGCGGGCCCTCAACGTTATTGAGCACTTCTTCAAGAAGTTGCCAGAATCCCCTTCTGTCTTCCCACACAGCCGGGGTGTAAACAACCACCAGCTCCATGTATTTACCTTTGAAAGAGACATTTACATGTATATAGTTACTATGCGTACTAACCACCGACACCTGGACCTTATCGTCCTTCCATAACAGCCAAAGACCACCAGCCCTGCCAATAGCTTCAATTCTCACGCACTGGTTAAAATCAAGATTAGCAATCACTTTTATCGGCCTTGTCACCCGAAATTTTGGTCTAAAAAATGGCTGCGAGATCAATCTTATGCACTCTACTCATGTGTCTCATAGCTCTTCGGAAGCCGTCCTTGGCGGCTCCGAAACAATTCTAGAAAAGAATATTCATAATCACTAAGGGAAAGAAAACGAACCTGGTAGGCTGCTTAAAACCTCTTCCCGAGGACAGTGTTGTCCTTGCTCTCCCTATCCTCCGCTCTCTCCGTCTCCCCGATCTCCATCTCCTGAGCCTCATCATTATCAGCACCCTTCGATGAGTTGCCCGAGTGTGCGTTAGTCTCTGGTGGCCTCCACAAGTTCTTCAGATCCAGCCCCTCAGTGTCATTCTCCACACCTACTACCCCACCCTCCGAAGTTTGTCCACCAGAACCACAACCAAAAAACGGGCCTGTTCTGGTAGGGTTCATTTCTTTGAGGTATATACTCTCATCCTCCTCCTGCCTCCGCCTTTTGTGTGTCACACTTCCCTCTTTCTCCTCCGCCGCTTCTCCGCCCTTCTGAGCCTTCTTTCTAGCCATGCTCCTGAGTTTATTCCTTTTCTTCTTAGCTGCGCTTCTCTCCTCCTCCTTCCTAGCATCCTCCTTGCTCGTAAAGACTGTGATCACTTCTAATTTCGTTTCCGCTCCCATCACGCTCTTCCCTTTCCGATTGTCCTTCCTCCCTCCTCCTTCTGTCCCTTGCGTCGCAGTTCTTTGATGTTGCTTGCCATCATCACTCTTAATTCCTTTGTCCTTCTTCACCTTCTCCCCGTCCTCCTTTTGTAGAGCCTCAAAGGAGTTCCTCACGTGCGTAACATGCCCTTGACTGCCGGCTATGACAGCTCTCCCCCTACCGTACTGATTCTTCCCGTGCTTCGCTCCCATCACCCTCCAATTTTGGTTTCCTCCAGTTTGAGCCCTGCCTTTAAACTTGGCTCTAAGCATACTTGTCCTTCTCCCCACCATCATCTCAGGCCCAAACCTAGCTTCCTCCTTTTGCTTCCACTCCGATTTTCCTGCAGCTGAAGTCGAGCCTCCTGCCACCTCTTCCTCCCGCCTATTGCTCTCCCCATTGCTCTCCCCGTTGACACCCTTGTCTTTCCCATCATTCCTCTTCCCTTGCGATGTGCTGATGTTTTGCACATGTTGATAATGGGATGCATAATGACCGTATCTCCCACACTTGAAGCAAATGATCTGTAAACCTTCATACTCAATAGGACATCTCCTTCCATTAATCGTTACTGATCGTTTTAGAGGCATGCTCTGGTCGATCTCAACGCACACTCGGGCAAACCTACCCCTATTCGTGAACAACGTCTTAGGATCCACCATGATCCGTCTCCCCACACCGGCCTCCATACTCCATAGAACAGTTTCTTCGTACCATTACATCGTCACGTCAGTGATTCTTATCCACATCGGAGCCGAGTTGATGACGTCCGTCGTAGAGAATTATGGAGACCACCTCTTCATGATTAAGCATCTGCCAAACATCGACCAAGGATCACCTGTTAAGACATTGAACAATTCACTCTCATTTTCAAACTTTGCCAAAAAGTATCCATTCGGAAGATCAATAATATGCAGATTCCTTCCCATCTTCCACATTTCCCTAACCCTCCTTTCTATCACCGGAAAGGCTATGGGGTACCCAAGAACCTTGAAAACAATGGCATTACTCCACACTTTTTCGAGGATCTTCGCAACTTCGCTGTCCACCATGATCACCGGATCCCCTTCCGGCCCATCCGGGAACACCGTGGATATCTTCCCTTCAAGAAAAATCTTTTCCGACACAGCCCTAGTTTGCGATGCGCTGCCCTTTCCGCTCGTCACATCCTTCCAGGAAAGCTTTCCCAGCGCAATGCTTTGTCCCTCTCCGAGCGTTTATTGATCCCCGTTTTTCTCTTTACCTTCGCTCTTCCCCATAGCAAACGTAGCCGGTGTTCCTTCCGGGAGCCGAAACTGATACACCCTCTCCTTAACCATCTCCGCATCCTGGTGAGCGCCTCCCTGTCCTTGCACATCTTCTTGTCCCGGCGCAGGACTTTGTCCTTGCACCAAGGGCACTGCATCCACGGCCGCCTCCGGCAGGACGACTTTCATGCCGGCCGGGGCAGCAAACGACGCGCCGATGTACGCGATCAAAGGAAATCTTTACTTTCTCGCTCTAGAATCGCCAAAGTGTTTCTCAAACTCCGTTTAATTATGGAACACTTATTTACTCCATTTTTAGTTGATAATTACTCCTCCATGCCAGGAATGAAAGTGGGCCCTCACCTGGCGTTTCTCTGTTAGATTTCTCAAAGTGGGGAGTGATATCGAAATGAATTTTGATCAATTGCTTTCAAAGGAGACTATCATAAGTGCTCTGAAAAATATGAACACCATTTTGCTTTACTGCTCCATCTGTCTCGCAATACTTGTGTTTTAACTCTATACACACTTATTAATAAAATCTATATTTTCTTTACTTTTATAGGTTAAAATGCCTATAAGCTGTAAATATTACCTACAATAGAATAATCAATATATACCATCGAATAATTATTTTGAGAGTGTTAGCCGATTAGAATATATTAACAAAGTAAAGGCGGTTGTAGCACTGAATAATCCATCGATATAATCGAATAATCTAGCGATATCATCGAATAATCCACCGATAACAACGAATAATCGACCAACCTTCATATAATATAGTATATGCTCTAATATCACCGAATAAAATGCATCAATATCATATACTAGTAATCAAGTGATACCATTGAATAATCAAGATATACCATCGAATAATTGTTTTGAGGGTGTTAGCCAATTAGAATATATTAACAAAATAAAGTCGGTCATAGCATTGAATAATCATTTGATACAGTCGAATAAACTATCGATACAATCGAATAATCCACTAAGATTTATAACAATTTTTTTCTAAAAAAAAAATCGATTAATAGGGCCCACTAACTCCAACACACCCAAAAGCCCTCTCTTTCCATGTAGGCCATTAAACCATGTGGGTCCCAACGGTTTTTAATTAAAAAAATAAAGAAAAATGCTTAATAATCACAACCATCTATTCCAATGAATCAACTCCCCAGATTTTTTCACATAATACACCTTAAGGGCTGAGTACACCAGAACCAACATCTATATATATATAGGGGGTGGTTCCAGAGTGCACACCCCTTAGGATATACCTTGTGCACGAATTTGGGTCTTTGATTGAAAGAAAATGGAAGGCCAAGATTAAAATCTCACCCAACTCCTTTGGTAGAGCATGTATTCCATCCCCCACCCCAATTCTTGCTTTTAAAAAAAAAAAAATTGGTTAGTTGCTTTTCTTAAAAATGTTTTGTGGAAAAATAAATAATTATGAGTTATTTGTTGATAGATCCACCCGATTTTGTTCTTTTTTTAAATTTTGGTAATTCCACCGAATAATATTTCACATCCTACTGAATAATGTTATGTTATATATTTTGAATTATCGATTTATAATTATATTGGGTATGGTGTTCCTAAACATCGGTTTCTAATTACAAAATGCACATATTCCATTGCATAATTATTAAGAATTTCCGAATAATATCGAAAACCTCGTAACTCAATCACATATTGATTTCAAATTACAAAATACACACGTTTCATTGAATAAGTATTCACATTTCAACGAATAATTTGAATCGGCAATCTCATATCCCAATTACACGTTTATTTCGAATTACAAAATGTACACATTCCATTGAATAATTATTCAGAATTCAACAAATAATATCAAAAATCCAATATCTCAATCACAAAATACACACCTTCTGTTGAATAGTTTATACATATTCACCGAATAATGTTTACATATTCACCGAATAATGTTTGTATTCCATTGAATAATTCACCGACTATGTATTCACCGAACAATATCTCAATTTCAAAGGAAGCTCGACTTCATCTTCACTTTCGCAATCGAAAGAAGGCTCGACGCAATACCAATAGGCTGTAAAGGACAAGAAGCCAAGCAAGTACAGTGAACACATCGAGGCCTATCAATCTAAAAGGGTGGAACTTGAATCTTTCCTCTGATTAATCAAGAAAACAAACTGAAACTGATGTAGGATGCTTGAAGATGAGAGAGATTATGGAGGACGTACGCTTCGACCAGACCCGCTTCGACCAAGCCCTTGCGGGAGGGAGGCAGAGCGACAACGAGCGATTGTGTCGACGCTCGGCCTTCCCACCGTGGCGAAATCCTCCGCCGGTGCTGAGAAGGGACATGAAGGGTGGTGCAGAATCAGTGGCATCCGCTTCCCTGGTGTTGAGAAGGCCGATCTTCACCTTCTGCAGTCGCCTCCACTTCCCCTTATGCTTCGGCGGTGCCGATAAGGATCATCATCGGCCTTCACCGCTTCGCCTCTCGCCGCCTCTGATTGTGTTGACGCTCGGCCTTCCCACAGTGGCGAGATCCTCCGGCGGTGCTGAGAAGGACACGAAGTGGGTGGTACAGTGCAGAAGCAGTGGCCTCCGCTTCGCCGCCGCTGCCTCCACCCCGCCTCACCGTCGATCACCGAAATTGGTCGCCGAACATTAACACCAGAAGGCATAGGCGTGGTAATTGGGTGCTCATCTTCTCCTGGATCCAAACGATGAAGAAGGCTGCACTTTGGGAATTAGGTTTTACATTGCCTAAAACACCACGCGCCCAGTGAAAGGAGGGTATGGCTAATTACAAAGCGGGTCCAACTTCCAATTTATTAAAAAAAAAAAAGAGAAATGATTTTTAATCTGAGCCATCCATCACAAAACGATCAAGGGCCCAAATTTGTGCACAAAGTACACCCTAAGGGGTGTGCACAATTGATCTATTCCCTATATATATATATATATATATATATATATATATATATATATATATATATATATATATATATATAAAGGCTTAACCATTCTTGGTGGGAATCTGATCTTTTTTATAATAGTGAGTGAGAAACTCAAAGGGGATTGAGATCTTGATAGGTTAATATTGACATTTTACGAGTTTAACTTGTCATATTTGTTGGAAATTAACCCTAAAAATCCCAACCCTCCCAAACAAAAAAAAAATGGTTTGGGTGTTATTTGTTTGTGAAACTCAAAGGTGATCGAGATCTTGCTAGGTTTTCGAGATGAACTAAAAGGAGATAAAGGTTTAGGTGTGACGGTTCCCGATATAAGTTGGGCCTGAGGTTTGGTGTCTTTCCTAGAACATTTGAAAGGAGCTTAATCTTGTTCTGCATTGCATCCAACAAAGGTTTGTGCAGTTTTCCATCTTATATTTGAAGACATCTAATATAATGGACTGCATCTTTGATGAACTGTTAATTCAGTGCTTATAAATTTTTTCTTGAATTTTTTTTATTCAGGAATGGTTCTACTTTGGTGATAACATATTGCCATGCTTTGAGAGTGGTATTCTGTTGCTCAAGGAAAGGTTGTGTTGAGACTAGCTTACTCAAGAGCTCACTCGATGTCTTCCAATTGCTCGAACTCGAGTACAACATCCGAGTGCTTTCTGTTTCATTTTCTGTTAATGTCACGTGACTAGCACGTGACCTGTTCAATGTATAAATTCCCAAATCAGTTGTAACCGGATCACTTCTTCCTCTTCACTTCAATTCAATCAAGGTTTTCTGGTTGTTGTTTTAATGGTTGTTGTTTTAATGCAATTCTCGAATTCTCAAATTGTGAAATGGTATTAGAGCTTCTGTAGATCTAATTTCTAGTTTCTGGTGTTTCTCGATTGCGAATTTGTGAGGCAATCGATCTAATATTCTTCCGATCAAATTTTCCTGTCTCTGAAATCCAATTCTTGATCGAAGAATGGATCCGAACGAAGCTAATCGAAACGACGTTATGTATCTTCATCATTCCGATCATCCAAGCTATAATCTATGCACGCAGCTGTTCAGCGAGACCAATTACAATCATTGGCGCCGATCAGTGGAGGTGTTCCTTGTAGCAAAGAACAAGATGAGTCTTGTTGATTGCAGTTTTCCGATTCCAGATCTTGAGTCTCCTCATTATCCACAGTGGAAGAGGTGCAATGGCATGGTGATTGCCTGGATTCGTCACTCGGTCGAGAAGGAGATAGCTGAAATATTGCTGTACTTTCGCACTGCTCATGAGATGTAGAAGGAATTGAAATTGAGATTTGGACCCAACTGCACTCGTCTTTATCAGGTCCAGAAAGAATTGTTCAATATTTCTTTAAGTGGTTCATCAATTTCGTCCTATTTTACCAAATTCAAGAAGTTGTGGGACGAATATATGGATCTAGTTGATATGCCAATTTGTAATGCTTGTGGATTTGCAAATACAGTGTCTAAATTGCTTGCCAATCAGCAAGTAATTCAATTTCTTGTGGGATTACTTGATTCCCACAATAGAATTCTTATAAATATATTGTGTATGAAGCCTACTCCTACCATGGGAGATGTGAATAAGATGTTGTTGGATGAGGAAAGTCAAAGAGGATTGAACAATGCTAGTTCGATCAATGAAAAAGCTTATGCATTTAATGCTTTCCAAAGAAACAATCAAGGCAACAATCAGAATGGGAATCAATATGGTAGGTTCAATGGACAGAAAGGGGCTTCTCAAGGTTCACAGGGATCTCAGGCTTATGGTCAATCTGGAAATGGACAGTCTGGGAATCAAAATGACCAAAAGGGAAAGGGAAACTATTTTTGTGATCACTGTAAAGTGGCTGGACATTCTATTAGTAGATGCTTCAAGATTCATGGTTATCCACCTAATTTCAAGGGTGAGTAGAGGACAACATTGAGTGTCCCACTACTCCAGCTTTGACAAAGGGACAATATGATCAGATTTTGGCTTTCTTAAGCAAACAAAGTAGTGGTGAGGATACTAACATGGTGGAAGGTAACATATTTTGTTTTAATGTTCATGGTAATGTGTATAGTTGGGTTATTGATAGTGGTGCTACACACCATATATGTCCTGACATTTCTATGTTCAGTTCTTATAAAGTATTCAAAATAATCAGCTATATCACAGTACCAAATGGTCATAAATCCAAAATCTGTCACGTTGGGTCTATTCAATTAAAAAAAAAAAAAATTGTTCTTCATCATGTTTTACATGTGCCAGAATTTGCTTATAATCTATTATCAGTTCGAAAGTTTGTTAGTGATCTAAGTGCTTATATGTTGTTTACTCCCTCACATTGTTTGATCCAGGACCCTTCAATGAGCAAGCCACAGGTGCTTGGTGAAGTGTCTAAAGGATTGTACCTGGCTACTATGGATTCCAGTCATGATTCTGTTGATAAAATTGCTTCTAAGATTCTTTCTTCTGCTGTGAATGATTATTTGAGTAGCAATGTGAATTGTAATCGAGCTTTAAGTGTTGCTGTTTCCTTACAATTGTAGCATTGTAGATTGGGACATGTTCCTTTTGATCAATTATTTCATTTTGATTTTCTTAAAGATCTTACTAGACATTCTAAACATCATGTATGCCATGTTTGTCCTCGTGCTAGACAACACAAGAACTCTTTTCCTATCAGTTCAATAAAATCTTTGAATTGCTTTGAATTGTTACATGTTGATATATGGGGGCCTTACAAAGTTCCAACACATAATGGTTTTAAGTATTTTCTAACTGTTATGGATGATTTTTCAAGGGCCACATGGACACATCTAGTGGCTGCAAAGAGCAATGTATTCTCTATGTTGAAAACTTTTGTGAAGTTTGTGCTTGTTCAGTTTGATACAAAAGTGAAGGTGATCAGAACAGACAATGGTAGTGAGTTCTGTGGTTCTGAAGCTCAAATTTTTTACTCAGAGAATGGCATTGAACATTAGACCACATGTGTCTACACATCTCAACAAAATGGTATGGTTGAGCGCAAGCATAATTATAATGCACATTTCTAATGGGCATTATAGGATAGTTTAGTTGCATTTACATTGTAGAATATGCATATTTTAGTGTTAATTTAGATTAAACTCTTTTTGTGGAAAAAGTTCAGAATCTACGCTATTTCGTTTAAATTGTGTAGAATCGTAGATCCAACATGGTGGAAAGCAAGGGAAAGATGTTAAACATGTCCAAGTAAAGTCAAGAAATCAAGCTAAGAAGAGAAAGAAAGGAGGAAAGAAAGAACGAGGGAAAAACAAGGAAGAATCAAGTCTCTGGGCATATTTCGCTGCTAGTGAGTGCTGCTCGCTGCCAGCGAGTAGAACCAGGAAGCCCAGCAAGGAGCCAGCGAGCAAAGGAAGCCAGCGAGGGAGCCAGCGAGAGAGGAAGCTACCCAGCAAGCGAGCAAGCCCACACCGTCCGCTGCCAGCGGGATTCCACTCGCTGCAGCGAGACGCTCGCTGCCGCATAAAACTTTCGCTGCCAGCGGGAAGCACCAGGACGACTAGGACTCGACAACTCACCCCAGAGGAAGGAGGTACTCGCGGCTGCGGAAGGAGGAACTCGCTCCAGCGAGTTCGAGCTCTCGCGGCAGCGGAATGGGTGACTCGCGGAAGCGGAATCATGAGGACCATGGAGGATGGAAAAAGTTTCTAAGGCATGGGAGTTCGCTGACAGCGAGTGTGGTAGCGAGGTGGTAGCGAAAATCCAACAGGAGCTCAATCAAGGCCATTCGTTGCCAGCGGAATTTCTCGCTGCCGGCGGAATCCGACGCTGAGTTAAATTAGGAAAGTTCTATCTTTTATCTAGTTTGTTTAGGAAATTTCTATCTTTTATCTATCTTTTATGGAAGAAATTAGGCTTATAAATAGGATGTTCTAGGGTTAGTTTAATTAGATTTCAATTGGAGCAATCACCATAGAAGAGAAGAGAGCTTAGGTAAGCCATGAGCGGCTAATTTTCCTAGTGTTTCGCCTACGTTTTCGGAGACTTGGTTGGTGAATTATGAGTTTTTAATTCAAGTTATCTTTCCTCTACTATAATTCCTTCAACTTCCTTGTGCTTATTATTATGTTATTGATGTTATCTTGCTTGGCCGACTTGATAATATTGATTTCGTGCTAAGATTTAATGCTTTCGTATTTGCGTTATTTCTATAGTAGCATGCATAAGATTGTGGATTCCGTGTTTGAAGCATGATTATGTAGGGAGTTGACATATATCTTAAACATCGATTTACCGTGTTTAATTGGTGTTATTTATGTGCTCAAGTTCTTGGGATGTTGCGCTATCTCTTTGTTAAATCTTAACCGTGTTATGATTGCATTGAGGTGTAAGGGATTAATTGGACTCGTAGGACTTTTAATCCATATAAACCAAGACGAGAGGAATTTGTAGGAAAGTTAATAGCTTGAAAAGAATTCGATGATCGATAAGCCAACCAATGTCAAAGAATTCGTGGGTGGAACCGTTCTCTACTCTTGATTTTACAACAAAATTCCATCTTTACTTTACTTTACTTGTTCTTATTTAAAAGTTGCATCTTTTCCCACTTTTGTTACTTGTTGGTTATCAAATTGCATTGTGAAATCTTAAATCGCCCGAGGATTCGACCCCTTTCTTGCCAATTATACTAATTTGTGAGAGTGGGAACTATTTGATTGGGAATCAACGATTTTCATCCCGTCAAGTTTTTGGCGCCGTTGCCGGGGAGATTTAATTAGATTTCTTTGTGTAGTTTAATCATCAACTTTTGGGTGGACCACTCGAATGGTCCACACCCGTTCTACTAATTCCAATCTCTTACCTTTTGATCCAGAAATTGAAAGAACGACTTCTAGGTTGCGAAGAGAGCACTCATCCAACCACCAAACGGAAACAACAATCAACCACCACCAAACGGCGGCAATGTGCTCTTGGTTCCACAACGACGCACTTTGAAGGAGCTAAAGGAGCCAAATTTACAAACACAACCATTGGTTATTAGGCTCCCACCACTCCCGGAGGCCACCAAGTTTGAATTCAAGTCACCATGGGTCCATCTTTTGCCAATGTTTCATGGCATGAGTGGAGAGGACCCAAACAAGCACCTTGCGGAATTTCATGGAATATGCGATCGTTTGAGACCTCACGGCATCACGGAGGATCAAATGATGCTAAGGGCCTTCCCATTCACCTTGAAGGATGCGGCCAACGATTTGCTCTATTATTTACCCATGGAGAGCATTACTATATGGATGGAGATGAAAAAGGCCTTCTTGCGCAAATACTTTTCCGCCACTAGACACAATATTTTGAAGAAGGAGATATCAAGCATTGAGCAATCGGCCACGGAGACTCTCTACGAATATGTGGAGAGATTCAAGAAGCTAAAAGCAAGTTGCCCCTATCATGGCTTTTCGGATGACGATTTGGTCCTATATCTTTATGAGGGGCTACTCGATAATGATCGTGGGACGGTTAACTCGGCTAGTGGAGGGAACATCCTCAACAAAACACCAGAGGAAGCTATGAAGATATTTGAGGAGCTTGCTAATGCTTCTCAACAATATCGGCGGTCTCATAGAGCTAGAGGAGTCTTACACTTGGACTCCCCAACATCAAGCATGCGAAACGAGCTTAAGGAGATTAGAGAGGCTCTAAAGAATCTAACTTTGCAAAGAGGTCAACAACAACAACTCAAAGCATGTGGGTTGTGTGGAGACCCATCCCATCCTATGGATCAATGTCCCGACGTGCAAGATGGAGCCATGGAGGTCAATGCTATGGGAGACTACGGTCCACGCCGCAACTATGGTAACAATCTCTATAATTCTAATTTTCAACAACAAGGTTATGGTGGCCGGTTCAATCAACAACAACAACCTCCCTATCAACAAGGAGGACCCCAATATAGAGCACCCTATGATAATCGTCAAAGGGGGGCTCCTCAAGCTAATCAACAAGGTGAGGATCCATACAAGCTCATTCTAGAAACCCTCAAAGCTCAAACGGAGAAGATGAATGCACAAGAGAAGATGATGGGCCAAATGGCTCAAGCAATTGGAGAATTACAAGCAAAGGACTCGGGCAAGCTACCACCACAAGTGGTGGTCAACCCAAGGGAGAACGTGAGCGCCATCACCCTAAGGAGCGGTAAGGAACTGTTTGTCGCACCTAGGGGTGAGAAAGAAGCCTTAGAAGAGATCATGGAAGAAGGCTACGAAGAAAACAAGGAGGAGACAAGTTCTGTGCAAATTCCGCTGACAGCGAAACCAGACTCGCCGTCAGCGAATGGGGTGAATGCATCTGCTGAACCAGGTACGATCCTAGTCGCTGCCAGCGGGATCCCACTCGCTGCCAGCGAACCTGACTCGCTACCAGCGAAAAACGATTCGCTGACAGCGGATTCTGCCCAGAAAACTGACGTCCCGACATCCGGACACGCTGTTGCCAATTCCAAACCTCCTCTTGACGATTTTAAGCCGGTGGCCCCCTTTCCGGAGGCTTTGAGGAATCCAAGGAGGCCGGAGAGCGACACCGAACTCTTCGAAACATTTGCCGAGTGTGAGGTAAACATCCCCCTACTCAACCTAGTTAAAGCTATTCCTCGTTATGCAAAGTTTTTGAAGGAATTATGCACGGTCAAGAGGAATCAAAAGTTGAAGGGAAAGCAAAAAGTTCAAGTAAGTGAACATGTCTCCGCTATGTCAGAAAGGCGTATGCCCGAAAAGTGTAGCGATCCGGGTATGTTTACTATTCCTTGCACAATTGGAGATGCTAAATTTAATCATGCTTTGCTAGATTTAGGAGCATCCATTAATGTTATCTCATACTCCCTCTATAAATCGCTTAGTCTTGGTGCTTTGCAAGAAACAAGAGTTGTGATCCAATTGGCAAATCGTTCTCAAATCTATACTAGGGGGTTTGTAGAAGATGTTTTAATTATGGTGGACAAGCTAATCTTTCCCGCAGATTTCTTTGTTTTGGACATGGAGCATGGAGTAGCGGAGGCGCCTATCCTCATGGGTAGACCCTTCCTAAGGACCGCCCGAACAAAGATTGATGTCTATGCCAGTTCACTCACTATGGAGTTCGATGGCGAAAAGGTAGAGTATTGCATATTTGATGCAATGAAGTATCCTCTTGATGAACACTCTTTATTTGCTATTGATACTATTGAACCTTGTGTGGAAGATGTTTTTGAGCTTAATGGGAAAGATGAATTGCAAGTAGCTTTAGAAACCCCTCTAGATGAGCTTAAACTTGAATATTCTATTTCACCTTACTTGCATGAACTTTTGGGAGCATTAGAGGCACAACATACTCACCAAAGAAATGATGCCTTATCACTAACCCTCCCAAGCGAGAGGCTTTTACCTTCTATTGTTCAGGCACCCGTGATAGAGCTTAAACCATTGCCGGATCACCTCAAGTATGCCTTCTTGGGTGATGGAGATACCTTACCAGTCATCATATCAAATAAGCTCACTCTTGAGCAAGAGGAGAGGTTGATAGCGGTGCTTAAGGAACACAAGACGGCCCTTGGATGGACAATTGCGGACATCAAAGGAATAAGCCCAACCATGTACATGCATCACATACTCTTAGAGGAAGGAGCCAAACCATCAAGACAACCCCAAAGGAGACTCAACCCACCAATGATGGAGGTGGTCAAGAAGGAAGTTCTAAAGCTACTACAAGCCGGTATGATCTATCCTATCTCCGATAGTAAATGGGTTAGTCCTACGCAGGTGGTTCCAAAGAAAGGAGGCATCACGGTCGTAGAGAACAAAGAAGGAGAGCTAGTGCCCACGCAAGTCCAAACCGGATGAAGAGTTTGCATCGACTATCGCAAATTGAATGCGGACACTCGCAAGGACCACTTTCCTCTTCCATTTATTGACCAAATGGTGGAGCACCTCGCCGGAAGAGCTTACTATTGTTTCTTGGATGGCTACTCGAGGTACTTTCAAATTGTCATCGCACCGGAGGACCAAGAGAAAACAACATTCACATGTCCTTTTGGCACTTTTGCATATCGCCGAATGCCTTTTGGACTATGCAATGCTCCGGGCACATTCCAAAGGTGTATGGTAAGTATTTTCTCCGAGTATATTGAAAAGTTCATTGAAGTTTTTATGGATGATTTTACCGTTCATGGCGATGACTTCAACTCTTGCTTAGACCATTTGGCATTGGTTTTAAAAAGATGTGTTGAAACAAATTTGGTTTTGAATTCCGAAAAATGTCACTTTATGGTTGAGCAAGGGATTGTTTTAGGTCACATCGTCTCCCGAAAGGGAATTGAGATTGACAAGGCAAAGATTGACATCATTCAATCTTTGCCTTGCCCTACTAATGTGCGCAAAGTTCGCTCTTTCCTTGGTCATGCAGGATTTTATCGCCGATTCATCAAGGATTTCTCCAAGATCACCGCACCTCTTTGTGAACTACTCAAGAAGGACACCATATTTGAGTTTGATGAGAAGTGTAAGGAGGCTTTCCACGAGTTGAGAAGTCGTCTTGTCACCGCACCAATCATTCAAGCCCCGGTGTGGACCCTCCCATTCGAGCTAATGTGTGATGCTAGCGACTACGCCGTCGGAGCGGTTCTTGGACAAAGGATTGACAAAGCCTCACACGTCATCTACTATGCTTCAATGATGCTAAATGGAGCCCAACGAAACTACACAACCACGGAGAAGGAGCTATTGGCCGTGGTGTTCGCCTTGGACAAGTTCCGCGCATACTTGCTAGGTGCAAAGGTAATAACCTACTCCGATCATGCAACCCTTAGGTACCTCATGAAGAAGAAGGACACCAAACCAAGGCTTATTCGGTGGATCTTGCTCTTGAGCGAGTTCGACATCGAAATCAAAGACAAGAAGGGTGCGGAAAATTATGTGGCCGATCACCTTAGTCGCATTGTGCACCCGAGTAGTGTGGGGGAGAAGCTACAAGCACTAGGAGAATTTCCGGACGAAACTCTACACTTCGTTTCAAGTTGTGCTGAAGACTCGCTGACAGCGAAGACTCCTGTAAGCCAGCGGATCCAACTCGCTGACAGCGAACCCAGCCCGCTACCAGCGAGTCAAGTCACCAGTGAACCTCTCCAGTCGCGGGCACCAGCTCACATTCTGACTCCAATCGCTGCCAGCGAACCTGACTCGCTGACAGCGGATTCTGCCCAGAAGGTATGTCCGGACTCCTTTACACCTTTGTCTTTGATGGCAGCCAACGTTCCTCGGCCATGGTTTGCGGACATAGTCAATTTTCTTGTCATGAAGGAGTTTCCACCAAAATTTCCCAAATACAAGAAAGACAAGATTTGCCACAACGCCCGATTCTATGTTTGGGATGATCCGTTTCTTTGGAAGCATTGTGCGGATGAAATCATTCGGCGATGCCTTCCGGATAATGAGGTAATGTCCGTCCTTAGCTTTTTTCACTCTTATGCATGTGGGGGACACTTTGGACCAAACAAAATGGCTAAGAAGGTACTTGATTCGGGATTCTATTGGCCCACGATTTTTCGTGATGCATATGCTTTTTGTAAATCTTGTGATCGGTGCCAACGCATGGGGAATATTGCAACTAGAAATGAGATGCCTCAAACTAGGATGATGTTTTGTGAAATTTTTGATGTTTGGGGGAAATCATGGGACCTTTTCCTAGTTCCTTTGGGAATCTTTATATCTTACTTGCGGTGGACTACGTCTCCAAATGGGTGGAGGTGAAGGCCACCAAAACTGATGATTCTAAAGTGGTTTCAGGATTCCTTAAGGATTTGTTTACTAGATTTGGTATTCCACGTGCATTAATTAGTGATCGAGGTACCCACTTTTGTAACAAGACGGTGGCCGCTCTCTTGAAGAAATATCATGTCACACATAGGGTATCCACCGCCTATCACCCTCAAACCAATGGGCAAGCCGAAGTGTCAAATAGAGAGATCAAGAGAATCTTGGAGAAGACAGTTGCACCAAACCGAAAAGATTGGAGCCAACGGCTAGATGATGCTCTTTGGGCCTATCGCACGGCCTACAAAACACCAATAGGTATGTCTCCTTATCGCTTAGTTTATGGAAAATCATGTCATCTTCCGGTAGAACTCCAACACAAGGCCTATTGGGCGGTGAAAGAGTGCAACATGAGAATAGATGAGGTTGGCGAATTCCGCAAGCTACAAGTTCAAGAATTAGAGGAGATTCGTTGGGATGCATATGACAATGCCATCACTTACAAAGAAAAGACCAAAGCATAGCATGACAAGCACATCTTGAGAAAGGACTTTAAGGTAGGTGACAAGGTACTTCTCTATCAATCTCGCCTTAATCTTTTTCCGGGAAAGCTACGCTCAAGATGGAGAGGTCCCTACACCATCATGCACATATATCCACATAGAGCGGTAGAAATCAAGGATGAGGAGAATGCACACGTGTTCAAGGTAAATGGCCACCGGCTAAAACGCTACTATGATGGCTTCTCCGACAAGATCATGGAGGAGATGAACCTTCAAGAGCCCACCAAGGAGACCCATTGAGGGGTCATACCGTCGAGCCTACGACATAAAACAAGGGCGCTTCT
The DNA here is from genome assembly GCA_963922045.1 of Persicaria maculosa. Lineage (NCBI taxonomy): Eukaryota > Viridiplantae > Streptophyta > Magnoliopsida > Caryophyllales > Polygonaceae > Persicaria > Persicaria maculosa. Next base: position 38,486,750 of record OY998253.1, on the reverse strand, counting down.
CGGGAGGCAACCCGAGGTAAGTTTTTCGTCTTGCAATTTCACTTTCATAATTAGTTAATTAGTTTTAGTTATTTATTTATCTAAATAGGTTAGAAATTTCCTTATTACATTAGATAGATTTTTTCTTTCGGAATAGTGGGGAGCTAACGTTGCAGGGTTAAGAGAATAAGTCAGAAAAAGGAAGCACTGGGCTGTTTTCGCTGGCAGCGAACCTAATTCGCTACCAGCGAGAGCAACCAGCAGCAAACCAGGAGGAGTCGAGCCAAGCAGCCCGACTCGCTGCTAGCGAACCCAACCCGCTGGCAGCGGGTTTCGATGCTCCGAAGACCACCCGGATTTTCCCAAAAAAAAAAAGAAGAATAAAATAGTGGAAATCCCTTTTACCCCTTTTTACCCACTTACCTTTTAACCACTTTCCTTTTTACCCATTATTCATATTTCATCATCCCCCACTTTCCATTTTTACCATCTTCTTCCTCCTTTCAAAACCCCATTAAACCTCCATTGAAGAAACTCCAAGCTTCCCACCTCCATAGCCACACCACCATCTCCGCCACCCCGAAACCAAATTCCGGCACCGGATTCCGATTCCCGACGAGCCGATCTACGCAACCACACGACATTCACCATATTCCGACCACCCATCAACCACCACATAACCACAAAATCACCCAAATCCCTTTTATTCTTCCGCCATTGCATAGATCGGGTCGAGTTGGGCAACTTTCGTGAAGGAATTTTTGAATTCCGACGTCCGGACAACGACGCCGGAGTCTCGGATGCTCTGAATCGCTCCCGCGGAATAGTAGCCGCCACCAGCGACACTGCAGAACCTCCGAGCCCAACAGGTGGTCCCATTCGCTGCCGCGGAAACCAGTCGCTGCCAGCGAGTCTCACCACTTACGCAGCAGTTCCGGAGCCCGTCGGTGTCACCCTGTTTGCTGCCAATGAGTAGCCTTCGCTGCCAGCGAGTCACACCCATAGCGCAGCTCCCCCGGCCTGACTCAAGTCGCTACCAGCGGGTTCCCACTCGCTTCCAGCGAGAATCCTGCAGTGAGTCGCTTTGTTTGTGAGTTCTCGATCTCCATCCTTTGATTATAATTTTTATGGCTTCTCCACCAATGGTTAGGCTTAGAGGATTGACTAGAGCTCAAAGGACTAGGTGGGACGATCTTGATGCTCGTCAGTATATTTCGACGAAATTTTTTGATATCCCCACATTGAGATTATTGGGACTTGAGGAGAGTGTGCGGAAATTTATGGGCATTGGAGATATTGATGGTTTGGTAGACAAGTGTGTCCGCACTTATCCGGATTTGGTTAGGGAGTTTTTGGCTACCTTTGCAATGGCTAGTGAGGATAGTTTTACTTTTCGATTGGGTGGGGCAAATCAAGCTATGACTTTTGAAGAACTAAAGAATGTATTTGGGATCAAGGGCAATCCCTCCGCCCATTTGTCTGAATTGCCTCGTAGCTCCATCCCTCAACAACGTTGGTTAGAAGTCACACAAAGGGTCATGACCTCCGGCAATGACTACAATTCTAGCATCGTCCACCCTTCTCTTAGACTTTGCCACAAGGTCTTGAACAACACCTTTTTCGGGCAAGCCGAGATCAACAAGGTTTCCAAAGGATGTTGGGCATGGATGACTTGCTTATTGCCCGAAGCACATGAGACCCCGGATTGGGTAGAGCTCTTCTTTGCCGCTTGTAGCGAGGCTACTAAAAAGCATTCAAGGAAGGAAGAGGTGAAGATTGGCTTTGGAGGCTTAATTACCTTGCTTGCATTGGAGCTTGACATTGATTTGAATGCATATGTCCCTTGTGCGGACAACTATAGGCTTAATTTGGCTTCACTAAAGAAGGCTAACATCGTGAGGGAAAATGATTATGGGGGGAGCTTCATTTGGTATGCCGGGGTAAATAAGTCCCACACTTTGGTACTCCCTCGCCCACTACCCACCGGTCCGTCCCCCGCCGATTTATATATTCCATCCGACGCCTTACCATTGGGCCCACCTCCGAACGCCAACGAAGGAGATGCTTATGAGGAGCCCTATGAAGAACCAACGGCGATGGAGTGTGAGCCGGAAATTCAAGTGGAGACATTCCATCCACGAGTGTCTTATGGCGGGGGAGCTAGTTCTTCACATGGAGGATACCATGACGAGTCTTATGATGGATTTCCCTCTCATGGCTATTTTGAGAGTGCCTTCCGTCAAATCACCGAGCGTCAAGATGCCACGGACCGACAAATTGCGGAGAACCATAACATTCTCATGGAGCAACAACAAAAGAATCATGAGGAGATCATGGCCCAATTCAACGCTTGGGCACCCTTTGGGTGGCAAACCCAATTTCCACCACCACATTGAGCTCGTGTGTTTTCTTCTCCCTCACCTATTTCAATTGTTTAATTTTTGTTGTCTTTATTTCATTAGGGACAATGAAATATTCAAGTGTGGGGGAGGGGTTTAGTGTACATATTGCATTAGTTAGGTCATATTTAAAATTTTCATATGCATATCATGTTTATTTCTAGCATTTATATTGCATTAGAAAAAGAAAAAAAAATTCAAAACCCCCAAAAAAATATCATGCATTGCATTCATGTATTATTCAAATACCCATCTTGCCTTAATTGTCCTCTATTTTATTTGAGTTTTTGAGCTTGACCTATAAATTCCATGATATGTTTGAATTGGCTAATCTTGTCACATACTTGTGTTAATTTTTATTGGAGCATGCCTTGTTAGTTTAATTGAGCAAGTATGGTTCTTATTGGCATCATTGAAGTCCAACAAAACTTGTCCTAGTGAGAAATTTTGGCCTTATAAGGGATTTTCATCATATTTATTCCCTTTTGCTTTCTTGTGTGACATTATACTCTCCTTATGCACTCACCTCTTGAGATTGACATTGTTATCTATATTTGAGGCCGAATTTATATGTCTATTGCTTATGAGTTTCAAATAATAGAGGCATAATTTTCTTAACCATATTATTATCCATATCCACCCTACATATGTGTCCTTTGCTTGTATCAAATTTGAGCCTTAGCCTATTCTTTGAAGCTCCACAAAATTAATCCTAGCCGATGATGAGCCTTACCCTATCCGGGAATTGGGATTAGAGTTGGTGAATGATTGATTTGGTTGAGTGGAAAAGAGATTATTGTTGAGAAAGTTACAAGTTTGGATGAGTATGTAATTTTAGTTTTATCCCTCACATTGTGCATTATTGTTTTGGCTCTAAAGGAAAGGAAAAAAAATGATGAATGAATGAAAAAAAAAGAGAAAAAAAAAAGAAGAAGAAAAGAAAAAAAAACAAAGAGCATGAGTTTGAGCCTTTTATTTTCATTATGAATGTGAGAGTTGGAAATAATCTTTGGTTGAGAAATGAATATCTTTTGTAAAGTTGTTGTGAGAGCTTGAGTTTAAGATGATGTTTTTGAGAGAGTGGATGGTTGATGTTTGATTATCTAGGATCTTGATTCCCGGATTTTGAGCACCACATGACCATAAATTCTCCTTGCCCTTAATTCCTTACCAAGTCCCATTACAACCTTGATAAAAGACCTCTTCATGTTGCTTGTGAGTGATGGCATCCGCGGTGGAGAATATGTGATATATGTGTCAATTTCTATGTAGCTTTTTGCATTTTGGATTGAGTCGAGAGATATATAGTTAAGCCTAAACACAATGAGAGTGAGAACAAACACATAATCCCGGTGAGGTTGGATGATATGTGCCTTATTTTGAATCGTTCATATACTTGCTAGGATGTTAGCTTTCATGTTCATGGCTCCTCCACTTTGATGTTGCTTTTGACAAGATTAGTGCTTGAAGGTTATATGTGTGGGATATTGGTCTTGCTCTTCTTTGTTTTGCATTGCTTGAGGACAAGCAAAAGGTTAAGTGTGGGGGAGTTTGATAATGCACATTTCTAATGGGCATTATAGGATAGTTTAGTTGCATTTACATTGTAGAATATGCATATTTTAGTGTTAATTTAGATTAAACTCTTTTTGTGGAAAAAGTTCAGAATCTACGCTATTTCGTTTAAATTGTGTAGAATCGTAGATCCGATATGGTGGAAAGCAAGGGAAAGATGTTAAACATGTCCAAGTAAAGTAAAGAAATCAAGCTAAGAAGAGAAAGAAAGGAGGAAAGACAGAACGAGGGAAAAACAAGGAAGAATCAAGTCTCTGGGCATATTTCGCTGCTAGCGAGTGCTGCTCGCTGCCAGCGAGTAGAACCAGGAAGCCCAGCGAGGAGCCAGCGAGCAAAGGAAGCCAGCGAGAGAAGAAAAGGCCAGTGAGAGAGGAAGCTACACACCAAGCGAGCAAGGCGACACCGTCCGCTGCCAGCGGGATTCCACTCGCTGCAGCGAGACGCTCGCTGTCGGGGAAAACTTTCGCTGCCAGCGGGAAGCACCAGGACGACTAGGACTCGGCAACTCGCCCTAGAGGAAGGAGGTAGTCGCGGCTGCGGAAGGAGGAACTCGCTCCAGCGAGTTCGAGCTCTCGCGGCAACGGAATGGGTGACTCGCGGAAGCGGAATCATGAGGACCATGGAGGATGGAAAAAGTTTCTAAGGCATGGGAGTTCGCTGACAGCGAGTGTGGTAGCGAAAATCCAACAGGAGCTCAATCAAGGCCATTCGCTGCCAGCGGAATTTCTCGCTGCCAGCGGAATCCGACGCTGAGTTAAATTAGGAAAGTTCTATCTTTTATGTAGTTTGTTTAGGAAATTCCTATCTTTTATCTATCTTTTATGGAAGACATTAGGCTTATAAATAGGATGTTCTAGGGTTAGTTTAATTAGATTTCAATTGGAGTAATCACCATAGAAGAGAGCTTAGGTAAGCCATGAGCGGCTAATTTTCCTAGTGTTTCGCCTACGTTTTCGGAGACTTGGTTGGTGAATTGTGAGTTTTTAATTCAAGTTATCTTTCCTCTATTATAATTCCTTCAACTTCCATGTGCTTATTGTTATGTTATTGATGTTATCTTGCTTGGCCGACTTGATAATATTGATTTTGTGCTAAGATTTAATGCTTTCATATTTGCGTTATTTCTATAGTAGCATGCATAAGATTGTGGATTCCGTGTTTGAAGCATGATTATGTAGGGAGTTGACATTTATCTTAAACATCGATTTACCGTGTTTAATTGGTGTTATTTATGTGCTCAAGTTCTTGCGATGTTGTGCTATCTCTTTGTTAAATCTTAACCGTGTTATGATTGCATTGAGGTGTAAGGGATTGATTGGACTCGTAGGACTTTTAATCCATATAAACCAAGACGAGAGGAATTTGTAGGAAAGTTAATAGCTTGAAAAGAATTCGATGATCGATAAGCCAGCCAATGTCAAAGAATTCGTGGGTGGAACCGTTCTCTACTCTTGATTTTACAACAAAATTCCATCTTTACTTTACTTTACTTGTTCTTATTTAAAAGTTGCATCTTTTCCCACTTTTGTTACTTGTTGGTTATCAAATTGCATTGTGAAATCTTAAATCTCCCGAGGATTCGACCCCTTTCTTGCCAATTATACTAATTTGTGAGAGTGGGAACTATTTGATTGGGAATCAACGATTTTCATCCCGTCACATAAGCATCTTCTAGAGACTCCATATGAGATTTTTTTTCATAAGGATCCTAATTACTCCATGTTAAGAGCCTTTGGATGTCTATGCTTTGCGAGGACTATCAAGGCTGATAGATCAAAATTTGATCCAAGAAGTATGCCTTCTATGTTCATTGGCTATCCACATGGTCAAAAAGGCTATAAGCTTTTGGATTTAAAATTTCATAGGATATTTGTATCCAGAGATATTCAGTTTCATGAAAATCAATTTCCTTTGCATAAAAAAGATTTTGACACTCAATTACCCCTTCCTAATGTTACTAATGACTTGCCTGATCATATATTTTTCCCTAATGCTGAGATCACTAAAGTGGGAAATCAAACACAGGTTCATCCAAATCAAGGTCAGTTAGTGGTTGATCAAGTCATGCTAGAAGCTTCACAACAAGCCATACTAGAAGCTGCACAAAATCTGAGAAGGTCAACTAGGATAGTGAGACCTCATATACATTTACAAAACTACATTTTTAATTTTGGTTCTCATCTTGAAAAATTTCCTTTATTATCTAGCTTTATTGACTCTTTCATGTGCCTTTCAGCATCCACAACAAGCACTGATATTTTAGAAGAGCCTAAATCCTTCACCAAAGCTTCTAAAGATCCCAAGTGGATTGAAGCAATGGACAAGAAAATAGATGCTCTTTAAACTAACAAAACTTGGATTTTAGTTGATCTCCCTGCAGGCAAGCAACCAATTGGATGCAAATGGGTGTATACAATAAAGTTAAAATCAGATGGCTCTATAGAAAGATACAAAGCTCGACTGGTAGCAAAGGGATACACTCAACAATATGGGATTGACTATGATGAGACATTCTCACCAGTGGTAAAGTTATCCAATGTAAGAGTTATTCTTTCAATTGCTTTAAACAAAGGTTGGGATCTATTTCAGTTAGATGTCAACAATGCATTTCTTCATGGAGATCTCCATGAGGAAGTGTATATGACCATGCCTCAAGGTGTTTCAATCCCATCAAATAAAGTTTGTTTACTAAAAAAATCTTTATATGGTTTTGAACAAGCTGCAAGGCAATGGTTCAGCAAGCTATACACAACTTTAATAGATTTTGGCTTTGTGCAATCCAAGTATGATCCTTCTTTGTTTTCATTACACAAAAATGGTCATTTTACCATAGTTGCTTTCTATGTAGATGGTATAATTCTTATAGGATCTGATGTTGGTCAAGTGAATGATATCAAAAGTCATCTCCATGAGCTATTCAAGATTAAAGATTTGGGAAAGCTCAATTATTTCCTAGGCATTCAGGTTACACGCAGTGACAAGTCACTCATCCTAAGCCAGAGGAAATTTTGTTCATAATTCATCAAGGAGGCAAATCTGGATGACAACAAGACCTGTGTTACACCTTTGCCTATTAATTTCAAATTAAATTCTTCTGATCATGATAATTTTATTGCTAATCCTACTAGCTATAGGAGTTTGGTTGGCAAATTGAGTTACATAACAAACACACGTCTAAATATCTCTTTTTCTATTCAGGTCTTAAGCCAATGTTTACAAGCTCCTGATATCAATCATCAAGCTGCTCTACATCATCTAATCAGATATGTGAAAGGAACTATGCATTATGGGATCAAGTTACAAAAGGGATCTTCAATCAAATTACAAGCCTTCTCAGACAGTGACTGGGCATTTTGTCCTATCTCAAGGAAGTCAGTCACATGCTATGTGGTTTTATATGGTAGCAGTCCCATTTCATGGAAATCCAAGAAACAACCAACTGTGTCTAGGAGCTCATCTGAAGCTGAGTACAGAGCAATGAGCCAAGCTGCCACTGAAGTGACTTGGTTAGTCAATTTGCTGGTAGAATTAGGGGAGTCTGAATTGAAGCCAGTCACTCTTCATTGTGATAACAAATCTGCCCTTCAGGTTGCCCGGAATCCAGTCTTCCAAGAGAGGACTAAACACATTGAAATCGACTGCCACTTCACTCGAGAGAAAGTTTTGGAGGGTTTGCTTCAATTGAGTTACTTGCCTACCTATTACCAACTTGCTGATGTCTTGACAAAGATTGTTCCTGCAGTACATCACAAGGAGTTGCTATCCAAACTGGGAATGGACCTCGATGATCATCCTCCAGTTTGAGGGGGATGTTGAGACTAGCTTACTCGAGAGCTCACTCGACGTCTTCCAATTGCTCGAACTCGAGTACAACGTCCGAGTGCTTTCTGTTTCATTTTCTGTTAATGTCACGTGACTAGCACGTGACCTGTTCAATGTATAAATTCCTAAATCAGTTGTAACCGAATCACTTCTTTCTCTTCACTTCAATTCAATCAAGGTTTTCTAGTTGTGGTTTTAATGGCTTCCTCCTCATTTCTCTAGTTCTGTAATTCTCGAATTCTCAAATTGTGAAAGGTTGCAACAGCTCGCTGATTCTGATAATGTAAAGAGTAATTTTGGTACAAAGTTTTTGTTTCTTGTTTAGGGAAAATATTGCTCTTAAATGTCCACTCCGAAACTATTCTATATGTGAACTCATTGGTGATTACTTAGAAGTCCGGTTGTGTTTCTACTACATGAAAAAAGAAGGCAAAGTTATTGTGATGAGAACTTCCTGAATCCTTATTTAAAGTCGTGATACCTAAATGTGCTAACCTGATGCATTTTTATATGGTGCTTTCTCTTATTGCTTTCAGATATCCATTGCCTTTCCCATTGATGGGGCTTGGAGAAGATTCCACAAGTAGCTACAACACTTTCCTTCGGTAATTTTTATTTCTCACACAATATGATTTCTTAATTTGCTCTTTTTTTTTTAAATATGACATTATAGAGTAGTCTAGTACTGGTTAGGGACCTTATTAAACTTTGCAAGTACAACATGTGTTTAATTTATTTTTAAATTCTTCTAGATTTTATGTGCAAAAGTTTGGGATGATGACCAGTGCTAGTTCGTATAAAAGAGGGTGATCCTAGAGGACGTCATGTTGTGATAGTTGATGAACTTGGGCAGTCTGGTGGGACGCTTATTGAATGCCAGGTACACTATTCTTACTTCTCTCTAACTCGTTAGCTCATAGTTAGAACCTAGTTCTTTCATAGCCCTTTGCCCTTAGTATTTTGCAACTACATGTCTACCTTTCATAGCTCAGAGATGCTCAACTAAATTGTATTAGATAGATAATAGAAAATTTCATTATTTGCATGATTGCATCAATTTTTTTTAATTGTCCAGGTTTATAAGCCGTAAAATATTTACTTGGTTAATTTACTATGGTCTGCCTTCATTTCAGAAAGGAAGAAGAACTGAAGCAAAAGCACAATTTGAGAAGCTGCTTGGACCACATGAAAGCTGTCATTGGAGATTATCAAAGTTGGATAGAGGAGATGGAGTGGAGGATGTGAGTTTATCAGAGTTACTATGAAGGGGGAATTTAGAAGTTGGACAGAGCTATGTGGACCAGATTCGTGCGCCAAAGTACACCTAGTACATATATATAGACAGGGGTTATTAGTATAACTGCTATGTGAAGCTGTAATTTTTTTTCAAAGAAAAAGAACATAGACAGCGGTTATTATAAAAAACCGCTGTCCCTGTCCGAATTTAAAAAAAAATAAAAAAATGAAGGATGATAGCGCTTTTTACAAATAAGCGTTGTCCTTGTGTTTTTACAGCACTTTTATAAAAGCGCTATTACATATGCTCACAACGCTTTGATTATTAACAACACCTTAAAAAGCGCTATCCTTTCCTATAAAAAACCGCTCTTAATCAGTCTATTTGTACAAGTATTTTGACTTACTTTTACCCCTAGGTGAATTTTATCCTCCCTAGGTCCAAGCCTTTGAATTTCTCTTTTTTTTGAATGTTCGAACTGAATTTGTTTTTACCTAATGCAAGAAATTACAGCAAATATGAAGGGAATTTTGAAAATAATGAAAACTAGGTGAAGAAAATTAAATTCAGCCCTAAGAAGATATAAATAGGTTAGGTTTTGGCTACCTTTGGTAAGTAGGGTTCTATCTATGCCTTTATAATCAAAGATAGATAAAATTGCTTTTTTTTAGACCAGATAAAATTGCTTATATCTACCTAAAATTTCAGAATTTCATAAGGCAAATAGATAGATAAAATAAACTAGATCAAATATAGACAAACTTAGGGTTAGGGTTCCTCTTGGATGAAAGGCCGACTTGGACTAGCTCCTTGATGCCGCCGACTAGGGTTTGCACCAAAGGGTGTGTGCACAAGGCTGAGGTCGGCGCCAACGGCTACTGATGGTCTCGGCTAGTATGTGTTTATGGCTAAAAGCAACCACAACAATCACAAAAAAGAACGGTTAGTAATAATCAATTCAAGAACAAGAAGCAAAAGACCAAAACTTGATAAAGACTATTTTTGTGGGGTTTTTGTGTTTTTATGATGAACAAAAAGAAAGACACAACTTTTGATGTCGATAACCGAAGCTCTAATGCCAATTTGATACGGGGTAAGTCGTAGGATGGCCCGATCTTCGACAATCAAGACACAAATTGCAAGAATCAAACAAGAACGACGCAGGAACACCAAGAACTTAAAGAACTCGATGTTGACCAACAAAAGAAACCAAGACTCGACGGTAATTGACTTGAAGGACTCGAATTAAACAAGAACAAGACTCGAAAAAAATCAATAAAGACTTGATAGATTGGTGAGTCGATCTATATAGAAAAAGATGAGGACCCTAGGCCTCCGTAGAGGGTAGGAACCAACACCAATGACTATATAACCCGCTTCTATAACTCTACACAACCAAGGGGATAACTTGGAGGCACAAGGAGGGGGCTCGTGGATACCAGGGATTACCAAACCCTTGCGAGATTGACAAACTTAAGGCAAACCAAGCTGAAATCAATACTAATGGTGCAATCGATGAGCCTAGCTACGAATCGATTGACTTTTTCTCAATAGTGTTTCACACAAACTGATTTTTCATTCAAGGAAGTAACGGGAGTTCTACAATGGAGGAATCGGCCTCTTATAATCCTAAAGGCTGATTTTTGGATAAAAATAACAATTAAAAGACTAATTAAAATAAACTCCTAAAATTACCTAAAATAACTTAAGTAAAGAATGTTACCAAAAATGGTAATAAAAAGGAGTTCCACACTTAGTTAAATTCGGCCATCCCTAGGACTAAGAAGAGTCGGCCACTTCAAGTCTCGAGCACACATAGGTCTTCAATGGCTCCTCTTGAAGTTGAACAGCACTTGAGAAAAGAGCATGACTCACGAACATGAAAGAGTCTCGTTGAAGCTTCTTAGCACGAGCTCGAGTCATAGGTCCATCCCCAAGTATGATAGGCGTATCCGGAGGTGTCTTGGATGGTCCCGCATCAGAACATCTTTTGACGCGAGTTGCAAACATAGGTGACATGAATGAACCCGATTACTCAATGATCAAGCTTCTTTCCTTAGTGGGTAGTTTCACACAATTTTGTGCGAATCATACTCATGGGTGTCATGCGTAGACCCGGTTACTAAGTGCATCAAACCATTGCAACCTTATTTCACTCAATTCGCACATGCAACTAAAGCCAAATTAAATATAAACATAAAAGAACAAAATTTCGCAAGCAACAAACATGTGAGTCGGCTTCAACAATAGCTAATGAAGTCAATATCAAGAGGCAGCAACATAAGGAGAGTAAATCACATATAAAAGCAAAAGGAGTTATATGATTCCAATAAGGCTAAAAACAATCTCACAAGGGTCATATCGTGTAGGATTTCAATCATACTCAAGCTCAATCATACATGCTCAATTACATCACCAAATTATGCTTCATAAGAAAAATATTTTAAGGAGATAAGGCTAAACAATCCAAACATGCTATGGAATTTATATGATCATGCCAGAATATATAATAGAAGACAAACATTGCAAGATGGGTGGTTGAATAACACAAATTTATCCAATGCATGATTTTTTTTTTAATTTTTGACATTTTTCAAATTTTTTTCATTCTTGACATTTTATATAACATAAAAGAAATAACAAAAATTCAAACATGAACTAACCTAACCAAACTAATTAATTCACTTCACTTTCCCCCCCACAATTAAACTATTCATCATCCTTAATTGAAAATCAAATAAAGACAACAAAATTTAAAATAAAACCACAAGTGGGGGAAATGGAAACCTACTTCATCATGGTAGTGGTGGTTATAATCGTCAACATACATTGGAGCACTAGGCGGCGGCGGGTGCCGGTTAGAGGGCGGAGGGCGCCGTCTGTGTAGAAACGTAAATCCGAGTAGCAACGTCGATGTTCCGACGTCCAAACTCCTTCCAAATTGCTCCTTGAAGATCAGAACTTGGTAGGGATGGTGATGGTATGAAAAGAATCGAATTTGATGGATGAAGGGTATCGATGGTTGTGGATGGTGGATGGGAAAGAGAAGGACTTTTGATTTGAAACAAAAGGCTTAGGTTTTGGAATTTTGATTCAAGTAGAGAAATTAGGGTTCTTGCATTTTCTTAGACATAAATGATTGAATGATCAAATTTGGGAATTGGGATATATGGTTAATTGGAAAGAAAAATGATCATTTATCAAAAAGAAAAAGAAATATTAGAAATAGATAGAAATAATAAAAGAAAACAAAATAAAAAGATAAAATCTTGTCCTAAGATCAATGGAAACTAATCCTAGATAGAACAATCTAACCCTAAGATAGATAAAATAAATAGAAGATAAATAAAACTAACCTAAAAGAAATCTAATCCTAAAGATAGATAGAATAAAATCTACTCCTAAAATGGAAAATAGAAAGCATCTAATCCTAAATAAGATAGAAAATATAAACTAACCTAAAAATAAAAAATAATAAAAGGATAGAAAATACTCCCTTCCAATGTTACCAAAATCCTGAAACGTGTTTGTGAACAGTGGCGGCGGGCGCCGTGGATGGGACGGCGGGCGCCGGTTGTGCAGAACGCCATTCCGTCATTCAATCAAATAAAATTCATGATTAACTCAAGAATGCTCCAAAAACCCTTATATAAATGGAGCTCTACCATTTTACTGAATTTGATAAACCAAATAACTAACTAGGAATTGAAAAACTTGCAAACTAGAAAATAAATCATGGGTTTCCTCCCAAGAAGCGTCCTTGGTTAACATCATTGACTCGACGGTTTATTGTGTCCTTACCTTAAGACTCATTCAGACATTGTTAAAGCCCTTAAAAGCAAATCAAATTCTTGTGCCCAACCAAAAGTTGAAAGAACACTAAACATGAAAATTTTTGCAATTAAGGCTACCTTGCAGTGAAGCTTTGAGACTTCTTTACTTACCTAAGGTTGATCTTTTCCAGAGGGAATGTAAGAGCACGAACACAGTTCCGCTGGAGTCTTGTAGAAGTAATGCTCCCATGGATCCAAATATTCACCGTAAGTCACAAAAGTGTTAGAAATTTCATTACCTTGCTCAGGAGCCACATAAATCGGCTCTGAAATTTGTTCAGTGGCTGGCATGATTGAGATGAGTTCTTCAGATGAATCAGGAGCCAAAATATATAGATTCTCATGTGTGCACTCATGAGATTCCATTTCAATAGGCATTGGGCTTTCAACTTCACCGGATGATGGATAAGGAGAGGTAACGAATGATTGGTAGAAGGTATGATAGATGATGAAGAAGAAGGCACAATGGGTGATGGGGAGAAAGACATAATAGAAGAGGGCATAAAAGATAATGGAGAAGAAGGCATAATAGATGAAACCTCACACGTCGACTCATGAGACTCCGCTTCAACAAGTACTAGATCTTCTTCTTCATTGCAATCATCGTTAGCGAATAGATGCATCTTCCACGATTCCTAAAATCTTTTGCATTGTTCTTCCCATTCTTGCTTAGTTATCCTTTGATATGGTAGAGGTTCTGAAGTGGCGGCGGGCGCCATTTGTTCAGAATCACCATCCTTCTTGTTTTGCTCAGCCACTAGCTTGCGTTCTTTCTCCAATGCTTCGTCAGCCAGGTCGTGGAAAAGATCCCACAATCCCGACAATCTAGGAATACATAGACCATCGTCACCCATGTCATCGATAAGTTCTCGCATTCCAGGACTTACGCCTTCATAAACGCAAAGAACCATATCTCGCTCACTATCATAGATATCTTGTGTTTTACGCTCACTCACTAATTCTTGCACACTTTTTATGTACTGGTGAAAAGATTCTCCCTGATTTTGATATAACCTCAACAAATTTGTTTATAAATTTTTTTTCGAAAGAAACAAAACAAAACAAAAGAAACAAAAATCAATAAACACACAAAACAAAGAAATAAATTTGCTTCCCCCGCAACGGCGCCAAACTTTGGTAGGGTGCAGAGTGTCGTTACCTTTCTGCAACACCAAAAAGAATAACCCAAACTAACAACTCAACTACCAACCTAGTAACTAGTATAGTGGAATAGTAAGGGGTCGATCCCACAAAGAGAATACCTTTCCTGTCTATCAAATCGCTATCAGAAAGGGACAATATCAAAGAGTGATTGAATATCAAGACAATTGAACGCATCAAAAGTAACAATGGTGAATTGGTGATAATTGTGAATGAGATAGTTTTCCCTACAATTCATCAACAATGGTTATGTCTTTGATCCTTGATCTATATTTCCTTGTTTGATTCATCTAGTTGCGGATCACTCCAACCTAAGCAATGCAATACTATCAATGACACAAACAACCAAAGATAGGGGCACAACTCCATAACCCTAATTGGTATAATTGGTAAAGTAGAATTGTCAATGTCCTGCACACCCAATCAATGCTTTCAGGGGATCAATTAGTTATGTTGTGCTACTAATCCAGTTAACTTGCAACGGTTAATCAAACCATTAGCAGGAAAGCAAATTCCGTCAAGGTGGCCAATCAAGAGGGAATACATGCAATCAATCAATAAAAAACAAAGACATTAAATCAATCAAACTCAGAATAGATAGAAATTAAGTCTCACAAATCATATAACCATGTGTCCGAATTGCAGGCGAAACAAAAGAGGTTTAGTTCCTCATGTAAAGTCTTCCTCTCAATATCTCCATTGGAGTTCTCTCTCAATTAGGTCTTTTTCCACAAAACATCAATAACTCATGTCAAAGTCGGCCAAAACATAATACATACTTTAACCTAATTAGTTTCCAAAAGACGGAATAGGAATTTCGTATCGACACGGGCGGCAGGCGTCGTCTCATCAGTAACGATCTTCTTCAATTTCTCACTTCCGAATCAGTTTTGTTTGAGTATTCGTATATAATCCATAAGGCTTTCATTTTTTTGGTAATTTGGAGAACATCCGATGATCAGGCCCGTGCCTAGGGCAGTTCAGCCGGCCCAACGGAAAAGGGCCCCCAAAATTTTGAGGCCCAATATCAGTTATATTTGGTATATAATTAATGTCTTCCATAACAATTTAATTATTCAAAGTGGCTCACTGGTAGATGCACATGCGTGTATCCCTGCGACCAGTCACCTCTGTGTGTGTTACTCGATTATGATATTTCACATTCTCCATTCTCCTTAATTGTAGTAATATTGACCAATAAAATAAATTATCTCTCCTTCTTATTCAATCTCAAGAAAAGTATCCTCTGATGCAATTCATCTATGTGTCCTGTTTTGATACAATTTGACCTGAGTTTTTAAAACACAATTAATGATGATCTAATATATTTAAGTCATGTTGGACAATGACCTCATCTATTTTATCCACGTGTCAGTCTCATATCTTAAGCGGTTACAAAATTTATCATATTACCATGAGTTATTTTATAAATATTGTATCTTGAATTATTGTATCTTTAGTCATTTGGATTGTTATTTTAATTCATTATATCTAATGATAAGATTTCATTATTAGCTAATTATCTATTGAATAATAAAATCCTATCATCCAAATATTTATATTATCTTAAGTCGTTATGAAATCAAATATTTTTGAGCAAAATTAAAATTATTTTAATTTAAGTTATTTTACATGATCTTTTTATACATTAAGTTAATTTATGATTGCTTTGAAATTTTTATTAAAAAACTTTAAATAGATTATTTTAATCTTCACATAAAATATAATTAATATAATAAAATGTAATTTATTAATAAAACATGCAAAAGAGCGGATAATAAGTACTAACTAGCCTATACCCCGTGCGCCACGCACGGGATTTTTAAAATTAATCAACATATACTTATCTTATTTTTTGAATGTTATTAAATTAATCAATGCGTTTTAGATGATACGAAATAATCTCATTATGTGATCAAAATCCTTGAAAATTAATAATTTAAAGTTTTTGGTCTAGTATATGGTATTTTTGTTTTCACTCATCCGAATCTGTGCTCAGCAACAATAATAAAAAAAAAAAATATGTAACACCTTGGACAAACTCACAAACATCACAAACTTTCTCACCTGAATATGCAATAGCAGTATAGCACTATAGTTTTCCTTGCTTGGAACTTGAAGATTGAATGCCCATACAAAGGCCTTGTCACCATCTGGAAACTCTTGCTCGAGTGCCTTCTTGACCTTGTTATTTGGTTGCTTTAAGACGTCCCCTATCTTTGTAGAACTTCTGATCCAATCAAAACCCAAGGGTTTCAACAGATAGTCACCAGCAGGAATTTTGATCCTAGTAGAAAAGTATTCTGGACCCCTGACCATGAATTTATCTCCTGGTGGAGAAGCCCAACCATTTGGACAATTCTCTGGATCAAGAAGTGGAACAGAACTCCCAGATTTCACTCTTTTAATCCATCCAGGCTCATCGTTTCCATCATGGTTGGCCATTACAAAGCAAAATATTTTGCTGCATTGCATATGAATGATAAGAGAACAGCAAAGCAGATTGTTGGACAATAAATTTACTCAATAGTTCAGATTACAAACAAAGCCAAGATAACCTCCACACCTTTTCTTTGTCTTCTTCACATGTTTCATCAGGTTCCTAGATCTCTAAACTAATCCTTGGCAAGCCATAGATGCGTCCTTCCAGAGTCGGGAGATAAATCTGTAGATAAACACAGAAAGAGTGTAGATTCAAAACTTGCAAGACTCAACACTACTGACTCAAACTACTCAAATAAACATGAAATAAGCTATCCTTAACTCACTAACAACTACCTATACTACCTATTTAAAATAGGCATTATCAAGTGAGAATGGAGAACAGACCATCAGAAAAACCGTTCTCCCTAACACATAACCACCTTGCCCCTCCCCATGGAAGGGGGTTCCACCACTGGAAAAATGTCCCCCATATCCTCTAGAAGTGAGAGAGATATCGGAAAAAAAGGAAAGTAAAAACAGAGAGAACGACGTCGAACCTCATACCAGGTAAAATAATAGAGTAAAACACCAGTAAGCAAACGAGCAAATGGAGAGCTTCGATGAACACCGGCAACGCTTTTCATACAATATGTCGCTTGGACTTCCTCTCTTACTCTCTCTCCGGACTCTCTGAAAATGCAAAGTGAAGAAAGAAAGAGGGCAAATCCCTACTTATAAGTCTCCATCAGACCATTTCATAAATGGGCTTAATGGATATTGAGTCTGCACGAAGCCCATCAAAAGTGATCTTTTTGCAGCGAGGCATCGCTTTTATCGGGACCTGATCGCGAGCGAATTTCACACAAGATCTAGTCCCGAGGAGATATAACAATGCCCTGGAACTTAGCTTCCCCTTAGTTAATAGGTTTAAGACATCATAAATGAGTCACCTAACGGAAAAGTCACACTAGGTATGATATCATCCATCGCGAGCCCCTTGTCGCCCAAACCATGATGAAAGACTCTCCTATGGAATTACACATAGATCGCGGTCAGAGCTCTAACAACTGCAAACACACCACTTATGCTAAATAAACAAAGACTCCGCACCATCGTGCCCTACAACAAGAGCAAGCAGCTCACTGGCCAAGCACCTCCACGCTGACATCGACACGTATAACAACTCCAACCGTTTGGCATGAGAGCATGGGTTACACGTGTCTTCTGCCAAACAACGAGGTCGCCAGCCAGCTCTTCGCTTGGTTTATAACATGATAAATAAAAGACCTGATTTTGTTATATGCAAGACAGTTAACGATTTCGTACTAAGAAGCACCTAGCAAACCCTTCTTTTTTGTATATCGCGATTTGTTCCACAAAACATTCAACAACCGGAAATTGGTAAGGGTGCCGCAAGCAAAAGAAAAGATATAAGTAACCAAATCAACATACAAAAAAGCGAGAATATGGTCGGGAGAAATAACCAAACTTGAAAATTGAGATCAAAATATTCACAGATACATCATACACTGCGATAAGAAAGCATCAGCATTGCGGGATAAATTTTTCACAAAAAACGTAGAACCCTTTGCGAAAAATATAAGTTAGATAGGAGGATCGGATAAAAACCTCTTCAGGCCTTGGTCGAAGGATCGATCGCCTGATCGCGAAGAAGGTCAGTCGCTTGATTTTTAACTAATTGAGTAGGAGATGAAGGGGTTAGGCCTCGTTGCGGGTCCTTAAGCACCATGTCGTAACCTTCATAGCTAGGCGCAAATACCATCAGTGAGTCGCTAAGATGAGCAAAACACTTGACACTCTAAATGATCCCACCTTCCAACCCCTTAGAAACAGCCTTGGACAGGTGACTGTAGAGAACTGTCTTTCTAACCTCCTCAAGGAACTTGTTTAGCCAGTCCTGGCCACCATCTGTTAGAAGATATTTGCGGAGCATTGCCTTGGTCGGGACAACATCATCGCCGGATGTGTAACGTTCCAGATCCCCCCTCAATACAAGCAGCTCGTCGCGAGCATGCTTGAGCCCGGCCTCCAGCTCGCAAACCTGGTTCTCCAACCGCCCCACCAGCAACTCATACTCAACATTCTTCTCTTTAAGATTCATAGACTTGACATGTGATAAGTCGAGTTGACCCTTCACCACCTCAAGCTCCCTTCTGACTTTTCCAAGGCCTCTTGCAAGCTCTTGATGGTGCCCACTTGCATCTCTGCATCCTTCAATTTCTCAAAGCAAGCATGAAAATGTTTGTTCTTGTTCGACAACTTCTTTACGCGATCACCATACCCCTTCAAACGAACCACCATCTCCTCCCACTAGAGATTACCCTACGAAAGAATAAAATCTACAAAATCATAAAATTAATAAAAAGAGAAGGAAATCATGCCAAACAGGAAAGTAACTTGCGAAGAAACTCACCCGTTCCCCCGTTTTTTGCCCCTAGTCCATCACCTATTCATTTGTGAGATGAAGAAGATACTCCCTCTCAGCTGGACAACTCTTTGGAGGAAGAGCCAACTTCCTATGATCGATGTTAGTAAATCCTGGCTGTCGATACGCGGACATGGCTATCCCCAATGTCGTGATTGGCTCATCTGCTAAAATCCTACCGGGCGCATTTTCCCTCGTTTCCTCTTCTTGGATAGGTGGATAAGGGGCTCGTGATCTCTGGACGAGCTATGTTCCACGTCCACAACCTGCTGTTCATTAGCCCCCTCCCCGAGATGACGAGAACCGCCAAGAACCTGAGGCAACTGCTAGACGTCAACAGTACACGAAGCGGCAGTAGGTGCAGACTTGTTCATTTTCTTACCCTTCTTCTCAAAGACACCCACAGAGAGTTTAGAAAGGTTCAACACCTTTAAAAAAAAGGGAAACAAAAGTGTGGCTCAAAATAAAGACTTTGCCCTAGAAAGCTCGAAGTACAACATGCAAATCGCGGTCAAATAGAAAAAGGCTCGACACCCACCATGAGGATGAGGGAGGATGAGACCAGCCATTTCTAGGCGGAGGGGGTTATTACATCGTTGTAACCATGCAACCCTAGACGACTATCGCAAAAAAAAATGCAGATTTCCACCCCTCGAATGCGATGGTTTTGTTTTTAGAAAGAGGCCGATAGATGGAAGGAGTGATCTTGAAATTCAATGAAGTGCCAGAGGAATCAGGGACGAGAAACCATTTTTTCCTCCACCTCGGCTTACTCGACAATCTCACTACAATATTCCCACTAAGGAAAGCAGACATGAGCCCGTCGCGACCATGTCGTAGAGATAATAATGTAAAGAAATGATCCAGTGACGTTTTTTGTTTGACATCAGTGTTTCGCATCACATACGCGGCTAAGTACATCCAAATGTTGAAGGCAAACTGGGTAGGGAACACCCGTATTCTCTCAAGAAAGTTTACATTTAGAAGGGATTTCGAGTGTAAAATAAATATAGAATATAAATCTCAAACCAATCTCCGATGCCCACACAAATAAATTAAAAGAAACCCTCCCGATGTAGTGTTAGGGAATCAGGATCAAATCCACGAAGAAGCGTGTTAGCACTCGCCAATTCAGTTCCAAAATCTACCCTTGTATCGACTTGAGAAGATGACTCGATGCCAAGTAAGAGACTCGATATCGACTGTTAGTCGACGTCTAGCAAACAACCTGCACAACAGAAGACAACAGACTTGTCGTCGAGTGGTAGGTCACTCGATGTCGACTTAGGGTTGACTCAATGTCGAGTCTAGGACTCGATGTCGAGAGTGTCATGCAGAAAAACTGTAACATTGCAGAAAATAAAGTCGAAAAAGATGTCCGATGAAATATGGATGGATGAGAAAAATATGTGAATAGAAATAACCACAAATTGGGGTTTTGATTCAATTAATTAAGAAATTTTCGAAGTCGGGGATTAATGCTACAACGATAACCATATAAGACTTATGCTAAGTTTATTAAAGATTATGCCTTTTTCATCAAATGGACTTCGTTATTAACAAATAGGTGGATAGAGGCTCTCGCACAAACCCTAATTATTACTACCCTTTTTGATAATAAATCAAAATTCATATTAAGATCACCTTCGCTTCAATAATATAAATAAGGATTTACCTACTACTGTCGTAGAAGAATCATGCAAATAGGGATAGAAGATAAAATCGCATATAAAAATCATAACATTAAGCATAAACGTACATGGCTATCGTCGGACTCACCACGACCCTAGATGTAGGGTGACTACTTGTGCGTCATCATCATAACAAACATCAAATTAATAAGGAAAATAACCTCTTGAATTAAACTAAAATGAAAACATACAACCGAACAAGCCACAATCGCTTTCTCTTTACAACTTACTCGGCCTCCACTCTCTCTCTCTCTCTCTCTCTCTCTCTCTCTCTCTCTCTCTCTCTCTCTCTCTCTCTCTCTCTATCTATCTATCTATCTATCTGTCTACTTTCTATTACCTAACTAGTGTTTTCTCAATTGCTTGAGAATAGAATGAATAAAAACTCAGCCCCTAGGGCTTTATTTATAGTGCTCAACCCTAGCTATTCTAGGAAGGAACAACTATATCTATATCTAATTTCTATCTATCTAAACCTAAAGATAAAACATTGTTTAATAAAAATAAAGGAAATAACTAAAATATCCTAGTTAAATGTGAAATCGCGTTCCCTATATACACCGCAAATGACGCGTCGGATTGGACGTTGCTAAAACGTTGGATTAGACGTTGCTAAAACGTCCAATTCGACGTTGCATTTGTTGGTGAAAATTGCCCGAGGGAAGGGGATCCGACGTTGTAACAACGTCGGTACGGTCCGACGTTGCAGCTTGGATCCCAAACGGGCTCCGTCGAGCATAGCAACATTCATTTGGACGTTGCTAAAACGTCAAATTAAACATTGTTGCTACGTTCAAATCCCCAGAGGCAAACTAAGGGTGGGCTCGGCAATGTTTGTTTTGACGTTGTAACAACGTCGGATTCGGCGTTGTCACAACGTCAGATTTGACGTTGTGACAACTTCCAGGTTTCCCCCAATCAAGCACCCCTATAAAAGGGAATGAGGACCTTGAATAACTCAACACAACAATTCCACATTCTCATTCCTTCCACATTTTCATTCCTTCCACATTTTCAATCCTTCCATGGAGCCGGTTACATCTGGAATAGTAGGCTCCACGGACAAAATTGATTTTGTAATCTAAAGGGTTCGGTACCCAATGCCCCCGGAGGAGTCCAAATGTGCTTGCAGCAGTCCAGAATACAGAGCCATGCATCCATGCACGCTGTTTCGGGTCGTTTGTGAAAAAGAGAATCACATTTCTACACCCTTGTGGCTCGGGTGTCTGAACTGTAATGATTTTCATCCGGGCATTCATGGAGCCTTAGAGTGGAAGGTTGGAGATCTTCTGCTTCAACATATCCGGTCATTCTTCGCCGATGTAAAGAGAGGTGACCACGTTAACGTGGCTCAAACGGCAGGGATACTTGTGAGGTAAGCAAATATGGAGGTTGGAAGCTTTCCATTCAACGAGTTAAAGATTAAAATCATTCCGAAGACGAACTAAGAATAGCCTGGTTGATATGAAGAAAAAATTATATTGTTATCAATATTGTATTTGTTAGTTGTGGTAATGCCTCGATGTATGTAATTTGTTAGTTTTAGTAATGCCTCGATGTGTAATTTGATCGTTATCTATGAAGTGAAGCGTTTGCATGTGATTGTTTGTTGTTGTGATCGGGTAGAAACCATCGAAAATAATAACGCAAACAACATGAAATACACAAATATAGTATACCGATAAAATACGAAATGTATGTCGTAAACAAAGGGACTATAATGTATCTACTGCAGAGATCAAATGTAGCCCAAGAAATGCTCATACATCTGGTCTAGCTGGGGATGCCCGACCAATGCCTGAATGGCCTGGGTCATCTCGTCAACCCGGGCCTAGCGCGCAGTAATCTCGGCCTCGTCCCCATCCCCATCTGGTTCGATGTCGTCGTCTAGGTGGGTAGGCGCAGCCGGAGGAGCATCAAGTAGTACCACTGTCGTGGACAACACATGACCTCGACTCTGCGACTGGAACCAAGCGAGTGAGTCCGCTGAGACGCCTCCCTGACAACTCTCGATCGTCCTCTGGTGACCGGTGACAGGGTAGAATCTCTCATCGTCCCGATCTGCCCAACGGTGGTGCTGCTGGCCTAATGTCACGATGTAACGCCTCTGCAAGCGAAACAAGCGATGCACGAAGGACGGAAGAATGACTGCCAATGGCTGCTCCTGCACACGGTCGAACTGTCGGAGCACCATGTCTGGCATGTACGGCTTAAAGAGGCCACCGAATCTGAGGGTGCCTCGATTGGTGGAGGAGCGAAACTGACCTGCGAAATTCAAGTCTCTGCCAAAAGGCATCCACTCGACCTATGTTCAAAAAATTATATAAGGGAAATAATCTTACTCGACATATGTAGTTAAAATCAAAGAAAGTGAGAAACAGGTTACCTGATCGATGGTTATGCGCTCAAGCTGTGCTCGAAGCCTCCTCTCACGCTTGCGCCTCTATTTGTCGTTCCCCCTCTTCGCGGCCTTCGACAGGTCGAACCGTGCCATGTATCGGGGATCATCAGCAAGTGCATCCTTGTCCGAGCGAAGCGGACCCGCAAAACAAGGGAAGTACGACCAGATCCAAGCCTGAAAATTATAAACCATTAGAGCACTTATTAAATGTAACTCGCAAGCAGAGGAACATATTTACAGTATTAAAGAAACATGTTACCTGCAACAGTGCAGTACACCCACGTAGGCCCTTAGCCTCGCCTCTCATGGTCTCCCCTAATCCCCGGTAAAGGAAGCCAAGCACTACTGCTCCCCAAGCTAGTCTCCTGGAGTGCGGCAAGTCCCAAACTAGCCCGAACAACGAGAAGTGTACGCGGCTCTGGGACTTTTCGATGAAGAGCGTCGCACCCAGCAGCATAGCCAAGAAAGACACGGCGAGGTCATGCTGCCACTCTACGCTAGTTGGCTCTACACTAGCTGGGGTACGGTCCGGCCACTGATCCCGATGGTAGTCGTGCCTCTCCTCCCACCAAGTCATCCACTCCGAGGTGGGCGCTCCGCAAGCCTTCCTATGCTTCTTCACTAGTGCCGCATTCCAACCAAATAACTCCTGCAGTAGAGGCTCCAGCTGTAGTGGAAGATAGTCAGGGAGAGGCTCGCAAGGCAGTCCCTTGATTGGCAACCCCATTAGACAGGCGACGTCGTGGAGGGTGATGGTCATCTCACCCCATGGAAAGTGGAAAGAGTTCGTCTCCGGCTGCCAGGGCTCAATGAACACAGTCAACAACTGGGCATCCACTCTGTCCCAGTTCAAATCAAGCAGCCCCTAGTAGACCAGACTGAGCTGCCGCCTGCACCCATGTCCCAGGACCCTCTTACATTTAGTACCTGAACGGAAGAAGGTGTGAAGTCTGATGATGAACCTTCAGCAATTTATGCCGATAGGTCGGGTCCGTCCATAGCCAGTGAGCCCTATGGTGCCTAAACGAGACCAAAAGATCTCCTGGAGGCAAGTCGTCATCGGGGAGCTCATTGTCCCCATCACCGTCCCCCCCCCCCCCCTCCTGCTCGCCCCCTCCTCCTCTTGAGCCTCCACCCCATCCCCGGGTGCCGCCCCCTGTGGCGCCTGGGCCGGCCCATGCAGGTCCTAGACCGGTGCGTGTCCTCCCCCATCCGCCTCGTCCTCACCAGCCACCTGAGGGTCCTCCTCATCCTCCTCGTCCTCATCATCCTCGACACTCTCGTCATCGAGCTCCTCCTGCTCGAAATGAAGATCCTCCGCTCTATCCTTCTGCGTGTCATTCGCCACCATAGCAGGTGTGATGCAGCCAGCTGCTGCTGCGACGACCTCAGCCCAAGCAGCGTCTCCATGAGCGTGTCCGAGGTTTTGGCAACAACCCTGGGATCTGACGCCGTCTGCGAGAACGGAGGAGCTACCAACAACCCTTGTGCTGAGGGCACCCCAGCACTCAAGGTGAAGAACGTACCATCAGTGTCCGCAGCTTCCTCCTGCCTTCGCTGTGTCGGGGCTGTATCAGGCTCAACCTCCTTTGCGATCTGAGCAATATCGGATGAATTTTGAAAGGGAGTAAGCCAGATCAGGTCGCCGCGGTATGGACCGACAATCCCGACCTCCGTCCGATGCACAGTATTGGGGATTTAACTGGGGAGACAACAATGTGGACCTTTTCATGTTCAGGCACATTGCGGCATCCATCAACATCGTGGGAGATGGTCACTGCAGATATCGAGCTTTGGCGCAACTGATGTTACGGCCAGGGGATGCACGGTTCATAGATATGAAAGGGTTATTGTACAACCAATTTGAGCATAACTATCACCTTTACGCTGGTTGTTACACGGGAGGGTATTCGGTCCGAGAGTTTGTCGACCTGCAGAGTTACTCCGGCATAGTGGGACGGAGATACTGGATCGAGTTGTCGATCATGGGTCTTGTGTTCGCAACCGTCTACAGGGTGCCCCTTTTCGTCTTATCTTGGCACATGTTCACAACCGGCCTCACCTCAGCGCGATCACTAGAGAACACCCTCAACAAGCTCGCCGTTGAAGAGAGAGGAAATCGAACGATGACCCTAGATACCCTCCATCGTCTCCGAGAAAGGGGCTACTACTACGAATTCAAGAGAAGCCCAGACGATGACAATTTATTGAATGACCTTTTTTTCTCGCACACCCGGATGGGATTCGTCTCTTGAACAAATACCCTTACGTCACCGTCATGGATAGTATGTACAAGACCAACGCGTAAGTACTATATCCTATGTCTTCGTACATTTCTTCCATATAGAGTGATATGCTAAGGTGCGTACGTTGCTGTATCGCGTCCACAGGTACAACATCGTGTTGTGCGAGATAGTCGGCTTAACTCCAACGGGAAATAACTTTTGCATCGTATATGCCTTTATGGCTCGTGAGGACACGGACACGTACACTTGGGTGCTCAACAACCTACGTGTTATTCTTCAGTGTAAGGTGCCCGATTCGATCATGACAGATCGGGAGCTGGGCCTTCTCGCTAAACTTAGGGCCGTCTTCCCCGATGTGCAACATCTACTGTACTGGTTACATGTAACTCGCAACTGCGAAGAGGCCGCTTTGAAGATTACAAAAAATCTAGAACTTTCAACTCTATTCAAGAATCAGGTGTGAGGTTTATTCTCGTCTTCGACGGAGGAGTCGTTCGAGAGGCGGCGTGGATGGCTTCACCCCCAATGGCAGCCCATGCCCGGGGTCATGGGGTATCTGGAAATAGTGTGGCTCATCCATCGGAAGAGCCTTGTCAGATGTCACACCGACCACGTCATGAACTTTGGAACGAGGACAACCAATAGGTACGCATATCATTTTCGTCGTTACCCTTGTCACTCCTTTACTACATTTCGACAGTCGTTCACCTCGAGCACATGATGGATCATGTAGGGTTGAAGGCCAATATAAAGTGTTGAAGGAAGCATTACACTCGTCCACTGGTGATTTCTGTGTCGTGGTGGATGCAATTCATCGAGTGAATGAATGTCAGGTGCAGTAGATCCAGACTGCGTTAGAGATAGATCGTTTCAAGTTTCCAACTAACGTATACGAAGTCCCCTTGTTCGAACAGATTAAGCACATGGTTTCGAATAAGTGTTTCGAACTTCTCTACGGTTATTGGAGGAAAGTTGTCGATAAAACAGTAGCTTCAGAGTGCGTCGACCGTTATTGGAGAATATGCTATGGGATACCTTGTCTGCACGACGTTCAGCGTTTTGTTGTTGAAGGAGTTCCAATAACACCTGACGACATCCACCCATTTTGGATGGATCTAACGTGGGATGAATCAGACAATGTGATCTTACCCTATGCCAGGTCGGCTTCGTAAACTACATCCAATGAAGCTTGTGATGCTGATCTCTGTTGTGAGCTGAATCTGCCATGTTTTACAGTAACTTTTATATCGATTTCTGCATACATTTCATTCATTTGGGCCAAGATAGTACAGAACCTATGTAGTTTATGTTTATTCGCCAAATTATGGAATCTACACCAGTTTCTGTTTAATTCACAGAAATCGAGGCATTTTACAGCAATTCTACAGAGGGTCAGAAAAGCTCGGAAAACCACTACACAAGTCCAAGGTCAAAGAAGCAGCGGAACCAGTCAAATCGAGCCGAGAACCCAGGCTACTCGATCTCGAGTAGACCTTACTCGATCTAGACAAGCATGTCCAAGCACAGCCTTGGTCGACAGAGCCCGATCGAGAAAGCCAGACAACCCAGCTCCGGAAGTCTACTCGATCTCGACAAGCCCTAGTCGAGATCGACGAAGCCCAGCGCCACACCCGGAGTCGACAAGGAAAGAAGCTGACCGAGAAGCCGAGGACGAGAAGCCGAGTACACCTCTACTCGACCTCGACAAAGCTTTGTCGAGATCGACAAGCCCCTGAGTCCAGATCCGAGCCAGTCGAGTAGAGCCACCCGAGGAGACCTAGTCGATGACCCATTCCTACTCGACATCGACAAGAGGTACTCGAGGTCGACGAGCACCGTGAGCCAAGACCAAGCCACATCGAGCACCAGTTAGCCGAGACGACGAACTCTACTCGAGATCGACAAGCCTTTGTCGAGGTCGAGTAGACCCAGTTTTCAGAAACGCGTCATCGTGACGAGTCCTACTCGGTTTAGCTTTACTTGGGCATGAAGGAATCCGAGAATGGCCGAAGATCTATCCAAAGTTGATCAAAGTCTATCCATGGAGGGAAATCTATCAACATCATGAAGACTTACCTAGTTTAGAATATCTTTTCCTTATAGATTTATTTCCATTATGCAATTTATTTATCTTTTATGCTTTTAGATATAATTTTAGATAAAGATGGGAGATTCTATCCTTGACTAGCAAGGACTAGAAGGCTATAAATAAATCCCATGGGGCTGGTTTTTCATTCATTCAAATTCAGGGAGACAATCAAGTAGTTCCACAGAGAAGTTTAGGAGTTCTAAGGTTTTTAAGGTTTTGGCTTTCTGCGAAAGTTGATTGCCAGGATTGTAAAGGCTTTGAATTTAGTTTATGCAAGTTAGTTCTTTTTCATCAATCAATGTCTGTTATTGCAATGAGGCGTGAGTAGTCCACCCACTTCTGGGGCTGGGGTGAGCCCGACGATGGCCATGTGAGGCGATGCGATAAAGGTCAGATCTTTTTGTGCAATTCATCTTCTATCCCTATGAGCATGATTCTTTTGCGAGAGTTGAAGGTGATCCTTGTTTGTGTTATTGAAGCGAAAGTGATCTTAATGCAACTTGGATTAATTATGTGAAAAAGGGTTAGTAACAATTAGGGTTTATGCGAAAGCCTCTATATGCCTATTTGTTAATGACGAAAGTTATTTGATGGAAAACATGATCTTTTATGCCTTTATGTGTTACTTTGCATGGTTATCGTTGTGGTGTTGAAACCCTGGTCTTGGAAGTCTTTCAATATATTGAGTTTATTTCTGTCGAAATTCTGAGTTTTGTTCGAGATTCTGCAAATTTAAAG
Source organism: Persicaria maculosa (assembly GCA_963922045.1). Taxonomy (NCBI): domain Eukaryota; kingdom Viridiplantae; phylum Streptophyta; class Magnoliopsida; order Caryophyllales; family Polygonaceae; genus Persicaria; species Persicaria maculosa. The sequence continues at coordinate 38,458,709 of OY998253.1, read as the reverse complement.
TTTCTGTCTTTTACTGTTGTCGAGATCGAGTACCCCCTAGTCGATCTCGAGTAGGAGTTTGTCTTAGTCGAGTTGTGTTTTCTTCTGTTCTTGTCGATTTCAAGTTTCTGTCTTGCTGTTTCTTGTCGATCTCGAGGAGCTGTTTGTCGAGATCGACCAGCTTGCCTTTGCTTTTATTTGCTGCTCTGCTTTGCTTTTATTTCCTGTTTTGCTTTGTTCTTTGCTTTTGTTTGTTATTTTCTGCTTTTATTTCTGTTTCGTTCCTTGTTTCTGTCTTTCTGCTGCTTTGCCTGTGAGAATCTACAGCTATCTAAGAACTGCTGACGTGCTTCCTCGTGGATTCGATCCTGATTTTCTCTTACTACAACGGGAGGAAGTCTTGTATTCATTTGCTGAGACAGGGAAGTCAGTCTGATCTATACTTTATATTTATTTCATACTTGACCATCCTCCTGCAACAACAATCTCCACCCACCGGAGCGGGGTAGCATATGGTCAAAGGGCAGACCAAGAGGGAGGAGGAACCCGTGTAGAACGAATCCTTTGCGATCTGAGCAATATCGGACGAATTTTGAAAGGGAGTAAGCCAGATTAGGTCGCCGCGGTATGGACCGACAATCCCGACCTCCATCCGACGCACAGTATTGGGGATTTAACTAGGGAGACAACAATGTGGACCCTTTCATGTTCAGGCACATTGCGGCATCCATCAACACCGTGGGAGATGGTCACTGCAGATATCGAGCTTTGGCGCAACTGATGTTACGACCAGGGGATGCACGGTTCACAGATATGAAAGGGTTATTGTGCAACCAATTTGACCATAACTATCACCTTTACGCTGGTTGTTACACGGGAGGGTATTCGGTCCGAGAGTTTGTCGACCTGCAGAGTTACTCCGGCATAGTGGGAGGTGACCGGAGATACTGGATCGAGTTGCCGATCATGGGTCTTGTGTTCGCAACCGTCTACCAAGTGCCTCTTTTCGTCTTATCTTGGCACATGTCGTTCACATGCCTCCCTATTTACACCGAATAATCAAATGGCGCACCTCACGAGGCCATACTAGGCATGTCATGCATCGGGAACCAAGATCATTTCGCAGCGGTTAGTATGATCTGTGTTACTCTCGCTCCAACCATAAATTAACTATCATTAACTACCCCACTTAACATTATACTATACTTTTTGCCCTTTTTACAGATATGGTTACATCCCAATGCCCCTTTACCTCCTCTAACGCATGAATGGACGGCATACCATCACCCGAGCGTCAATAGATGGGATACTCCCTTCCAAAACCAATTTGATAGATTTAGAGCATTGCAGATTCAGGAAGGTCGGCCTCTAGATATGGTTACATCCCAACGCCCCTTTAGGAGTCATGAAAGTTGGAATTATCCGTGTTGTATTTGTTTGTTTTTTTGTCTATGAAGTTAAGAGTTGAAAGTTGAATGTTTGTTGTTATGAAGACGTAGAAACAATATAAAAAAGCAATCATTCAACCAAAACAAATATCAATTGGCCCCATATCTAAAATGACAAACGGTTTTTAACGTTACATTTCACCAAGGGTTGTTGTATTAAATGGAACAACTACCGACCGACTCTTCAGAAATGTTTGGGTATATTCAAATCTGCACCTGTTGGAACGCATATGTCGTCATCAGATCTTGGGCAGGGTGTACTACTTTATCAATTGTATACTGTGCTACTCAGCGACAGCGCGACGGAGACACGTCGTTGTACAAAACGATCACGATATCCGTTATCTTCTCAATCATCCATGTATAGTAAGATGCAGGGTCGTCATCACACTCCTGACACCCGAACTGCAACTGTGTTGACCTCTCTAGGAAGCGGCAAACCTGCATAGAAAATAGATTGCATCTAAAATAATGTGTATAGTTAATGTGCTTGCAGTTGCAAGCATCCATCTTCGGCGAAAGAGGGTGTCTCCCCACTTCAACAATGAAACGGGATCCATCATTGAACATTCCATATTTAACAAAACAATTTGGGCTTGATGGCATTACGTGTGTTTCGTGTATGCAAATAATGAAACACAGATGTTGTTGTCTTTATAGATGACCTAATTAGCAACGTCCAATTAAACGTTGTTATGGAAGTTCTCATAATACAACGTTTCATGTAATGTTGTAACAACGTTGAATTCAACGTTGTTGTCTGGCCTGACGAGGCCCACTTTAGCAACGTCGGATTTGACGTTGCTAAAGTGTCCGACCCACCCAACTTCCTCCAATTCACAACGTTGTGTAGGACAAATGAAAACGTCGAAATGAACGTTGATGAAACGTTAAATCCGACGTTGCTAAAACGTCACATTCGACGTTTCATTAGCAGCGCTAAATGTAGATTTGCGGTGTATATATGGAGACCCATGTGAAATTCACCAAAGTAGGATAGATGGTCGTCAATGTTGATAGAATCTTTTTTCCTTCGTGGACAAGTAAAAAACTCTTGGACTCGGATACGAATTGGGTCGTCGGACAGCTTCTGTGGCCCACTCGACATCAAGTCAGATGACTCAACATCGAGTCATGTGTGGTGTCTTGAGTCTGTCTTGCGTAAATCTTCACTCGATCTCGGCCCTAGCTCCACTCGACATCAAGTCATGGACTCGTTGTCCTATCCTTCGGTTCTGGTCTTTAGTGCTCGTGCTCTCGTCGTGTGCGTTTCGAGTGTGCACTCGATATCGAGTTAGGTGGACTCGATATCGACTCCTCCGGGTCGAGTGGTCTGCTCCCTTACTTCCTGGTCGATATGTTGCACTAACTCTCACTCAACGTCGAGTCACTGGGTCGATGTCGAGTGACTCAGTAGAGGTCGAGTGGTTTTCCAGCTTGAATTCTACTTCTCCGAGTCGCTCCGAAAATGTCTCGATTTCTACAATATTAAACAAGAACGAGTGTAGATCTTCATATTTGATAAATAAGCATAAACTACACAGATTATGAACTAATCTAACCCAAAAATATAAAATGCAAACAGAAATTGATATGAAAGTTAATGCAACACATAGCAAATTGAGCGCACATCATTTACATAGAGTGAGGGAAATGTTAGTCGGAACTCCTGAAGCAAACTCTCCAAGTGAACTACAACATGGTTGGGGTATGTGTTTAGACAACCCCCATTCGCGGAAGCCAAGCATAACTCCAACGCAACCGGCCAAGGAAAAACATGGGACACAAGCTCAAGATCAGCGGGCTCCAAGACCGACCTCTCCCCCCTTATCTCGGCCAAAGAAGGAGCTACATGTTCCATAAAGATAGGAGGAACGGGTTGAGAAGAAGAAAGGACGAAACCATCGCAGAAGCTACAGTTCCCGGCCTCCTCAAGCTTGTAAGCGGGCACATTGATGGATCCGACTTCTAACGTTGTTCAATCCCCGAAGAAAGCTTCTAAAGAGTGGTCTTATGAGGTTTCAAGACCTGCACCACCCTTTCCTCATGCCTCAAGATCAGATCGTAAGTGGGAAGATGAACAAATTCTTTACGACACCTTTGCACATTGTGAGGTAAATATTCCACTTTTTAATTTGATTAAAACTGTGTCTCGCTATGCAAAATTCTTGAAAGATCTATGCACGATGAAGCGCAAGCAAAGGATGAGAAAAAAAAAGAAGGTAAGTTTAAGTGAGAATGTTCTGCTTTGCTTCATAAACGATTGCCTGAAAGGTGCGGAGATCCAGGTTTGTTTACGATACCATGTGCAATAGGTAATGCCAGCTTCACCAAAGCTATGTTAGACTTAGGTGCTTCAATCAATGTTATGTCTTAAAACTTGTACATGTTTTTGGGTCTCAATTTATTAAGTGAAACTGGTGTTACTATACAACTCGCTTATCGTTCTAGTATTAAGCCTAGAAGAGTTGTTGAAGATGTTTTGTTTAAGGTAAGTGTTTAGATTTTTCCAGATGATTTCTTCATTCTAGACATGGAACAAGGTATGCCTGAAACCCCTATTATCTTGGGAAGGCCATTCTTGCAAATGGCTAAGACTAAGATTGATTGTTTTGAAGGTTCATTAACTATGGAGTTTGATGGTAGAAAGATTGAGTTTTCTATATTTGATCCTATTGTTTCTTCTGCCAATGATTCCGTAGATGTTCTTGACTCCAATGAAACTAATCACAGGAATGAATCAAATGCTTTGTTGGATTCTTTCATTCAAAATGAATCTATGAATCTTGAGTTTTCTAACAAAGGTGAAATTGGTTTAGGGAAAGATGACATTGAGAAGAAAATTGAGAATTTGTTTAAGTCACATGAAAATGTGCCTCATTCGAATGATTCTATTGCTTTTCCCTATGAAAATTCGATTCCTAATAATGTTGAGGTTTTTACAATTGCAGGACAACCTCCTGGAGTTACTCATTTCAAGAAAGAATCGATGGATGCAATAGATGGATAAGTCGGAGAAGTTCCTAAAGTTCCACCCTTTGTTCTGAAAGGGACAAGTGTGGGGGATCTTGGTGGAATAACTTGAACAATAATGCATCACATCGGGCCAAAGACGTGAAACAAAGGCGCTTCTTGGGAGGCAACCCAAGGTAGTTAGGTATTATTTCTATTTTGCATTTAGTTTTTTTTAATTTCAATAAAGTAGGATCAATCGTGTCAACGAATTTCGGAAGTTACGGTAAGTGAAACCGGTGTTGGGTTTGAGTTTTCATTGATTTAAAAGACGGAGTTGTGCACTGTGGACACGGCGCCCGCCGCCCTAGCCACGGTGCCCGCTGCCTATCTGTCCGCCTGACGAATCCGAATTTCGGTAAAATTGGAAGGGAAGTCTCTATCTTTTTATTTTTAGTTATTTTTCCGAGTTTAGGTTAGTTTATTTTTATCTTTCTGGATTAGATTGTGTTTCCTTTTTGTTTTAGGTTAGTTTAATTTCTATCTATCTTAGGTTAGTATTTTATCTTTTATTATTTTCTATTTATTTTAGGACTAGATTTTTCTTGTTAGGACTAGTTTCCTTATTTTCCTAGGATTCGATTATCTATCTTTTCTATCTCTATTTTATCTAGATCTAATATTTTTCCTTTTATCTTTTTTGATAGATATTCATTCCAACTCACCATATATTATTTCTCCTATTGTGGATCAATCAAACTTGCTCAAGAGAATTCTCAAGAATACCAAAACCTACTGGAATCCGATCCAACTAACTATAGCCTTGTGTTTCAATCGATTCAATCCACCAAAACACTTTCCGCCATTACCCTACATCCACAAAATTCACTCTTTGCCCATTCCATTCCCTTACCTATCACAAAAGAACCTTTTAAAACCAAGTTGTTTGAGAAAGTTTGAAGTTTGGAGGAGTGGACGTCGGTTCTCCAACGTTTTCACTCGGATTCATGGTTCCGCGTATACGGCGCCCGCTGCCCCTGCCACGGCACCCGCCGCCTCTACAGCGAGCCCATATTTTTGTCGTTTTTGTGGTTTTTCTTCGGTTTTTCCTCGAGTTACATCATGTCTATCCCTAATATGAAGATGCCCTATTTTCTGTCTTGGGAAGAGAAGGATCGTTGGCTTAGGTGACGGAGGGAAAACCTGTCGTTGATCCACCAAAGAAAACTCAAACCTATAGCAGGTATAGCAATAAGCAAGAGGTCGATCCACAGGGAAATTTATAATTCTAGTTTGATTTAAGTGTCAATCAAAGTAACCAATTTAGGGGGGTTTTTGTTTGTGAAAGGTCCTCCTTCTATCAAAGCGGAGTAAATAAAGCAAAGTAAATGAATTTGTTTTGGACAATTTGGAGAAGTAATTCTACCTACAATTTTCCATTTTATTGGATTGAAGCGATCCTTGTAACTACTTCTTGTCCTATTAAGTATCATATGAATGCCCTTATCCCGACCTAATATAGTTACTAGTCCAATGAGTCCTAGAAACACTTATCAATCGAACAGTCCCTAAAGAAGGACTTAACCCAATTGATAGCTTTAAGTTCAGAGATTAGTCAAGGTATTTGCAGTCCCTAAAGAGGGATTTAACAACACATCCAACTTCCTACTTGTTCAATTAGTTCAATCAGCCCTAAAGGAACAAGTTTTCCACTTAGGTTAAGGTTCACAATCAGGAATCTACAAAACCTTAGCAATTGAATTGATTCTAACTAGTTGCACGGGCTAGATAGAATAAAACAATAGACAATCAAGCACAAAGAAGTTGAAGCATACAAATATAGGAAACAAGGAACGAGAATCAAAAACTCACAATCAATCCAAATAAAGCTTCAAATTGCAGGCAGAATAGATGAGTTTAGTTCCTCATGGAAGACATCGCTCTAAATCAATAGTGTCTGATGGAAGAATAGAATAGAAGTGCTGGAAAATAAACTAAAAGTGGCCTTATATATGATCCCAAGTCGGCCATAAACAAATAACTAAGGTCTAGGGTTTTTTATTATTCAAAACGCTGCGCATAAGCGCTGACGACCACTGCTGCGGGCGCAGCATGTGCTGCTCCCTTTTGCCCGCGACATATTGTCTTTCATGGAAAACCTGTTTCGAATTTGCTTTTCTTGTCAACAGAAAAGTTGTATCTCTCTAAAAGAGCTTTCCAACGCATGGTCATAATAGTCAATCGGACAACCGATGCCTTCAGAAAGTGCAAAACAAGTTCAGCATGTCTGGCGACAACTTCTGCAGACTTGTTCTTCGTTTAGGTCCACTTCATCTTCTCAGGACCTCTTGAGATTTTCATGTAAGCTTCTTCGATCAACTAGACATTCTCATCTAATGCGTTAACAACTCCTGTCTCATCATCGGATCCACGATTACCTGAAATAATCAATAAAATTGTGTAGATTCCGACTCCACGAACATACAGAGCAAATATGCAAATTGTACTTAATCCATCCATGAAATGCATCTTAACTAAGCTAAATGCAACCTATTATGCCTACCTAAATACATGCTATCAAACTCCCCCACACTTAACCTTTGCTTGTCCTCAAGCAATGATAGAATGAACATGAATCAACGCATCCCACAGGAAGTCCTTTCAAGTTTCAACCTCATCAAAAAGCAACATCATAGCATGTGAAAACATAAGCCAAGTAAACAAACATCATAGCATGTATTCTAGTGATCAAAGCTTAGAAGTAGACATCATCCAAACTCACCAGAAATATGTGTTTCACTCATGTGTTTAGGCTTTAAGGTACAACTCTCAACTCAATCCAAAATGCACTAAGTCCATAGACATTGACCACCATATCACCAAATATCTAGCGAAATGTCATTACTTGTGGGACAAAATAAAGACACTAAATAAAATGTGACACTTTTTTTCCTTTTCTTTTCTTTTCTTTTATTCTCTTTTTTTTTTTCTTTTTTTTTCTTGTCTTGATGCTTTCCTTACGCGAGGCGCAAACATGGGTGTCATGAATGGCCCCGGTCTATCAACACCTCAACCTACTAATATGAAGTCCACTTGAAAATCTTTTGACGCAAGTTGCAAACATGGGTGTCATGAATGAACCTGGTTACTCAATGATCAAGCTTTCTTTCCTAGTGGATAGTTTTCAACACCTTTTTGCGCGAATCATACCCATGTGTGTCATGCGTAGACCCGGTTACTAAGTGCATCAACCATTGCCACCTTATTCACTAAATATGCACAAATTCAAACAAAAGACTCAAAATATAAACATAAACTCCGCAAGCAACAAACATGTGAGTCGGTCTTGAAAAATAGATACTGTAGTCAATACCAAGAGGTAGCAACACAAGGAGAGTAATTAACACAATTGAGCAAAAGATTTCAAATAAGGCTAAACATTCTCACAAGGTCATGTTTTTAGGACTTCAATATACTTTAGCTCAATCATACATGCTCAATTATATTCGCTAGCTCATGTTTCACAAAATCAAATATAGACAAGGCCAAAACATCCAAAACTCCATGGGATTTATATGATCATGCTTGAAATTTAAATAAGAGGACAAACTAAGCTAGATGGGTGTTTGAATAACACATATGTATGCAATGCATGCTTCTTTTTGGGATTTTCAAAATTTATTTATTTATTATTTTTTTTAATTACGAAAATAAACAAGAAATTAATATAAAAAAATTAAATAAATTAAACATGGCGCAGAAATTTAAATATGATCTTCTATATGCATCTATATACAGAATTCCTCTCCCCCACACTTATAGTTTTCATTGTCCTCAATGAAACAGTAAAGACAACAAAAGTGAATCAAGAAGCGCATTTGTTTCAAGTCGTTGGCTCGACGTAATGGCCCTTGATTGGCCTAGGTTCCTCCACCAGGGTCACCTACACCTGTCATTTCATTGACAAATGCGGGCACCCTTGGAAGGTGTAGCTCTCTGTCCAAACATTCATCCATTACCCTTAGCTTCTCTCCTTGAGCTAGTCCTGGGGGTTGTCCTGAAATTAGAAAAGGTTTCAATTTGTTAGGGGGCTCAAATTTCCATAAACTATTTTCCTCAGGTATCTCTAACAAATCGCGAAAATTATTGTTGCGATCAATATCGTTATCAATCGGCATATCTAAAGAATTTTCAGGAGAAAGCTTAGCATGATTAAAGAGAGAGAATTCTATCTTTCTTCCATCAAACTCCATAGTCAATAAACCCTCACAACAATCGATTTTCGTTTTCGCAGTTTTCAGGAATGGTCTTCCTAGTATAATGGGTGTTTCTGGGGCTCCCTGCTCCATATCTAAAACAAAGAAATCAACAGGGAAAAACAAATCATCTACCATAACCAAAACATCTTCAATAACGCCACTTGGCCTGATTTGTGATCGATCAGCAAGTTGCACTGTAACCCCAGTCTCAGTCAGAGCACCCAAACCCAAAGACATGTACATGTTATAGGAAATAACATTAATTGAGGCTCCTAGATCTAGCATGGCTTGTTTGAATCTAGTATTCCCAATTGCACATGGTATTGTAAACATACGTGGGTCTCCACATTTTTCAGGCAATTTCTTTTGCAACACAGCAGAGACATTTTCATTTAAGCTTACCTTTTCCTTCTTTTTCAGTCTTTGCTTCTTCTTTATGGTGCACAATTCCTTCAAAAATTTAGCATATCTAGGAATGCTCTTAATCAATTTGAGTAAAGGAATATTTACCTCGCACTTGCAGAACGTCTCAAAAATCTCCTAATCGTTCTCATAGCTTCTTATATCCTTCAGAGCTGAAGTTGAAGGCTCGGCAGGACCATTGGCGGCGGGCACCGCATTATGCTGCGGGCGCAGCGCGTTTGATTTGCCGCGGGCATCGCAAGGGTGTTGCGGGCGCCGCATGTTGTGAGTTCCTTCTTCTTCTTCTAGCACTTCTATCTCCTCGTCCATTATTTCTTCTTCGTCCTTTTGAGGTGTGACAACCAGTTCCTTGCCACTTTTAAGCATTATTGCACTGACATTCTCCCTGGGATTCTCAATCGTTTACGATGGGAGCTTTCCTGAGTCATTTGCCTCTTTTGCGCTCAGTAGTTGAATGATTTGACTCATTTGATTCTCTAAGTTCTTAGATCGTTCACCTTGGTCCAAGACTGCCTATGCGAGGGTCTTAGTGCACGTCTCTATGTTCTTTGTGTGTTCAGCCTGGTTCATGACGAATTGTGTGAGGGCTTGTAGTGCATTTCCATCAGATGCACTTGCCTGAGGCTGTCCTCCCAAGCGAAGGTCAAACTGTTGTTGTGGCCTTACCTGATGCCCTCCTTGCTGATTGAAAGGTTCTTGGTAGTTGCCATAACCATAGCCCTGCTGAGAGCCTCCATTGTAGTTATTATTGTTGAAGTGCCCATGATTACCAAAGTTGCCTTGCCTAGGCCTTTGTGGAGCAAAATTCCCAATTGCATTCAACTTAACACTAGGTCCTTGCCAAGTTGAGTACATATTCATAGGATGGGATGGATCGCTGTATGATTCACATGCTTTCAACTGCTGAGATGCCCTGTCAACTACCAGCTTCTTGATCATCTCTTTCATCTCTGCCATATAAGTTTGTAATGCAGCCATTGGGGCATCAATAACAAGTACACCTCTAGCACGAGTGCTCTTGTTGAACTGCCTAGAGCCCTCAGAGAGCTCCTTAAACACTTCCCAAGCTGCAGCAGGCGTCTTATTCAGCATGTTTCCCCCACAACAAGAATTCACCGTTTTGCACTCATCATTAGTAAGCCCATTGAAGAGAATTAAGACCAAATCCTTCTGAGAGAAGCCATGGCATGGGCAGCTAGCGCAGAGTTTCTTGAAGCGCTCAAAGTACTCATGTATCGACTCCGTCGCGTACTGCTCAATGCTGCTGATGGACCTTTTCAAGGCATTAAGCTTTGTTGCAGGGAAGTACATCTCCAGGAAGACTCTCTTCATCTCAGCCCAAGTAGTAATAGATCCCGGTGGTAGATAGAAGAACCACTCCCTGGCATCATCCTTCAATGAGAAGGGAAAAGCTCTCAACTTGATTTGATCCTCAGTAACGTTCTCAGGTTTCATTCCAACCACCACAGTATGGAACTCAGACAGATGGAACTCCCCACTCAACCCATGGAACATGGGTATAAAATGAACCACCCCTGATTTCAGCTCAAAGTTGACTCCTTCCCCTAGGGCAGGGAATTGGATTGCCAGAGGTTGCTGTACCACATCAGGAGCAGAAAGCTCCTTAAGAGTGCGGTTTGCGTCGTTAGCCATCTCTGTAATGTTTTCTACAGAGAAGAATTAGTAGCACTGGTATAGACCATATAAGATGGTCCACACAAAAAATCAACACTAAAAACACACAAGAATTAATAAATTTCCCCGGCAACGGCTCCAAATTTGGCGGAGGGAAAACTTGTCGTTGATCCACCAAAGAAAACTCAAACCTATAGCAAGTATAGCAATAAGCAAGAGGTCGATCCACGGGGAAAGTTATAATTCCAGTTTGATTTAAGTGTCAATCAAAGTAACCAATTTAGGGGGGTTTTGTTTGTGAAAGTTCCGCCTTTTATCAAAGCGGAGTAAATAAAGCAAAGTAAATGAATTTGTTTTGGACAATTTGGAGAAGTAATTCTACCTACAATTTTCCACTTTATTGGATTGAAGCGATCCTTGCAACTTCTTCTCGTCCTATTAAGTTTCCTATGAATGCTCTTGTCCCGACCTAATATAGTTACTAGTCCAATCAGTCCTAGAAACCCTTATCAATCGAACAGTCCCTAAAGAAGGATTTAACCCAATTGATAGCTTTAAGTTCAGAGATTAGCCAAGGTATTTGCAGTCTCTAAAGAGGGATTTAACAACACATCCAACTTCCTACTTGTTCAATTAGTTCAATCAGCCCTAAACGAACAAGTTTTCCACTTAAGTTAAGGTTCACAATCAGGAATCTACAAAACCTTAGCAATTGAATTGATTCTAACTAGTTGCGCAAGCTAGATAGAATAAAACAATAGACAATCAAGCACAAAGAAGTTGAAGCATTCAAATATAGGAAACAACGAACGAGAATTAGAAACTCATAATCATTCCAAATAAAGCTTCAAATTGCAGGCAGAATAGATGAGTTTAGTTCCTCATGGAAGACATCGCTCAAAATCTCTAAAGTGTCTGATGAAAGAATAGGATAGAAGTGCTGGAAAATAAACTAAAAGTGGCCTTATATGTGATCCCAAGTCGGCCATAAACAAATAACTAAGGTCTAGGGTTTTTTATTATTCAAAACGCTGCGCATAAGCGCTGACGACCAATGCTGCGGGCGCAGCATATATGCTGCAGCCGCAGCATGTGCGACCCTTCTGCCCGCTGCAGCGGCCCTTGCGGCGGCCGCGGCATATTGTCTTTCACGGAAAATCTGTTTCGAATTTGCTCTTCTTGTCAACAGAAAAGTTGTATTTCTCTAAAAGAGCTTTCCAACGCATGGTCATAATAGTCAATCGGACAACCGATGCCTCCAGAAAGTGCAAAACAAGTTCACGTTGTCTAGCGACAACTTCTGCAGACTTGTTCTTCGTTTAGGTCCGCTTCTTCTTCTCAGGACCTCTTGAGATCTTCATGTAAGCTTATCCGATCAACTAGAAATTCTCATATAATGACTTAACAACTCCTGTCTCATCATCGGATCCACGATTACCTGAAATAATCAATAAAAGTGTGTAGATTCCGACTCCACTAACATAGAGAGCAAATATGCAAATTGTACTTAATCCATCCATGAACTGCATCTTAACTAAGCTAAATGCAACCTATTATGCCTACATAAATGCATGCTATCATCAGGCTTAAAGAGAGACGGTATGAATCCACCATATTCTTTTATCCCCCAACATTGAATAAACTGGGAATATATGAGGCGGTTCATCGACTCCTGCGAGATGAGGGATTGGAAGATTTCTTGGATGGTTCTACTTATACCTATCCAGCATTGGTGAGAGAATTCTTGGCTACCCTGGAATACCGTTCTGATGTGGTGATTCATTTTCAGCTGAGGAGTCGGAAGTTCGTGGTCACTAAGGATCTCATTGCATAGGCTTTTGGTGTTACCAAGTGACCTGCTGATGCTAGATTTGCTGATAAGTTGGGTGCTCGAGATCCTCTGGATATGTGGAAGGAGGCTATAGATGAGTTCGCCGATTATGATGAACAAGATCATGAATCTATGATTACTCATCTTGCATTGAGATTGTGTTAATTGGTACTCTGCAACTCTTTCTTGGGCGGGGAGAATCCGTCCGTTGTTACTATGAGAGCTTGAAGCTATATTTGCTGCTTGACTCCGGGAGGGGTTCACATCCCTGACTGGGTTCGGCTATTTTTGGGAAACTGTATGGAGGTTATTAGAGCTACTCATGTGAGACTGTGGCGCGTTATTGTTTTTGGAGGTTTTATATCGTTGATTGCTCGCCGAGTAGGTGTTTGTCTTGATGATTTGGCGCCTCTTGATGACAAGAACGTTTACAATCTTGCTAGCTTGCAATGGTGGGAGATGGTTGAGTGGGCTCAGTGTCCGGATAGAACTTGGTGTTTTAAATGGATGTCGGGACCAGGAAGGAAGCATCACAATTATGTGCCTGCGGACATACCACAGTGCCTACGGATGTCAGATTTCAACCTCTATCACAACAAGTTTCCATTAGATCATGTGGAGCGTAGTTGGGTGAAACGATGGTCTGTTATTAATAATGAGGCCACCGATAATGAGGTACCTGCTGAAATACCTGCTGAGGTACCTGCTGAGATTACAAAAGTTGTTGAGCCTATATCATCTGAGGTACCTGCTGAGATTACAAAAGTTGTTGAAAATTTTGAGGTGCCTGGTGAGAATGAAGTTGAAGAAGACGTTGAGCCTACATATGGTACTTTGATTGATATTGAGCGTCAATTTGCTGATTTCGAGGCGAGCACTGCTGACAAGCTCGCAAAATTTGCGGAGAAGCTTTCTAGTCTTCAGAACGCTGTATTGATTACTCTTCAGGACATCAATCCGCGGTCTGGACCCCAGACCCCGCCTTCACAGTAATTGGTTAGTCGTTTGCTTCTTTCAAGCCCTTTATTTTTATATTTTTCATTGTTCCTTTTTGTGTTTCTATGCATTGAGGACAGTGCAACATGAAAGTGTGGGGAGGGGGGGGGGGGGAGGTTGAAGTAAATTAGTTAGGTTAGTTCATGTTTGAATTTCTGTTTGTTTTCAGCTTTTGCTTTTGAGTCTTTGTTATTTCTTTTATGTTTAACAAAATGTCAAAAATGAATTTTTTTTTTGAAAAATGTCGAAAAAATTGAAAAAAATATTGAGTCTTGTTTTGTTGTTTTCCATTTTGTGTTATCAAAGATACCCATCTAATTTGAGTTTGTCCTGGCATGATCTTATAAATCCCATAGAAATCTGGAATGATTTGATGATTGAGCATATATAATTGAGCATGTATGATCTAAGTTTGGGAGTATGGTTGAAATTCAACAAAAATTTGTCTCATTGAGATATTTTTGACCTTATAAGGGATACATCTTTATTATTTTGCTTTTCTTGTGTGATGTGCTCTTCCTATGCATTTATCATTGAGTATTGCCATGGTTATCTATATTCAAGGCCGATTATATACATGTTCATTGCTGGATAAGTGCAAATCATAGAGGAAATCTTTTAGCCCATATTTATCTATATCTACCTTATGTTATGTCTTGCTTTGAAAAGCCAATTTGAGCCTTTAGCCTTTTTATTGTTAGCTTCAAAAAATTATTATTCCTAGCCAATGATATGCCTTACCCTTATTCCAGGGGAATTGAGATTGTGAGTGGGTTGTGGAATCTATTTTGGAGTTTGAGGAAAATGAAGCTAAAGTGTGGTTTTATGGTTTATGGTTTAGAGAAGATGTAATGTTATGTGCTTACTTAGTCCCTCATGTTTATGCATTTGATTCCCATGTATTTTGGCTCAAGTAAAAAAAATCCAAAAAAAAAGAATAAGGAACTGTTTATCTTATGTTTGCATACTGAGGAAGAATTGGGATTTATGTTGGTTATGAGATACATTGGTTGGGTGTTGAGATTACATGATGTATAGGATGATGAGATTGGAGATTATTGGAGTTATTTTGATGATATTGAAAGATGTTGTGCATTTGTGAGCTTGATTTATTGAGTTGATTTGTGTTATGTTGGGAGTTTTGAAATCTTGTTTTCCCAGAATTTATTGCACTACATGACCAAATACAATTCATTGCCCTTATGTTTCTACCAAGCCCCATTACAACATCGCCAAATGGAATCTTCTATGAAGGTTTTCATTGATCGAAAGTCCTCTTGATGTTCTTATTTTTGCATTGACGTATCCGGTGGAGATTTTGTGATATAAATGCCAATATTTGAGTTGATGCTTGTATATGGAATTGAGGTGAGTGTGTGCTTAAAGCCTAAACACATTAGAGTGAGAGATACAGATTTTATCCTTGGTAAGGTTGACTTTTGAGCATGCAAGCAAGTCGATCCCATATATACATATTATGACGTTTGTATGTTTGGTTATATTTTCACTATTTATGATGTTGTTTTTGATGAGTTAAGTTGCGAAAGATTTCTTATGGGATGCGTAGATGATGTTTTTCCTTATGGTTGCTCGAGGACAAGAAAGAGTTAAGTGTGGGGGGATTTGGTAATGCATATTTCATATAGGCATTATATGTGTTTCTTATTGCTTTTAGGTATTGGTTTTGTT
Organism: Persicaria maculosa; assembly: GCA_963922045.1. NCBI lineage: Eukaryota > Viridiplantae > Streptophyta > Magnoliopsida > Caryophyllales > Polygonaceae > Persicaria > Persicaria maculosa. Next base: position 38,443,497 of record OY998253.1, on the reverse strand, counting down.
ATGTTTTGAGTCTAGGTCTGTTTATTACTTGTGGAGTATTCGAGTTCAAAATCTATGTATTTTTAGTGTTTATTCTACATATTTACATTCTGACCTTGGATAGACATTGGGAATAGCTTAAGAAGCATGTTTTGGTGCAAATGGAGGCTAAGGAAGAGCTAGGAGCAAGGAGACACGCTATTGGAATTCGTCGAAGGAATTTGAGGAACGTCAAGCACTGCAGGAACGACGCCCGCCGCCCCTTGCACGGCGCCCGCCGTTGACCCAGATCCCGGAAATGCGGTTTTGGATCCAAAGACTATTATTTTATATTATTTCCCATTTTATATTATTGTTTTGGATCCAAAGACTATTATTTGCCGAGCCTTGAGAGACCTTTTAAGGTTGTTTTCAGTTTATTTTCGAGAGAGGGTGGCTATTGTGTGAGACGATGAACACCATTAGAGAGAGAGAGAGAATTGGCCTATGAGTTTCTAACCTCATAGTTTTGCTTGTGATTCGAAGACATGGTTGTTTGAATTGTGAAGATTTAATTATATTTGATTATTCACGCTCGTAGTTATCGTCTTGTGCTTAATTTATATTTGTGTTCCTTTCTATGCCTGATCAACATGTTAGGAATTGCATCTCTAGCTATGAATTCGTTGTTGTTTTCTCGATAGCAAACAAAGGTATTGATGATAGTGATGTCTCTTTGTCTTTGTAGTGGATGATTTCAATTGATCTATGTTGAGGATATGCGATTAGGATTGAGTTCGGTATGTGCCTATCTGTCTTGATTGTGTAGAGTCAATGTGCCAATTGGTCTTGATTACTTGAGGTCTTAATGCTATTCTTTAGTGATATTGAATAAGATGAGTGAATCTCTGCATATCTCTCAACTTTATTCAAGTAGACCTAGGAATATGAATAATTAATAGATCAATCCGAGGACCATGAATTGCAACCATTGTCAGAGAATTACAGGTGAAATGTTCATTCTACCTTGATATCAATTTGCTTTGTGATTTGCAATCTGGTTACTTTTACATTTTTTCTATTTGGCCAAGATTAGTGATTTTCTTTGAGAGTCCCTGTGTGTTCGACACCGGACTTCATCGCTATACTAGTAGTTATTTAGTTTATCAAGTGATTGATTGCCTAACCTATTGGTTGTGTGTTTAAGTTTGATATTATTACTATTTCACAGAGGGCGAAAGTGCCAACGACGTTCGTCCCGCGTCAAATGCACGGGGAAAACAATTGGGAGATTATTAAAATATTGTGTATATATAAATAAAAAAATACTTGTTTTTTTTATCTCAGTTGATAGTATGAGTGATAATAAGTGTTCCCGCCATCGCCAAAATTTGAAATTATATCACGGTTATATAAGTTTATATCACGGGTATAATCTGGAATATAAAGTCCTCTTGTATTGGTGCCACATTATTTATCCTGGTTCATAGGGATTTTATCACGGTTATTAATTGGGATTTAAAATGTGTGTACAGTATTATATGTGTTTCGTAGTACGATTTTTTTGGGATTTTATCACGATTATGAACCGTGATATATACCCACTTTTTATCCTGTTTCTGTCACCATATTTTTTTTTATCCCGCAATCAAAATAAGACGGTTATAAACCAGGATATATGGCCAAACGGAACCTGGATAAAACAGTGTTTTTGGTCTAGTGATTTTTGGAAGGCCAAGCCCAGCGCAACATGCTCTACTTTTCCCTTCGACTTTCTCTTTCATCAACTGAGCTGTACTACCATCAATTGGGCACCCAATTTTCAGACTTGATTGAATTTTTTTGGGATCTATAATTTTAGGGCATTCGGATTAGGGAAATCACCAACACCAGGCAATTGAGATTCCGGGGCAGGAAATCTGAACGTTGACAAAAGGGGCTTCGACTTTGAGCTTTCAACAAGGAAGAGCAGTGCATCAATGACTCGCTTGAGCCCTCGGACACGCCGCTACGACTTCCAAGTGGACGTGACCCCAACGCCACAAATTAGGTATGTTCACTTCCCCATTTTCCTCTATTTCTTATGAAATTGGAATCTCAAATGGTGGTAGGCGCATGCTGATTTCAATTTGGGTATATCAGCTTGCCATTTTGTAGCTTCTGATTTATTGTATACCCAATTTGTGCTTGCATTTTTCCTGATGTTTTTTACGGAGTTCAATTTGATGTTGCTTTGCCTTTATGGCTGTTTGTTTGGGTGCCTTGAAATTTGAGTGCCTCTCTGCTAAAATTTTTGTCTAAGGAGATGAGATTTCAATTGGCATGATTTTTTGCTGCTGTCTTAGACATTTGTCCCATATTCAGTTCATTTTTAAGAGTGTGTGAAATTCGGCAATTCATTTGCTTGTGGATTCCAAGCAAAATCAAGCAGCACTTCGACCCTATAAGCTGATCCACGCCGGGGTCGAATGTAGCGGCGAAAAAGAATTTTGAGCCGAGTACGAGAGGGAGTACCCTCAACCTATTATGAAGCTGGTCCCTAGGCAAAAGTAATCTTATACTTAGGCCTATTATCGAGATCAACCCCTAGGTGAGAGTACTTATATCCAAACCTTCGATTTGTCATCTCCCTTGTTTACCTGCATATCAAAGAAAAGAGTGAAGATAAAATTATGCCCTCTGTGTTGGAGTTTTAGCAGAAACAATGGTGGACTCCTGCTCTTTTTCTCTTTTGCTGATCCTTTTTTTTTTGTTTGGTTTGTGTTTGGTTGCAGGTGCACCTTGAAGAAGAAAAAGCTATGAGGGAAAGAAAAGGTATACTTGTTGTTTCTCCAGCCAGCCCCTTTTCTTTGTTGTTTTTGTGCAGGTGAAGCTTTTTTGAAGCAGGAAGAGGAAGGCCATGTGTTTGCGTTTGCTCCTACCAAGAAGAAAAGGAAGCCGACCTGAGGAGCCTACCTTTTTCTTAACTTTAAAAGTTACTCAGTTGAGCAGTTCTCTGCCTTTTTTTTATGTGATGAGTTTGTGTGGGCTTGGCTTCCAATGGACTTTTCCAGGCCCAACATTGGACTTGTAAGTCTTGTATTGAATCTAAAGAAACTTCATCACTTTTTTTTTACGTATAATAAATGCATTTTAAATCATTTATCCAAAAAAAAGTTTTTGGCAATTTTTACCCTCCAACAGTTGCCCCCCGAACTTTGTGCGTGTGAACTATTGAATGTGTTCAAAGTTCGACATATGCGCTATTTATGCACAATTTATGCTTCAAGCGGACTTTGCTTAAGAAAGCCTTTTGTTTGATTTGTAGTCCGAAGAAAATTTGAACATGAATTGTACCGATTAAAATTGATTAAATAAGAAAAGTAGTTCTACTTAGAACTTGCTTATAACCAATACGATACGATCTGGTATGGGTAAGTGAGAGTCGGAAAAATTATCTGTCTCTAAATTTGATTTCTGCCTTTTTAGCTTTTCAACCGGTTTGCTTTTGAGCTTTCAAAATGATTGGATTTTCCGCTTTGAGTCAATTTTATTTTGACTTTTTGGCCGATTTGGTTTTTTTTGCTTTTGGTAAGAGATTTTCGACTTTAAGCTGAATTTTGATTTGACGGTTTTCTTGTGAGGGACAAGAATTTTGTTTTGACGACTTAGTGTCATAGGTTTGAGCTTTTGTCTTTTGACCGATTTCATTTTGATTTTCGGTCTTAGACTAACTTTAGTTTTGACGACGTCATGGGCTTAGCTTTTGTAACCTTTGGGATTGAAGCTTTGTGATCAAAATCTCATATGAGACAATTTTTCAGATTTATACTCATACCATTTGAAGCCGAACTACTTTTTCTTTGAGTTTTGGTTTTGAATCTTAGGGGCTTTGGATGACCGTACACACGTAGATAATATAAGTCCATTTTTTGTTTGGGAGGGTTTTGAAAGGGTTGGACCTTTTTGGCTTTGAGAGAGAAGAAAACATTGACCATTTGATTAGTCGAGTTTTGAGGCAACTTTCGGTTTATGGTTACGTGGAAGGACATTTGATTTATGAGAGATTAATTGGCTATTACATTTGGACGTGACACTCAAAGTTGAAAAATTTAGGCAGAGACCTTTTGTTTATTTCTCTTTGTGAGAATGTCTTTGAAAGACAATTTATTTCTTCTTCTCTCTTTTATTTTGCCTCATTTTCACTACAGGCAAAAAATTCCAAGTCTTCATACTATATTTGATTTTTCTCCTTATAGTCGAGACAATGCTCATATGACTACAAAAGGGACAGGATTTGATCTTCTTTTCTCTTCTTTTTTTGTTTGAGAAAAGAAGACGTTTTGTTTGTTTTTGTGGCTACACCTAGCATGTTGACTAGCTATACTGCCTACGTACCCCCTTTGTGAGGGATCAATCCGCTCGTAGTTCTTTGTGAACCCTTTTTTCGTGTATGCTTCCGGGTTGTTTGAATTTCGAACCAATTTCAAGTCCTTTTTTTTAATGCATCACTCGAGTTACTTGAGCACACCTTTTAGGAAGGGTTTCCCAAATAATTCGACTATCATTTGACAATCGGGATTTTTTTTTACCGCATCATTCAAAATTACTCGGGCCCATCTTCTAGGAAGGGTTTCCGAAATAATCCGACTATCATTTGGACACCCGGAACTTTTTTTTTGCGATTGAATTTGACACATTTTTTATGCCAAATTTCCTACGTACTTCTTGTTAGGGATCAAGTATTTAGGTAGTTCTAGGCGAAACTATTTGCTTTCTCGCCTTGGAGACTCCTTGCTCATTTTGACACCCTAACATGGCTTTCGGTGTCCATCATTTGTTTAAGCTTGTGGACGCGAACTTTTGACTGCCTCTTCCGGAGCTCTTACCTTTAGTCCTTTTCATTTGGACCTTCTTGCTTTCAGACTCATCAACTTTTCCGAGCCTTTCAAATATTAGAGCTTTAGATTCTCCCCTTGTCAAGGCTATATTAAGCCTTTGAAACACCGAAGGTTTCGATTCTTCACTTGCCAAGGCCATATCAATCCTTTGAAACATTGAAGATTTGGATGCTTCATTTGGTGAGGTTAGCTCGAGTCTTTCAAATACGGAAGATTTCGGTGTCTCACATGTAGAGGCTAGATCAAGCCTTTTAAACACCGAATATTTAAGAGTTCCACTCGAAGCCATCTCGAGCCTTTCAAATGCGGATACTCTAGGCTCTATCACACTTGTGGTTAGAACACCCTCTTTGTATGAGATTTGGAAATTTTTGACACAAGCCTCCTCGACAATTTTTTGTGGTGTTTTACCCTTGAAACAGGGTTTTATCTTCGGCACTTGAACTTTATGCTTCTTGTGTGCTTTTGAAGCTTCACCGAATTTTGATTTCTTTACCTTTGATTTCTCTTTTGATTTTGAGGAGGGAATTTGATGCTTGGAGCGACGAGTAATCTTTTTAACGCTTGCTTCCTTTTCGCAGATGTCATCGGCCCTTGAGACCATACAACATTGAGCGATGTCTTTGGCTTTCAAGGACCCTTCTTTTGAAGTGTCTTCTTTCACCAACACTTTGAGAGGCAATGAAACCGTGGGGCTGCTCCCAGCATCAATAGCTATAGCAGATGTTTTATTTTGTTTGAGAAGACACTCGGAATGAGGGAGTGGACTCTGCAACGTCTACCACTGAAATGGTATTTGATGAAGCGGCTTGAGTTGAGGATGTTGCCCCCTCGATTTCAATTTCTCCTTTGTTAATCATCTCCTCTACAATGTCTTTGAAGACATAGCAATCTTTGATTGGATGACTAACGAGCTGGTGGTACGAGCAACATTTTGGATCACTCGTCATACCAACTTGTTCTAGCCTTTTTGGCTCCGGGAGTGTTAAAAGTTTAGCACCCATCAATTCATCGAATATCCCTTGTACATCATCTTCGTCAAATGGATATTTATTTTGCCTTCTTTCGTGAAGGGTGAGTCTCTTGGGAGGCTCTTTGGCTTTCTCCTTTCTTTGAGCTTTAGAACCATTCCCGTTACTGGACTCTCGATCATGTTTGGCGAAAGCCGCCATAGAATCCTCTTCTTCTTGTAGTTCATTGCCATCATTTTTGTTAGCCTCACTATCTTGGAGCCAGATGGATCTTCGTGCTAGTTATTTTTCAACATTGCATGCTTTCAACACCAACTCATCAAATGAATGATGTTCGACACTTCCAACATGTACTAGTTATTCCGGTATTAAGTTGTTGGTGCACATTTGAATGCAAGCTTGTTCACTTAATCATTCATGGCATTGAATCCTCTTCTTCTTGTAGTTCATTGCCATCATTTTTGTTAGCCTCACTATCTTGGGGCCAGATGGATCTTCATGCTAGTTATTTTTCAACATTGCATGCTTTCAACACCAACTCATCAAATGAACGATGTTCGACACTTCCAACATGTACTAGTTATTCCGGTATTAAGTTGTTGGTGCACATTTGAATGCAAGCTTGTTCACTTAATCATTCATGGCATTGAAGTCTTAAGCTTTTCCACCTGGCGATGAAGTCATTGGCGAGCTCGTTGGACCTTTGATAGATGTATGCAAGGTCAAGAATGGAAACTCTTGCCTTCGAGCTCACAAACTGGGCTAGGAACTCTCTTTGTAGATCGTCCCATGTTTGATTCGACCCTGGTTGCAGTTGAGTATACCAAGTGAATGCCGATCCCTTCGAAGATTGAACGAATTTCCTAATTAATACGGCATTGTTTAAGGCAGTTTCACCATAAGCGGAATAAAAATGAGCTAGGTGCTCGTGAGGTGCACCGTGAAGGCCATCCAACTTTTCAAAGCTCAGTCTTTGGCAGCCTGGGGGATATTGCATCAAATCATAGTGCGTTGGATAAGGATTTCGATATCCAATCACTGTCGGATTTTATGATGCATAGACTTCTCTTATCCCTTGGGGTATTATCTCTTTGATTTCTTGCGAAGAGATCGACGTGCTACCGCTTGAACCTTCACCATTTGGCCTTGTGAGAAGAGGAAAAACCGTCGTTGTTCCTGCCAAAGAATACTCAAACTCACAACTAGTATAGTTTGTAAGAAAGAGGTCGATCAACAGGGAAATCTATCAATTCAAGTGCAAGTCTAATCGCTATGGGAGAATATGGGGGATTTTTGGTGAGAAAAAAGATCCACCTTTTATCAAAGCGGAAACAAGCAAACAAAGTAAATTGATTGTAGAATGCAATAGACAGAATTAGGTTCACCTACAATTTATCACTTCGATTGATGAATTCGATCCTTATTTTAGCCTCTAGTTTCTTGTCTTTTCCTATCATTGTCCTTGTCCAAATCATAGGTAAATTACTAGTCCTACGAGTCCTAGTAATTCTTATCTCTAAATAATCCTAACACGGTCATGATTTAACCTAGAGATAGCATTAAGAATATCAATTAACCAAGGTACATGCAATATCAAGCTACGAGCCGATATTTAACATATATTCAACTTCCTACACATCCAATTAGTCCTACGAGTCCTAAAGGGATATGATTGCCACTTGGGTTAAGGTTCGCTACGAGGAATCTACAAAACCCTAGCAATTCAATGAGTCTACTCTAGCTAGTTGATCAGGCCAGAGAGAATAAAACACATTCAAGGAATTAAGAGCAAAGAAGTCAAAACATTCGAATAGGAATAAGAACTAGATTAAGAAACTCACAATTCAACAATCAAATATTCAAACTGTAGGCGAAACCTTGAGAGTTTAGTTGCTCATGCTCAACGACGCTCTCAATAATTCTCTAAAGTGCGTAAGGTAAGTGAAAGAATAACCTAAAATTGTCTTTTAAAGAGCTCAACCTTATCTCTAGATCAAGACAAGACCGGGAAGAGTGTCAATCAAAAGAAGTATCGAGGGATGATTGGATCTTTATTATATCTTACTGCTAGTAGACCTGACATCATGTTTAGTGTTTGCATGTGTGCTAGGTTTCAAGCTGAACCTAAAGAATCTCACCTCGTAGCTGTGAAGATGATCTTTCGATATCTAAATGGCACTAAGGAGCTTGACTTGTGGTATCCGAAGCAAAGAGATTTTACACTAATTGGGTATTCTGATGCAGACTTTGCAGGCTATAAGGTGGATAGGAAGAGCACGTCAGGATTTTGCCAATTCTTAGGAGCATCCTTGATTAGTTGGCACTCAAATAAACAAAACTCAATTTCTCTTTCCACTGCCGAAACCGAATACATGGCAGCTGGAGCATGTGGCTCCCAAATCCTTTGGATAGCTCAAAAAATGAGAGATCTTGGCATCGACCTCAAAGACATTCCCATTAAGTGTGACAACACAAGTGCCATCTCCATTACAAAGAATCCCGTCCAGCATTCAAGGACCAAACATATTGATGTAAGACATCATTTCATTACAGACCATGTCGAAAAAGGTGATGTGTCCATATCCTTTATTTCAACTGATTATCAATGGGCTGACATTTTTACTAAGCCTTTGCCAGAGTACAAGTTCACCTTCATTAGACGTGAGATGGAATGCTTAGCAGGGAAGAACTTTAATAGGGGGAGATTTCCCTTTATGAAAGAAAACTTCTACTCAGTGTCAAGACCCTTGAACCTCATTTCAAAGGTTGTGAACTGAACAGCAGAGCACATATAACGGATCATATATTTGGTTGGTATCTTTTTTGATATTTGATCAAATATTTTTTTAAAGGAATTTTAAATATCTTTACTTTATATGTTACCTATTTTATTTTCGTGAAAATCTTTTTATGTTATCCGATTATATTTTTATTTGTGGAAATTATTTAAATCGGATAAACATCTTGCCTTTTTTTTAAGATTCGAACGACTCTTTGTTTAAATTTTGAAATTGTTTTGGTGACCGTTTTCACACTTCTGCCTTTTTTGAAAGACAAAAAGGGGGAGATGGTTTAGACTTTGTAACTGCATTGAAATAGGGTCTTGGAAGACCTAATTTTGCCTTATTTTGTTAGATGCCTATATCATTGGTTTTAAACTTATATGATCCAACATTTGTTTAAACCATGCAGGTACTTAGTCCGATTTTGCCTTATGATATATTTGTTTGACTAAGTGATAGAGATATTTTCAGTCGTTAAATCCTATCAAATAGTTCTGAACTAACCTAACTAGTATAGCTTGGCAAGTACAGGTCGAACCCAAAGAGACTTGTGCAATTCGTATGCTCAATTTGTATGCTAAGATGAGAATGATATGAAAAAGGGGTTTTGGAAGTATGCAAAGTAACACAAAAATAAGCAAAGGATGCAATGATAGTGATTGATAACAATATGTGAGAAACACGCTTGATTAATTAGTATCCACTCTCAATTTGGATTCCGATCCTTGAAATTCCCTAAACCTATTATTCTTGAGCAACCTATTGTGAAAATCAATTGTACCTTGACAATGACTTTCAATTCCTTCCCTGCAATTAGTGAATATGTCAACTAGACTCTAAACACCCTTATTGATGAATAACCTAGAAACTATTCAGATTCAATTCAACACTAGCAATGCACACCAAGGAAATTCAATAGGAACAATTGAAATAAAGCAACTAGCAATAAACCAATTGTATCTTTATCTTCATGCAATCAACCAAGTCAACTAGCCTTAGATGATCACAAGTTGCTACTAAGATCTAAGTTCTTCAACTGGCGTCCCTATAGATCTAGCGATAGATTGAATTCAAGTAATATTAGGTGGCTAATCCAATAGAACACAAACACAAACATAAGCAATGACAATGGAAGATAAAGATTACTAAAAAGTAAATAGAGTAGAGAATATCTCACGCAATATCAAATCGAAAGCTTCAAACTAATCAATCAAACGAAAGAGGAGTTTAGTTTGTCATAGCACAAAAGCTCTCCTCTAGGGTTTCTTCAATTGTTAAACGGTCCATAATAAGTCTCCTAAAAACCCCTTAAATAGGCGTCCAAAAGGGTTACAAAATAACCTAATTAAAATAATTGATTCGGCATTTTAGAGTTTCGGCACTGGTAGAGGCCGCGGGCGCGGCTCAATAGCTCGGTCAACTCTAGCTCTCGGCATTGGCCGCGGGCGCGGCTACTTGGCCGCGGGCGCGGCTCACTTGTTCACAGCATTCTTCCAATCTTCTCCTTAGCTCTTTGCTCGACTCTTGTGATCCCACTTTTACATTTCATGCCTCTCCCATCCAAGTTCATCATACCTGAAATTAACCACAAATATGTGTAGATTCCGCCTCGATAACCATAACAATCTAATTCACAAATTAATACTAATGAGGACATTATTTACACCTAAACTATGCTTAATAAGTCCTATAACACCTATATGAATGAATGCTATCAAATTCCCCCACACTTAAACCTTTGCTTGTCCTCAAGCAATGAAAACAACATCATATCACCCCACAGACAAACCCTTCATGCATCGACCCCAACTGTTCCTTTCAAATCAATAGGGAAGCAAACATGATAAATTGACAACATCATTGCACATATTTTGTAACCAATAAACTCAAGAAAACATGTCAATTTTGCACCTCACTAGGTATGTGTTTCACTCTCACTCATGTGTTTAGGGTTAACAATTTCACGCTCAAAACTCAATCTTTGAAAGCTTAAGTACAAGAGACTTGCACCAGTGTCCTAATTCTCCTCCGCTGGTGACTCCACACACAACAAAAATCATGAGGTTTTTCAATCAGGTTGTAATGGGGCCAAGGTAGAAAACATAAGGTATGGACATTTTTAGGCCATGTGGTGCTCATAATCCGGGAAGTAAGGAAATCTCCAAATTACAAACCACTACTCATCAACTCATACAATATCTCTACCATGTCATACAATCCCAATCTCAAGCATACAACTCTATAAGCATACTCAACTCTTTCCTTTATTATATATTTTTTTCTTTTTTTCTTTTTTCTTTTTTTTCTTTTTTTTTCTTTTTATATGAATGGATTTTCCTTGACTTTTACCCCTAAGTGAATTTTATCCTCCTTAGGTCCCAAGTAATAAGCACTAGTAAGAAACAACTAAACGTAACATAAAGATACCTCAAATCATACCATCCATCACTGAAACCATCATCCACAATATAGATATTCACCAACTATTCCTAAATTCCCGGATGGGGTCAGGCTATAATTGGCTATGGATAAATTTTGTGGAGCTACAAAAGAATAGGCAATCAAGCTCAAATGGGCTTCAAGCAACGGATAATATGTAAGGTGGGAATGAGTCAAATAGGGCTAATAAATGTGCCTCAATCATATTTAAGCCACGCGTAGAAATCATAAAATGCAGCCTTGAAAAAGATATCTAAATGCAAGTCAAAGAGGAAGCAATCAAAGAGAGTACACTCAACAAGCAAGAGGACACATTATAGATTGTCCTGAAATAGGCCAAAATAGTCTCACCGGGTAATTTGCACAGAATCTCAATGTCGCCCAAATCCAAGAGTCATACATGCTCAATCATCAATAAACCATGCTCACTAAAATATGAAAGTACTAAATCAAAGCTTCAACAATCCAAGTGAGTCATGTGGCATCATAAATCACAAATAAAATATAGAGGATAAGTGATCTTCGGTGTGGGAAAATAAGACCTAAACTTATCTAATGCATGATTTTTTTTTCTCTTTTTTTTAAGACTATGAAATAAACATGCAATGAAATAATATGAAATAAACATGCAAAGGAAATAAACATGTTATCTAATGCAATTTAAAACCTAAATCCTAGCTAATAATCCCCCCCCCACACTTAAGTCTTTCATTGTCCTCAGTGAATATAAAGACAAATACAAGAATTAGTATGGAAAAGGAAAAGACAAGAAAAACTCACAATGAACCTCATGGAGGTGGCGGGAAAAACGGAAACTACGACACTTCAAACCATTTACGACAACTCAACCAAGTAGAACGAGGAGGGGATCAATACAACTGAGTCACATTCGAAGGTTGCTGCATGGGAAGGGCCGCGGGCGCGGCTTCATATGTATTCCAACCTTTTCTGATATTCTGAAGGCCGCGGGCGCGGTTCTTAGGCCGCGGGCGCGGCTCAATTCGCCCTTCTTCTCTTAACTTGTCCTGAAATGTTAGTTACTGCCGAAACCAACCCAAACTACCCACTAATAAATAGAGAATACAATAAAAGAAATTAAAGCAAAGTATGAATAAACCTACTTACCTCGGGTTGCCTCCCGAGTAGCGCCTTTGTTTTATGTCGTTGGCTCGACTCATTTTGTTTTTTCGTTTAAGACTTAAGCGGATATTGTTAGCGCCCTCAAAAGTAAATCAAACTCTCGTGCCCATCCAAAAGATGAATGGATACAAAATATGAAAAAGTTGATAGAAAATAGTATGGTGTTCAGGAATCTTACCAACTCATCATATTCTTCAGCTTGACTTTCGGTCGAGGGTATGTAAGTCCGCCAACACAGTTCCGTTGGCGGTGCATTGAAGTAATGCTCCCATGGATAGACATAATCACCACTACCTTCCCAATCGCAATATTTGACCTGTATTGGCTCTTGAGCCTCAGTAGTTGGCTCTAGACTAGGTTCATCAACGAGAGAGCTAGGGGTGATCTTGTCAAAGAGAGTGTTGTCTTCCTCCATCTTCGTAGTATGATTCTCTACAATGACCTCAATAGGTGAAACAGAAGTCTCAACGATTTGAGATACTTGGGGAAGTGACTCATTCTGTGCACATTGAAAATCCATGTAACAGAAAAAATCCCACATCTCCAAGAGTCTCATATCTAATAAACCTCCATCACTCATGTACTCAGCAAGGCTCCGTGTCTCAGCAGTCATACCATCAAAGATGCATAGAAGCACTTCCCTTGTACTAGCTTGATAACCCCATGAACAAAGATCGTTAATGTACTCCTGCAATCTGGTAAAGTATTGATGAAAACTCTCTCCATGTAGCTGCAATAGCCTCACCTTCAACATTGGTCAGTGGGACGAGTGTGGACCATATGGATGATCCACACAAGAAATAGAACACAAATAACACACACAAATTGTCTAACAAGTCCCCGGCGACGACACCAAATTTGATAGAGATATTTTCAGTCGTTAAATCCTATCAAATAGTTCTGAACTAACCTAACTAGTATAGCTTGGCAAGTACAGGTCGAACCCAAAGAGACTTGTGCAATTCGTATGCTCAATTTGTATGCTAAGATGAGAATGATATGAAAAAGGGGTTTTGGAAGTATGCAAAGTAACACAAAAATAAGCAAAGGATGCAATGATAGTGATTGATAACAATATGTGAGAAACACGCTTGATTAATTAGTATCCACTCTCACTTTGGATTCCGATCCTTGAAATTCCCTAAACCTATTATTCTTGAGCAACCTATTGTGAAAATCAATTGTACCTTGACAATAACTTTCAATTCCATCCCTGCAATTAGTGAATATGTCAACTAGACTCTAAACACCCTTATTGATTAATAACCTACAAACTATCCAGATTCAATTCAACACTAGCAATGCACACCAAGGAAATTCAATAGGAACAATTGAAATAAACAACTAGCAATAAACCAATTGTATCTTTATCTTCATGCAATCAACCAAGTCAACTAGCCTTAGATGATCACAACTTGCTACTAAGATCTAAGTTCTTCAACTAGCGTCCCTATAGATCTAGCGATAGATTGAATTCATGTAATATTAGGTGGCCAATCCAATAGAACACAAACTCAAACATAAGCAATGACAATGGAAGATAAAGATTACTCAAAAGTAAATAGAATAGAGAATATTTCACAGAATATCTAATCGAAAGCTTCAAACGAATCAATCAAATGAAAGAGGAGTTTAGTTCATCATAGCACAAAAGCTCTCCTCTAGGGTTTCTTCAATTGCTAAACGGTCCATAATAAGTCTCCTAAAAACCCCTTAAATAGGCGTCCAAAAGGGTTACAAAATAACCTAATTAAAATAAGTGATTCGGCATTTTAGAGTTTCGGCGCTAGCAGAGGCTGCGGGCGCGGCTCAATAGCTCGGTCAACTCTAGCTCTCGGCATTGGCCGCGGGCGCGGCTACTTGGCCGCGGGCGCGGCTCACTTGTTCATAGCATTCTTCCAATCTTCTCCTTAGCTCTTTGCTCGACTCTTGTGATCCCACTTTTACATTTCATGCCTCTCCCATCCAAGTTCATCATACTTGAAATTAACCACAAATATGTGTAGATTCCGCCTCGATAACCATAACAATCTAATTTACAAATTAATACTAATGAGGACATTATTTACACCTAAACTATGCTAAATAAGTCCTATAACACCTATATGAATGCATGTTATCACTAAGTTACAGGGATGCAGAGGTTTTGTCTTTCATCAAAAGGGAGATTGATAACTCCACTCCCTTGATGAAAATCGGAAATGGTTTCAAAGGCTTTGACACATAGCCTGTGTCAAAGGTCTTGAAGCTACAACTGTGTTGATGAAACACAAAACCTGTATTATTTGCATATTAGTTCCGAATGTTATTATATATTATTATTATATATATTTCCAGATATTATTATATATATTATGCACTAACAATGCAGTAAGAATTTCGAATGAATTCTCCTTTCTTAAGCTAAAGGACATGAAGATCGAATATGGTGGATCATGGCTTCGAAGTTTCCCAGAATAGAAGATTGTGAAGATTGTCGTGATCTGTTCTAGCCGTTGAGAGAAGATCCTTCTTTGAAAGAGGCGCCGATTTGATCTAATATAAAAAGGAGATGAAGAAGAGAAGACAAGTACATGTGTTGAACGAAAACCTCATTGATCTACATCGCACACAAAGCCCTCAAGTCAATATGTCTTCTTCGTGTACTCTGCTAGGTGATAAGAGTTGTATCTTTTGTTTCAAAGAATTTGAGAGTTACACAATGAGCTTATAGGATATATTTCGAGAGAGTGTTATACTCAAGAGTTTATAACTCAGGAAGTGGACGCTAGACAATTGGTTCACGAAGTGTAAGAGGATTGTACTAGATAGCTGAGAGAGGTGGGGCTCTTCTAGATTGGTCTAGGACTCCAAGGGAACGTGAGTTGACTAGATTGCAATTGTATAGGAGAGATGCTTCTCGGTGAGCTGTTAGGATCCTAAGTCTTGTGAATCAATAAAGCCGTTTGAATGCTTGGGTTGTGGAAGAACCCTAGGCGGGGGCTAAGCCTTTAAGGAGCCGAACCTCGTTAACAATTCGTTGCATCCTTTACTTATTGCTTTACCATATTTCCTCACTTGTTTCGAATTGTGTAACTCTTTTGTGATTCAGGTTTTCCAGAGGAAAGAATTAAGTCTAATCTCAAAGGGTTTTGCAAGCGTTTCAAAAGTCTTGAGATTATCAGCAAAAAGTTGGCATACTCTATTCAACCCCACTTCTAGAGTATCTTTATTACTTTGTTATACATTATCGAACCTTCACTATGCACGATGAAACACAAGCGAAGGATGCGAAGGAAAGAAAAGGTAAGTTTAAGTGAGAATGTTTCTACTTTACTTCAGAAAAGATTGCCTGAAAAGTGCGGATATCACTACAAAAAAAAATTAAATTTGCCTCGGAAAAATGTCGTGGCAACAGGGGTGTTTGTGGTGGCAAAAGGGGTGTAGCTTCGGCACAGCGACGGCAAATGGGGGGGTGGCGAACCGGGCGGTGGCAAATTATACTAGCGTCGGGTACTAGCCGTGGCAAGTTTGTTAGCCACGGCAAAAGCGACGGCAAGCGACCCCAGTTCAAAATGGCGACCAATATTCGACGGTTGTATACCGTCGCTAGTGACATTGAAGGCGGGAAAATTTTTGGCGTCATATTCTGGTCTTGCCACGGTAGTTGGCGTGGCGAAAATTTTGGCGGCCAAATTTTGGCGGGATAGATTTCGCACCAAAATTGGCGTGGCTACGAGTTTGCCACGGCTGTAAGCCGAAGCTACGATAGCAGTCCGTATAACAATCTTGCGACGGCTCGACCCCGTGGCTATTTTTTTTTAAATGGACATATTTGTAATATGGTTGCCACGGCTAGGAGCCGTTGCTCCAAGTCGACCTGTATATATATGTAAATATACCTGCAGGCTACTGGCATGGACCATGGTTTCCACCATTACAAATGATCCCAAATACCATATATATACAAACAACACCACCAGTTAAAGGTCCATTCCAACGCATCCTACAAACACATTGTTTGAAGTCCAACAACTAATTCCAACCAGCAGAAGACAGAAAGATCCATGCAGATCGATAACAAAGACTGCGAAATCCAAAAATGTACTTAGAGCTGTAAATTCACACGACCTAAACCATACAATATAGTCTTACCAACAAAGAAAAAGTCCATATAACCTGATGCTAAACTGCTTCATATTCACCATGTCAAACAACACCTCCGTCATTCACACCGTGGGCAGATTGTTCGGTGTCTTCTTCTGGTTCAGTTGAGGTGTTAACATCAGCTTGCTCATTGTTGGATAACATAGCATTTCCATCTCCAATTGACTCCCTCAGAATAGTCTGATGAACACTTGCCTACAATTGAAAAGCAAAAAATTGACTTAAACCAAAGCTAACAACCTTACCTCATAATTGAAACGTAAGTCCCGATCTTTGCAAAAAAAAAAATGACCTTGATGGATGCCAATTTAACCTAACATGCATCCAAATATTTATTCCAATAAGTGGGGGCAATCATTGTATGGTCTAAAGTTTCTAAGTCGTCTAAAAAATGGAAGTCATTCCCCTAAATGCATTACTTAAGAGAAAGACATAATAAATATCATTCAACCATCCAAAAGAGCTAAGTTTGAAAAGTGCAATTTCGAGTATGATAATAGAAGGAATGAAGTGAACAAAAAATCAGTAATGCATCAGCCATGCACTTTCCTTAGCACTCATTTAAAACAAGTCCTGACTTACTTGTCCGTGTGAACGTGAGCTTCTCTCGTCATGGCACCGGCAACTCGCCATCCATTCAGTTCTGAAGTCTTGAAGTCTCGTCTCTATGTGGTTTTTTAGGTTGTCTTCCTGTTGTTGGGCAATCTCCCGCATCTCTCTAACACTGATTTGACCCGTGTTTGATATAGAGTTATAGACCAAACGCGGAGGGGCACTAGCACCATATGTGCGGCAGTATCCGTGACCATCAGGTCCAATGATCTCATGGAATATCCTATCTTTCACGGAGTCAAGTCCTCGCTGATCCTCAGGTTCCATTTCTAAGAGGGCGTTGTAGTCTTGCTACATTATCAAACAAGGTCAACATTTGAAGATCAAAAATGGCAACCAAGCTGTGAAAATTCAGTTCATATGTCATTGAGAAAAGGAAAAGGTTGAAGAATCTTACAATGGTCTCAATAACATCAGGATCATCTACATTTTGGGATGAAATTCATAAGCTCATCTTATCAGTTGGTTTGTTGGATTTGAGCCTCTATTTAAATGAAACAAATCATAGTCAGATTAAATAAGAACCTCATGGATTTGATCCATGCAATTACTCAAAAGTTCAGTCATTAAAAACATAAGAAATGCATAGAATCATGCAACGTAGACCATACGAACCTCATGTCTTACTTCAGCGAATGACTTTCGCCCAGTGATATGCGCCGGTCCATGCTTATCTCGATTCTTTGAGTTCTGCTCAGCTTGATTCTGTACAGAAAAAGACTTTACAAAGAGGCTGCACATTTTTGTTGCGTATGGACCATTGAACAGGAGAAGGAAATAAAGAATACCTGAGCATATTCACTTCTCCAGTATGCAAGGAGCAGAACCCAATCAGCCGGCAGGACATTCGGAGGAGGGAACTTCTCTAGATTAGGCTTATTCATGACCGCAGTAAAATATTTGGCCTTTGTTTTTGACTTATAGTCTTTCCACATGAGGTAGCACATGTGCAAGCAAACCTCTTTGAACTCGGCAGGAGGATTCAATAAATTTCTCTACAACAAAATAAAACACCTTCACTTAATAAGGTAAAGAAAGAGGTTGTATGTTATTGTTTTACTCTTACTAATTACCTAGTGTCTTTTCCTCTTCAAATGAATGAACCTATTGTTTTCAGTATGAAAGAAATAGGAGGTTGTATGCTACATAAAATACCTTCACTTCTTCCCATATACCATCCATCACATCTTCTCCAAAAGCTGTCCACTCGAGTACAGTCAGCGAAAGTCGTTGCCCATCACGCACTAATATTCCCAGCTGCGATCTGAGATTTTTGGCGTTAACCCCAACTGGAACGAACACCTCATTGAATTCGACTTCATACTTAGCTCCGGTGTTCCAACCCAGGAACGTCGGTCCTACCAAATGCATCTTCCACCAATCTCGTCATATCCACATCCATGAAACCATCTGGCTCAGCTAGCACTTCACCCCTCAGTTGCGGCTCCTCAGTCAGATCATGAATCGTCTCACCATGTTTTGTCCATAACTTGTAACTAACCAAAAAACAGTTTTCCCGAAGAAGCTTCTGCACAACGTCTCTATCAAACATTCCCCTATTCTTACATTTCCTACAAGGACAGTATATGCGAGTCCTATTATCCTTGTTGGCATATGCAAAGTCTAGAAATTCATCTAGCTTTGCATAATATTCATCGGATACTCTAGTACCCCAATCAATCCATGACTTATCTACATGGATTGGCATGTCCTATTTGACAGAAAATAGAAATGTTATAAGTATGTATCAAAATAGAGTGAAACTATATTATGAGACTTTGAACTTTATTTTTTTTATGTA
The DNA here is from genome assembly GCA_963922045.1 of Persicaria maculosa. Lineage (NCBI taxonomy): Eukaryota > Viridiplantae > Streptophyta > Magnoliopsida > Caryophyllales > Polygonaceae > Persicaria > Persicaria maculosa. Next base: position 38,424,767 of record OY998253.1, on the reverse strand, counting down.
GGTACGAAATTAATTAATACTCCTGGTGGCCTTTCTACTTTACAGTTAACACAATTAACCCACACACATGAGTAGTGAAAGACATGCAACCTTATAACAACCCTATGATAACTATCTAACTCACCAAGTGAGTAGTCAAAGAGAGTAAAAGACGAACTTTGAACACAAACAGACAGATAAGATAGAGAAGGAGACAAACCACAAGATGGTCTGGACAACTTATTGCTCGGTTGGTGGATGTGAAGGCCTTTGAATCAAGCGACAACCTCAAGGACCTGCCTGCAAGAAACGGTAGGAACATCAATGTTTAGTTTTTTTAATGTTTGTTTGTAAATTTTTATTTCTAATGTTTGTTTTTTCAATGCTACTATATTTTCAGAAAATCTGAATGATTTTAAAAGTATGCAATTGTTTTCCCAAAGCTCCTTTAATGCATCTATTTTCAGAAAATTTGACATTTTCAATGTTTTAAAATGTTTTCCCAAAGCTCCTTTAATGCAACATTTGAAGATCAATGGAACTGTTTTCCCAAAGCTCCTTGAATGCTACTGTTTTTTCACAAAGTTCCATGAAAGTGTTTATTTTACTAGACTCACAAACTTGCTGTTTTTTAGGTAATATTTATACACAATGTAGGTTGAAAATGTTTAGTTTGTTTAATGTTTGTTTGTAAATTTTTATTTCTAATGTTTGTTTTTTCAATGCTACTGTATTTTCAGAAAATCTGAATGATTTTAAAAGTATGCAACTGTTTTCCCAAAGCTCCTTTAATGCATCTATTTTCAGAAAATTTGATATTTTCAATGTTTTAAAATGTTTTCCCAAAGCTCCTTTAATGCAACATTTGAAGATCAATGGAACTGTTTTTTTCAAAGTGTGCAACTGTTTTCAAACTGATCAAGGCTTTTCAGAAAATTTGATATTTTGAGTCCTTTAATGTTATTCGAGTTTCAAGATGGTACTGTTTTTTTATGCTACTGATTTTTGGACAGCTCCTTTAATGCAACTGTCTTTTCTACTATAATCAATGCTACTGTTTTTTTTACTATGGTCAATGCTATATGGTTTTTCCTATTCTTTCATACTACTGTTTTTTTTTTCTATGGTCAATGCTACTGTTTTTTTGAATAACTTCAAAGCTGCTGACAGAAGCAAAAAAGCTGCTCTTATGCTTTAAAAAGCAACTGCAAAGCATCAAAAAAGCATCAACAAAGTCACATGCTGAACATTGGGCAAAACCAATTTTTTTTTTGCCAAAACCATCATTTCTCAATGTATTTATATGCTACTAAGTCTGAACCTCTCCCCTACAGATTGCTACCCCTTCATCCTTGCAATTGAAGCATATCTCCCAAAAACCTTTCCCCTTCAACGATATGGAATACTCTTCAAACCACCACGGCTCCTCATCCGGCCTCCCTCCCCGCCCCATCCCCATTGTTATATCGTCCGACAGCTCGGACGAAGGGTATGATTACATAGGTTAGTCACTGATTTTTTTGGTTTAGTATTCATTTTTTTACATGTATCCCTAAATTAACTTGTGTTTATTTTGTATGCAGCACCAATGCCGGGGCCATACCGGCCAAATCAAAGAGTGGAGGTCATAGGGGCAGAAGGCGGGCTGCTACGATCCTTGTACGAGGCGACCGTTCTAAGGAGAGTGGATCCAAGCCACTATGAAGTGGAGTACGTCACCCTCACAACCGAAGACAATGAGCCACTTGCGGAAGTAGTGCAGGCTGGACGACTACGTCCACGCCCTCCTCGGCTTAGGTATCAGCTTGTCTACACGATCGATGACCGAGTCGATTGCCGCGCACTCGATGGGCATTGGACAGGTCGGGTAGTTGGGCATGGCCAATGGAATGGGAATATTCCAACTTATAGTGTCCACTTCCCGTTGACCGGGGATACGCATGATTATCGTGCCCGTGAGATGCGCCCACACTTCGAGTGGAATGGAACCAGATGGTCGACGCAGCCCCATTTTCGCTACCTCCTACGATAGACTTGTATTTGAATGTGTTGTGTTGGTTTATTCGTATTGTGTTTTATTGACTTCCTTTGTTGTTGGAGGGTTTTAAATCTTTATGTCGTTGTTGTTTAATCCTATGGTATTGTCTTATTGAATGTTTGGTTAATGGTTATCTATTAATGTTGGAGTATGGCACATAGATTGTCGGTTTCTTAAAAAAATGGGTTTAATGTTTTAAAATCACCTTCTTTCAGTTTACACTTGAGATGGGAAGATATGACCATTAATTAATACTTGACATTTTATTGGTATTACAACTTGTGTGTTGGGTAGTTTTCTTAAGGAATTTTATTGGTGATCTTTTCTTATACACACTTTGGGTGTATAAGAAAAGATATAATGGCATTTTATCCTCAAATTGTTATGTTTCATGAAAGAAGAAGAAGAAGAAAAGATATAATGGCATTTTATCCTCAAATGGTTTTAATGTTTTAAACTGCTAACTACTGTTTTGACCTCTCTTGCTTCTCTTTGATTATATATTTTTACAGTTATTCTTTAACAATTATTGACTTGTTACACTTATCCCTTTGTCCTAACTATACCAATAAAATTAAGATGTTAATAACAATTAAATATTTGTTTAGTTATTCTTTAACAATTATTGACTTCTTAACCATCTTCTAGATGTGAATTGTTGACCATGCAATATATAACAGATGCAAATAGACAGAAGATTGAAATCAGTGAAACACTTACAGGCTTGCATGACGCCATGGGAAAGAATCTGCTCCAAGTAAGACTCAACAGCATATCACCCCACTCTGTGTGAAAATAAGGTCATCAAGTTATAATGGCATTTTATCCTCAAATTGTTATGTTTCATGAAAGAAGAAGAAGAAGAAGAAGAATGAGGTTGCATATACTGGTAGTTAAAAAAATAAAGAAGAATGAATCCCTTACACGAGCCTAAAGTTAGTAAAAGTTATTTCCATTTTTTTTCATGAAGAAAATAAGGCATTTTTACAAGTCAAATAAATGAGGTATTTTCCATCTTATTATGTGTTAGGTCACTTTTTATAGTTAATCATTTTCTACCTCTAAAATAGGGTTGTGTCTCCTTTGAGAGTTTTTTGAGTAATTGAAGATCTCTTCCTGGATTCAAGTTGAATTCCAGGAGAACTTGTTGGTTTTGTGTTAGTTTTAATCTTCATTCTCTCTCTTAATTACTTATTTTAGTAGCATTGCCAATTCAAATGAAAGCTCAAAGCAGAGTTTCTAACAATCCAGTTATAGACCAAAGAAGAAAAGCAACCAACCCACAAAAGTGGCAAACCATTCAGCTCAAATATATTCACAAGATCGTAAAAATACAACACTGAGAATCAAATAAAACAAAGATTGTAATCAAAAGGCTACCTCCCGAGCCACCTGGGTTGAAATAATATAACTCTCTTCACGTTACGCCCAAGAACTTAAGTGGACTCTCCTTGATGACAAAAACAAAGATGAGCATGAGAAATGTGCTTAGATGACACTATAAGACATTAATACATTCAGATAATTATATTTTATGTATAAATAACTACATTTAGTAACAGTCGACACTATAAGACATCAATAATAGCAACCTTATAACAGAAAGCTACCAACTTTGAAGACAAAATCTTAACTTACTCAACTTAACAAGTCATTCATAAGGATATATCTAACAAACATTCACTTACAATTGACATCAAAATAAATGAATCCGCATTTCAGTTAGCTATATACCATATAAAATCTCTTTCTTGTTTTAGTGTAATCTCTTAATAAATTATTCATCTACGACAAAAAATGAAGGCAACACAACTGCAATGTATGGAGGATCCATGGTTGCAGTATATTGAGCAGGAGAAGACAGAGAGAATCAAATTGTTTCAGGATCCGAAAGTCAGATCTTACCGTCTAAAGCTCTGCAGCTCTTGCTTAAATGGAGAACCAAAGCGCCCTACATCAAAATCAAAATCAAAATCCAATTAAGCTTAGCAAAAGCTTTGTACACTCAAACACTAAGGCATTCACCACCTCCATTGTCAAATCTACATCAAAACACACATGGGAGAATTATAAATATATTGAGCAACAATACTCTGACAAATCAAGGAGAGTGAAATCACACAAATTCTAAATACTTTGGCACAAATTCGGAATCAATTCCAGCGTACTCTTTTCAGAAGATAAAAAACCCTAAATTTTCTAGCAAACCCGACCACTTTCCCCAAATTAAACCCAAACCCTAAACGGGTATCAAGCACTAACTCATTCAATACCTCCATTCTCAAATCTAAATCAAAATCGAACAAATTCAACAGCTCTAGATCTGAGAAATAAGGGAGAGAGATTTTACCCAAACTCCCCTGTACGTGGGTCTCCGACGACCTGGATCTACGATTTTTGGCACCGGCGACCTTCTCTCTTCAGTTCTTGGGTCGGTCAGCTTCTTCGAGGGAAAAGATGGGGGAGAATGCGTCTAATCGACCTGGTTAGGGATTGAAGGTTAGGGTTCCATTATTGGTGAGAACTAGCAATGAAAAGCTTACCTTGGCTGGCGACGATGGACAGGCGGAGTTGAAGCTTGCCTTGGCTGGCGACGATGGCTAGGGGCCTCCGGAGCAAGGTCTCCTAAGGATTTGGGGGTTAGGGTTTGGGTTACTGATTTGGGGGTTAGGGTTTGAGAGCGATGAAATGTTGTCCCGACTTTGAATTTGGGTTCGACTTTCGGTTTTATTCCCCTTTGAAGTTAATTTCAATTTTTTTTTTTGCTACGGAGGTTTGCTACGGCATGCCCTTGCCACCGCTACGCCATATCTAAAAGTGTACCCATTCGCGATGGAAGACTCTTGCCGTTGCTACGATGCGTGGCAAATTCCTATTTTTGTGTGTGTTAGCCACGACTACTACATCCCGAAGCTACAGATTTGGTTTTTTTGGCGATACAACGCCTCCCGTGGCTACCCCCGTGGCAAAAGGGTATCAATTGCCACGCAAAACTCCGGCCGAAGCTATAAAGCGTTGCAAATTTAATTTTTTTTTTGTAGTGTATCCAGGTATGTTTACTATCCCATGTGCAATAGGTAATGCTAGCTTCCCCAAAGTTATGTTAAACCTAGGTGCTTCAATATATGTTATGTCTTATAACTTGTACATGTTTTACGGTCTCAATGCATTATCTGAAACTGGTGTTACTATACAACTCGTTGATCGTTCTAGTATTAAGCCTAGAGGAGTTGTTGAGGATGTATTGGTTAAGGTAAACGATTTGATATTTCTAGCTGATTTCTTCATTCTAGATATGGAACAAGGTATGCTTGAACCGCCAATTATCTTGGCAAGGCCATTCTTGCGAACGGTTAAGACTAAGATTGATTGTTTTGAAGGTTCACTAACTATGGAATTTTATGAAAGAACGATTAAGTTTTCTATATTTGAGCCTATTGTTTCTTCTACTAATAATTTTGTAGATGTTCTTGATTCTAGTGAAAGTGATCACATGAATGAATCAAATGGTCTGTTAAATTCTTCTACTGAAACTGAATATGTGAAAGATGAAAGTGGATTAGGGAAAGATGACATTAAAAGGAAGATTGAGAATTTGTTTAAGTCACGTGACAATGTGTCTAATTCAAATGATTCTATTGCTATTCCCTATGAGAAATCAATACCCAACAATGTTGAGGTTTTTGCAATTTCAGGGCAACCTCCAGGAATAACTCATTTTAAGAAGAAATCGATGGATGCAATTGAGGGATATGTTGGAGGAATTCCTAAATTCCCCCCTCTTGTCTTGAAAAGGATAAGTGTGGAGGATCTTGATGGAATAACTTAATCAAGAAATGCATCACGTCGAGCCAAAGACGTGAAACAAAGGCGCTTTTTGGGAGCCAACCCAAGTAGTTTAGGTAATATTATTTCAATTTTTGCAATTAGTTTTTCAATTCAATAAAGTAGGATCAATCGTGTCACTAAATTTCGGAAGTGATGGTAAGTTGAAACCTGTGTTGGAGTTGAGTCCACACACATTTTGTGAACACGGCGCCCGCCGCCATTTCTACGGCGCTCACCGCCCCTGTTCACCTGACGAGTCCCGATTTGTGGTAATTTGGAAGGGAAGTGCTTCTATCTTTTTATTTTTTGGTAATTTCGTATTAGGTTAGTTTCTTTATCTTCTATCTAATTAGGATTAGATTTAATTTCTTTTTATTTTGTTTTAGGGTAATATTATTTCTAAATATCTTTAGGTTAAATTTATTTTCTATCTTAGGTTAGTTTATTTATCTTCTATCTATTTTCATCTATCTTAGGATTAGATTGTTTTATCTAGGATTACTTTCCTTATTTCTTAGTTGTAGGATTTAGATTTTCTATGTTTTCTATTTTTTATCTAGTTCTAAAATTTTCTATTTTTCTTTTTGATAGATATCCCTTTCCAAATCTCACGACAAATACTAGACCGTTTGGGGCCCCCGGAGTCGGGTTTCAGGGGTCCGCCACCTTAGGACGTGTTGCGAATCTCACGCGATAAGTGGATCGTATTGGCCTCAGAATTCTAGTTTTTTTTGCCTTTTCCCACGTTATTAGATGTACCAAAGCTACCCACAAAATGTCATCCCTTTTGGAGAACAAGAGATGACACTTCCTTCATTAACCCGAAAACGCCCAAAATGAACTAGGCTGAGTTGCAAATCTTACGCGGTAAGTGGATAGTATTGGCATAAAAATTATGTTTTTTTTTTTACTTTCCCACGTTATTAGTTGTACCAAAGCTACCCACTAAGTTTCAGCCCTTTTGGAGTAATAGAGATGACACTTCCTTCTTTAACCCCAAATCGCCCAAAATACACGACGAAAAATGAAATGTTTCAGAATCCGGATTTTTTCAGTTACATCGACCTCAAACACCAGATGAAACCAACACGACGAATACTAGACCGTTTGGGGCCCCATGAGTCGGGTTTCAGGGGTCCGCCACCTTAGGACGTGATGCAAATCTCACGCGGGAAGTGGATCGTATTTGCCTCTAAATTCCATTTTTTTACACTTTCTAACGTTATTAGATGTACCAAAGCTACCCACAAAGTTGAAGCCCTTTTGGAGAAGTAGAGACGACACTTTCTCCATTAATCCGAAATCGCCGATAATAAACTAGGTCGGGTTGCAAATCTCTCGCGGTATGTGGATCGTATTGGCCTCCAAATTCTAGTTTTTTTTTTGCACTTTCTCATGATATTTCATGTTACAAAGCAACCCACAAAGTTTCAGCCATTTTGGAGAGCTAGAGACGACACTTCCTTCATTAACCCGAAATCGGCCAAAATAAAAAATGGCAGGTTGCAAATCTCATGCGGTAAGTTGGTCGTATTGGCCTGCAAATTCTAGTTTTTTTTGGACTTTACCAGGTTATTAGATGTACCAAATCTACCCACTAAGTTTCATCTCTTTTAGAGCACTAGAAATAACACTTTCTTCATTAACCCTAAATCGCCCAAAATACAAGTCGGGGCCAAATGGTCAAAATACAAGTCGGGGCCAAATGGTCAAAAAATAAAATGTTTTGAAAATCGGATTTTTTTAGCCACATCGACCTCAAATACCATAAGAAAACGGCACAATGAATAATAGACCGTTTGGGGCCCCCGGAGTCGGGTTTCATGGGTCCGCCACCTTAGGACGTGTTGCAAATCTCACACGGTATGTGGATCGTATTGGCCTTCAAATTCTAGTTTTTTACCTTTTCCCACGATATTTGATGTACTAAAGTTACCCACAAAGTTTCAGCCCTTTTGGAGAACTAGAGACGACACTTCCTTCATTAACCCGAAATCGCCCAAAATAAACTATGCCTGGTTGCAATCTCACACTGTAAGGGGATCGTATTAGCCTGTAAATTCTATTTTTTTGGACTTTACCACGTTATTAGATTTACCAAATCTACCCACAAAGTTTCAGCTCTTTTGGAGCAATAGAGATAACACTTCCTTCATTAACCCCATATCGCCAAAATTACAAGTCGGGGCCAAATGGTCAAAAAATGAAATATTCTGAAACCCGAATTTTTTCAGTAACATCAACCTAAAATGCCATATGAAACCTTCGCGACGAATATTAGACCGTTTGGGGCCCCTGGAGTCGGATTTCAGGGGTCCGCCACCTCAGGACGTGTTGCAAATCTCACGCTGTAAGTGAATCGTATTGGCATGCAAATTATAGTTTTTTTTAAATTTCCCACGTTATTAGATGTAACAAAGCTACTCACAAAGTTTCAGCCTTTTTGGAGCACTAGAGATGACACTTTCTTCATTAACCCCAAATCGCCCAAAATACAAGTCGGGGCCAAATGGTCAAAAAATAAAATGTTTTGAAATCCAGATATTTTCAGCCACATCGACCTCGAACACCATATGAAACCGGCAAGATGAACATTAGACCGTTTAGGGCCCCCAGAGTCGAGTTTTAGGAGTCCGCCACCTTAGGCGTGATGCAAATCTCACGCGGTAAGTGGTTCGTATTTTCCTCAAAATTCTAGTTTTTTTGCACTTTCTTACGTTATTATATGTACCAAAGCTACCCACAAAGTTTCAGCTCTTTTGGAGAAGTAGATACGACAGTTCCTTCATTAACCCGAAATCGCCCAAAATAAACTAGGCCGGGTTGCAAATCTCATGCGGTAAGGGGATCGTATTGGCCTGCAAATTCTAGTTTTTTTGGACTATACCACGTTATTAGATGTACCAAATCTACCAACAAAGTTTCAGCTCTTTTGGAACACTAGAGATAACACTTCCTTCATTAACCCAAAATCGCCCAAAATACAAGTTAGGGCCAAATGGTCGAAAAATGAAATGTTTCGAAATTTAGATTTTTTCAGCTACATCGACCTCAAACACCATATAAAACCTGCACGAAAAATACTAGACCGTTTGGGGCCCTCGGAGTCGGGTTTCAGGGGTCTCGCGGTAAGTGGATCGTATTGGCCTCCAAATTCTAGTTTTTTGCACTTTCCCACGATATTTGATGTAACAAAGCTACCCATAAAGTTTCAGCCCTTTTAGAGAACTAGAGACGACACTTCCTTCATTAACCCGAAATTGCCCAAAATAAACAAGGCCGAGTTGCAAATCTCACCCGGTAAGTAGATCGTATTGGCATGAAAATTCTAGTTTTTTTTGGACTTTCCCACGTAATTAGATGTACTAAAGCTACCCACAATGTTTCAGCCCTTTTAGAGCACTAGAGATAACACTTCCTTCATTATGCCCAAATCGCCCAAAATACAAGTCGGGGCCAAATGGTCAAAAAATCAAATGTTTCGAAATCTGGATTTTTTTAGTCACATCGACCTCAAATACCGTATGAAACCGGAACGACGAATACTACACCGTTTGGAGCCCCCGGAGTCGGGTTTCAGGGGTCCGCCAACTTAGGACGTGATGCAAATCTCACACGGTAAGTGGATCGTATTTGCTTCCAAATTCTAATTTTTTTGCACTTTATCACGTTATTAGATGTACCAAAGCAACCCATAAAGTTTCAGCCCTTTTGGAGAAGTACCGAAGACGCTTCCTTCATTAACCCGAAATCTCCCAAAATAAACTAGGCCGGGTTGCAAACCTGTCGCGGTAAGTGGATCATATTGGCCTCCAAATTCAAGTTTTTTTGCACTTTCCCACGATATTTGATGTAAAAAAGCTACCCACAAAGTTTCAACCTTTTTAGAGAACTAGAGACGACACTTCCTTCATTAACCCGAAATCGCCCAAAATAAACTATGCCGGGTTGCAAATCTCATGCTGTAAGTGGATCGTATTGGCCTGCAAATTCTACTTTTTTTTTTACTTTAAAACGTTATTAGATGTATTAAATCTACCCACAAAGTTTCAGCTCTTTTAGAGCACAAAAGATAACACATCCTTCATTAACCCCAAATCGCCCAAAATACAAGTCGAGGCCAAATGGTCAAAAAATGAAATGTTTCGAAATTCGGATTTTTTAAGCCACATCGACCTCAAATACCATAAGAAAACTGCACGACGAATACTAGACCATTTGGGGCCCCCGGAGTCGGGTTTCAGGGGTCCGCCACCTTAGGACGTGTTGCAAATCTCACGCGGTAAATGCATCGTATTGGCATGCAAATTCTAGTTTTTTTTGGAATTTCCCACGTTAATAGATGTACCAAAACTAACCACAAAGTTTCAACCTTTTTGGAGCAATAGAGATGACACTTCATTCATTAACCCCAAATCGCCCAAAATACAAGTCGGGGCCAAATGGTCAAAAAATAAAATATTTCGAAATCCAGATTTTTTCAGTCACATCGACCTCAAACACCATATGAAACCTGAACGATGAATACTAGACCGTTTGGGGCCCCTGGAGTCGGGTTTCAGGGGTCCGCCATCTTAGTACGTGATGCAATTCTCACGCGGTAAGTGCATCGTATTTGCCTCCAAATTCTAGTTTTTTTTGCACTTTCTCACGTTATTAGATGTATCAAAGCTACCCACAAAGTTTCAGCCCTTTTGGAGAAGTAGAGACGACACTTCCTTCATTAACCCGAAATCGCTCAAAATAAACTAGGCCGGGTTGCAAATCTCTGGCGGTAAGTGGATCATATTGGCGTCCAAATTCTATTTTTTTTTGCACTTTCCCACGATATTTGATGTAACAAAGCTACCCACAAAGTTTCAGCCCTTTTGGATAACTAGAGACGACACTTCCTTCATTAACCCGAAATCACCCAAAATAAACAATGCCGGTTGCAAATCTAACGCGGTAAGTGGATCGTATTGGCCTTCAAATTCTAGTTTTCTTTGACTTTACCACGTTATTATATGTACCGAATCTACCCACAAAGTTTCAACTCTTTTGGAGCACTAGAGATAGCACTTACTTCATTATGCCCAAATCGCCCAAAATACAAGTCGGGGCCAAATGGTCAAAAAATAAAATATTTTGAAATCTGGATTTTTTTAGCCACATCGACCTGAAACACCATATGAAACCGGCACGACGAATACTAGACCGTTTCGGGCCCCCGGAGTCGGGTTTCAGGTGTCCGCCAACTTAGGACGTGATGCAAATCTCACGCGGTAAGTGGATCGTATTTGCCTCCAAATTCTAGTTTTTTTTGCACTTTCTCACGTTATTAGATGTACCAAAGCTACCCACAAAGTTTCATCCCTTTTGGAGAAATAGAGACGAGGCTTCCTTCATTAACCCGAAATCGCCCAAAATAAACTAGGCCGGGTTGCAAATCTCTCGCGGTAAGTGGATCGTATTGGCCTCCAAATTCTTGTTTTTTTTGCACTTTCGCACGATATTTGATGTAACAAAGCTACCCACAAAGTTTAATCCCTTTTGGAGAACAAGAGACGACACTTCCTTCATTAACCCGAAATCACCCAAAATAAACTATGCTGGGTTGCAAATCTCACGCGGTAAGTGAATCGTATCAGCCTGTAAATTCTAGTTTTCATAGACTTTACCACGTTATTAGATGTACCAAATCTACCCTCAATGTTTCAACTCCTTTGGAGCAATAGAGATAACACTTCCTTCATTATGCCCAAATCGCCCAAAATACAAGTCGGGGCCAAATAGTCAAAAAATCAAAAGTTTCGAAATCTAGATTTTTTTAATCACATCGACCTCAAACACCATATGAAACCTGCACGATAAATACTAGACCGTTTGGGGCCCTCGGAGTCGGGTTTCAAGAGTCCGCCACCTTAGGACGTGATGCAAATCTCACGCGGTAAGTGGATTGTATTTGCCTCCAAATTCTAGTTTTTTTTTTTGCACTTTCTCACGTTATTAGATGTACCAAAGCTACCCAGAAAGTTTCAGCCCTTTTGGAGACCTAGAGGCGACACTTCCTTCATTAACAAGAAATCGCCCAAAATAAACTAGGCCGGGTTGCAAATCTCAGGCGGTAAGTGGATCGTATTGTCATGAAAATTCTTTTTTTTTGGACTTTCCCACGTTATTAGATGTACCAAAGCTACCCACAAATTTCAACCTTCTTTGAGCATAGAGATGATACTTCCTTCATTAACCCCAAATCGCCCAAAATACAAGTCGAGGCCAAATGGTCAAAAAATGAAATGTTTTGAAATCCATATTTTTTCAGTCACATCGACCTCAAACACCATATGAAACCTGCACGACGAATACTAGACCGTTTGGGGCCCCCGGAGTCGGGTTTCAGGGGTCCGCCACCTTAGGACATGATGCTAATCTCACGCGGTAAGTGCATCGTATTTGCCTCCAAATTCTAGTTTTTTTTTGCACTTTCTCATGTTATTAGATGTACCAAAGCTACCCACAAAGTTTCAGCCCTTTTGGAGATGTAGAGACGACACTTCCTTCATTAACCCGAAATCGCCCAAAATAAACTAGGCCGGGTTGCAAATCTCTGACGGTAAGTGGATCGTATTGTCATGAAAATTCTTTTTTTTGGACTTTCCCACGTTATTAGATATACCAAAGCTACCCACAAACTTTCAGCCTTTTTGGAGCACTAGAGATGACACTTCCTTCATTAACCCCAAATCACCCAAAATACAAGTCGGGGCCAAATGGTCAAAAAATCAAATGTTTCGAAATCTGGATTTTTTTAATCACATCGACCTTGAACACCATATGAAACCTGCACGACGAATACTAGACCGTTTGGGGCCCTCGGAATTGGGTTTCAAGAGTCCGCCACCTTAGGACGTGATGCAAATCTCACGCGATAACTGGATCGTATTTGGCTCCAAATTCTTGTTTTTTTGCACTTTCTCACGTTATTAGATGTACAAAAGCTACCCAGAAAGTTTCAGCCCTTCTGGAGAACTAGAGACGACACTTCCTTCATTAACCCGAAATCGCCCAAAATAAACTATCCCGGGTTGCAAATCTCACGCGGTTAGAGGATCGTATTGGCCTGCAAATTCTAGTTTTCTTGGACTTTAACACGTTATTAGATGTACCAAATCTACCCACAAAGTTTCAACTCTTTTGGAGCACTAGAGATAACAAATCCTTCATTATGCACAAATCGCCAAAATAATAGTCGGGGACAAATGGTCAAAAAATCAAATGTTTTAAAATTTAGATTTTTTTAGTCATATCGACCTTAAACACTATATGAAACCGGCACGATGAATATTAGACCGTTTGGGGCCCCCGGAATCGGGTTTCAGGGGTCCGCCAACATAGGACGTGATGCAAATCTCACGCGGTAAGTGGATCGTATTTGCCTCCAAATTCTATTTTTTTGCACTTTCTCACTTTATTAGATGTACCAAAGCTACCCACAAAGATTCAGCCCTTTTGGAGAAGTAGAGATGACACTTCCTTCATTAACACGAAATCGCCCAAAATAAACTAGACCGGGTTGCCAATCTCTCGCGGTAAGTGGATCGTATTGGCCTCCAAATTCTAGATTTTTTGCACTTTTCTGCGATATTTGATGTACAAAAGTTACCCACAAAGTTTCAGCCCTTTTGGAGAACTAGAGACGACACTTCCTTCATTAACCCAAAATCGCCCAAAATAAACTATGCCTGGTTGCAAATCTCACGCTGTAAGTGGATCGTATTAGCCTGTAAATTCTTTTTTTTTTGGACTTTACCACGTTATTAGATGTACCAAATCTAAAGAGAATCATACGAGCATCTTCTCAACGAATATAGAGATGTGTTTGCTTGGGGATATCAAGACATGCCTAGTTTGGATCCTAAGGTGGCTATGCACAAGCTATCTGTCTCCGAAGAGGAAAAGCCAGTAAAGCAAGCTCAACGTCGTTTTCGGCCCGAGCTGACAGTGCAGATTAAAGCTGAAGTCAACAAGCTCATTGAGGCTGGATTCATTCGTGAGGTCCAATACCCAATCTGGTTGGCAAACATTGTTCCCGTCAAGAAGAAGAATGGTCAGCTACGTATCTGTGTGGATTTTTGGGATCTAAATGAAGCATGTCCTAAGGATGAATTTCCTCTTCCAATAACCGAGTTGTTGGTTGATTCCACCACGGGTTTTCATCGGGGTATAATCAAATTAAAATACATCCCGAGGATGAAGAGCTAACAACTTTCCGAACACCTCTAGGCACGTATTGCTATACAGTAATGCCTTTTGGTCTGAAAAATGCGGGAGCGACCTATCAAAGAGCCATGACGGTGATCTTTAATGATTTGCTTCACAACACCATTGAGTGTTATGTGGATGACCTAGTAGTGAAAACAATGAAAAGAGAGGATCATTTGGATGATCTCAAGAGAATCTTCGAGAGGTTGCGAAAACACCAATTGAAGATGAATCCCCTTAAGTGTGCCTTTGGTGTAACTTCAGGCAAGTTCCTTGGCTTCATTGTTCGAGGACGGGGAATAGAAATTGACCCCGATAAAATCAAGGCAATCGTGCAAATGCCAGCCCTGAGGAATCTCCGTGAGTTGCGAGGTCTACAGGGAAAACTTGCCTACATCCGGCGTTTCATTTCAAATTTGACGGGGAGGTGTCAGCCCTTTCCGAGGTTCATGAAGAAAGATGTTCCATTCATATGGGACCAAGCCTGTCAGAATGCTCTCGACAGCATCAAGAAATACTTAACTGACCCGCCAGTCCTCATGGCATCAGTTCAGGGAAAACCCTTAGTCCTGTACACCGCAAGTCTTGAGTGGTCGTTAGGGGCAATGCTAGCCCAAAATAATGATGAAGGAAAGGAAAAATGCCTTGTACTACATCAGCCGAACGATGGTTGGGGCAGAATTAAATTATCCTGCTATGGAGAAGATATGTCTGGCGTTGATCTTTGCTATCCAAAAGCTACGACATTATCTCTTGTCTCATCAAATCACATTAATCTCTAGAGCTGATCCGCTGCGATACATTTTGTCCAAGACGGTGTTGTCAGGAAGACTAGCTAAATGAGCTATGCTTCTGGCTCTCTTTGACATCAAGTTTGTGCCTCAAAAGGCGGTCAAGGGGCAAGTCATAGCTGATTTCTTAGCCGCCCATCCTACTCCCGATAATGAGGAGTTAATGGATGATTTGCCTGATGAAGAAGTCTTCATGACAGAAGAAAAATCTTGGCAGTTATACTTCGATGGTGCTGCAAAGAGAAGAGGGGCAGGAGTAGGCATTGTATTCATCACCCCAACCGAGGGAATAGTGCCTTATTCATTTTCTCTTTTAGAAAACTGCACAAACAACGTGGCAGAGTATGAGGCACTCATCATTGGCCTAGAGGTAGCTCTTGAGATGAACGCTGACCCATTAAAGGTGTTTGGTGACTCTCAGTTAATAATCAAGCAGCTGAATGGCAAGTATGAAGTCAAAAACGCAAATCTGCTTCTTTTGCATCAAAGAGCTCAGCATCTCATTGTTGGTAGGAGGAAATCGAGTATGAAATATAATAAAATAGATCAAACCAGATTCTGCCCACGCAAATAATTACAAGACCTCCTCCTGATGCAGCAATGGGAAGTCGGGATCGATCCACGAGGAAGCGTTTCAGCGGATCCTAGGCAATGGAGAAATATCACGAAAGTCGACAACAGGGGTCCTAGATCTCGAGTACAGTTACTCGACAGAAGATCGGACAGTCGAACACAGCGCAACAGCAAGCACAGAGTTAGTCGATCTCGACAAGGCCTTACTCGAGATCGAGTTGGGTCTTCGTCGACGTCGGCTTGGTTTGGTCGATTGCCTGCACACAGAAGCTACAGCGACCTGGGTCGAAGATCAGTAGCTCGAGATCGAGGAGTGCTAGTCGATCTCGAGGAAAACAGAAACTAAAACGAAAGAAAATAAATGCAAAGGCTTTGGGGATTCCAACTAAACTATATGAAAAGGGCTTACAAGATTGGGGTTTGCATCAACGATAACCAAACATGCATAAGGCAGAGATAAAACAGATAATCATGTGAATCGCATCAAAGGACTAAGCTTTCGCCTTTTCCAACAATTAGACAACTCTTTCAAGAAACCTTAATTGTCTCTACCGATTTTATGTTCACAATCCAAGTTGTTAGCATGGACCTCCATTGGATGGGTAATAAACACATAACAAGTAGTAGATGCTCAAAACATGATAAAGGTCAGATCTTTACCTCAAACACCCAGGGCTATCGTCGGGCTCGCCCCAACCCTAAAAGTGGGTGGACTACTCGCGCTTCATCGAAACCTCAGACATTGATTGATGAAAAGAAACTAATTGCATTAAACCAAAATGTAGAAAGTACAAACCGAACGAAGCCAACTTGCTCTCGCTCCTTTGCTCCAACCGGCCTCCCTTTCTCTCTCTACTACTACTTCTCCTCCTGAAAAAATTCAATGAATAAAACTTAGCCCCATGGGCTTTATTTATAGGCTTCTAAACCTTGCTATTCAAGGATAGAAATATCTATCTATATCTAAAACTATATCTAAAAGGCTTAATGATAAATAAAAGCAACAACATAATTAAATCTAAATAAGGGAAATTATATCTAAAATCTTCAAGTGGATAGATCTTCTCCTCTTCATGATGGATCTTGATAGAATAGGATAGACTCGGCAATCTTCGGCCCCAAGGAATCCCAATCCGAGTATGATAGCTTACAACGCGTTACGCGGTTTCTGGAAGCTTCCTCGATCTTGAGTAAGGCTCCTCGATCTCGAGTAGAAGTGATGTCGACTTGGCTGGCTCGGGGTCTCGGGTTGCTGGTCCTCGACAGGGCTCGGACTATAGCTCCAGGGTGTCCTCGATCTCGAGGAGCGGTCCTCGATCTCGAGTTGGGTGGCATCATCGACTAGGTCTTCTCGGCAGCGTCGGGTAGATCTTCTCGTCATGCTCGGACAGGTCTTCAGCTTTGTCGACATCGAGGAAGGTCTTCAACATCGAGTTGTGGTGTCCGGACACCAGGTCGGGTAATGCTCCTCGGTCTCCTCGGGTAATCTCTCCTCGACTCCGGGTAATCTCTCCTCGACTCCGGATAATCCCTCCTTGGCTCCGGGTTGTCTCCGAGGTTTTGTCGATCTCGAGGTAACTACTCGATCTCGAGGAAACAACTCGGAGTCGAGATGGCTCGTCTTCAGCTTCTCGACATGGGCTCTTCGATCAGGGGGTGTCCGGGCATGATTCGTCGATATCGACTAAGGCTTGTCGATGTCGAGTAACTTTGAGCTCCGGTTCTTGCTTCTTGATTTTCTCCCGAAATGACTCCATATTCTGCAATATTAAACAGAAACTTATGTAGATCTCCATCTCTGACAAATAAGCATATACTACATAAATTCGACATATTACTAACCCGAAATATGCAAAATGTAAAGAATATGGAACTAAAATATGCATAAAGACATGGCTACTTTAGAGACATCAAATCACCCCATACTTAGACTTGCTTGTCCTCAAGCAATAACCAAACAATAACCAAGACCTTACAACACATCCTTCGAGTCTTCGCCCTTGTCAAAAGCAAAATCTCAAGTAGTAGCAATGTAAGACAAGTGAATTTAACGTCATCACACATATATGAGCGATCCATGGGCATAGGCAAATATAAATCCAACCTCACAGGGATAATGTGTTTATACTCAACTCTCAATTGTTTAGGTTATGAAGATCAACTCTCAACTCAATTCCATATACAATCTCATAAACATTGCAATTTAAATATGAATCCACTTCGCAACCAATTATGAAAATGCAACAAGAATCATCAGGAGGACTTCGCTCAATGGAAGTCTTCAAAGAAGACTCCATTCGGCGGGGTTGTAATGGGGCTTGGTAAGAAATAATAAGGTATGGAATTATTTGGCCATGTGGTGCTTAATAAAATTCGGGAATCAAGACTCCTAAATCTCCAACACAACTCAACCAAACCATAACTCTTAATCATATGCATCAACCAAACTCTCCCACTTATCTCAATGAAGTTCATAACCTTTCAAACTTAATAAACCTCTCCAAAGTATGAATCTTGCGAAAATGAAAGAAATAAGGTAAATTTGGCTCATGCACTTTATTCATAAACATGTACACAACTTTTCTTCTCTTTTCTTTTTTTTCTTTTTTGATTTTTTCTAAACGAAAATAACTAGTGCATTTATAGGGTGAGCCAAAAATCCTTTTACATAATATGCATAGCAAGATAAAAATATAAAACCAACCCATTTCTCAAAAAATCCTTCTTACTTGAAATGAAACACAAGCTTATTTCTTCCACAAACCATTATTTCAACCAACTCTAAGTCTTACTTCCCAAATGGGGGTCAGGCTCAATTTGGCTAAGGATAATTTTGAGGAGTTTACAATAAAAGTCTCGGGCTAATGTTCTGGCTTCAAGCAGGGATAATGCAGGGTAGGTAAAGAGAGGATAAAATTGGCTTAAAAGGTGCCTCCATCATTTAATTCTCATTCACATAAACATATAAATGCATTGGCTTTGAATAACCATCACAACATTTAGAGATGCATAGGAAGAGTAAATACACTCAAGAAAGCAGAGAGATTTTTAATGTTCTCCCTATAAGGCCAAAATTCTCACTAGGACAATCTTTTGTTGGATTTTAACCTTTAGCTTAGGATCATATGTGCTCAATTTCATCACAAGTTCACAATCCACATAAAAACAAATTCGAGGACTTAGGCTAAACCTTCCAAACATGCCATAGGATTTACATGTTCAAGTCAATCATTATTTATCATCATAGGACATCTAAGTTAGGGTATAAAAACTAAGACAATGCAGAAATTTAAACATGCATATTTTTTATTTTTTTATTTTTTTTTCGACATTTTCTATTTATGCAACTAAAAACAAGACTTAAGTATGAAAGAAAACTAAAATGCATAAAATTTAAACATGAATGCATAACATAAAAATTTTCACCATGTAAAACCAAAAGCAAGACTAAAACATATAATACTGATAATGAGCCCTTCCCCCACCCCATACTTAAAATATACAGTGTCCCCACTGTATAAAATCAAATAAAAACAAGAGTAAAGGAAGGAACTCACAGGATAACACATCGAGGAGGGCAGAATAGGTATGTCGAGTAACTGATCCTGGTCGATCTCGAGTACGGAACTCGATCTCGAGGAGTCTTCTGCGTCCAGTGGCTTCTGAAGTAGAGGAGCTTCTGGGCTTGTCGATATCGAGTTGGCCTACTCGATATCGAGGAGTGTCTGGGCTGCTCCTCCTTGTCGTCGTCGACTTGGCCTTCGTCGATTCTGACTGTTTTTCAGGGACTTCTTTATTCCACTTTTCGCGATCCTTATATGCTTGCCGACCTAAAAGTGTTAGATTGCACACAAAAACAAGACTATCCACATGAAGTATTAAAAAAAAAAAACAAAAACCAAAACAAAAAAGTTCAAAAGTCCCAAAATTCATAAGGTTTTATATACATGCTCTAGATTTTAGAGTCGCTAGGCCGACTTCTCCGTTTGCACATCAAGGACCATTAGTGTGGGGCCCGCTCATGCTTGGCCCTTCTCCTGGATCATCTAGGTCCTGATTGTTGTATGCGAGCTCAGCTGATAGGTGGTTGCTTGCATCATCTCCCTTCTCTTTCTTCTTCTTCCTTCCGGCTCTTAGTTTCCGCAGATTCTCTCGCCACGGGGCCTTACCTCCCCTTAAATTATTGATAAATTTCTTAATGGACTGAGGGGGAGTAGAATTCATACCTGAACTTACCTTTTCGGACCCAGAACAGAAATCTTCGGGCTTGAGGTTAGTCGATGTCGAGTACAGGTGGTCGACATCGAGTACAGGGACCCCATACTTATGCTCTAGGCAAGTCAGTGGCTCAGCAGAGGAAGTCGACATCGACAAAGGTTTGTCGAGATCGAGCAGAAAGGTTGTCGAGATCGAGGACGCTTGGTCGATCTCGAGGACAGTGCTTGTGCTTTCCTCCGCTGATTGATTGGTTATGTGGTTGCTGATGCTTTTTACCTCCAGCCATGAAATTTCCTCCTTTGCAGGGCCAAAAGAGAAATCTAAAACCTCGTCGCCTATGGTGAATGTGAGCGATCGATTCTTAACACTAATCTTGGCATCTGAAGTAGCTAAGAATGGTCTACCAAGAATAATAGGGCTGGTAGGATCTTCAGCACAGTCTATAATAAGGAAATCTGCTGGAGCAAAGAATTTACCAACCTGGACGGGGACATTCTCAACTATAACTGTAGGGATAACCACTGTATTGTTAGCCATGTATAGCTTGGCATCCACAGGCTCTATGCATCCTATATTGACCTTCCGCCAGATTGATAAAGGCATGATGCTCACACTTGCTCCTAAATCACATAGAGACTCATATTTATATTGTCCAAAACCCACAGTAACAGAAAACTTACCAGGGTCAGGTTTCTTTTCAGGGAAGTGGAGTACTTTGCATTCGCCTGCGATCTCTGTGATGGATCGCTTCTTGCTCAGGATTTCCTTCAGAAATTTGACATATCCAAGCATCTCTTGCAGGGCTTCTGTAAAAGGAATAGAGACATTCAGTTCTTGCAGCATATTAACAAATCTGGTAAACCTACCTGCAGTGGGATCTTTTTGTGCTTTGGAAGGGAAATGCAGTGGCTTTTTCAGCTTCGGAGCCAGATCAGACGTCGGAGGTGTTGCAGAGTCGTCGACCTCGGCTTGCTGTTCCTCGATCTCGACCAGGGGGTCCTCGAGATCGACTTGTGTTGTCGACTTCGAATTGCCTGGTTGTGCAGTGGAGTCCGAGCTCAGCTTCTGGTCTGTGTCGAGCAGATTCTTGTCGAGATCGAGTACATGCTCCTCGAGATCGAGTTGATTCTATTCTATGTCGAGTTGCTGCTCTGCCTTGTCTTGATGTTTCCCGAGCTCTGGCTCGTGTAATTGATGCCCACTTATGAGTTTGATAGCTGCGACGTGTCCGGTCTTCCCTTTAGGATTTGGTTCTATTTGCCCAGGGAGCTGTCCGGATGGTCGTGGGATCTGTGCAGCGATTTGACCCATCTGAGTCTCTATTCCCCTTTTCCAGATGTCCAGTTCTCCAAATTTTGTAGTGATGTTCTGGAACTGGTTGTTGATGGTGCCCTGATTCCGACGCATGTCTTCAAGGATCAGCTGCAGGTCATCCTTCTTTTGATCCCTTTCTGGATGTCCTGGAGCTCTGTAGGGTGGGGGGTTCCTAGGAGGACCTTGGTTCCACTGTGGTTGATAGAACATTTGATCTCCCATGTAGCGATTGGGACCCCCAACGTAGGCTGCCTCCTCATGTGTTTCTGCCATTCTGACCTGCTCAGTGTGTGGGCACTCAGTAGTGGTGTGCCTCTGTGATCCGCATTCGATGCAAGGCTGGTTGACAGATAAGTATGTGAGTTGCTTGAGGAGCTTGCGATTCTGGTCTCTGTAGAACTGCTCCCTGACATCTGGGTCAATCTCCTTTGCTGGCTCATAGAGTGGCATAGATGGTGCTGGCCCGACATAGGAGCTCTCTTCATAGTTTGCAGTAGACCCATATTTGTTGTCATAATTGGTGAGCTTCTCTAGCACACCGCATGCGTCAACTGGCGACATCGTCAGATACTCATAGCGAGTATACTGTTTGATTCTGTCCTTGGTGACTTGATCAAGAGAGTTGAAGAAGATCTCTTGAATGACGTAGGGTGGCTGTCCATGAGTAGGGCAAGATCGCAGTAGTTCTTTGTAGCGTTCCCATGCCTTTGCTAGCGCCTCCCCAGGCTTCTGTTTGAAGGCGGTGATTTTCTGGCGGAGGAGTGCTGTCTTGGCGGGAAGGAAGAATTTGTTCAGGAACTCTTGCTCTACTTGGGCCCATGTTGTGAGGGATCTTGGTTTCAGCCCTTCAAGCCACTTCAGTGCAGGCCCAGCGAGAGACCAACGAAAAGCTTTCATCTTGACATATTCCAGAGTTGTACCTTCAGCAAGAGTACGACACATGTCAGAAAAATTGGTAATATGTTCAAGAGGATACTCATTAAATTTTCCATAAAAAGCATTATTTTTAAGCTCTATAAGAAATTGAGTGCGAATTTCAAAAGAGTTTTCAGGGATTAGAATCGCCGATTCAGGCACGACGAGAGTTGGATGCATATAATCCTCTGCAGTAGTTGGGTACTGGGCAAGCTCAGCTTCTACTTGATCCCTTGCTGTTTTCTCAGTAGCGATAGCAGCATCTTCAGCTGCCAGCTCCCTTGTAAGCCTCTGTATCTGCTGCTCATGTGTTTCTGTGGATGCCATGGCTCTTTTTAGCTTAGCTTGGATGTGTAAGAGGCGTTCCGGATTGTCTAAGCCGTCAAACTCAGGTGGTTGACCAGAACGGCGCATACACCTGTAAAGTAACTCAAAGTAGATGTGAGATTCAACTACCTAAGGCGCGAATGATAGCTTCCCCAACGGCGCCAAGTTGTTGGTAGGAGGAAATCGAGTATGAAATATAATAAAATAGATCAAACCAGATTCTGCCCACACACATAATTACAAGACCTCCTCCTGATGCAGCAGCGGGAAGTCAGGATCGATCCACGAGGAAGCGTGTCAGCGGATCCTAGGCAGTGGAGAAATCTCATGAAAGTCGACAACAGAGGTCCTAGATCTCGAGTACAGTTACTCGACAGAAGATCGGACAGTCGAACACAGCGCAGCAGCAAGCACAGGGTTAGTCGATCTCGAGAAGGCCTTACTCGAGATCGAGTTGGGTCTTCGTCGACGTCGGCTTGGTTTGGTCGATTGCCTGCACACAGAAGCTACAGCGACCTGGGTCGAAGATCAGTAACTCGAGATCGAGGAGTGCTAGTCGATCTCGAGGAAAACAGAAACTAAAACAAAAGAAAATAAATGCAAAGGCTTTGGGGATTCCAACTAAACTATATGAAAATGGCTTCCAAGATTGGGGTTTGCATCAACGATAACCAAGCATGCATAAGGCAGAGATAAAAAACAGATAATCATGTGAATCGCATCAAAGGACTAAGCTTTCGCCTTTTCCAACAATTAGACAACTCTTTCAAGAAACCCTAATTGTCTCTACCGATTTTATGTTCACAATCCAAGTTGTTAGCATGGACCTCCATTGGATGGGTAATAAACACATAACAAGTAGTAGATGCTCAAAACATGATAAAGGTCAGATCTTTACCTCAAACACGCAGGGCTATCGTCGGGCTCGCCCCAACCCTAAAAGTGGGTGGACTACTCGCGCTTCATCGCAACCTCAGACATTGATTGATGAAAAGAAACTAATTGCATTAAACCAAACTGTAGAAAGTACAAACCGAACAAAGCCAACTTGCTCTCGCTTCTTTGCTCCACTCGGCCTCCCTTTCTCTCTCTACTACTACTTCTCCTCCTGAAAAAATTCAATGAATAAAACTTAGCCCCATGGGCTTTATTTATAGGCTTCTAAACCTTGCTATTCAAGGATAGAAATATCTATCTATATCTAAAACTATATCTAAAAGGCTTAATGATAAATAAAAGCAACAACATAATTAAATCTAAATAAGGGAAATTATATCTAAAATCTTCAAGTGGGTAGATCTTCTCCTCTTCATGATGGGTCTTGATAGAATAGGATAGACTCAGCAATCTTCGTCCCCAAGGAATCCCAATCCGAGTAGGATAGCTTACAACGCGTTACGCGGTTTCTGGAAGCTTCCTCGATCTCGAGTAAGGCTCCTCGATCTCGAGTAGAAGTGATGTCGACTTGGCTGGCTCGGCGTCTCGGGTTGCTGGTCCTCGACAGGGCTCGGACTCTGGCTCCAGGGTGTCCTCGATCTCGAGGAGCGGTCCTCGATCTCGAGTTGGGTGGCATCATCGACTAGGTCTTCTCGGCAGCGTCGGGTAGATCTTCTCGTCATGCTCGGACAGGTCTTCAGCTTTGTCGACATCGAGGAAGGTCCTCGACATCGAGTTGTGGTGTCCGGACACCAGGTCGGGTAATGCTCCTCGGTCTCCTCGGATAATCTCTCCTCGACTCCGGGTAATCTCTCCTCAACTCCGGATAATCCCTCCTTTGCTCCGGGTTGTCTCCGAGGTTTTGTCGATCTCGAGGTAACTACTCGATCTCGAGGAAACAACTCGGAGTCGAGTTGGCTCGTCTTCAGCTTCTCGACATGGGCTCTTCGATCAGGGGGTGTCCGGGCATGATTCGTCGATATCGACTAAGGCTTGTCGATGTCGAGTAACTTTGAGCTCCGGTTCTTGCTTCTTGATTTTCTCCCGAAATGACTCCATATTCTGCAATATTAAACAGAAACTTATGTAGATCTCCATCTCTGACAAATAAGCATATACTACATAAATTCGACATATTCCTAACTCGAAATATGCAAAATGTAAAGAATATGGAACTAAAATATGCATAAAGACATGGCTACTTTGGAGGCATCACTCATGCACCAGTTCCGTCAGATAGAAGTCGAGCATATATCAAGGTCCGAAAATGACCAAGTAGATGCATTGGCTAAATTGGCCGCGTCACTGACATTGCCAAGTGAAAGAGAAATCGAGATTACAATCGGGGAGCGACATTTGCTTATGTTAGCTTTTGAGCGAGCTGAGCCCAACGAAGAGGTGGATGTCGTTTCCGTATATGAAGTCGAGGAAGAAACAGACTGGCGACAGCCGCTCATTGAGTATCTTCGTCATGGAGTCCTTCCTGATGATGCTAAAAAGAGAGTGGATGTTAAAAGGCGAGTGTCAAGGTTCCTACTTAAGAATGACACCTTGTATCAAAGAACATTCGATGGAATGTTATTAAGATGCTTGTCAAATGAAGAAGCAAAATATATCCTTGCAGAAACCCACGCTGGGATATGCGGAGCGCATCAAGCCGGACCAAAATTAGCTAATCAAATCAAACGACTGGGTTATTATTGGACAACAATGGTAAATGATGCCATGGATTTTTCTAAAGCCTGCCACGCTTGTCAAATTCACAGCGACTTCATACACCAGCCTCCTCAAATGTTACACCCGACGACTTTGTCCTTGCCATTTAATGAATGGGGTCTCGACGTTGTAGGGTGTATAAAGACATCGTCCTCTCGATGACACCAGTATATTCTGGCTGCGACAGATTACTTCTCAAAATGGGCAGAAGCCATACCATTGAAGGAAGTGGGTGCTAAAGAAGTCGCTAACTTCATAAGGACTCACTTGATCTATCGATATGGAGTTCCTTCAAAAATCATCTCAAACAACGCTCTCTACTTCAAAAATCAGATGCTGGTGAAGTTGAGCGAGAAGTTTGGGTTTAAGCATAGCTTTTCATCGAGCTATAACCCGCCATCAAATGGTCAAGCTGAGGCATTTAATAAAGTGCTATGTAAGATCCTAAAGAAGATGGTGTCAAAATCCAAAAGAGATTGGCATGAACGGCTACCGGAGGCACTATGGGCTTATCGGACAACAACACGCACATCGGCTGGTTGTACACCTTACAACCTGGTCTTTGGGTCTGAAGCTGTTTTACCCTTAGAAATTCAGTTTCCATCTCTCAGGGTTGCAGTTCAGCTCACCAACCCGGAAGAGAATGTCAAGATTCGTTTGGCCGAGCTCGAAGCATTGGATGAGCACTGGCTAGCAACACAACAAAAACTTGAAATGTACCCAGCCCAAGTGGCTGGGGCATTCAATAAACGGGTCAAATTTCACTCATTTGGTATTGGTGGCTTGGTCCTTACCATCAGGCGACCAATTGTGATCAACCGAAAATCTCAAGGCAAATTTGAAGCAAAATGGGAAGGTCCTTATGTGGTGACCAAAGTCTTCCCTAAAGGGGCATATGAACTCTCAAATGCCGAAGGTGAAGTGGTATACTCCTGCGTGAATGGAAATTTCGTTAAGAAATATTTCACGTGAAGCCTCAAGAGTGAAAATGCCGAAAACAATGTCATGACTTGATCTCCAATAAGGAGTACGTAGGACGTTTGACACCCAAGAAGGTCAAATTCAGTCGGAAAAAAAAAAAAACTGGGTTCGAAAATGATAGTCGAAGCGTTTGGGAAACCCTTCCTAGAAGGTGGGCCCAAATAATTCGAGTGATGCGGTAAAAAAATTTAAAAAAAAAAAAAAAATAGAAAAAGAGAAAAAGATCCCAGTTCAATGAAAAAAGAAGGATGGACTTGAAATTAGTCCGAAACCGAAGCACCCTGTCGAATATCTGAAGAAAAGGGTGCCCAAATGAACTACAAATGACTTGATCCCTCATAAAGAGGGTACGTAGGCAATCTAGCTAGTCAAGAATGCTAGATGCAGCCCAAAAAACAAAAACAACACCAATCTTCCCCTTACAATGAGAATTCAAGTGTATTGTCTTGAGGTTGGCCAATGATGATCAAAATTGCGTTGGTCGTCGAGTGAATATCACACCTAGTCAAGATAAAGCACCCCATACGTGAGATCCGTATTGTTCTTAATTAAAGACCAAATCAAATGAGGTCAAAAGATCAAGGGCGAACTTTGAATCTGTTCGTCGAGCTTCTCACAAATTCAAAGTTCGGGGGCATCTGTTTGGGTGTAAAAAAATTATCCTTTATTAAAATGTTACCGTACACACTCGTAGGATTATTTTCGTGAAAAACTTCATGTGATAGTTCGTATATGCGAGAGCAAGTTTGGTGACAATGATTACAAACAAGTAAAGAGCGCTCGGATTGTGTTATGTATTAAATACATTATTTCAGCGTACTACAAATTCGTGGGCTAAAGTATACAAGTTTAATACAATAGTCGGGCATACAATAAAAAAAATATATATTTAAAGCTGCCGAGGGTGCAAATCCTGTCACTTGGTAATGAGTTTCTCGAAATCCAATATTAGCTTAGTTGTCTGATCAAATCTGCAAAAGGTGAGATTAAAAGCTGAATTAGTGGGTTTTGTTTGTGAAAATCCAGTGGCCCAAAATAGGCTACAAAGGCAAGCCCAAGACAATAATAAAAAAAAAAGAGGGAGGAGGCCCAACCAAATTTGGCTGCCAAATCCCACGTAAGCCAGAATCCACAAGAAAGAAAAAAAAAATCAAAGTGATGGATAACAATTGAACAGATAGAAGAAAAGATCTATCAATATCCTTAAAAAAAAGGGGGAAGATCAGTTCCTTTTGGTACGTGTGTTCTGTTAAAAAAGGATAGAATATTAAAAGATATGATCTATTCTCCTATGCCTTCACCCTATAAAAGGTTGCCAAGTCTAGGGTTGAAAAAAAAATATCAGACGGGAGAAAGAAAGGCTGCAGAAAAAAAAGGCAGAGAAAAAGAAAGCAAACACACCAACACCAAGCATACAAACACGCAAGAAAGCAAGGAAGAAGAAGAGAGCCAACAAGGTAGCTCTCCCTCTATGTGTGGGGATTCCTATTGATTCTTGAAACCCCGCCCTTGCAAACCCTCAAGCTTTCGCTCGTGGCTTAGGCCCTTGCAAACCTTGCATGCTTTCGCTTGTGGCCTGGGTTTCGGAGTTATCAAATAGCCCTAAAAGAGGGCGAAACGCTGCTGGGTTTTTCATAAACTAAGCGACTAATTCAAGCAGATAAATTGCAAGACATTCAAGCAAATCCCAAAGGATACAACTTCACTGCAGTCAAGACAAGTCTAAACTTTTCTAAGGCAGTCAAGGAAGAAAAAAAAAACAAACAACAAACAAGCTTCACAAAATTCAGTCACGCAGGTTTTCTGAACAAACTAAATCTGTCCAGACCAAGTTTTCTGGATAAACCAAATCTGTCCAGAGCAAATTTTCTGGATAAACTAAATCTGCCCAACAAAAGAAAGTATTGGCAGAAAAAACCAAGCAAGCAAAAGATAAGTTCGCACACAAATCGCAAGCAAGTTTCAAACAAACAAAAGAGAGTAATTTCACTACAGCCAAACAAATTTCCTGTCTCAGTTTTATTCCAAAGGAAAGCAGACAGATTTTCTTGTTTAGTTCTATTTCACAAGAAAGTAAACAGATTTGCCTAAAACAAGGCAGAACTCTTGCGGGAATCTGGAGAATGATGTGAATCAACCCAATGCAAGTCAAGTGTTTATGGCAAAAGAAATCACTTCCAACAGCTAGACAGATTCTCTGTGAAGAGCACTAATTCAATTGTGCACTAAGCAAATTGATCAAATTGGAATCAGCCCCTATCCTAAACGAATCAAGTGAACTGGTGTCCTATTACACTAAGCAAACAGGCCCCAAAAATTGAGCGATTGCAGTGATTCTATTGGACAAATGAAAGGCCTATCTAAGTTAATGAAATCAACCAAACTGGTGACAAGTTACTCATATCAAACACCAGAGAAACACCAGAGAAGAAGCACTGCAACAGACTCACAAATTTTGCATAAAGAAATTTTGCATCAAGCATAGCAAATGATGAGGCCAGAATCTAAAGCAAGCATCTATAAAAGAAAACTAAACTAAGAGATTGGAGAACTCAAATTTCTCATCTCAAACTCAAAACACGTATAGGTTTAGACAAACTGATAAACCTAAATCAAAAACTCAAATCCAGCAAGTGCAATGTTCACGAGGAAGGAAAAATAAAAGAAAGAGAACGAACCTGAGTGGAGTCTTCTTCACCTTCTTCAAAGAACAGACTTGCCTCCCAAATCCGCCTGTCCTAAATCCAAAAGCCTCCAAACAAAAAAAAACCCAAATTATAAATCATCAAACTCAGCCCTAATTTTGTTTTCCAAAACCCTTCATTCAAACCAAACTGTGGCCAAATGTGAGAGAAAAGAAGAAAGGTGAACCTGCTTGTCATTCAAATTGCCGAAGCTCCTGGATGGCCAGTCTTCAAAACCCATTGTTGTCCTTCTTTTGGCTGTCTCAAAACCCAAAGTCTTTAATACTACAAATCGTAGGAGAAGGAAAGCTTTGGAGACACGAATTGCTCGGATTCTAAATCAAATGACAAATTTAAGGGTTGAAATTCGGAATAAAAGAAAAAAAAACCTAGAACATACCGACGATCGGGGTGTCTTTAACTCGTTCCGAATCGTTACAACTCGACCCGCTCCAGCTGCAATTTATCCTCTCATAGCCTCTTGTATTTCGATTGTCCATGGCCGGCAATTCAGGCCTTCAAAGGAGGGTGTATTAATGGAGCGCTCTTGAAGCATACGGGGACGCTCGCTCATCGCTCGGAAGGAGACGGTGAAAAAAAAAAAGCGTCTCATCTGGAAGAAACAAAAGACAATAAGATTGGGCTATAATAAAATGGGCTCTATCGAAATTGACTGGACTTTGAAGAAGGAAAGTTAGAAAAAGAAATAAAAACGTGGGCTGTGTAAAAAAAAAAAAGAATGTAAAAAAATGGGCTGAACATTGCTTGCATTTAATCAAGAAAATGAAGCCAAGGCAATTCATGTACGTATACGTACACAAACATACATGTTTGTAATAGGGTGAGAGAATTTTGTTTAATTACAAAATTGACCCCTAAAATATAAAAATTATAATTGGCACAAATTGAAATTGAGTTTGACAAAAATCATAAAGTTAAACTCGTAAAATTTCATTGTCAGTTTATTCCGGTGGGTCGGTCCCAAAATTGACTTCTAAACGAGGAAAAAGAAAACGGAGTCAAAATCCTAAATCAAATTTCTTCCGAATCAAATTTCCGAAATTCAAATTGTTCTTCCAGAAAAAGAACTACGTAAAGACTTGACGCCTCTTATCGGCTACGTAGGTAACCCGATATTAAATCCTAAAAATATATCGGGTACAGTCGTCAACCTCTAAATTCGCTTTTAAATGAATACGAGGTCAAAGTTCAACCAAATTAAATCATTTGTTCTCATAAAGAACTACGGGTGATTTGATCCTGTTCCAAACGGGTACGTAGGACACCCGACATAAAGCTCAAGCTCGTCGGGTTCAATCACCAAAACCCAAAAAATTAAATCACTTCAAACATTCTGAACTACGTAAGGCTTGATTCTCTTCCAAGAGATACGTAGGCAACCCGCTAAAATTCGGGTGCAGCCCAAATCACCAAAACCACTTAAGTCTTGGTGTCGATACAACTTCGAATCAAGAGGATAACCAAAAGGGGTCGAACTCAAATTCTAAAAATTAAATAAAATATGTTTTACAATTATTTCGCGCAGTTTTGTTCAACAGGGATCAATGGCATGATTCTTGGACTCATCAATTTCAAACTTCATCCCCTATTTTAAAATGATTTTAGTCTCGGGGATGCGACTTGTTTTTAGAGGTGGATGATGTAAAGGCTCGGATTTTCAAATTCTAATTTTGTCGGAAAAAGAGAATTAAAAATGGGTTTTAAATCGGATTTAACGCTCGTTTAACGGATTCCGACCCGAATGTAAATTTTGACGAACGATTCCGTCCTTTTACCTCATGAATTTAAAATAATTATTGGATGACGATATCTTTTTAAGATTTAAAAATATAATTGATCGAGAAAGTGGGATTCGGGAAAACTAACATTCGAAAACTAATTCTGGGATTTGAAATTCACGTATTCGGAATTTATTACCGGGTATTTAATTTGACTGATGCCGCAATTAATACCAATCAAATCCCCCGCCAGTTCATGTCACATCAGCCCCTCCCCTACTCCTTTGCAACCCGCAGCCAGCTACTCCGTTCCTCTTCTTCTTGTAAGTGTTTGGAGAACTGAGTCCTTAACGGATCTCAGAGGCCTACTCCTGTATATATATCAACGGGTGAAAACCCTGAGGGTACAATGGTAATTGTACATGTATAAATAATATAATGCTATTATCCTCCCTCAGTCGCAGCTAGAGGTGAGCGAATAGCAAGACTGGAACGAAAAGAAGTAAAAAGAGGAGTAGGTAAGCCTTTTGTGAAAATATCCGCATACTGATGTGCGGAAGGGACATGAAGAACTCGGACCTGGCCTATGGCGACCTTCTCTCTGACGAAATGGATGTCAATTTCGATATGCTTCGTCCGCTGGTGCTGAACTGGGTTCGACGACAGGTAAACAACGGAGACATTGCCGCAGTAGACCAGTGTAGCCGATCGAAGGGGAACCCGGAGTTCGCAGAGAAGGTTGCGGAGCCAGCAGGTCTCAGCGACGGCGTTGGCAACACCACGATACTCAGCCTCGGCACTCGAGCGGGAGATGGTGGCCTGACGCTTGGAGGACCACGATACCAGATTGTCGCCCAGGTACACTGCGAAACCAGATGTGGAGCGCCGAGTTTCAGGACAACCCGCCCAGTCAGCGTCAGAATAGGCGGTGAGGGAGTCAAACCTGCTGCGAGCGAGATGTAAACCCATGTCAGAGGTGCCCTTGATGTACCGAATTATCCTCTTGAGCGCCTGAAGATGGTGCTCGCGGGGATCATACATGTATAAGCAGATCTGCTGCACGGCGAAGGCAATATCCGGTCTGGTGAATGTCAAATACTGGAGAGCACCGGCCAGGCTGCGGTAGGCTGTAGGATCCTCAACCTTAGGACTGGAGGCAGCGCCGAGCTTGGACTTGCAGTCGACAGGGCTGGTGACGGGTTTGCAAGAAGTCATGCCGGCTTTGTCGACGATCTCAAGAGCATACTTCTGCTGATGAAGAAATAGGGTAGGAGGAGTGCGTGACACAGAGACCCCAAGAAAGTAGCTCAGGGAACCGAGATCAGTCATGGCGAACTCTGATCGCAGCAGGGCCATCAGCCTAGACAGGAGCGATGTAGAGGAAGCAGTGAGCACGATGTCATCAACGTACAGGAGAAGATAGGCGGTGTCAGACCCTGAGTGGAACACAAAAAGGGAGTGATCAGACTGACTGCCCTGAAATCCAATGCCAGTGAGGTACGTGGCGAACCGCTGATACCAGGCGCGAGGCGCCTGTTTCAACCCATAGAGAGACTTCCGAAGAAGGCAGACGTGAGATGGGCGGGTGCGATCATAGAAGCCTGGCGGCTGATGCATATATACAGTCTCCTGAAGGTTGCCGTGAAGGAAGGCATTCTTGACGGCAAGCTGATGTATAGGCCAATCATTAGTAAGGGCGATGCTCAGAACTGTGCGGATGGTAGCCGGATTGACGACCGGGCTGAAAGTCTCATCACAGTCAACCCCAACCTCCTGCGACTTGCCGTTGACCACTAGCCGAGCCTTGTGTCGCTCTAGAGTTCCGTCTGACCTGTACTTATGCTTGTACAACCACATGCAGTTAATGATATTAGTATTCCGAGGCCTTGGAACGAGGTCCCACATGCCGTTTTTAATAAGAGCACTAAACTCATCCATCATGGCGGCTTGCCAGTTCGGGTCCTGTAAGGCCTTGTGGGGTGATTTGGGGAGAAGAGATATGTCGGGGGACGGAGTGAGAAGGTTGTATTTGGGGTTAGGTTTGAAGATCCCGGACTGCGACCGGGTCTTCATGGAATGGGCGGGGGGTGCAAGCGGAGGTTGGTGGTTAAGTGGGGCTGCATGCGGGGGGGGGGGGGGGGGAAGAGGGGTGCGGCGGGCGCTGCCAGGGGGGTGTACCCGCCGCAAGGGGTGCTGCGGGATGGGCGGGGGGTGCGGCGGGGGTATGGCGGACGCTGCTAGGGGGGTTACCCGCCGCATGTGTTGCGGCGCCCACCGCCAATCAGTTTGGGCGGGGGGTTGGTTCCGAATGATGCTTGGTGAAATAGGTGGCGTAGAAGGGGTGGGAATTCGTCAGAATTGGGTGGTGTGGGTTGGTTGGGGACAGCAGAGGTGGGTGGTGTGGCGAAGGGGAAGGTCTGTTCGTCGAAAATCACATGGCGCGAAGTGACAACCCGATTGGTATCCAAGGGAAGACAACGGTAGCCTCGATGGTGTGGAGAGATGCCCAAGAAGACACATTTGGTGGAACGTGGGGATAGCTTGTGAGGGGCGGTGGCAC
Source organism: Persicaria maculosa (assembly GCA_963922045.1). Classification (NCBI taxonomy): domain Eukaryota; kingdom Viridiplantae; phylum Streptophyta; class Magnoliopsida; order Caryophyllales; family Polygonaceae; genus Persicaria; species Persicaria maculosa. The sequence continues at coordinate 38,391,924 of OY998253.1, read as the reverse complement.
TCATGTTAGGGAAACAGAGACATCCAAACACTCTAATGTGATCGTAGGAAAGGAAGCGCTTGTAGAGTGCCAAGGTTGGGATGGAGTTGCCAATTGCTTTGGAGGGAAGTATATTGTAGATATAGGTGGCCATGTGAAGTGCCTCAACCCAAAAGGAGAGGGGGAGAGAGGCGTGATGTAGGAGTGTTCGAGTTTTGTCATTGAGGGTGCGGAGGATGCGTTCCGCTTTGCCATTTTGTGGAGAGGTTTGAGGACAAAAGAAGCGGAGGGCTATCCCCTGTTGTTGACAAAAGGAGCGGACGACAGTGTTGTCAAACTCGCCTCCCATGTCGCACTGAATAGCCTTGACAGGCAAATTGAATTGAGTGCGGACAAATGTGTGAAAGTTTACAATATGACTTTGTGTTTCCGATTTGTGGCGTAGGGGAAAAATCCAAACAAAATTGGTGAAATCATTAAGGACGACCAAATAGTATCGAAAACCACTAGCACTCGGAATAGGAGATGTCCACAAGTCACAATGTATAATATCAAATGGTGCAAATGTATGGCAATGGGAGAGACTAAAGGGTAGTCTTTTGCTCTTGGTAGTTTGACATGAAGAACAAACGGCGGAGGCCTTATGACAAGAAATAAAACGGTTTGAACGGAGAGTGTCCAGGATATGATCGCCAGGGTGTCCTAGACGAGCATGCCAGACGTCCGAACGGAGGGTGATGTTGACAGAGGGGGCGGCGAGAGGTGTCTGGATGGCTGCGGTGGTTACTGGGTATAGGTCTCCTGAGCTATTGCACCGCATTACTGGGGTGCCCGTACGTAAATCCGTCACAAGAAAACCAAACGGGTCAAATTGAATCGCCACGTGATTATCGATGGTGAATTGGTGAACGGAGATAAGGTTTTTGACAATGTCAAGGGCAAGGAGCACATTGTTGAGTTTCAAAGGACAGTCAGTGTGTAGGGTAGCAGGGCCCGAACCAACAATTGGAATACGATTTCCGTTCCCGACATAAACCGAAGGCAAAGTGCTAGAATTAAAATTAGTTTATAGGTTACCTGGATTGTTCGTCATGTGAGAAGAGGCCCCGGTATCCATATACCAATTTCCGTCCGGCTGCTGAAGACCCAAAGGGGTCGTGGGTTGCGACAACGATGCCACTGGTTGTGTTGTAGACAGCGCCTGTGGTGGAGGGTTGGGAACCGGGTAGCAGTAGGGTTGCTGCAGGTAGGGTAGCGGGTAGCCGGCCCAGGGCTGAGGCCAGTACGGCGAAGTGCTAGGCCGGGTGTCCTCCCTGGATAGCATGTTGGGAGCGACCAGGAAAGGCGACAGCGGGGAATTGATTGTGTCGGTCATGGCGAAGGCTTGGGGCAAGATAGAGGCGGCGACAAAGGTGCAGGAGGCAGCGGCGGCGGCTAGGGGTAGCGGCGGCGGCTGAATAGGGGTGCGGCGGCTAGGGTTAGCGGCGACGGCTGACTAGGGGTGCGGCGGCTAGGGTTAGCGGCGACAGGGCGTGTGGGCGGCGGAAGGGAGAAAGAAGGAACAAGGAGGCAGCGGCAGCGGCTGGCGGCGGCTAGGGGGTGGCTAGCGGCGGCGGCGGCTGCGGCTGGCGACGGCGGCTAGGGGGTGGCTAGCGGCGGAGGTGGCTTGGGGCGGCGGCAGCAGGGGGCGGCGGCGGCTAGGGGGTGGCTAGCGGCGGCGGCGGCGGCTTGGGGCTGCGGCGGCCTAGTGGATCGTTAGATGTGAAACAAAATTAGGGTTTCACACAAAAGCTTGATACCATGTAAGTGTTTGGAGAACTGAGTCCTTAACGGATCTCAGAGGCCTACTCCTGTATATATATCAATGGGTGAAAACCCTGAGGGTACAATGGTAACTGTACATGTATAAATAATATAATGCTAACACTTCTGTACGCCATCTCCCCATCACTTCACATCTCTCCCTCCTTCAAATTCTTCAGCCCCTCCCCACTGTTTTGCTGCATTCCATCATTCATCACCATCACACATCGTCACTGTTGCCATCATCCATCATCGTCGCCGCACCCTCAACCACCACACACACCACCGTCTCCTCTTCCTTCTTCCCTTCTTCCACCTCGAGTTGCCAACGGAAGGTCCCAATCACCCTTCGAAGCTACCACCAGCAGCCGGAGCAGCCCAGAAGCTCCCTAGCGCCGCCGCAAGCCACCGGAACCCCGACGCCCTGTTCGAGCTCGAACAATCTTTCGGTAAGCCTTTCTCCTTCGTTTCTGATCCAAATCATCCTTGTGCTCCTCCATCACACTCACCCATGCCCGGCGCAGGTGAAGCTCATGAGCTCATGCGAGAGCTCCGCCGAGCTCAAATCGGCAAGGAGCGAGCGTTGTGAGCGAGCTGAGTAGAGGCGGGGGCAGCAGGGGCGAGCGCGGGCGCAGTTGGCTAGCAAGGTCAAGCAGATCAGTGGGTGCGGGTTGATTGATCCAGCGGGAGCCAGAGCTGACCAGCGGGAGCAGGGACGAGCGAGGCGCGAGCACTGGAGGGCGAGGAAGCCAGCGGGAGCTGGGCAAAGGCAGGTCGCGGGCGGGAGCTCCTTTTGAATCTGGAGGAAGATGCTAACTCAGCACTTGTGGGCCCCTTCTCACTAACTTATATATATACTATGTATTATTTGTTAACCGATTGAGATTAATTAATTGGGTCCGGTTCGGTTCGGTTCGGGTTTATCCGTTTGCTTATTTAACTAACTAGCGGAATTTAAATTATTATATATATATATATATATATATATATATATATATATATATATATATATATATATATATATACATACATATACAATATTATCTGAAGGTTTAAGAGATAAAATATTATTTTAGTGAGTATTTTCAAGGGTCGGAATTCTTAACTGTTTAATTCGAATTTGAAACGGTTTTAAAACTAACTTGGGAAGAACACTTACTCGTTGACTAACTAGCATGATAATATGAGTGTTTGACTAAAGGCATGATATGTGTGACTAATAGCATGACTTGTGGTGATTTATTATAAGAGGTGAAAGGGTTATATAATTATGACGAGTTAGTAGTATGTTATCGTACAAATTATGCCTTTTGATTGGGATGAACTGCTGGGATATATGCATATATGATGAATATGAAACATGCATAATTGGTTGATGATTTATGGTGAGCGATGTGATCTTATGGAATGTAGGATACGACGAAATTTATGATGTGTACTTGTTCTATTGATTGACGTATGCTTGAGTGCTTAATAGTTATGTGTAGACTTATGTATATTTCACTCTGTACTTAGGTGATACTCTGTGATCATGACTACTATGTGCTGGATTCTTCTTTTGCTGATCTGCTAACCAGGTAAGTCCTCCGGGGCTTACTCATTAACCAGGACCTCCTACCTAATATATCATATAGTAGGTAGGTGTTGCATATGCATAAAAGCATGTTATTTAGTATCATGCGTAGGACTTGCACTTACGAATGAGCATTCTTATTCTGTTTGTGTTTGAATACAGAACGGTCGTTATCTGTGAGTCTTAGAATCGTTGTTAGGGTCATAGGGCAGCCCAACTTCATCGGATGTTGTCCTCCTTGAGTCATTTATATATATTGATACCATCAAGGATGAGCTTCTGTGGCTCAAACAATGACCTTGATCCAGGCGAGCTCTCAAGATCGATTCAAGGGCTATTGGAAGAGAAGTGTGTCGTTCTCAAAAGAAAGAAGAAGGCTCCACCATGGAAGAATGTCCAAAGGTGCAAGCTTGGTCACGTTTTTCGTCCGTTCAGAATAGTTTGACAGCTTTTCGACGTCTCAGTAAAATGAGTCGTTCGGAGTCCATATTTATCAGATTGGGTTGTGTCATATCTTGTTGGAACGAGGACGAAAAGATCTACAACTTTCCTGTTGAAAATCTTTCCAGAATCAAAGTCAAAGTTGGCCGAAATTCATCATCTTTGCAGGTGTCACTGTTAGGACGAATTTCTATATATTTATTTAATTAATTTCGATTTTTAACAGTATATTTATTTAGGAATAATGTAAGTTAGAATAATATATATTAGTTGACTTTTCAATTAATTGATATTATTTCTAATTAGTTTCTTTTATATTTTATGCATTTAGGAAAATAAAGGTAAAAAAAAAATATCTGTTCTAGGATTTTCCTTAACCACTAAGCTAGCCTTTTATCTATCTTTTATCTAGGATCTATCTATCTTAGTTAGGAATTATCTACTTTAATATTTATTTATCTAGGCCAAAATCTATCATTTGTAAGGAAGAATTGGCATGCTTGTTATTTAAACACATTATTCACATTCAATAAAATTAGATTGGAATTAATATTGAAGAAACATTTTTGGCTAAAAAGCTTCTTTAATTTGTCAATCCAAAAGCTTTTGCCTTCAAGTTATTGTTTGGTCAATCATCCGATACCAATTCAAACCCTAATCCCAAACGCAACCCTTAAACACAAACGAAACCCCAATTCAGCGAAATCGTCGCTAAAACAGGAGGAACTCCGTCGCAGTACTATAGCAGCGGCCGCAACACTGTAGCAGCGGTCGCAACACACCCTCAGCATCCATCGCCGCCACTGTGTTCGTCGTTGCACACCTCCAGTTCCGTCGTTGTTTCCTTTGCCTTAGTTTTATTTGTTTGCTTTTGTCCTTGTCGCACTAAGTTCGAACCTTTAATTGTAATTGCTTGGAAACATCAAGAATAACAAGGATAATTGCAAGATAGGGACAAATCTAAGTCGTTGTTCTTGATTCCGAGCCCACAGGCGAAGGATCGGGAATAGCAACCCATCAACTGGTACCAGAGCCGTAGGTTTCGCAAGTTCTTGTCTTTGATGTTACTAATCATTTGATTCAATGGCTTGCGTTGTCTATTGGGATTGGGATGATGATCCCGATTCATTGGATGAGTTCTTTGCGTTGGAACGGGCTGCACAACAATGTCGCCGCCAAGAGTGCAGAGAAGAGCTTTGCAACAACAACAAGCTTTGAGCGACAACGAGAGGCTCAAAGGCGCCGCATTTGGCTTCAACGACAAGCGGAGATCGAAGAGGAGAGATGTCGACAACAACTACAACGTCGCCGTCAGATTTGGCTGCTCTAACAAAGAGAGGTTGAGGAAGAACGGCAACGAGAGGAGAGGGCACAACTTCATGCCATGCTCGATGGTCCTTCAACCATTGTGAAGTTCGAGTTGACGGAGGACGAAAAGAAGGCTTTGGTTGCGGACGTCCTTGCTCGCTACCGTCAAGCCTTTCCTCCACCCTCCACACTGGCTTCCAAGGCTGTTATTTCTTCCGCCAACGAGGAGGTTGTGGATATTGAGACCACCGACGTAGCCCAGGATGAGATCAAAAGTGTTGCCCAAAAAATAGCACAACGCACCGATTTTGTTTTGCAGATTTCCGTTGACTCCGACCTCAGAATTGAGTCAACTCAGACTTGTTGTGAACCTAACTCAACGAGATTTCCAACAAAAGGCCACACACTGCAAGAGTCCCCAGGGAAGGTGAAGGTTCGATAATATAAAACTAAGTAATATAGAAATACTCTAGAAGGGGGGTTGAATAGAGTATGCCCGTTTTTCGCAGATAGTCTCAAGACTTTTGGAGCTTGTACCAAAACCTTTGAGATTAAACCTGAATCACAAAGTTAGACAATCGAACCAAGTGCGGAAATAAGGTAAAGCAATAAGTAAAGAACACGAGTAATTGTTTACGAGGTTCAGCACGAACTTGGCCTACGTCCCAGTCTAGGGTTCTTCCACAACCCTAGGATTCAAAAGGCTTTATTGATCTGCTTAGCTTAGGATCCTAATAGCTCACCGAGAAGCCTCTCTCCTATACAATTGCAATCTAGTCAACTCACGTTCCCTTGGAGTCCTAGACCAATCTAGAAGAGCCCCACCTCTCTCAGCTATCTAGTACAATCCTCTTACTCTCACAAATCAATAGCCTAGTGCAACTTCCCGAGTTATAAACTCTCGAGTAACACTATAAATGAATATATCCTATAAGCTCACAGTGACTCTCAAAGGCTTTGAAATAAACAACAAACTCTTGAGCGCTTAACAGAGAGACACTTTGGAAGACAGATCTCACTTGAATGAATGAAAGCTCTTGTAGCACTTGTGTATTTTCTGTCTTCTTCTTTCTTTCCTTTATATAGAAGTGGAATGGCGCCTAAGGATCTTCACCAACGGCTCTTTCGAATCAGGCTTTGATCTTGGATCTTCTATTTATGGATACTCCGAAGCCATGATCCTCTTTGAATAAGATCTCCTCAATATGCGACAAAGGAAAGATATAAACTCGAAATACTTCCTGAAAGATTAGTCATACATGTATATATAATATAAAGGAAGTATATATTAAGATTTAAATAATATTCGGACAAATAAGACAGGTTTTGTATTTCATCAACTGTTAATGCTCCAAGGCCTTTGACACAAACAACCTGTCAAAGCCTTTGAAACATTTATTCCAATTTTCATCAAGGGAGGGAGTTATCAATCTCCCCCTTGATGAAAGACAAAACCTGTGCATCCCTGCAACTTAGTCAATCATAGATAATAAGATAGAAATCGGACTAAGTACCTGCAAGGGTTAGACAAATGTTGGATCAAATTTTTAAAGCATGCAAAAACCATCCAACCGAAAACCATAATTCAAAAACCAAGGTCTTCCAAGACCTTTAAGCAGAGGTTTTCAAAGTCTAAGCACCACAGATCATCTCCCCCTTTTTGTCTTTCAACAAAGGGCGGAGGTAAAACAGTCACCAAAACAGTTACCAAGAGTTTTGAAAACGTTTCCAAAAACCAGCAATGTAACAAGTTTCAGGGGTGGGATAGGGTGGGTTAGGGTTTAGGCTTAGTCATCCGGAGCATCATCAGTGAGCCTCGTCCACAGACCTTCCAGCATCTTGGAAATTCCGCTCATCTCCGTCATCATCTCCTTCTGCAGCTCCTTAATATCCAGGCGAACTTCCTCCAAGCCCAACTCTAGGTTGTCCATGCGTTCATCGAAAGCTGGAGCAGTGGGAAAGGCTTTTGAAGGAGTGGCAAGACTCAAGGTCCCTTGGGGAGACCGAGTGATGCCAATCTTTTCAAGGCCCTTAGAGTCGAACTTACCCGTATGACGCAACTGTTCTTCATTTTTGACATCAATTCCAGAAGCTTTGAAGATAGGGGTCCAAAGGGTAGCAAAGGGGAGGGGAGAGCCTTTTCTAGCTTTTCTGGCATGAGCCATGGTTCCAAGGATAGTGTTGGCCAGATCAAGATCAAGGCCATTTAAGATGCGGTAGAGCAGGACCATAGCATTGTCGGTAAGGAGTGAGCCAAAGTTAAGACGGGGTAAGAGGCATCGAACAATTATGTTAAAAATTATTTTTGCCTCAAGGGTTAGGGATGAGTGGGTGAGTTGCTTTGAGGTGTTGTTGGATGCTTCGGGTAGGAGATACTTGGCTCGGGCAAGGATGATGCAATTCTCTTTTGAGGGGTGTATGTCAGTGGGTGGAACAGGGGTAGGTAAGCCTAGGAAGTCTGCAAAATCATTGGAGTTGAGAGAGATTCTTACCCCTTTGACCACAGACTCCAAAGACCAACCATTGGTGTCGTTTTTGGCTTTTAGGTTAATGTAAAACAGACGGGTAAGCTGGGGGTAGTAGACAGTTTCAAGGTTAAGAAGGGTCCAGGCTGGAGATTTTTTGAGGAGCTCAATGCATGGTAACTTCAAAGCTTCGAAGAACTCAAAATCCAAAAAATCAGAATAGCTAATCTTACGAGTTCTAAACTCGTCTACCCACTTACCAGCAGTCTCAGCATCTTGAATCCAAGAGGAGGGCAAGGATTGATTTACCTGGATATAGGCCGGGGGGTCTGCATTCTTTCTGCGAGCAACTGTTGGAGCAGCTCTCTTGACATGCGCTACAAGACTCTTGACAGTGCCCTTCCTGGTACGCTTGGGAGATGGAGGCTTGACAGCAGCAGGGGCTTTCCGCTTCTTTGGAGACGGGGGAGGAGGAGGAGAAGGAGAGGGAGATTCTTCCTCCTCTTCCTCAGACCCCGAGTCCTCACCGGACCCCGCTTCATCTCCTTCAGCTTCCTCGTCATCTCCAGACCCCTCTTGCTCTTCTTCTTCTTCCTCAGGCTCCTCCTCGGATGGAACCTCCTCGGCTTCGGCTTCCTTCCGAATCCGCTCAGCTTCTTCCTCAGCCAGTTTCTTAGCAAGCTCGGCCTCCTCATCGGCCTTTTTCTTTCTCAAGGCTTCCTCCTCGGCTTCTTTGGAAGCATCCCTTTCCAGAAGGGCGTCGAGATCTTCTTCCTCCTCTTCCTCGTCCACTTCCTCAGCCAAAATCTTCCTCTTTCCTTTCTGTTTAGCACTGGTCGGCTTCTTAGCAGAGCGCTTTTGAGAGCCTTTGGAAACAATAGTCATGCTCTCAGCGATGGTGCTCTGGACGACAGTTGGGACGATGGCTTGAGGAGCGGGTTCAGGTGTGGGAGAGGTAGCGGTGGCTTGAAGTCCCTTGGGGATGGCGCCAAGTCTTTTGGGTGTGACAACTTTCTTGGTTTTGGGTGCCATGGAGGAAATTGGCTAGGGTTTTCTTAGAACAGATGGGAGGTTGAAGAAGGAGAAGGTGAAGGGGTTTGGATCAGTTCTGAGTGTGGGTTGTAATCGGGTACAGGATTGGGTTTAAGTAGAGGGAGTGATGGGACGGGTTTAGAGTTCCAAGGAAAGAAATCATCACATTGCCAATTTGAAATGTTTCCAATTCAAATTTCAAATTTTCCATTAAAATCGGACTAAATAACAAAAAATCTAGTTCCAAAAATAAAATATCTTTAACGGTTAAGAAAATCACTAAAAGGGCAATTTTTGAAATCCGATTAAAACAAATATAATTGATTAAATATCTAAAAAGATATTGACCAAAAATATATGATCCGATATATGTAATCCACCATTTAGTTCACACACCTTGACATGGTTCTCAAGGGTCTTGACACTAAGTAGAATTTATCTTTCGTAAAGGGAAAGCTCCCCCTACGAAAGTGCATCCTTGTTAAGCATCCCAATCTCTCGTCTTATGAAGGTGAACCTGTCCTCTGCCAAAGGCTTAGTAAAAATGTCAGCCCATTGATAATCAGTAGAAATAAAAGATATAGACACATCACCTTTTTCAACATGATCTCTAATGAAATGATGCCTTACATCAATATGTTTGGTCCTTGAATGCTGAACAGGATTCTTAGTGATGGAGATGACACTTGTATTGTCACACTTAATTGGAATACCTTTGAGATTAATGCCAAGATCTCGCATTTGTTGAGCTATCCAAAGGATTTGGGAGCAACAGGCTCCAGCTGCAATGTATTCGGCTTTTGCAGTGGATAGAGCAACTGATTTTTGCTTCTTTGAGTGCCAACTGATCAAAGATGCTCCTAAGAATTGGCAACATCCTGATGTGCTCTTCCTATCCACCTTATAGCCTGCAAAATATGCATCAGAATATCCAATTAATGCGAAATCCTTTTGCTTTGGGTACCATAGTCCAAGCTCTTTAGTGCCATTGAGATATCGAAAGATCCTCTTCACAGCCACGAGGTGAGATTCTTTAGAATCAGCTTGAAACCTAGCACACATGCAAACACTAAACATGATGTCAGGTCTACTAGCCGTGAGATATAATAGAGATCCAATCATTCCTCGATACTCCTTTTGATTGACACTTGTTCCAGTCTTGTCTTGATCTAGAGACAATGTTGAGCTCATGGGAGTCTTGGCTGCTTTGGATTGATCCATCTTGAATTTCTTCAAGAGATCCTTAGTGTACTTGCTTTGGTTGACAAAGATCCCTTTCTTGGATTGATGAACTTGTAATCCCAAAAAGAAGTTGAGTTCACCCATCAAGCTCATCTCAAATTCACTGCACATGATGTCAGAAAATTCCTTGCACAAAGATGTGTTAGTAGCACCAAATAATATATCATCAACATAGATTTGAATAACCAAAATGTCCTTTCCTTTGGTTTTGATAAAAAGAGTCTTGTCGATCAACCCCCTTTTAAAATCATTTTCTAAAAGATATTTTGACAAGCGCTCATACCAAGCTCTTGGGGCTTGTTTCAAACCATAAAGCGCTTTGTCAAGTTTATAAACATGATTGGAAAATTCTGAACTTTCAAAACCTGGGGGTTGAGCCACATATACTTCTTCCTCTAAGAAACCATTAAAAAAAGCACACTTGACATCCATTTGATATAACTTTATGCTCATAAAAGATGCAAATGCTAATAAAATGCGAATAGCTTCAAGCCTGGCTACGGGAGAAAAGGTCTTCTCGTAGTCAATACCTTCCTCTTGATTGTAGCCTTGAGCAACAAGCCTTGCCTTGTTCCTCACAATCTTACCATTCTCATCTAGCTTGTTTCGAAATACCCATCGAGTGCCGATGACTCATTGATGCTTTGGCCTAGGCTTCAAGGTCCAGACTTTGTTCCTTTCAAATTCGTTAAGCTTACTTTGCATAGCAATGATCCAATCTGGCTCCTGAAGTGCCTCATCTACCTTCTTTGGCTCAATAAGAGAAACAAACGCGTGAAAAGCACAAAGATCTTTAAGTTTAGAACGAGTTTGAACACTAGAAGTAGGGTCAGAAATGATATCCTTTAATGAGTGTGATGAGGAGTATTTGAATTTTCTTTTGCTAGTCTTAGCTCCTTGATTCGTCACACCAGTAGGATTGACTTGCGGTACATCTGACTCCGTGGTCCTGTTAGGTTCAGTTACAGCAGTTTCTGACGTCTCAACACTGTTGGATTGGACACCAAGGGCTTTGGACGAATCTTCAACACCTTGGTCCAATTCTTCATTGTTAAGAATCGGTTCCTGCATGTTTCTCTTCTCTGTGTTCTTGGTAACAGCAACATTACCTTTCTCGTTCTCTTCATGGATGTTAAGATCTATATCTGCAATACTTTCACTCAAAGCACCGTCATTGCATTCATCAAAAATAACATGTATACTTTCTTCAACTACATGGGTCCTTTTATTGAAGATTCTATAAGCTTTGCTACTCGTGGAGTAGCCAAGAAATATACCTTCATCACTACGCGCATCAAATTTTCCAAGGTTATCTTTTCCATTGTTATGAACAAAACAAGTACAGCCAAAGGGTTTAAAGTAAGATATAAGAGGTTTGTGGCCTTTGAAAAGTTCATAAGGAGTTTTCTTTAAGATGGAACGGATAAGACAACGATTCAAAATGTAATAAGCTGTGTTAACAGCTTCATCCCAATAGGTTTTAGGTAATGCATTTTCCAAAAGCATAGTCCTGGCCATATCCTCTAAGGTGCGGTTCTTGCGTTCCACAACCCCGTTTTGTTGAGGTGTCCGAGGAGCAGAAAAGTTGTGGGAGATGCCATATTTAGCACAAAACAAATCAAACTGAAGTTGATCAAACTCCCTACCATGATCACTCCGAATTGACACTATGGGCTCGTTTCTTAAAGTTTGCAACTCCTTACAAAGTTTTGAAAACTCAAATAAGGCCTCTGATTTTTCTTTCAAAAATGCAACCCAAGTATATCTTGAAAAATCATCTACAACAACTAGCATGTACTTTTTACCATTGGGAGATTTGACACGCATGGGACCACATAAATCCATATGTAAAAGTTCAAGGGGTCCAGAAGAACTTACAACCTTTTTGGGTTTGAAAGAGCTACGTGTTTGTTTACCTCGTGTGCATGCATTGCACATGTCAATACCTTTGAAGTCCATCTCAGGTAGCCCTCTTACAAGCCTTTTGGACACAAGCTTCTGTAGTGTATGTGGACTCACATGACCGAGTCTCCTGTGTCAGAGCTTTGGATCGTCTGTCAAAGCCTTTAGACAGGTTAAGCTTCCTTGTGCCACTTGATCAGCATTTACGGTGTATATGTTGTTGTAACGATATGCAGTTAATATAACTTCACCTGTATCATCTCTGCACACTATACATCTTTTCTTGTTAAATCTGACATTGTTGCCACTATCACATAATTGAGAGACACTAAGCAAATTATACTTTAAACCATTAACAAGATAGACATTTTTAATACTATGGCTGGAATCACTTCCAACACTACCAATACCAACGATGTCACATTTTCCTTTGTCACCAAGAGTGATTGTTCCCGTGGATTGCTCCTTTAGATCATGAAAGAGAGAACTCTTCCCACTCATATGCCTCGAGCATCCACTATCAATAATCCATTTGTGTTCTTTCACCTTGGTGATCTCCTGCAAGACAAACATCAACCTTTTGTGGCTAGACCAATAAGCGAATTTGGATCCATTGTTGGGGTAAACCATATTTGGTAAAATAGTGCCTTTTGGAACCCAAACTTGTGTTATCCGTTCTTTTTCTCAAATGAACAGGAAATGTATTGTGAATAATATAAGGATCCTTTCTTCTATAGGGGCAGGTCTCTTTTACATGTCCCTTTCTAGCACAATGGTGACATATAGGAGAGGTTCTGCTTCCTTTTGCCTTTACAAAAGTGGTAATGTGTTGCTTCTTTAAAAACTTTGGATTGTAACCAATACCACTTTTGTTTAGAGAGCTTTGTTGCTCACCCAACATCCTATCTAGAGTACTTTTGGATTTGGTAAAACTTATGAGGGCTGTTTGTTGGTCTTGAATCTTATTATTCAGGGAGATCTTCTCGTTCTCTAAGTCATGATGCTCATTTCTTAGAGAGGAGAGATCTTGCTTGAGTTCAGATTTCTCTGAGTCAAGCGTCTTCACTTTAATGTCAAGACCTGAATAAGAAGCTTCAAGACTTTTGACCCTCATAGACAGATCCTCAATAGTTCTTTCCTGGTCCATGCTGTGAGCCTAATTTGCCATGTTTTACACTTACTGTTATATCGATTTCTGCATACATTGCATACATTTGGGTTAGAATAATACAGAATCTGTGTAGTTTACACTTATTTTCAATATATGGAGGTCTACACAAGTTTTGGTTATATTTCGCAGAAATCGGACGCACTTTGGAGCTTAAAGGAAACTCATGGAGAAGCTAAGAATGGTGCAGCTGGAGAAAAGGCCATATTTCACCATTCTTCGTTCTGAATCAAGGTTTAATGTCTTCATGAGAGTTGTAGCCCTCGGAAAGAGCTTTCCAACGCATGGTCATATGCATCAATCCGACGAACGAGGACTCGGGAAAGTGCGTTTCAAGAACAGAGCAGAAAGCTGAGAAAACGCTACTCGAGATCGACTAGACTCTACTCGATCTCGACGAGCCATGGTCGAGCAGACTTGGTCGAGCAGAGCTGATCGAGGACACTGAGTCAGAGACAACCCGACTCCCGGAACCCTACTCGATCTCGAGTACCCCTAGTCGAGATCGACGAGCCATGTCCGGAGTCGACGAGCTGTGCCGAGCCGAGAAGCCGAGGACGAAGACGCAGACCACCTCTACTCGACCTCGACGAGCCCTAGTCGAGATCGACGAGCCCCGAGTCCAGATCCGAGCCTGTCGAGTAGAGCCACCCGAGAAGACCCAGTCGACCTAGCCAGTCTACTCGACCTCGACGAGCCCTTGTCGACATCGACGAGCGCCAGAGTCATGTCCGAGTCTGTCGAGCACCAGCTAGCCGAGACGACGAAGCCGAGCCAGTCAACCCTACTCGAGATCGACAAGACCCTTGTCGAGATCGAGTAGACCTCCAGAGCCGCGTTACTCGACTTGATGATTGCCGATTCTATCCTAATCTATCAAGATACATCATGAAGAGAAGGAGATCTATCCATGGAAGACTTTAGATATATTTTCCTAATTTAGATTTAATTATGTTATAGCTTTTATTTATCTTTTTAAGTTTTAGATAAAGTTTTAGATATAGATAGATATCTTCTTTCCTAGAATAGCTAGGGAATGAAGCCTATAAATAAAGCCCATGGGGCTCAGTTTTATTCATTCAATTTCGGAGAGAAGTAGTAGGAGAGAGAGAGAGAGTGAGTGGCCAAGAGGAGTTTTGTGAAGCGAGAGCGGAATTGACTTTCTTTGGTTGTAAGCTCTATTTTATTTTATTAATGCAAGTTTATTTCCTTTTATTATTGATGTCTTTAATTATGATGGAGCGCGAGTAGTCAACCCACTTCTAGGGTTGGGGTGAGCCCGACGATAGCCATGCATATTTGAGGTAAAGATCCGACCTTTATCATGTTTTGAGCATTTTCCTACTTGTTGATGTGTTTATTGCCCATCTAATGGAGATCCATGTTAACCACTTGGATTATAAACATAAAATCGGTAGAGACAATTAGGGTTTCTTGAGAGAGTTGTCTAATTGTTGGAAAAGGCAAAAGCTTAGTCCTTTAATGCGAATTATATGATAATCTGTTTGAGAGAGCAGCAAGGGAACAAGAAGCTGAGCGTGCGAGGCAGGCAGAAGCTAAGCTTGTGTTGCGTAGATGGGAACATTACGCTAAATCGCCCAAATCAACAATGACAAGTTGGTTCGACAATGTCCCCTTCTATGAGCCAGTCGACAGCGACTACCTGGACTCGACATATACACATTCTGGAGGAACTGATCCAGAAACACTAGCCGAAATCGTCTACACCACAGAAACCCAGGTATGTCCTTCCTCTATTTCACTATCTATCTTTGAAGAATCTTTGGAAGGACCCCAAGAAAAAGAAGAGCCACCAACGCAAAATCCGGACGTCGTTGCCCATGGTGCTTCAAAGTCACTTTTGCCTTATAAGGTGAAGGCTATCCCCGACGATTTTGAGCAACCGATGTTTGTGTTCAAGTATGGGGTCCTAGCAAAGTGGCATGCTGCTCCGCATGATGAGGTGGAAATATCTCTTCCCACTCCACCGTTTTGCTGTGGTGGAGACGCGCAAACAAGTCAACCAATGGAACGGAAGAGGTATGATGATGAGGTATGCAAATTTCCTTTATATATTCCTTTATGCATGCCAACTGGAGCCCAGGAAGATGGATGGGTGGAGCCATGGAGCGTCCACTCGGGGAGGTTTAAGTTTCTTCACATGATGCCCCCGGATGACATCCCACGCTTCCCACCACCAGAGGAACCACCAGATCCACCTATACCTCCGGACAAAGATGAGCCAGGCTAATGCTAAATGGAGAAAGTCGGCCTAGCGACTATAAAATCTAGAGCTTGTAAATAGACATTTATTTTTGGGACTTTTGAACTTTTTGGTTTTTGGTTTTTGTTTTTGTTTTTTTAGGTTTTTTGTCTTTTTAAGAACTTCATATGGATAGTCTTGTTTTTTTTGGTGAGGAATCTAACACTTGTAGGTCGGCAAGCATATAAAGATCGCGAAAAGTGGAAGAAGAAGTCCCTGAAAACCAGTCAGAATCGACGAAGGCCAAGTCGACGACGACAAAAAGGAGCAGCCCAGACGAAGCTACTCGAGATCGAGTAGACGTACTCGACCTCGACAAAAGGCCAGAAGCTCCTCGACTTCAGAAACCACCAGACGCAGACGAGCCTACTCGAGATCGAGTACACCGTACTCGAAGCTCGACGAGCGCCCCCTACTCGACTTGCCCAATTTGGTCTTCCTCGATGCATTATCCTGTGAGTTCCTTCCTTTACTCTTGTTTTTATTTTTATACAGTGGGGACACTGTAATGTTTAAGTATGGGGTGGGGGAAGGGCTTACTTTATGCATATTTGCTATATTTGATCATATTTGACATAAATGTGCATATTTAGAAGTTATTACTTTGAATTGCTACATGGCTATTTTGGAATGCATTATTGATTTGTGTGCTTATATGCATGTTTTCCAAAATTTGAGAAAAATGACCCCCATTTAAATTTTTGAATAATGTCATGGAAGCTTTAATTGAACTCGACGATGCAAAATTGGATTCATTAGAGATATAGCATGAAATTGCCTAGTAAAGGGAAGTTACAATGAAGTGCATTATTACTTGAAAACCATGAAAGGAGGTAAAATTTGAAGTTGCTTTTGACATGTTGCATGATAAGATGATGGAGGACTTTATATTTCCATATAATGCTCATATTTTGAAATCCTAGCCTTACCTATGCTTATGCATTACACAAAAAACCATAATATGCCTTATTTCATATATTGCTCCACATGTTCTAAAATATTGCCATTCTTTACCTTATCCGGGGATTATGTTGAGAATGATGTTACATTATGGAGATTGTTATATGGTTGTTGTGATTATTATCATTATTGGAGTTTGGCGGAATTGTTTGAAATATATGGAAAATTTAATGAGTGAAAGAAAATCCGATCAAAGATCGACCCTGCTCGCTGAGATAATAGTTTGGCGAGATGGGACACCAGGTGAGGAGTCCGACGCACTAAGTATCCGGGGCCATTCATGACACCCATGTTTGCGACTCGCGAGAAGGCAGTGCTGAGGTTAGAGAGGTAAAAGCATTATTATTGAGAAAAAGCATTATGAAAGGTGATGAATGTTATGGAGAAGGAATGTGGAAGTTCAAAGTTTGGAAATACTCCATTTCCCCGGATCATTAGCACCACATTGCCAAAAATTGCCCACCTTTAGCCTTTTACCAATCTACTCCTTATTTGAGCTTAAATTAAAGTCCTCTTGATTATTAATGCTTTGTCACGAATGTTTTGCATAACCCTCCTTTTGTGAGTAGATGTTGCTTTTATATATTTGCACATGCATGAATTTGTGACACTAGTACCTTTTCGAGGATGGTAATTGACTGCAGGGATATATGAGAATGAATCTGATATGTTGAGAGTTTTGATTTCTTCCCCTGTATGACAATTAAAAGTATTGCTTGAGGACAAGCAAGCTTAAGTATGGGGTGTTTGTTGTGAGCCTAATTTGCCATGTTTTACATTACTGTTATATCGATTTCTGCATACATTGCATACATTGGGGTTAGAATAATACAGAATCTGTGTAGTTTACACTTATTTTCAATATATGGAGGTCTACACAAGTTTTGGTTATATTTCGCAGAAATCGGACGCACTTTGGAGCTTAAAGGAAACTCATGGAGAAGCTAAGAATGGTGCAGCTGGAGAAAAGGCCATATTTCACCATTCTTCGTTCTGAATCAAGCTTTGATGTCTTCATGAGAGTTGTAGCCCTCGGAAAGAGCTTTCCAACGCATGGTCATATGCGTCAATCCGACGAACGAGGACTCGGAAAAGTGCGTTTCAAGAACAGAGCAGAAAGCTGAGAAAACGCTACTCGAGATCGACTAGACTCTACTCGATCTCGACGAGCCATGGTCGAGCAGACTTGGTCGAGCAGAGCTGATCGAGGACACTGAGTCAGAGACAACCCGACTCCCGGAACCCTACTCGATCTCGAGTACCCCTGGTCGAGATCGACGAGCCATGTCCGGAGTCGACGAGCTGTGCCGAGCCGAGAAGCCGAGGACGAAGACGCAGACCACCTCTACTCAACCTCGACGAGCCCTTGTCGACATCGACGAGCGCCAGAGTCATGTCCGAGTCTGTCGAGCACCAGCTAGCCGAGACGACGAAGCCGAGCCAGTCAACCCTACTCGAGATCGACAAGACCCTTGTCGAGATCGAGTAGACCTCCAGAGCCGCGTTACTCGACTTGACGATTGCCGATTCTATCCTAATCTATCAAGATACATCATGAAGAGAAGGAGATCTATCCATGGAAGACTTTAGATATATTTTCCTAATTTAGATTTAATTATGTTATAGCTTTTATTTATCTTTTTATGTTTTAGATAAAGTTTTAGATATAGATAGATATCTTCTTTCCTAGAATAGCTAGGGAATGAAGCCTATAAATAAAGCCCATGGGGCTCAGTTTTATTCATTCAATTTCGGAGAGAAGTAGTAGGAGAGAGAGAGAGAGAGTAGGATAGAGAGAGAGTGAGTGGCCAAGAGGAGTTTTGTGAAGCGAGAGCGGAATTGACTTCCTTTGGTTGTAAGCTCTATTTTATTTTATTAATGCAAGTTTATTTCCTTTTATTATTGATGTCTTTAATTATGATGAAGCGCGAGTAGTCAACCCACTTCTAGGGTTGGGGCGAGCCCGACGATAGCCATGCATATTTGAGGTAAAGATCCGACCTTTATCATGTTTTGAGCATTTTCCTACTTGTTGATGTGTTTATTGCCCATCTAATGGAGATCCATGTTAACCACTTGGATTATAAACATAAAATCGGTAGAGACAATTAGGGTTTCTTGAGAGAGTTGTCTAATTGTTGGAAAAGGCAAAAGCTTAGTCCTTTAATGCGAATTATATGATAATCTGTTTGGTTCTACCTTATGCATGTTTGGTTATTGTTGTTGCAAACCCCAATCTTGGAAGTTCTTTTACATTAAAAGTTTAGTCGAATCACCCAAAGCATTTGTTTTTATTTTCTTTATTTCATTCGTTTTACTCCCTGCCCTCGTCGATCTCGTCCACACCTTGGTCGACTTCGACTACTGATTCTCGACCTAGAGTCGCCGTAGCTTACCTGTGCAGATTCTCGACCAGACCAACTCGACTTCGACGAGCCGTACTCGATCTCGAGTAGACCCCAGTCGAGATCGACTAGACCTGTGCCGAGCAGTACTGCGCTGTGTGCGACTGTCCGATCTTCTGTCAACTACCCTTGTCGAGATCGAGGACCCTGTTGTCGACTTCTGACCGTGAGATTCCACCACTACCTAGGATCCGCTGACACGCTTCCTCGTGGATCGATCCTGACTTCCCGCTGCTACATCAGGAGGAGGTCTTGTAATTATTTGCAAGGGACGGAATCTGGTTTGCCTTAGTTTATTTACTTACTGTTTTGCATTCTCGATTTCCTCCTACCAACAGTCCACAGTTCTCTTAATAAGGATGTTAGCTTGGGCAATAAGCTTCTCTTCATTGGCAATCATATTGGAAAGGAATTCCGATAATACCTCTTTTGGACTTTCCATAAGTTCTCTTACAGTAGCTTCATGCTTTTCATCGTGGGATTCATCCTCTGAGGCCATAAGACAAATGTTGGCCTTCTCATCGTCTGAGTCAGAGTAGGAATCACTCCAAGTTGCCACCATGGCTTTCTTCTTCCATTTGTCACCTTTCTTAGGCTGGCTCTTTGTCTTTTGACGGCAGTCCTTCACAAGATGATCTGTTTCACCACATTCAAAACAAGACAACGGTTTAGTCTTCTTTTCATACTTGTTGTATTGAGGCTTACCTCAAAATTTTAAAGACTCTGATCCATCCTTGTTGTTGAATTGCTTCTTCATTTTGAGAATTCTAGCAAGGCCTCTTGTGATAAGAGCAAAAGGATCATCCTCATCGTCATCCTCATCTTCGGAATCAGATCCATCCTTGGGCTCATCCTTCTTAGACTTGAGTGCCAAATTCTTAGTGCTAGCTGGAAGTTCTCCATCGTCTTCGTTAAGAATCATCTCATGCGTGATCAGCTTCCCAAGAAGGTCATCAAGGGGTAGAGTGGTGAGGTCCTGGGTTTCCTCTATAGCTGTTACTTTTGGACCCCATTTCTCCTTTGGAAGGCACCTCAGTATCTTCCTCACTTTCTCAACGTTGGTAAAGCTCTTGCCGAGAGAGTCAAGGTTGTTGGTGATTTCTGTGAATCGTGTGAACATGGCCTTGATTGACTCATCAGACTTCATCTTGAAGAGCTCATACTTTCGAAGGAAGATGCTGATCTTGGTGTCTTTCACTTGGCTTGTTCCTTCATAGGTGACGACCAATTTGTCCCAAATCTCCTTAGCTGACCTACAAGATGAAATATATATAAGACCATTATACACCCACAGTTCCATGAATATCACCTGCATTTGATAAATATATATTGACCATGATTCCATGAATATCACCTGCATTTGATAAATATATAAGACCATTATACACCCACAGTTCTTTCTTTCCCCTGAACATGTTAGAGTGAATGTTTATAGGCATCACATTAGAAATTATTAATAGAGAAAGGGCAAAATTGAATGACTCTTAATGTGAACCATGATGACATGGGAAAGATGAAGTAAAAACACACACTAACATTAAACATGAAAAACAAGAATTAGATATGATTAGAAGACAGTTGTTTGAGGATAAGTAATATTTAGGAAAGGTACATCATAGAATCTATAAAGCTTGCATGAGATGTGATGCGAGTAAGAACATAAATGAAAATATAGATCTTTGCTTCTGTAAAATTGAACCTAATTCACAGATATAAAAGGTACATCGTATAACTTCCTCGCTGTCCCTTGAACTAAGGAAAGAGTGAAGGCCTGAAACCAAGCGATCGGCTTCGATCGGGATTAATAGTCATCTCCAAAAAGCCACCACATCACAGCAAACTCAGGCCAAAATCGTTACTAGATCTGCATCAAAATTGCCAGCGAAAAATAGAAAAACAGCAGTCCAAAATCAGCCCATAAATCCCCTTAAAACGCAGCCCCTTCAAACACAACAACCCTTGAAAAAAGGTTGAATGCACCTAAGAAATATTCAGGAGTAGAGCATCACTCAATAATATGTAAAACTAGGCAAGTGAAACTCATGAGTTTATTGTACCTGCAGTGGTGACATACCTGCAAACATAATCTGCAATTCATCTCCAGCTCCTTAATTTCAGTCATCTCACCCAGAACTGAATCTGAAAATAATGCTTGTAGTGGTAGATAAGGACTTCAAACCATTGACTAATCCTCCGAAATAATGATTCAAGTAGCAAGTTTTTGTAAGCATCATAACACAGCAAGAATTATCAGCAGTGTGTATGTCAAGGTTTCAACATGAGTAAATGTGCAGCAAAGAGGAATATACAACACAACTTAGTGCCCACTCGAATTCTCATGTTCTTGCAACAAACTATATGAAACTAATCAGAGGAAGTCACGACATCAATACACCAAGTATGAAAAATTATGCATCAAGTGTAATATACTAATGTTCAACCTCCTAAAACTCTACTGATCAACAGAGCCAACATTCACTGATCATGGGAAGTAGAAGAATTTATTCATATCTCTAATAGTCCTCAATGTAAAGAATACCTTAACGAGCAACCATTATCAACAAAGAATGGTACGTAGAACAAAAGCCTAATCAGCAAGAATGCTCCATGTACTCAGAATCTAAGATGGAATCACTTAATGGTGAAGGAATAAGAGCCGGAGAGGAAGAGAGAATTACATCTTATGAGTAGAAATATGAATTCAAACACCCATCATTATTGATGCCAAATCAAATTGAGGAGATAAACAAACAAAAGGTAAATTTGCTAAAATGACCTCCATATCCGGAAGGTTTGCAAGAGTAACCCAATCCGGAAAAAATTTGCATGAAAGCGGATATCCGCTTGACAAGGGGAGCCGGTGGCCGGTCACCCTGTGGGGTACAGCTGGACTCCACTCTCGGTGAGAGGGGGGCATCTTTACTCCTGCAAAAGCAAGGACCAATGAGAGAGGAGGGAAGAAGTAGCTGCTGCAGAAGTGGCAGAGGACAGAAGAGAGAGACAGAGAGAGGGAGAGAGAGAGAGAGAGAGGGGTGGTGGTAAAAGTGCAGGCTGAGAGGACAGATAGATCAGTGAGAGTGTCAGTGAGGGGGAAAAATATTGTTTCAACTAAATGACATATTGTTTAAGATAAAACCAATTGAAGAAGGAAGGGTCTGGGGTTTATTTTACGGATCACGTGTAAGCAGTAAGGTGTAACTGGACATCCGTATTCGATAAACATGTCAGATATTGGCTTTAACTGGACACGATTGTAACTACCAAAAACACAGGTCATTAACTACCATAATCGAATGGAGAAGATTTATGGGATAAGCATATTCTCTATAATGACATATTGTTTTACGTGTGCCAATTATAATATTTACCCATCCTTGGATGCCATGATCTCATTATCTGCGGCCGTCACTAGCATGCTTGACCCATATTGGAATCGAATGGATAAGATTGACAGTGAGGGGGCATAAACATACTTATAATGACATGGTAAGGTGAAGAGAAAAACCATAGAATAACAATAAAGTGGGTGGAGGTAAATTCGTGGGCCGACTGGTAATCCCATAGTTTTTACTGGACACGAAATAAAAACGACATGACAGACATTAAAATATACTGGACACAAAATGGCAGAGACAGAATCACTTGCATTAATCAAATACGACACAGGAGCAAACATTTAAAAGATAGTAGGAGAGGTCCTCAACATAGAAGACAGTGAAAACCAAACTTAAGGTAACAAGCCTTCAAATTGTGGCTGCGTGGTGAAACTGTATCCATCCCAATCGAAGTTTGGGCGCATATTGCGGGCACGATGGTCAGACGTCTCGTCGCTGAGTGGGAAGTAGACCGTGAAAGTTCGGTTACTCCCATAACCGGACACACCAAGGACCCTCCCGGCCCAAAACCCATCGTTGTCGCGGCAGTCGACACGGTCTTCGGGCATGTAGGCGTCGTAAGAAATACGAGGCGGTCGTGGACGAATTCGTTGAACTGGGAGGACCTCCCTTAGCAGCTCTCTTCTGTTGTTGCGTAGGAGGGTCACATATTCGACCTCCCAGTGGTTAGGGTCCAGTTTGCGCACAAGGGTCGCCTCGTAGAAATACCAACACTACCCCTGCCTTATATTCACCCTTCCCATATTTTCCCTCTCCTCCCTCGCGCGATCAGTGGAGCAGTTTCCCGTCCAACGTCTCTCTCTCTGGCGATTCGGTTTTCGACGGTTCTCCAATGATCTCTGCCTTGCTCTACGCCGTTCTCTCTAACTTGCTATCAGTCTTCCTGTTCGACTTTCTCTCATCGTAATTTCTGTACTCTCTGCTCTTCGTTTCGGTTTTTTGATCATCTTTTGCTAATGGCTTCATCAGGTACTTTCTTCGACTCTTCTGCTTTAATTTTCTCGACAGCAACCTCTCATCTTGTTTCCTTTGAGTTGTCGAGATCTAGTTTCCATTTTTACATGCAATTTCTGCTGTTCGTTTGTTTAGTTTAGCCCTTTCCTCCCGTTTTAGGGTTTGTTTGTTGGTTCAGTTGTTGTCTATTGGCTATCAGTTTGTGCTATCGATAATGTCCCTTCTTCTGATTTCGTTTCCATTATTGCATTTGTGGCATTTGTTGTTTCTCTTTGTTTTCTGATGATTGGTTACAGTCTGGTGTTAGGGTTACAGTTTATGGATTGTTTTATCAAAGGGTTGCATTTTATTACTTGTTTTAATGGTTGGTTATAGTCTTGTGACAGGGTTATAGTTTTTAAATTATGTTGGTTACATGGATACAGTTCATTACTTGTTTTTATGGTTGGTTACAGTCTCGTGACAGTGTTACATTTGATTTATTGTTACAGTTTGTTGCTTTGTTGGTGATAGGGTTACCGTTTATGACTTGTTTAGTGATAGGGTTGCATTTTATTACTGGTTTTAATGGTTGGTTACAGTGTTGTGTGTTGTGAGCCTAATTTGCCATGTTTTACATATAAGTTTATATCGATTTCTGCATACGTTTAATTCATTTGGGCTAAGATAATACAGAATCTATGTAGTTTATGTTTATTTGCCAAATTATGGAATCTACACCATTTTATGTTTAATTTCGCAGAATTCGAGGCATTTTATAGCAACTCTAAGGAAGGTCAGAAAAGCTCGGAAAGCAATTACAGAAGTCCAGAATCCAAGAGTACAGAACCAGGACAGACCAAGCTGAAACCAGAGCTACTCTATGTCGAGTACACCTTACTCGATCTCGAGTAGAGAGTCCGAGTAGACTTGGTCGACAAAGCCTGATCGAGGAAACCAAGTCCGAGGCAACCTGACTCCGGAAGCCAACTCGATCTCGACAAGACCTAGTCGAGATCGACGACACCTCAGCGCCACACCCGGAGTCGAGAAGAGGAGCTGATCGAGAAGCCGAGGACGAAGATGCCGAGCAGCTCTACTCGATCTCGAGGAGATCTTGTCGAGATCGATGACGCCCAGGGGCCTTGTCTCAGCTTGTTGAGCAGAGCCACCCGAGGAGCCCAGCCAGGCCAAGTCGATGACCACCGTACTCGATCTCGAGTAGAGCCTGGTCGAGATCGACGAGCAAAGTCCGAAAACGCGTTACGTGGTTGAGCAGTCCGAGTCGAGCTGGGATTCCTTGGGCACGAAGGAAGTCGAGAAGGCCGAAATCTATCATCATCTATCTATGGAAGGAATATCTATCAACATGAAGACATATTACCTAGTTTAGATATAGTTTTCCTTTAAAGATTTATTTCCCTTAAGCATTTTATTTATCTTTAAGCTTTAAGTAGATATAGATAGAAGATTCTATCCTTGATTAGCAAGGAATAGAAGGCTATAAATAAAGCCCTAGGGGCTGGTTTTTCATTCATTCAGAAACACAATCAATTTCATTCAAGTAAGTAGGAGTAGAGAGAGAGAGTTTGTAGCAAGCAAGGTGGAAAGGCGAAAGCGGATTTGTCTTGTGGGTTGTAAGCTTTCTTTATTTAATTCAATTCAAGTTAGTTTCTTTTGTTATTTAATGTCTTTCTTGATAATGAAGAGCGAGTAGTCCACCCACTTCTGGGGCTGGGGTGAGCCCGACGGTGGCCATGTGAGGAGATGCGGTAAAGGTCAGATCTTGTTATGCAATTCGTCTTCTATCCCTATGAGCATGATTCTTTTGCGAGAGTTGAAGGTGATCCTTGTTTGTGTTATTGAAGCGAAAGTGATCTTAATGCAACTTGGGTTAATTATGTGAAAAGGGTTAGTAACAATTAGGGTTTATGCGAAAGCCTCTATATGCCTATTTGTTAATAACGAAAGTTGTTTGATGGAAAGCATGATCTTTTATGCCTTTATGTGTTACCTTGCATGGTTATCGTTGTGGTGTTGATACCCTGGCTTTGGAAGTCTTTTATATATTGAATTTATTTCGTCGGAAATCTGAGTTTTGTGTTCGAAATTGCAATTTACGTTTTCTGTGTTCTAGTCGAGATAGAGGAGAAGCTTGTCGATCTCGAGTAGCCTGTACTCGATATCGAGTAGAACTAGTCTAGGTCGAGTAGAGTTTTCTTTTGTCATCGATTTTCAGTTTCTGTTTTCTGTTGTCGACTTGCTGTTGTCGATCTCGAGTAGGCTTTAGTCGAGATCGAGTACGCCTGTTGCTTGTTTTATTTTCTGCTTTGCTTTGTCTTTTCTGCTTTTATTTTTGTCTTTCTTCCTTTGTTCCTTTGTTTCTGTCTTTTCTGCTTTTCTGTGAGAATTTATAGCTACCTGAGAACTGCTGACGTGCTTCCTCGTGGATTCGATCCTGACAACCTTCTACTAAAACGGGAGGAAGTCTTGTATTTATTTGCTGAGACAGGGAAGTCAGTCTGATCTATACTTTATATTTATTTCATATTTGACCATCCTCATGCAACAACATTGTGACAGGGTTACAATTTTTAAATTATTTTGGTTACATGGATACAGTTCATTACTTGTTTTTATGGTTGGTTATAGTCTGGTGACAGTGTTACAATTGATTCATTGGTACAGTTTGTTGCTTTGTTGGTCATAGGGTTGCAGTTTATGACTTGTTTGGTGATAGGGTTGCATTTTATTACTGGTTTTAATGGTTGGTTACAGTCTTGTGACCAGGTTACAATATATTAATTGTTTGGTGACAGAGTTATAGTTCATTACCTGTTTTAATTATGGTTACAGTCTGGTGACAGGGTTACAATTGATTTATGTTTACAGTTTGTTACTTGTGTTGGTGACAGGGTTCCATATGACATTCTGCTTGTTGTGTGTTTGCAGTTTTTGGTGTGGTGACAGTGTTAGTTTATGTGGTTGTTCAATTTACTGTTTTTTGGTTTTTGGTGATAGTATCTTATTTGTTGTGAAACCTAATCTTTACACTACATTTATGCTATTTAGGTAAAGCAATTGTTGTCCATACAGAAATTCCTACCGTGATTCCACCATCTGTTATTCAACCTGCTTCCTTCAAGTTTGTTGTTCCCAAAGAAGAACGTTTTCTTGGGCAGATTAATGTGTATTCAAAGCTTGAATTGATTCCAATTATTAAGAGTGGTCTGTCTCATGATGACTGGGTTTCTCTTATAGATGGTTGTTTAGGTTCAATTGTACGGGCTAGGGATTCTCTATATTTTTTATCAACAACTTGTGCATCAGATGCTTCTACATGAAGTTGAAACTTCTAAAGTTAATGAGATGTGGTTTCAAGTTGGGCAACATTTGTTTAGGTTTTCTCTAGCTGAATTCTGTTGTGTAACTGGTTTGAGTTGGAAAGAACCTGGTGATGACATGCCTCCTTCTTCTCATGTGGATATGGAGGAGTTTTTGGGTGTATCTGAGTGTACATTTATGGGTCTTCTTCAACTTTTCCTCAAGGAGCCAACTCAGTCTCCAAAGAAGCTTTCCATGGCGTACTTGCTAGTGATTGAGGGTGTGTTGCTCCCTCAGCGTTCTAAAGCTCTTGTTCGTCAATGTTATGTGGACCTTGTCTGTGATTTGGATTGTTTAAACCTTTATCCCTTTGGTCGGGTTATTTTTTCTGGAAACACTTGGTTATTTGAAGAAATGTATGAGGTCTGAGCCACCAAAAAAGGGTTCAAGGTTTGGTTATAATCTGCTTGGATATCCCATAGCATTCTTGGTATTTCCCTTTCCTTTCCTTTTATGTTCCCATGCTTTTTCCTCTTTTTTTATTTATTATTCTTTACTTCTATTTTTGTTCTTACTGTTGCTTTCTTCCCAGGTTTGGATTTTAGAGGCAATCCATAAGATTGCTGGCATCTGTAACTGTCACTTTCTTTGTTGTGATGGATTACCAACATCTCTTGTCTGGTATACCAGTGACCGTGATTACAGCATTATATATGTTAAGTGTCATGATATTTTGTCCAAAGATTTGGTAAGCATACTTTCTTGTCTTTTCTTTTATTATTCTGATCTCAGTTTCCCTCTTCCATTTTTTATATTTGTTGTTGTTTAATTGTATTTTTTGTTTTCTTGATAGGGGACTGTCTACTCTTTGTATGCTTCGTTTATGGATTGCCCTGGTCTCTCCTTTTCTGATGAAGTTGCTGATGACAGTGTCGATTCTTACGTTTCTTGTTTTGTTGGTATGGATGCTGATGCCAGTGATGAAGTTTATCTAAGGAATTTACGGATCCAAGCGTATCTGCTCAGGCAATCAGGTGGCTGTCTTCTTGATGGTGGTGTGGAACTTGTTATCCCTTCTACTAATATTCCTACTATGAAGAAGGACATAGTTAGAGCCCCACCTTTGAAGAAAAAGGTGACGGTGACACCACGAGTTATCACAGAGGGTAGTTCTGACTTTGAGAGTCTTGTCCATCACATGAAGAGGTTGGTTACAAGGTCAATGGGAAGTGGTGACAGTCCTCTTCCTATGAAGAAGGGTAAGGTGGTGACACGCACTCCTGCTGATGATAAGTCTGTCAAGAAGAAGAGGGTTTTGAGAAGTTCTTCTACTCTAGATAATCCTGTTACGAAGAAGGCAAAGGTGGTGCCATCCCGGAAATTGTCAAGTACTGAGTCTCCTGCCAAGGGTGAAGTAGAAGCATTGTGTGGTGAAAAAGGTGTAGATCATGGTGACAAGCCCAAGAGGTCCAAGTTTAAGCTCCATAGATCTATCCCTCCCAAAGGTGATGATCTTCCATGGTGACACACTTAGATTATGTATTTGTAGGCTACTGCTCTGGTAATTTATATGTTTCTTTGAATCTTTTACTGTTTTATCCCTATTATATGTTACAACAGTCTATAATTCCACTTCAAAGTCATGGTTTTATTATTTTTGTTGTCATCCTCAAAGTTTTCACGTTGATTACAGTGTCCATGTGCATGTTTTCATAGTGATGACAGTATATGTGACCCCATTTTTAGGTTGGTTACATCGTCTATAGGGTTTGCTTTGATTACAATGTCCCCGTCCTACTTTTCATTGTGGTTACAGTATATATTACCCAGTTTTAACGGTGGTTACAGTGTCTATGTTCCTGTTTTAACGTTGGTTACAACGTCTATGTCTATTTTAACCATTCATATGATGAAGGAAAACAGTCCATCACATGTCTTTTGGCTTCTCATTAGCCTTTAGGGTTTTTCCTGACCTTGTCCTAGGGTTTTCCATTTGATTACAGCAATCATCTCTTAACGATGTACTGTACTTAACATTTTAGGGTTTAGGGTTAAGTCTTTAGGGTTTAGGGCCAAGGCCCTAAACCCTAAACCCTAAACCATATTGTACATCACATATTCTTTTGGCTTCTCATTAGCCCCTTTGGGGTTTGTGCTTCCGTAATCATAGGTTTGTCCTTTTGGTTACAGTGTCTATGTCCGTGTTTTCACAGTGGTGACAATATATGTGACCCCATTTTTAGGATGGTTACAACGTCTATAAGATTTTTTTTATTACAGTGTCTATGTCCTACTTTTCATGGTGGTTACAGTATATATGACCCTGTTTTAACGGTGTTTACAGTGTCTATAATTCTCTTACCCATTAATATGATGAAGGAGAACTATGCAGTGTATATCTTTTGACTTCTTATTAGCCCCTCTGGGGTTACAATGTCTATATGACCATGTTTTCACAGTGGTGACAGTGCATATGTCATGGTTTATGTCCCTATTTTAATAGTTGTGAAAACATCTATAAGTTTTACCTGTGATTACAGTCCCTGTTTTAACGGTGGTTACAACGTCTATGTCTGTTTTAACCATTCATATGATGAAGGAGAACAGTCCGTCACATGTCTTTTGGCTTCTCATTAGCCCCTTTAGGGTTTTTGCTTACCTTGTCCTAGGGTTTTCCATTTGATTACAGCAATCATCTCTTAACGATGTACTGTACTTAACATTTTAGGGTTTAAGGTTAAAGATTTAGGGTTTAGGGCCTTGGCCCTAAACCCTAAACCATACTGTACATGACATGATCTTTTGGTTTCTCATTAGCCACTTTGGGGTTTATTTTTCCATAATCATAGGGTCTTCGTTTTGGTTACAGCGTCCATGGGCATGTTTTCATAGAGTTGACAGTGCATATGTCCTGGTTTATGTCCCTATTTTAATAGTTTTGAAAACATCTATAAGTTTTACCTGTGATTACAGTGTCTATTCCCCTTGTTTCATAGTGGTGACAGTTTCTATGTCCCTGTTTTAACGGTGGTTACAGCGTATATGTCTGTTTTAACCATTCATATGATCAAGGAGAACTTAAATATTTTCAAAATTGTAATGATAGAAGAAGAAAAAACTGAAATATGCTCACTGTTTACATTCTGTCTAGTGTAATGACCTGTTTATAGTGACCAATTTATTCAATATAAGAAAACGATAAAGTAAATCTTATTGTCTTCCTTAATACTTTGCTTCTGATTTGCCTCTGATCTCTAGCTCTTGTCAGTCCTCTTTGATGCTTTCCCTCTGATTTCTCCAGCTGAAAGCTTTCTTTTCTTTTCAGAGCGACCACATCTTCTACGTATCATTGGTGGGTGACATTCCTGGCTTTTGATGTCCTCTGGTACAACCCACTGATCTTCATTTAGAGTAGGATATATTGTCTCTTGATAAGCCAATTTCCAAGCTTTAGTTTTGCAGTAGCTGCTAATATAACTCAGAACACTCAGTTTTTTTTCCCTGATGATAGCCAGAGCATGTACACAAGGTATCTTTTCATAATCAAATACCTTGCAAGTAGAAGAGTTCTTCTTTAAATCAACCATAACCCTTTTCATTCCACCGACAACCTCAAACTGGAATTGATTGAGGTGCTTGACAGTATACATTCCAGCATCACTGCATCTTATCTACACTATATCACTTATATGAGTTGGAAGCTCAAAGCTGTTGTTTTCAGATTCATTTCTACGATCATTGAACCATTTTGTTATCTTCTCTCTGATTGCATTCAGTAACCCTATAATTGGGAATGATCTATCCAAACCAAAGGCACTATTTAATGATTCTGCATTGTTTGAAGTCATCATATTGTACCTATCACCTTTTGAATAAGCTCTTGCCCATTTCTCAAACTGTAATTCTTGAAGATATTTCTCCATCTTGCTATTTGTATTACTGATGCAACTAAAGTAGCTGCTGAAATCTTCTTCTGTATAACTGTTTTCTGCGCTTTCAAACCACTGACAGAGTACTTTTTTCTTGAATTTTTCCATTATATTTTGCTTTAAGTGCCATCTGCAGTAATAATGCTTTGCATTTGTGTAAATCAACTCTATAGCTCTTGCAATGCTTTGATGACGGTTAGAAACAAAAACCAGCTCTTTACTTGATGGGATGACTGTTGCTAGCTTGTTGAAGAACCACTCCCAAGAGTCGTTGTTTTCTGAGTCAACCACTGCAAAGGCAATTGGGTATATTTGATGATTTGCATCTTGTGCAGAAGCTGTGAGAAGAGTCCCTTTGTATTTTCCTTTTAGAAATGTACCATCTACCACAAGAACCTGTACAACTGAATTCTATTCAGTAATTATTTGGTTACAGTGTAATTTTTTCTTATGAAATGAATATGTACCTTTCGTAGGATTGGAAATGCTCGAATACATGGTCCAAAGGCAATGAACACATACTTGAACTTTGAGTTTCTCTCAAGTTCAATGAAGGTGACAGTTCCAGGATTTTCTTGCTTCAGGACCCAACAATATGATGGCACTAATTCATAGTTGTCTTCTGCGGTCCCCATTGTCATCTTTATTGCTAAATCACGAGCCTTCCAAGATTTCCAGTAGCTACCATTCTCTTTGAAATCATTCCTCATCGTGTTTCTAATTTGTCTTGGAGTTGGACCTTGTTTCTCATCTTCAAAACTGTATATATTATGTAAAACAGTGAATAAAATATGAAATGAAGCATGATTACAGTGAATAATAATATAAAATATGTAATGAAGAACTGATTGTAGTCTATGTCACCTGTGTTTTATCCTTTCGACTATGACTCTGTAATTTAGAGGGCGTTGCTTTCCTATTCATACTTCCATGTTACAGGTGTGCTCCTTAAAGTATTTTTTAATTATAAATACAGTTGAACCACCAATTATGGCGCCATGTATTTTCCAGGTGCAGCTGCTATCCACACACACTGTTCGGTAATAACATGGTGTTGTCTTCTTCACTTTGTAAGCAAACACCTCTTGTGCAGCCAACATGTCAATAGTATGTTTGATATCTTCCTTTGTTCGGAACAGTTGTCCCAAAAATATAAGAATTTCTCCCTTTCTTTCACTTATAGGTTGTGCTGTATATTTTGTGGACATTGTACTGCCACTGATGCGACTTTCAATCCCTGTGTCATCTCCATTACTATTCATATCACAGCCATCGTTTATGCATTCTGCATCTCCATCCTGCACATCAAAGTCCTTTTCCATAACATTTGTACCCTTGGCAGAGCTGTAAGCATGTAATGCCAATTGATTTTCATCATGTATAGATTATGTAACCTGTTCTACAATGATTTCCTTCACAGCTGTAACATATAAAGGCAATGTCCAATTCACATTCTTCAATTTATTAATTTGCAAAAAACTCCTCAAATCAGTCTCATTCTCTAATGAAAATGGCTCAGTAGTTTTCTTGAATGGATGCAAGTGGCTGAATTGAAGAGTAGGAGATAAATTGTCACTCGTTTTGAATCTGTTCTGTATCTCAGACTTCATCTCATACAGAGTTACAGCCTGCTTGATGACAATTACCTTTGATGACACATCCCCAGCAAAAACTAAATCACCATATTCCAACTTCCATTTTCCTCCAAATTTTACTATTAACAAATTGGCCTCCATTGTACCTGATCATTGGTGACACATATTAAATTTCATAAATACAGTGATTACAAGTACACAGATGCACTCAAACTCAGATATCCACATATAGGTTACAGCGTAATTTTGGTCACAGCTACACAGATGCACTCAAACTCAGATATCCACCTATAGGTTACAGTGTAATTTTGGTTACAGCTACACAGATGCACTCAAACTCATATATCCACCTATAGGTTACAATGTAATTTTGGTTACCACAGGATAATCAAAACACAAGCATCTTAAATCAGCAACTACATCAACAATATAATCTAGATTACAGTTCTATAATCCCAACACCAGTCAAGTATATCAAAATCGACATCTGATGTCAAAATCGCCATCTGATGTTAATGTAATCAATTGTTCTCCAAATTGTTATCCAAATCCACAACTCATACAATAATTGTGATTCAAATTACAGTACTATAATCAAAGCAGATTACAGATTATAAGAAATTTTGGCTTACATTGCTGTTTTCGAATTTTGGCTTATCTGTTGAAACTCGAATTTTGGCTTATAGTGCTATTTTCGACCAGATCTGTTTTCAGATCTGATTGAAGAGCTCGAAATCGTCGACAATTGGGGCTGAAATCAACTACGTTGCTCGAGAATGAAAGCCAGATCGAAATCGCCCTTCGTCGCTGGTGTTGTGCTGTGGTGTTTCTCTCTTTCCGTGAAATTGAAGAAAGAAACGGGAATACTAAGGCAGGGGCAAAATTTGAAAAAGTGGACACTCACCTAATATTTCAACCCTTTTGTCCTAGGGCTTAAATTTTGGTCACCAAAAGTCCACTGACCAAAAAACCCCTTAATTTTTTAGTTATATTTATATAATTTTTTTTACCTATGAGATATTTATCTTTTTTATATAGATTAAACTAATGTTTATCAATTATTAATCAATACTACATCCATTAAAAAATGTAAGTCTTTACAGTTTGTAGAACATTTTTTTAAAAGGTCAAAATTATATAAAATATTAAATTTCTTATTAATATTTTTAATATTAATTTCATACTTATTACTCCTAAATATGAAATTGTAAAAAATAAAAAAAATTGATATTTATATTAATTATGAAATTTTTTAATATTAAAATTGATATTTTTTTTATTAATTTTGTAATTATAATTTCATTACTTGAAATATAGGTTGTCCCATATTGAAAATATTGGGATGTCTTGAATAACATATAAGCTTGGCAGACTACTCCTCTCATTTTCAATTGGTTTTGAGATGAAATCTCGTTAGGTTCGTATGTTGTTCATTTCTTCTGTTTAATGTTCCGCGGTGTAGAGCTTGAAACTCGAATTGCGTCACCACTTCCTGGTTCCTTGGCTATTTTACATCTAAGGGTTTGAAATTACATTCCTTACACCAAAAAAAAAATAGCATGCACCTTATTGATCAAAATTAATCCTTGATAATTAGTAATTTAGCACGCTTTTGTTTTGGTATTGAAAGTGATATAGCTAAAGTGAGTGTAACGTCCAGGATTATGATTCCCGGGTTACGTTTCGAGGGATGAAACCCCTCGTTAGGATGTTGCGCCCCGAGCGAAGTTGAAGGTTTGAAATTCTATCCTAACGTTTTCAAGTGGGATTTCATACCCAAAATTCGAAGGGATCGTTGGAATCCCCGGGGAAGTCCCCTATACCTGTCGTAAGTCTAAGCGTGGAAAACCAGTAGTCATGCAAATAGCGGAATCAAAGTGTAATACAAGAGGGTGCCACAGCAGAGCTGAGTCAAAACCAAGTCAATAAGCGTATTTATCGAAATCTAATAGGCGATGTTGGTGAGGTTAGACCATTTCTTTGCAATCGCCCAAGAGAGTTCCCACGTCACGGAAGAAAGGAACAATCATGCTGCAAAACAAACCTAAAAAAATATGTATTCGGAGCGGTGTCCTATCGAAGCCCTAAGTAATATAATCCTAAACAAGCAGACACATACACACGCTAGTCCTAATAAAGATGCTTCTATGAAAGGCGGAATGTTAACACACTACCATGCTCCTAAGATCAAGTGCATAAATATAATAAGGCCTTAGCATTGAATACCATGTGGTATATCCCTCTCCTGCCTCCACCCCCTTTCGACAAGGCAGAGGCTGGCCAGCTCGTGAATGCATTCCATAATAATCGGGCGGCCCGTAAGCCCAACCCACCCCACAAGAAAAAAATAAAGCCCGCGGGCAGCTTTCGCAATCATGCTCATAATATAAGTAAAGGAAGTTCCATATGACTCGATTGACTTAGGACGGGACCCGATGGGACTGGACTGTCCTATGACCCTAGCAAAGACTCTAGTTACTTCACAGATAATGGCCGTTCTGTTTACAAACGCAATGAGTAAACGAATGCTCAATCATGAGTGCAATCCTAGCAGGATACTACATGAAATGCTTTATATGGGTATGAACACCTAATATGCACATGGCTACAAGTAGGGAGTTCTTTTTTAATCTGAGTAAGCTCATATAGGAACTTACCTGGAGAAGTGCGAAATCCAAAGTAATCACAGTAATAGCAAGCAATCCAATCAGGTCACAAATCACCTAATGATTAATACATAAAATGCATAAGTCTAAGTTCTAAAGCATACAAGGGCCATGACTCATACAAACAGGCAGGACTCAAGCTCTTAACATCATCATCATCATCATCATCTCAACCATATCATATCTCAATATAACTCATTAAATATCATCTCAACTCATCATCATTTCAATATCTCAAACTTACAGACGTATATCCACATCTCATATCATAATTCACATTTCACATCATGTCTTATAATCAACATATAATTCAACACAACATTATCAGATATTATAATTTATACTTAACCATCATACCGATATCACAACATCATGCTATTAGTCAACCAATTATGCCATTTTTCAATCAATCATATCAACAAGCTAGTTAGTTACCGAGTAAGTCAGATTCCCAAGTTAGTTCAAACCAGCCCGTTTAGAATTCGAGTCAATACTTAGAAATTCCGCCCTTGAAAAATGTTCATTAAATTCCATTATCGATTTAAATCTGATAACTTATTTTAAATCCCCTAATAATATTATTTAATATTTTAAATCCATTTCCATTTATTAACCACTTTCATAAAATATTTTCAAATCCCTTAATCTCCCATCCATTTTTACTTAATAAAATCAGCACCTTATTTTATAGAAATTACAAACCGACCCCCTTTATTTTAAAATATAAATAAACTAAAGTAAACCAGATTCCGTCCCTTGTAAATAATTACAAGACTTCCTCCCGATGCAGTAGTGGGAAGTCAGGATCGATCCACGAGGAAGCGTATCAGCGGGTCCTAGGCAGCGGAGAAATTTCACAGTCAGAAGTCGACAACAGGGTCCTCGATCTCGACTAGGGTAGTCGACAGAAGATCGGACAGTCGAACACAGTGCAGCAGCAAGCACAGGGTCTCGTCGATATCGACCAGAGCTACTCGATATCGAGTGGAGTCCTTGTCGACTTCGGCTTGTCTTGTCGAGTCCCTGCACACAGAAGCTACAGCGATGCTAGATCGGAAATCAGTAGTGGAGCTCGACCAGGCTTGGTCGAGATCGAGTAGAGCAGAAACTTAAAACGGAAGAAAATAAAGAACAAATACTTTGGGATTTCGAACTTAAACTTAATGTAAAAGACTTCCAAGATTGGGGTTTGCAACAACGATAACCAAGCATGCATAAGGCAGAGATAAACAGATAATCATGTGAATTGCATCAAGGACAAGCTTTCGCCTTTTCCAACAATTAGACAACTCTTTCAAGAAACCCTAATTGTCTCTACTGATTTTATGTTTACAATCCAAGTTGTTATCATGGATCTCCATTAGATGGTTAATAAACACATAAACAAGTAGGAGATGCTCAAAACTTGATAAAAGTCGGATCTTTACCTCAATTGTGCATGGCTATCGTCGGGCTCGCCCCAACCCTAGAAGTGGGTTGACTACTCACACTTCATCGCAAACTCAGACATTATCGATTGAAAGAAAACTAATTGCATTAAAATAAACCAAAGTTTACAACCGCTTGAAGCCAATTCCACTCTCGCTTCACAACTCCAATCGGCCGCTCACTCTCTCTCTCTCTCTCTACTTCTCCTACTTACTTCTCTCTCTGAAACTGAATATGACTAGAAATCATCCCCATGGGCTTTATTTATAGGCTTCTAAACCTTGCTACTCAAGGATAGAAGATATCTATCTATATCTAAAATTATATCTAAAACTTTAAAAGATAAATAAAAGCAATTTAGGAATTAAATCTAAAAGGGAAAGATAAATCTAAAGTGTCTCAAGTGGATAGATCTCTTCCTTCATGATGTTTCTTGATGATTTCGGATAGAATCGGCAAACTTCGAGCCCAAGGAATCCCAAACCGAGTAGGATTCGTTAAACCGAGTAACGCGTCTCTAGAGGTCTCCTCGATCTCGACAAAGGTCTTGTCGATCTCGAGTAGGATTGTGTCTACTGGGCTGGCTCGTCGTCTCGGCTAGCTGGTGCTCGACAGACTCGGACAAGGCTCCTGGCGCTCGTCGATCTCGAGGACCCCTCGTCGACATCGAGTAGAATTGTTCGTCGACTAGGTCTGGCTTGGCTGGTCGGGCAAGTCTTCTCGAGGTGCTCGGTCCTGGCTCCACGTCTTTTTCGACCTCGAGTAGCCGTACTCGATCTCGAGTAGGGTGTGGAGTCGGGTTCTTCGTCTTCAGTTTCTTGACATAGGCTCCTCGATGCTGGCTGGTGTCTAGGCATGTCTTGTCGAGATCGACTAGGGTTAGTCGATGTCGAGTAGCTTTGTGCTCCGGCTCTTGCTTCTTAGTTTTCTCCCGAAATGGTTCCATATTCTGTAATATTAAACAGAAACTTATGTAGATCTCTATTTCTGACAAATAAGCATATACTACATAAATTCGACATATTCCCAACCCGAAATATGCAAAATGTAAAGAATATGAAACTAAAATATGCATAAAGACATGGCTACTTTGGAGACATCAAATCACCCCATAGTTAGACTTGCTTGTCCTCAAGCAATAACCAAACAATAACCAAGACCTACAACACATCCTTCAAGTCTTCGCCTTTGTCAAAAGCAACATCTCAAGTAGTAGCAATGTAAGACAAGTGAATTTAACGTCATCACACATATATGAGCGATCCATAGGCATAGGCAATATAAATCCAACCTCACAGGAATAATATGTTTACACTCAGCTCTCAATGTGTTTAGGCTATGTAGATCAACTCTCAACCCAATTCCATATACAATCTCATAAATATTGCAATTTAAACATAAATCCACTTCGCAACCAATTATGAAAATGCAACAAGAATTATCAGGGGGACTTCGCTCAATAGAAGTCTTCAAAGAAGATTCCATTCGGCGGGGTTGTAATGGGGCTTGGTAAGAAATAATAAGGTATGGAATTATTTGGCCATGTGGTGCTAAATAAAATTCGGGAATCAAGACTCCTAAATCTTCCAACACAACCAAACCATAACTTCTCAATCATGTGCATCTACCAAACTCTCCAATTTATCTCAATGAAGTATGTAACCTTTCAAACTTTCTCAACCTCTCCAAAGTATGTATCTTGCAAAATAGTGAAAGAAATAAGGTAAATTTGGCTCATGCACTTTATTCACAAACATATGTACTTTTTCTTCTTCTCTTTTTTCTTTTTTCGGATTTTTTTTTTTTAAAATAAAAACCAAATAACACTAATAGTGCATTTATAATGTGAGCCAAAAATCCTTTTACATAATATGCATAGCAAGATAAAAATTTAAAACCATCCCATATCTCAATAATTTCAACAATCCTTCCTTCTTGAAATGCAACATAAGCTATTCTTTCCACAAACCATTCTTCCAACCAACACTAAGTCTTAATTCCCAAATGGGGGCCAGGCTCAATTTGGCTAAGGATATTTTTGTGGAGTTCACAATAAAAGTCTCAAGCTAATGTTCTGGCTTCAAGCAGGGATAATGCAGGGTAGGTAAAGAGAGGATAAAATTGGCTTAAAAGGTGCCTCCATCATTTAATTCTCATCAACATAAACATATAAATGCATTGGCTTTGAATAACTATTACAACATTTAGAGATGCATAGGAAGAGTAAATACACTCAAGAAAGCAGAGGGATTTTTAATGTTCTCCCTATAAGGCCAAAATTCTCACTAGGACAATTTTTGTTGGATTTTAACCTTTAGCTTAGGATCATATGTGCTCAATTTCATCACAAGTTCACAATCCACATAAAAATCATTTTCGTGGACTTAGGCTAAACCTTCCAAACATGCTATAGGATTTATATGATCAAGTCAATTATTATTTATCATCATAGGACGTCTAAGTTAGGGTATAAAAACTTGAATAATGCAAAAATTTAAACATGCATATTTTTTTATTTTTTTTCGACATTTTTTATTTTATTTTTATTTTTTTCTATGCAACTAAAAATAAGAATAAAGTATGGCAAAAGACTACAATGCATAAAATTTAAACATGAATGCATAAAAATTTAAATTTCACCATGTAAAACCAAAAAGCAAGACTGACACATATGATAATGATAATGAGCCCTTCCCCTACCCCATACTTAAACTATACAGTGTCCCCACTGTATAAAATCAAATAAAAACAAGAGTAAAGGAAGGAACTCACAGGATAACACATCAAGGAAGGTGAATCAGTGCAGGTCGAGTAGACATCTTTGTCGATCTTGAGTACAGTGTACTCGATCTCGAGTAGCTTTTCTGCGTCCAGTGGTTTCTGAAGTCGAGGAGCGTTTTGGCTTGTCGATGTCGAGTACGTCTACTCGAGGTCGAGTAACTTCTGGGCTTCTCCTCCTTGTCGTAATCGACTTGGCCTTCGTCGATTCTGACTTTTTTCAGGGACTTCTTTATTCCACTTTTCGCGATCCTTATATGCTTGCCGACCTAAAAGTGTTAGATTGCACAAGAAACAAGACTATCCACACGAAATATTCTAAAAGACATACAACCAAAAATAAAAAACAAAAACCAAAAAGTTCAAAAGGTCCCAAAGATTCATAAAGTTCTATATACATGCTCTAGATTTTAGAGTCGCTAGGCCGACTTCTCCGTTTGCGCTCAAGGACGATTATTGTGGGGCCTGCTCATGCTTGGCCCTTCTCCTGGATCATCTAGGTCCTGATGGTAGTATGCAAGCTCAGCTGATAGGTGGTTGCTCGCATCATCTCCTTTCTCTTTCTTTCTCTTTCTTCCAGCCCTTAGCTTTCGCAGATTTTCTTGCCAAGGGGCCTTACCTCCCCTTAAATTATTAAAAAATTTCTTTATGGACTAAGGGGGAGTAGAATTCATACCTGAACTTACCTTTTTGGACCCAAAACGGGAAACTTTGGGCTTGGGTCTAGTCGAGATCGAGTACTGCTGGTCGACCTCGAGTACAGGGACCCCATACTTAGGTTCTTGGAAAGTCAGTGGCTCAGCAGAGTTTGTCGAGGTCGACAAAGTCTTGTCGAGATCGAGTAGCCCTTGTCGATCTCGAGTACAGTGTTGGCACCCTCCTGCGCTGTTTGCTTGGTCCCGTGGTTGCTGATGCTTTTCACCTCCAGCCAGGAAATTTCCTCTTTTGCAGGGCCAAAAGAGAAATCTAAAACCTCATCGCCTATGGTGAAGGTGAGCGATCTATTCTTGACACTTATTCTGGCATCTGTAGTAGCTAAGAATGGTCTACCAAGAATAATAGGGCTAGTAGGATCTTCAGCACAGTCTATGATAAGGAAATCTGCTGCGACAAAGAATTTACCAACCTGGACAGGGACGTTCTCAACTATACCTGTAGGGATGACCACTGTATTGTTCGCCATGTATAATTTGGCATCCACAGGTTCTATGCATCCTATTTTTACCTTCCACTAGATTGATAGAGGCATGATGCTCACACTTGCTCCTAAATCGCACAGAGAATCATATTTATATTGCCCAAAACCCACAGTAACAGAAAACTTACCAGGGTCAGGTCTCTTTTCAGGGAAGTGGAGTACTTTGCATTCGCCTGCGATCTCTGAGATAGATCGCTTCTTGCTCAGGATTTCCTTTAGAAATTTGACATATCTAGGCATCTATTGCAGGGCTTCTGTAAAAGGGATAGAAACATTCAGTTCTTGCAGCATATTAACAAATCTAGTAAACCTACTTGTAGTGGGATCTTTCTGTGCTTTTGAAGGGAAAGGCAGTGGCTTTTTCAGTTTCGGAGCCAGATCAGCTGTCGGAGGTGTTGCAGAGTCGTCGACGTCGGCCAGATGCTGCTCCTCGATCTCGACCACGGGCTCCTCGACATCGAGTAGGGTGGTCGACCTGGAGTTGCTGGTCTGCGCGGCGGAGTCCGAGCTCAGCTTCTTGTCTTGGTCGAGTAGCGGCTTGTCGATATCGAGTACATCCTCCTCGAGATCGAGTACACCTTGCTATGTCTCGAGTTGCTGTTCTGCCTTGCTTTGCTGTTTCCCGACCTCTGGCTCGTGTAATTGATGCCCACTCCTGAGTTTGATAGCTGCGACGTGTCCGGTCTTCCCTTTAGGGTTTGGTTCTGTTTGCCCAGGGAGCTGTCCGGACGGTCGTGGGATCTGTGCAGCGATTTGACCCATCTGCGTCTCTATTCCTCTTTTCCAGATGTCCAGTTCTCCAAATTTTGTAGTGATGTTCTGGAACTGGTTGTTGATGGTGCCCTGATTCCGACGCATCTCCTCAAGGATCAGCTGCAGATCATCCTTCTTTTGATCCCTTTCTGGATGTCCTGGAGCTCCGTAGGGTGGGGGATTCCTAGGAGGTCCTTGGTTCCACTGTGGTTGGTAGAACCTTTGATCTCCCATGTAGCGATTTGGACCCCCAGCGTAGGCTGCTTCCTCATGTGTCTCTGCCATTCTGACTTGCTCAGTGTGTGGGCACTCAGTAGTGGTGTGCTGCTGTGATCCGCATTCGATGCAAGGCTAATTGACAGATAGATATTTGACTTGCTTGAGGAGCTTACGATTCTGGTCTCTGTAGAACTGCTCCCTGACGTCTGGGTCAATCTCCTTTGCTGGCTCATAGAGTGGCATAGATGGTGCTGGCCTGGCATAGGAGTTCTCCTCATAGTTTGCAGTAGACCCATATTTGTTGTCAGAATTGGTGAGCTTGTCTAGCACACCCCATGCATCAACTGGCGACATCGTCATATACTCATAGCGAGTATACTGGTTGATTCTTTCCTTAGTGACTTGATCAAGAGAGTTGAAGAAGATCTCCTGAATGACGTAGGGTGGTTGTCCATGAGTAGGGCAAGATCGCAGCAGTTCTTTGTAGCGTTCTCATGCCCTTGCCAGCGATTCCCCTTGCTTCTGTTTGAAGCCGGTGATTTTCTGGCGGAGAAGTGCTGTCTTGGCAGGTGGGAAGAATTTATTCAGAAATTCTTGCTCTACTTGGGCCCATGTTGTGAGTGATCTTGGTTTCAGCCCTTCAAGCCACTTTAGTGCAGGCCCAGTGAGAGACCAGCGAAAAGCTTTCATCTTGACATATTCCAGCGTTGTACCTTCAGCAAGAGTACGGCACATGTCATGAAAATTGGTAATATGTTCAAGAGGACACTCATTAAATCTTCCATAAAAAGCATTATTTTTAAGCTCTATAAGAAATTGAGTGCGAATTTCAAAGGAGTTTTCAGGGATTAGAATCGCCGATTCAGGCACGACGAGAGTTGGATGCATATAATCTTCTGCTGTAGTTGGATATTGGGCAAGCTCAGCTTCTGCTTGCTCCCTTGCTGCTTTCTCAGCGGCGATAGCAGCATCTTTAGTGGTTAGTTCCCTGGTAAGTCTGGCAATCAGCTGTTCTTGTGTTTCAGCGGCGGCCATGGCTCTTTTCAGTCTAGCGTGGGCTTGTATAAGGCGTTCTGGGTTGTCTAAGCCGTCAAACTCAAGTGGTTGACCAGAACGGCGCATATACCTGAAAAGTAACTCAGAGTAGACGTGAGATTCAACTACCTAAGGCGCGAATGATAGCTTCCCCGGCAACGGCGCCAATTTGTTGGTAGGAGGAAATCGAGTATGCAAATAAAATATAAATAAACTAAAGCAAACCAGATTCCGTCCCTTGCAAATAATTACAAGACTTCCTCCCGATGCAGTAGTGGGAAGTCAGGATCGATCCACGAGGAAGCGTGTCAGCGGATCCTAGACAGCGGACAAATCTCACAGTCAGAAGTCGACAACAGGGTCCTCGATCTCGACTAGGGTAGTCGACAGAAGATCGGACAGTCGAACACAGCGCAGCAGCAAGCACAGGGTCTCATCGATATCGACCAGAGCTACTCGATATTGAGTGGAGTCCTTGTCGACTTCGACTTGTCTTGTCGAGTCCCTGCATACAGAAGCTACAGCGATGCTAGATCGGAAATCAGTAGTCGAGCTCGACCAGGCTTGGTCGACATCGAGTAGAGCAGAAACTTAAAACGGAAGAAAATAAAGAACAAATGCTTTGGGATTTCGAACTTAAACTTAATGTAAAAGACTTCCAAGATTGGGGTTTGCAACAACGATAACCAAGCATGCATAAGGCAGAGATAAACAGATAATCATGTTAATTGCAACAAGGACAAGCTATCGCCTTTTCCAACAATTAGACAACTCTTTCAAGAAACTCTAATTGTCTCTACTGATTTTATGTTTACAATCCAAGTTGTTATCATGGATCTCCATTAGATGGGTAATAAACACATAAACAAGTAGGAGATGCTGAAAACTTGATAAAAGTCGGATCTTTACCTCAATTGTGCATGGCTATCGTCGGGCTCGCCCCAACCCTAGAAGTGGGTTGACTACTGACGCTTCATCGCAAACTCAGACATCATCGATTGAAAGAAAACTAATTGCATTAAAATAAACCGAAGTTTACAACCGCTTGAAGCCAATTCCACTCTCGCTTCACAACTCCAATCGGCCGCTCACTCTCTCTCTCTCTCTCTACTTCTCCTACTTACTTCTCTCTCTGAAACTGAATATGACTAGAAATCAGCCCCATGGGCTTTATTTATAGGCTTCTAAACCTTGCTACTCAAGGATAGAAGATATCTATCTATATCTAAAATTATATCTAAAACTTTAAAAGATAAATAAAAGCAATTTAGGAACTAAATCTAAAAGGGAAAGATAAATCTAAAGTGTCTCAAGTGGATAGATCTCTTTCTTCATGATGTGTCTTGATGATTTCGGATAGAATTGGCAAACTTCGAGCCCAAGGAATCCCAAACCGAGTAGGATTCGTCAAACCGAGTAACGCGTCTCTGGAGGTCTCCTCGATCTCGACAAAGGTCTTGTCGATCTCGAGTAGGATTGTGTCGACTAGGCTGGCTCGTCGTCTCGGCTAGCTGGTGCTCGACTGACTCGGACAAGGCTCCTAGCGCTCGTCGATCTCGAGGACCCCTCGTCGACATCGAGTAGAATTGTTCGTCGACTAGGTCTGGCTTGGCTGGTCGGGCAAGTCTTCTCGAGGTGCTCGGTCCTGGCTCCTCGTCTTTGTCGACCTCGAGTAGCCGTACTCGATCTCGAGTAGGGTGTGGAGTCGGGTTCTTCATCTTCAGTTTCTCGACATAGGCTCCTCGATGCTGGCTGGTGTCTAGGCATGTCTTGTCGAGATCGACTAGGGTTAGTCGATGTCGAGTAGCTTTGTGCTCCGGCTCTTGCTTCTTGGTTTTCTCCCGAAATGGTTCCATATTCTGTAATATTAAAAAGAAACTTATGTAGATCTCTATTTATGACAAATAAGCATATACTACATAAATTCGACATATTCCCAACCCGAAATATGCAAAATGTAAAGAATATGGAACTAAAATATGCATAAAGACATGGCTACTTTGGAGACATCAGACCCGATGGGACTGGACTGTCCTACGACCCTAGCAAAGACTCTAGTTACTTCACTGATAATGGCCATTCTGTTTACAAACGCAATGAGTAAACGAATGCTCAATCATGAGTGCAATCCTAGCAGGATACTACATGAAATGCTTTATATGCGTATGAACACCTAATATGCACATGGCTACAAGTAGGGAGTTCTTTTTGAATCTGAGTAAGCTCGTATAGGAACTTACCTGGAGAAGTGCAAAATCCAAAGTAATCACAGTAATAGCAAGCAATCCAATCAGGTCACAAATCACCTAATGCTTAATACATAAAATGCATAAGTCTAAGTTCTAAAGCATACAAGGGCCATGACTCATACAAACAGGCAGGACTCAAGCTCTTAACATCATCATCATCATCATCATCTCAACCATATCATATCTCAATATAACTCATCAAATATCATCTCAACTCATCATCATTTCAATATCTCAAACTTACAGACGTATATCCACATCTCATATCATAATTCACATTTCACATCATGTCTTATAATCAACATATAATTCAACACAACATTATCAGATATTATAATTTATACTTAACCATCATACCGATATCATAACATCATGCTATTAGTCAACCAATTATGCCATTTTTCAATCAATCATATCAACAAGCTAGTTAGTAGTTACCGAGTAAGTCAGATTCCCAAGTTAGTTCAAACCAGCCCGTTTAGAATTCGAGTCAATACTTAGAAATTCCGCCCTTGGAAAATGTTCATTAAATTCCATTATCGATTTAAATCCGATAACTTATTTTAAATCCCCTAATAATATTATTTAATATTTTAAATCCATTTCCATTTATTAACCACTTTCATAAAATATTTTCAAATCCCTTAATCTCCCATCCATTTTTACTTAATAAAATCAACACCTTATTTTATAGAAATTACAAACCGACCCCCTTTATTTTATTAAATGCCAAACCAAGCCTTTATTTTAAATTACACAAAACTGAACCCTTTATAAAAATAGACCCAAAACCCTTTTTCAGATCTTGAAGTTGCAGAATATGCCCACAAAAATTAGGCCCAATCATCTT
Source organism: Persicaria maculosa (assembly GCA_963922045.1). Lineage (NCBI taxonomy): Eukaryota > Viridiplantae > Streptophyta > Magnoliopsida > Caryophyllales > Polygonaceae > Persicaria > Persicaria maculosa. Next base: position 38,347,031 of record OY998253.1, on the reverse strand, counting down.
CCATTTCTGTAAACCGAATCAGAGAAAATAAAAAGGAAGGGGACCCCACGCCGACTTGGCAGTGACGTGCCAGTGAGAGGGCAGGGGCCCACAACCCTTCTTCAACCTTACTTTCTCTACCCGAAGAAAAATAGACGGGGAGGATTGGGCTCGAAAAACCGATGGAGGAGGAGGCTTGACCGTCGGTAGCGCTGCCTCTAAAAACCCGACCCCACTACCGATACACACATAAACGGACAAGAAAGGAAAAAGAAGGGAGGAAGAAGCTCACCGAGGGGGTCTCGATGTTCGTCGGAAATGCCGTCGGGGCTCGATTGGTGTTCGCCGGAGTCAAAATCGAAGCTGGGTTGGCCTGGGATTAAGAAGAGGTCATAAAGGCGCGACTTTATGGTGGTTTAGAGCGGGAGGAGAAGGAAGAACCTTACCGAACCTCCAATCATATAAAACAGGGAGGAAGAGGAGGACTAGCGGCGACGGTTCGGGCTGCTCCTTGGTGGTCGACGACGTCAAGGGAGGTGGAGTGTGGTGATGAGGTTGCTACTCGGACGCAAGAGGAGGGAAGAGGAAGGAGCTGCTCGACCTCCCGGGAAATAGAGGAGTGGGGCGATGAGGTTGCTGCTAGGGAGTGTGGTGGTGTGGGTGGCCGGCGGCAACGCTCCGAGCCGGGAGAGAGAGGTGTTGTGTGATGGCTTCAGCAAAAGAGGGAATGTGGTTGGGTTTGGATTGAAGAGCAAAAGGGGTATGGGGGATGGGGAAAAGAAGAGTGAAGAGAGTGTATGGGAAAGAGGGGGGAGACTTTAAAGGGGAAATCAGATGGAGATAAGAGATAGGGGGAATCAATTTCTGAAATTGACCAACAGTGGCGTGGGATTTGCTTGGGGGCACCTCCAATTGTGAAGAAAATAACCCATGGGAGGAGAGAAAGTGAGGATGTAGGTGTTGGGCCTAATTTGGAAAAATACAAATTTGGGAGAGAGCTGTGTACAGTGCCGCAGTGGTTCAGAAAGAGGGAGGATAGATAAGGACAAAATGGTAGGGAAGGAAACAAAGACCACAAGTGGTCCCAAAACCTGATTTGAATTACCCGAACTGAAATCTCGAAACCCGTTCTCTCGAACTTATCCCGACTCGTTCAAACTAAATTTTAACATTTCTAGTCCGAATTAAATAATGAGATCCGAACATTATTTTCCAATTCTCGGCATATGAAAGCGGAATAAAATCCATTTTGCATAATTTTTAAAATTGGCCAAAATCCGTATTAAGAGTTTCAGGTTCGATTTATTAAGTTGATGACGAGTTTTCCTTGAAATATCCTAATTAAATCCATTTTAAATTCATTTTTAATTTTCCTTTTTCGAAAATTAGGATTTAAAAATCCGAGTCTTTAAATCTTCCACCTCTAAAAACAAGCCTCGTCCCCGAGACTAAAATCATTTTGAAGTAGGGGATGAAGTTGGAAGTAGGCGAGTCCAATGACCATTTCATTGATCCCGTAAGTGCCTCATAAGTGCCCCTATGAGGTTCCCACAATATCGTCGTTATGATCATAATATCCCCGATAGGTCATAGCGAGAGTGTGATTCGGGCCCTTACCACATACTTACCCCGACTTCTCGGTTATATCATAACTCGAAAAGCATTATAGCATCTCCACTAGGTCTTAGCAAGCAGTCTATAAAGGCCCCTATAAAATTCCTGTATCCACTTCGTGGGACGTTATAATGTCTAAGCACATAAATAAGCACATAAATAAAATATAAGCACAAAAATAAACTTTGGAAAACATCCATATAAGCACATAAATAAAATATGAAATCCAAAGTAGCCATGACTAAGCAATTCAAGAAATAAACTTAAAAGTATGCACACATAATGTCAAATAAAGTTAAATATGCATAAAGTAAGCCCTTCCCCCACCCCATACTTAAACATTACAGTGTCCTCACTGTATAAAAACAAAGGGTAAAGAAAGAAACTCACTAGACAGGTGTGCCGAACTTCGGAATTAAGTGCTGAAGTTTGTGCAGAAGTGGTCGATATCGAGTGAAGTAGTCGACGTCCAGTACTTCTGCCGCTTCTCTTTACCTGCAACACTCGTTAGAAGACAATATCCACAATAGAAAAATCCAAAAATAATATTTAAAACAAAAACCAACAGTATCTAAAACCCTAAGAAATAGGAAATAGAGGGTTGCCTCCCGTAAGCGCTAAATTTTAAGTCTTTAGCTTGACCTACTTCCCTTTAAGCATTAACCGGGCTCATCTTTGTCTAGAGGTATAGGTGGATCTGGTGGTTTCTCTGGTGGTGGGAAACGTAGGATGTCTTTTGGGGGCATCGTATGAGGAAGCTTGAATCTCCCCGAGTGAACGCTCCATGGCTTCACCCATTCATCTTCACAAGCTCCAGCTAGAATGCATAAAGGAAGACATAAAGGAAGTATACATACCTCATCAACCTACCTCTTCCGTTTCATAGGTTGTCTTAGTTGTGTATCTCCACCACAGCAGAACGTTGGAGTGGGAAGAGATATTTCCTCCTTATCATGCGGAGCTTCATGCCACTTTGCTAGGACCCCATACTTAAATATGAACATTGGTTGCTCAAAATTGTCGGGGATGGCCTTCACCTTGTAAGGTAAAAGCGACCTCGAAACATCGTGGGCAACGATGTCCGCTTTCTTCTCTTCTAGCACTTGGGATCCTTCAAAAGATTCATCAACAATAGGTAGAAAAGTAAGAATGACATTCGAGGAAGGACATACCTGGCTGTCGACATTGAGTTGGTCAATTGGCTCGTCGGGAGGAGGGCATGGTCCTTTAGTTTGAATGGAAGCCTCAAGCCTTCGAATTTCGTCTTCCAGCCGGGCTATTTCCCTTAATCGTGCCTCCTCCACTGCGATCCTAGTTCTCCGTCTCAAATCTTGAAACAATTCTTCCCATGCAGGATTCCCTTCGACAAAGTTTTCCATCTTTGTACCTAAGCTTTGAAATCACAATCAGGAACAAAAATTAGTAGCAAAAGCCCGACACCTAGTTGGTACCGATGAGGCAAGTGGTGGTAGGGTATGTGATAGGGTAAGAAAAAGGGGATGGGCTTTTCTGAACCTTAAACACAACTAAACTAGGCGCGATTGATATCTCCCCGATAACGGCGCCAATTTGACGATAGGGTTTCTCAACCAAATAAATTTTTAGTCAAGACCCCCGCTAGAGTATAGGGGAGTCAGGTTCGTCCTCAGGAGAGAAGTGTGCGGTTCTAGGTTTAGTGTGTTTTGGGGTTTAGGGATAGCGGGAAAAGGTGGGAGGTTGTTGTCGACGTCGACTAAGACTTGGTCGATGTCGATGGAATGGCAGGAGAAAAAGTGGTTGATGTCGGGTAACTTTGCAGGATAAAAATAATCAAATAAAATAAATAAAGATGCAAACTTCCAAGGTTAGGGATCACCTCAACAATAAACATATGTGTAGATCATAAACATAAAAGAGCATGCTTTATATCAAATAACTTTCGTTATTAACAAATAGGAATATAGAGGCTTTCGCATAAACCCTAATTGGTACTACCTTTTCTTAATTAGGATCAACCAACTTTCGCAAGCAAACCCTAATTACAATCCAAATTCATAATAAAATCGCTTTCGCTTCAATATCACAAATAAGGAATTTCCTCAACTCTCGCAAAGGATTAAGCAAATAGGTAGATGATGATAAAGACATACAAATTCAGAAATTCATAAATCAAACACAAATATCTATGTTGGGATCACCACAACCCTAGAAGAAGGAAATTAGAAACAAACCATAATGAAGAAACTAACTTTAACATAAAATAAAATAAAACTTGCAAAACCTTCCAAACCTTTCTCTCTCTCTCTCTCCTCTCTCGCCTACTCCTCCTCCTCTCTCCTTGCGCCCGAAGACAACTTTGCTTGAATATTTGAAAATCAGCCCCCTGAGGGTTTATTTATAGGCTCCCATCCAAGCTATTCTAGGAAGGAACTATCTATCTATATCTAAATTTATCTATAAAAAGCATAATGATTAAATTTGGAAATAAAAGAAATAAATCCATAAAGGAAACTATATCTAAAGTGGATAGATCTCTCTTGAACTTGATAAATCTTCTCTTGAATTGATACAATATCTCTTGTTTCATGTGAAAGAAAGCCATCTTAGAATTCGGACTCAGACTGGCTCGAAATCGACTCTGGTGGTCACTCGATATCGACCAACATAGGTCGATATCGACCTGTCTTCGCTGCTTCACTCGATCTCGGTCTCTGGAGGAGATATCGACCAATGTTGACTCGATATCGACCAAAAGTGGTCGATATCGACCTGTCCTATATTGCTCCAAGTGTCTGGTTGATTTCTAGCATGACTGGTCGATGGGATCAACTCGATATCGACCAAAAGTGGTCGATATCGACCTCCTCTGCAGTTTCCAACATTCTGCATTTGTCTTGAAATGCACTTTCCCGAGTCCTCGTTTGTCCGATTGACGCATATGAGTATGCGTTGGAAAGCTCTTCTCGAGGGCTACAACTCTCATGAAGTCATCAGAATTTGATTCAGAATAATGAATGGCGAAAAGTGGGCTTTCCTCCACCTGCACCATCCTTAGGTTCTTCGATCATGACTTTCCTTTAAGCTCCAAGGTGCGTCTGATTTCTGCGAAATATAACAAAAACTTGTGTAGACCTCCATATATTTCAAATAAACATAAACTACACAAATTATGTATTATTCTAACCCAAATGCATGAAATGTTTACAGAAATCGATATAAAAGTAAGTGTAAAACATGGCAAATTAGGCACACAACAAACACCCCATACTTAAGTTTGCTTGTCCTCAAGCAATACTTTTAATGGTCATACAGGGGAAGAATTCAAAACTCTCAGCATCTTAGATTCATTCTTATATGTCCATGCAATCAATTACCATCTTTGAAAAGGTACTAATGTCACAAATCCATGCATGTGCAATAAAAAGCAACATCTACTCACAGGAAGAGGGTTATGCAAAACCATTCATAAGTGACAAAGCATTAATAATCAAGAGGACTTTATTTTAAGCTCAATAAGGAGTAGATTGGTAAAAGGCTAAAGGTGGGCTATTTTTTTTGGCAATGTGGTGCTAATGATCCGGTGAAATGGAGTACTTTCCAAACTTTCATACCACATTCCTTCTTCCTTTGATTTCTCACCTTTCGCTCATTCGCTCAATGCTTTTTTTTCAATTATTATGCTTTTACCTCTCTAACCTCAGCACTGCCTTCTCGCGAGTCACAAACATGGGTGTCATGAATGGCCCTGGGTACTTAGTGCTTTCGACTTCTCACATGTGTGTCCCATCTCGCCAAACTATTATCTCAGCGAGCAGGGTCGATCTACCTTTATCTCTTGAGGTGATCAGATTTTCTTTTACTCATTAAATTTTCCATAATTTTTTCAATTTTCCTGCCAAACTCTAATAATGATATATAACAACAACACAAACACCATATAATAATCTCCATAATGTAGCTTTCATTCTCAACATAATCACAGGATAGGAAATAAGGTAAAGAATGGGCAATATTTAGATCATGTGGAGCAATAATATGAAATAAGGCTCAATATGGCTTTTGTGATGCATAAGCATAGATAAAGGCTAGAAGATAACAATATGAGCATTATATGGAAATATAAAGTCCCCCATCCTCTTATCATGCAACATGTCAAAAGCAACCTCAAATTTTACCTCCTTTCATGGTTTTCAATAAAAATATGCACTTCATTTTGACATCCCTTTACTATGCAATTTCATGTTATATCTATAATGAATCCAATTTTGCATCTTCGAGTTCAATATTAAACTTCCATAACACTAATCAAAATTTTCAATGGGGGTGGTTTTAATAAACATTGGAAAACATCCATATAAGCACATAAATAAAATATGAAATCCAAAGTAGCCATGCCTAAGCAATTCAAGAAATAAACTTAAAAGTATGCACACATAATGTCAAATAAAGTTAAATATGCATAAATTAAGCCCTTCCCCCACCCCATACTTAAACATTACAGTGTCCTCACTGTATAAAAATAAGGGGTAAAGAAAGAAACTCACTAGATAGGTGTGCCGAACTTCGGAATCAAGTGCTGAAGTTTGTGCAGAAGTGGTCGATCTCGAGTGAAGTAGTCGATGTTGAGTACTTCAGCCGCTTCTCTTTACCTGCAACACTCGTTAGAAGACAATTATCCACAACAGAAAAATCCAAAAATAATATTTAAAAGAAAAACCAACAGTATCTAAAACCCTAAGAAATAAGAAATAGAGGGTTGCCTCCCGTAAGCGCTAAATTTTAAGTCTTTAGCTTGACCTACTTCCCTTTAAGCATTAACCGGGCTCATCTTTGTCCGGAGGTATAGGTGGATCTGGTGGTTCTTCCGGTGGTGGGAAGCGTAGGATGTTATCTGGGGGCATCGTATGAAGAAGCTTGAATCTCCCCGAGTGAACGCTCCATGGCTTCACCTATTCATCTTCCAGAGCTCCAGCTAGCATGCATAAAGGAAGACATAAAGGAAGTATACATACCTCATCATCATACCTCTTCTGTTTCAAAGGTTGTCTTAGTTGTGTATATCCACCACAGCGGAACGGTGGAGTGGGAAGAGATATTTCCTCCTTATCATGCAGAGCTTCATGTCACTTTGCTAGGACCCCATACTTAAATATGAACATCGGTTGCTCAAAATTGTCGGGGATGGCCTTCACCTTGTAAGGTAAAAGCGATTTTGAAACATCCAGGGCAACAATGTCCGCTTTCTTCTCTTCTAGCGCTTGGGATCCTTCAAAAGATTCATCAACAATAGGTAAAAAATTAGGAATGAAATTCGAGGAAGGACATACCTGGCTGTCGACATTGAGAGGGTCAATTAGCTCGTCGGGAGGAGGGCATGGTCCTTTAGATAGAATGGAAGCCTCAAGGCTTCTAATTTCATCTTCTAGCCAGGCTATTTCCCTTAATCGTGCCTCCTCCACTGCGATCCTATTTCTCCGTCTCAAATCTTGAAACCATTCTTCCCATGTAGGATTCCCTTCGACAAAGTTTTCCATCTTTGTACCTAAGCTTTGAAATCACAATCAGGAACAAAAATTAGTAGCAAAAGTCCGACACCTAGTTGGTACCGATGAGGCAGGTGGTAGTAGGGTGTGTGATAGGGTAAGAAAAAAGGGATGGGCTTTTCTGAACATTAAACACAACTAAACTATGCGCGATTGATATCTCCCCGGCAACGGCTCCAATTTGAAGATAGGGTTTCTCGACCCAATAAAGTTGTAGTCAAGACCCCCGCTATATTATAGGGGAGTCAGGTTCGTCTTTAGGAGAGAAGTCAGCGGTTCTAGTTTTAGTGTGTTTTGAGGTTTATGGATAGCGGGAAAAGGTGAGAGGTTGTTGTCGACGTCGACTAAGACTTGGTCGATGTCGAGGGAATGGCAGGAGAAGAGGTGGTTGATGTCAGGTAACTTTGTAGGATAAAAATAATGAAATAAAATAAATAAAAATGCAAACTTCCAAGGTTAGGGATCACCTCAATAATAAACATATGTGTTGATCATAAACATAAAAGAGCATGCTTTATATCAAATAACTTTCGTTATTAACAAATAAGAATATAGAGCCTTTCACATAAACCCTAATTGTTACTGCCTTTTCTTAATTAGGATCAACCAACTTTAACAAGAAACCCTAATTACTATCCAAATTCATAATAAGATCGCTTTCGCTTCAATATCACAAATAAGGAATTTTCTCAACTCTCGCAAAGGATTAAGCACATAGGTAGAAGATGATAAAGACATACAAATTCATAAATTCATAAATCAAACACAAATATCTATGTTAGGATCACCCTAACCCTATAAGAAGGAAATTAGAAACAAACCATAATGAAAGAAACAAACTTTAACATAAAATAAAATAAAACTTATAAAACCTTCCAAACGTTTCTCTCTCTCTCTCTCTCTCTCTCTCTCTCTCTCTCGCCTCCTCCTCCTCCTCTCTCCTTGCGCCCTGAAGACGGCTTTGCTTGCATGTTTGAAAATCAGCCCCCTAGGGGTTTATTTATAGGCTCCAATCCACGCTATTCTAGGAAGGAACTATCTATATATATCTAAATTTATCGATCTAAAGCTTAATGAATAAATTTGGAAATAAAAGAAATAAAACCATAAAGGAAACTATATCTAAAGTGGATAGATCTCTCTTGGACTTGATAAATCTTCTCTTAAATTGATACAATATCTCTTGCTTCATGTGGAAGAAAGCCAGCTCAGAATTCGGAGTCGGACTGGCTTGAAATCGACTCTGGTGGTCACTCGATATCGACCAACATAGGTCGATATTGACCTGTCTTCGCTGCTTCAGTCGATCTCGGTCTCTAGAGGAGATATCGACCAGTGTTGACTCGATATCGACCAAAAGTGGTCGATATCGACTTGTCCTGTATTGCTCCAAGTGTCTGGTAGATTTCTAGCATGACTGGTTGACGGGATCAACTCGATATCGACCAAAAGTGGTCGATATCGACCTCCTCTGCAGTTTCCAGTATTCTGCATCTGTCTTGAAAAGCACTTTCCCGAGTCATCGTTTGTCCGATTGACGCATATGAGTATGCGTTGGAAAGCTCTTCGCGAGGGATACAACTCTCATGATGACATCAGAATTTTATTCAGAATGATGTATGGCGAAAAGTGGGCTTTCCTCCAGCTGCACCATCCTTAGCTTCTTCATGACTTTCCTTCAAGCTCCAAGGTGCGTCCGATTTCTGCGAAATATAACAAAAACTTGTGTAGACCTCCATATATTGCAAATAAACATAGAATACACAAATTATGTATTATTCTAACCCAAATGCATGAAATGTTTACAGAAATCGATATAAAAGTAAGTGTAAAACATGGAAAATTAGGCGCACAACAAACACCCCATACTTAAGTTTGCTTGTCCTCAAGGAATACTTTTAATGGTCATACAGGGAAAGAATTCAAAACGCTCAACATCTTATATTCATTCTTATATGTCCCTGCAATCAATTACCATCCTTGAAAAGGTGCTAATGTCACAAATCCATGCATGTGAAATAAAAAGTAACATCTACTTACAAAAGGAGGGTTATGCAAAACCATTCATAAGTGACAAAGCATTAATAATCAAGAGGACTTTGTGTTAAGCTCAATAAAGAGTAGATTAGTAAAAGGCTAAAGGTGGGCTATTTTTTTTGGCAATGTGGTGCTAATGATCTGGGGAAATGGAATACTTTCCAAACTTTCATACCACACTCCTTCTTTCTTTGATTTCTCACCTTTCGCTCATTCGCTCAATGCTTTTTTTTTTCAATTATTATGCTTTTACCTCTCTAACCTCAAGTTCAGGGGATATAACTAGTGTTAGTACTAACAGTTCACTATTGTCTATGGCAATACGTCAGGGAATCCACATTGCCTAAGCATAGAATTCGTACCACACTTGGTCCCAAGTATCGCATAACCATAAGCCACATCCTCGAGAAAACCTGTCTACAACTACCAACCAAAACGGGACACGATCACTACTCATCATCTCTCATACCAAGAATAACCTCACCTAGGTCTACCAAATCGAATCCGATACTAGTTCTGAACACCATAGCATCCCACTCATACACGAACTCTTAAATCTCATATTATCTGCAATTCAAGGCCTACAACCCAAACCAAAATACTAGGTATCCCAACTCTCATGCCACCAAGCCATCTAAGGACTAATCGACTTCAATATCCCAAGCTCAAGTCCTAACCTTCCACTCAACCATCTAAAACCCATATCTCGGAGTTCTCAATCGATCAATTCCCTATTCCGACAAGCTTAACAACTCGACCAACTACTAAGGCTCCCTATAAACCACATTCTCGTCCTAGGGGTTCCTTACCAGTCCCATTTCACCTGTTAAGAGAAATCTCAAGTCCTCAACCGAACTGCTCTCTCGATCGAACTAGGCGCTTCTTAACAATCTCGCTTACTCTTCCTAGGCTCTCAAGACTCTGCTTGACCATCATCTCTCAAAGAGACATCTCGAATCACTTTCTAACTTGATCATACTTCCCGCACCACTTACCACTCTCACTAACCATCCCCCTCGAAGAACCCAACTAATACTGATTATCTCACACCTTTCACTCCCAACTAACTCTAACGCAAAAAACCATCTAGTGCTAACTCATAACCACGAATCACCGAGCTCCTCATCACCCACGTCTATCCTCAACGACCAATAACATATTCTACCTACTTATCCCATTCCGAATCTCACGAAACCTGAACATACAGACTCCTCAGTCGACCTATTCTAGATCCTCATCCCAGCATATTCCTAAATTTCCTCATTCTAAATCTTAATGAACCTTAATCATTCGAAATCCTTAAGTCGTCCTACTCCAGTTCCTCATCTCTTCATATTACTAAATTGTCTCAAGCTCCTAGTTCTTAACCATGACACCTTACCATCCAAAGCCTTCTTTTACCGATCATCATTTACGCAGAATCCCTAAATCGTCCTCATTCGAGTTTCCCAAGTACTGCTATTTCACCAACCTTCTAAAATCCTTCATCCTCTAACGTTCTCAATGCCTTACGCTTTCCTAGTTCCTAATTCCAAGCTCAGAATCTCCCTATCTCATCCTCAAGCCTACCATCTTACTAGAAATCTCAACAACATTTCTATCTAGGTACCAGCCTTTCCTCGAAGATTCACTCTACATCCTCAAATACCTTGATAACAATTTTTACGCATCAGTTTCGATTTCTAGCATATGCTAAAACCTTCCAACAATGCATCTAGAAATCCTTCACTCACGCATTCTCCAAGCACTACCAATTCTATCTAAACAATCCCCAAATACTCCTCACACGTATAGCCCTGATACGAACAACCTAATATCCAAGATCGATAATTTTTCATGCAACCTCATACTACTCTCCATTAGTGATTCCTCAGCCTTATCCTTTACCCAAAACCGCTCCTAATCACAGCACATACAAACTAGTCCCAACTCTACGATTCCTTATACATTCCTAAACCGATCATCCTCAACACCGCCCACGATCCGCTCCTAGACTATCTAGATGCTCTCCTTAGCACACTAACCCGTCTAACAACACTTCCCCTCAAGAATTTCCCGGTCGACTCCTAGCTCATCTATCCACATCTAAAACTATCCTAACCACCTATACTAACTCCGCTCCTCACCTAATACTTACCTGGAACCTCAACTATACTCACAAACCACTGTCTTTGACAAGTCCCAACTCAGTCGGCTCTACCCAAGCTAACACATCCTTCTTGCACTCCATCTCACACAACCAACGACCAGATACAAAGACCTCAAACCTACCTATCACTTTCCGATCTAGCTTACCAAAAAGCCTCATGACTCATACTCAAGAGAGAAACGCCATCAATCATATATACCCTACATCTTACTTACTAGCACATCAGTATACTAGAGCATCAACATCAAATACCATTTCAGCACATTAGTCATCACACCTCCAATTATGTCAATTCTAGGCCTAGCGCACAACATCAATTCCAACTAATAGGAGAATTTGCGGTTTGAATTAAGAATGCTCTTCCTCGGGTAAGTTGGAAGAATCCTGCTCACGACTGTCGTTCTTGAAGCATATCCATCCTTTTTGCCATCAGTGACGTCGTTCTTAAAGTCTATGGGTCATGGACCCACCATACATATGTTGCGCCGTTCCGGTGCCACTTGGTCGTCAGCTCTTCTTTTTGTGTCAACGTTCATCAGAGGATCGCAAGGGTTAGAAGTTACAGAGATAGGGGAGAGACAAGGGCAGATGAAACATACCATGAAGAATTTCAGACATGCACCAGGACTAGGGACGACGAGATCGACGATAGAATCCTAACCCGCGGATTACAATGATGCCCTTAGGGTATTCCATGAGGTTATAATTGTGGTACACAAACACATAACAATCACGAATATCTTCACATCATTCCACACTAACATGCACCAATCTCTAGGAGTAGCGATCTATGCATTGATAACATGTTCAGGTAATCAACTTTACATGTGCGCAGAACAAGCTAGCAACCTATCAGTTCATTCATCAATCATGCGTGATAGACTAAGAACGTGTACGCACAGACTGACATGGGACATGTGTGGCATAAGTTGTACTAGTCCTAGCAACATCAAAGGACAACATATTCATGACTTATCACTCATTTATATACACATAGAGAGGTCGTAATATCATGGGGTCAAGGCAAGCACGCTAAGAGGTATCTATCGCATCATATACATCCATTTTCATAAAGTAATACAAGGAAGGCACATGGTGATACGATGGCCTATAATTGGGAGACATATTTCCTACATGATACTAGAATTGCTTATTAAACATGCACACAATCAATAAGGTCTAATTAGATTAATTCAGCATGTTAGGACAATTAACTCATATATTAAATATACGACGAGGGTTGACGACACTAACATGGACCTAATTTAGGGGAAGACAATAATCATGGGAATTCTTACATTCGGCACATATATATTCATTCGTAAGTGCAACCATGCAAGATATCAAGCAAGTCATGCTGAAATATGCCAACACACCATGTCATACAGTCACAAGGGGGGCTATCATTATACCGGACAGAACTCTCTAAGGGCAATCACCGACTCATCACCCCATTTCCCCGTGGGACGCTAGTATGACTCTCTTGGTAGGACACAAGGGCCTTTGCACTGTTTCCGAGGGGTGAGGGTAGTACTCGGGCTTAGACTCTTGTGGAAGGAAGACATGGCTGACCATCACGAGGATCAAAAGAGGTGACTCCATGAGGCAACTCACTCCTAACTCAAAACTATTCCAGTCATCACCCTCATTAACATACTCAGGTAATTCTCACACCCGACACGATTTCTGAAGGTGGTTAGTTAACCGATCCAATTTTCCCGTGGAGGACATTAACCTTAGGTACGAGACCCGATAGAAGCAGAGACGGTGGGATGCCAAATAGGACTCAAAACGAGGAGAGCGAACACTTCTCGGCCCTTGCTAACATGCCTAGATGCTTTTGTGGGACAGACGACAGAATCGGAATCATCAAGGGGTTTGAATTAGGGAAGGGCTATTCCGACAAGACGCGAATTCTGACTACATAAGGACAAGGTTTCCTCCCGCTATCCCGTTCACACATTCGGTTATTTACATATTCAAGTTAAGGCATACTGATTAGTTCTTTAACCTAAACACAATAACACCCAGCACGGAAGCAATCAACGGAATTAATATGATCCTCTTCGAGGAGCATCGCCCTCGGGCCCAGTTGGATATAATGCATACAGTCAGAAAGATGATCTATGTCGTCCTTCGAGGGATGGCCGACCGGAGGGGCGAATACCTCACCGCATCCTAACCCATGTCACTCCAACCTTCGGGTTCCATGGAGTCTTCAAGTCCACCTATAAAAGAACAAGCTATATTTTGCCTACCCGTTACCAACTAGATCCAATAGGGATGGTCTAGCACCTTTACTACCCCTTCGTTTTCCTTTGTTTGATTACCGGATTTATTGAGTCAAGTTCATATTTAGTCCATTTGAGTTAGCCATATTAAATTCATTTTACCCTTTCTAAAACATTTTGAAAAATCATTTGAAAACCTTGGGCCATTTTCAAAACCACTTCAACCTATCATACTCGGTTTGCAAAACCTGACTCTGATACCACCTTTGTAACGGCCGGGATTATGATTTCCGAGTTACGTTTCGAGGGATGAAACCCCTCGTTAGGATGTTGCGCCCCGAGTTCAGGTTGAAGGTTTGAAATTTTGTCCTAACGTTTTCAAGTGGGATTTCATACCCAAAATTCGAAGGGATCATTGGAATCCCCGGGGAAGTCCCTTGTACCTGTCGTAAGTCTAAGCGTGGAAAACCAGTAGTCATGGAAATAGCGGAATCAAAGTGTAATACAAGAGGGTTGCAGGACAGACACGAGTCAAAACCAAATAAATAAGCGTATTTATCGAAATCTAATAGGCGATGTTGGTGAGGTTAGACCATTTCTTTGCAATTTCCCAAGAGAGTTCCCACGTCACGGAAGCAAGAAACAATCATGCTGTAAAACAAACCTAAAAAAATATGTATGCGGGGCGGTGTTAGATCGAAGCCCTACGTAATATAATCCCAAACAAGCAGACACAAACACACGCTAGTCCTAATAAAGATGCTTCTAGAGGCAAGGCGGAATATTAACACATTAACATGCTCTTAAGATCAAGTGCATGAATATAATAAGGCGTTAGGACTGAATACCAAGTGGTATATCCCTCTCCTACCTCCACCCTCTACCGATAGGGCGGAGACTGACCAGCTCGTGAATGCATTCCATAATAATCGGGCGGCCCGCAAGCCCAACCCGCCCAACAAGAAAAAATAAAGCCCGCATGCAGCTTTCGCAATCACGCTCATAATATAAGTAAAGGAAGTTCCATATTGCTCGATTGACTCAGGATGGGACCCAATGGGACTGAGCCATCCTATGACCCTAGCAAAGACTCTAGTTACATCAGAGATAACGGTCGTTCTGTGCGGATTTCAATCAAAAAGCAGTAGGTCAAAATTCTCAATCAACAAAGCAACGAAGATCGATTATTGGTGAGGTGGGATGAAGCGGCTTATCATGGTCGTCTTGCACCATTGCCGACGATTCCGGCCTCCTCTGTCTCTCTCTGTGCGACTTCGATTGGATTGGATCTAGTTTGGGAGTGCACCATAGCCGCCGATTCTGGTCTCCTCTGTCTCTCTCTGTGCGACTTCGATTGTATTTGGTTTGGGATCGCACCATAGCCGCCGCTACTGAGCATCCCCTTTCACTGAGCCACGAGGACGCTACCTCTCACCAAGCCTTTCTTCGCCACCAACAGCGGGCAACCAAGGCTCAATTGCCTAGTAGCGTTGATCTGGTCCGATTTGGGATCCTTGCACCTCTGATTATCCGCGCTCAATGCCATAGCCAAATGAACCTGAAACTCCTCCTCATAAAAGAAAAAATCGCTAGGGCTACCATTACTGCTCAAACCCTCCTGAGGCTTCACCTGCGAAAAACTACTAGAAGGTCGATAAGTTAAATCTCCGAACCGATCATGCGGCATCGATCCTGATGAAGGAAAAGACGACGACGACGATTCTGATGGTGACGATGATAGAAAAGGAGACGACGATTCTGGCGATCGCGACATCGATCTCGATGTGGAATTTCCAAAGAAGATGCTTCCTCTTCGACATGGTTTGGGGAGAAGAAGCGTTCAATCTTCCACGTCAATGGTAAGGCTCCCACGTCCATAGGAAGTGCTGATCCGAGGGAGGCGTCGCAAGGCTTCACAACATCAGGAAGTGCCTAAGACCGTTCCCTTATTTTAACAAATATGATCTTTATTTCCTTGATAAATGTGGTTTTATTATTCATATGTTTCCTCAACAAATTTTATATATATATATATATATATATAGGAAGAGTTAAAATGCAAAATTGTCATAGGGTGTAAAATGCTTAAAGTGTAAAATTTTACAAAACCGGACACGTGCCCTATGTTTTTTTTTCAAAAAACCGAACCGGTTTGTAAAAAAAAAAGGTGAACCGTCCTCCATCCCCATCTCTCTCCCTCTGCGCACAGAACTCGGAATCGGGCATGGCAGGAGGCGCCGAGGCGGTGACATCGAGCATGGCAGGAGGCAGGGAATCGACCATCGAATTGGGCGAAGTTTCAATCGTCGGAATATTCCTCCTCGTAATCACCGGAATCCTCGCAATCGCTGAAAGCCTCACAATCGTCGGAATCGAGCATCCTGCATTGGTCAATTCGACAAGGCAGACGCGGATCCGGATTGCCCCCCTCGCAATTGCTGGAATCCCCATCAGAATCGTCGGAATCACCAGCTGACCACACCCCCTTGCCCAGCAACACCGGAGCGCTGCTTCGCCGCCTTCGACCGCCGCCTTACTGCCACCAGAGATTTCCACCAACGGACTCGCCACGCCACCACGGTCCCGTATCTGCCTCCCCCTTGCTTCGCCGTACCCTAGGCTGCCATCGGGAGCTTGCCGAAGTCCACTATGCAACCGCCGTTTCTATGAAGAGGGTTATAGTGTCGATGTGAGGAAGATGATGATGAAATTTCAATTTTTTACCCATATTTTCCCATTCTTCTCAAATACGCCCTTGTCTCAATTTAATAAATTACAAAATTATTCCGTAGTTTATAAACGTTCAACATAATATTATATTTACACAACTTAAAATTATATTTGCACAAAATAGTGTTGTATGTGCACATCATAATATTATATGTGCACTTTATCATCTTATTTATGCACTTTATTATTTTATTATTGCACTTTATAATCTTATTCATGAGCGGGCACATCACTTTATAATTTACCCATAAATTAGGCCTATTTTAATTATAAAAATGACAAATTTTTATAATTTAAATAGACTCGATATTGTTATACGTAAAAAATAGATAGACGATAAGTCCGTTTAAAATAAACATTGTATACCGTGCGTTTGCTTAAGACATGAACTAGTCCTTTTTGACCCGCGACCTTGCACGATTTCTTAATAAATTATACTGTATTTTATTACTTCATTTATAGTTACACTATTTTTTTAAAATTATGAAGATTAAAATTATGTCAATGAACCTTTAATCTATGGAAGAACGAAGGTTAGGTTATTTTTATTTAAAAACAATATATGGACAACATGAATAAAAAAAAGGGTTAATTGCGCCAAATATCCTGACCTTTGTGGATAGTTGCGCTTAATATCCCGACCTTATAAGATTTCACGAAATATCCTGACATATTGTGTTAGTTGCGCTCTCTACCCTAGATAGATTTCTTAAATTAAAAAATTACACAAATAATGGAAAAATTACACAAAAGAACCTATATTTATATAAAAAATTCAATAATCCCTATTTTAATCAAAATAAAAAGGAAACTTATACCAAACATATAAAAATGCGTGCTCTAAAAAATTAAAATAAGATCGATTATTTAAAAATAAACTTGTTTCTTATTATATCTTATATTCTTTAAAAATTTATTTTATAAAGCCATAGTTATAATTTACGTAAGATTAATATGTAAGTACCATATTATATGCCCAATTAATAAAGTTTCCATGAGTATATACCCAATTTTCCTATTTTTAATATATGTTTATCATATCTTTATTAATTATAAATAGTTATCATATACTCCGTATTTTACTATTTCTTTTTTAAAAAATATATTTTATTTTATTTTTTTAAAGTATTATATTTCAAATATGTATAGTTAGCATTTTTTATAGAATCCTTTTTTAATCCTATGGAATTTAGATGAGAAATATTTTCTTAAGATTCAATCACAAGATTCCACATAAGGTGTTATGTATTAGTTTTAGTGTATATAAAATAATATGGACCAAAAAGAAAATATATATAAAATAATATATAGAGAATATATGTACAAATCCACATTTATAGATCGGTATATATAAACATAGATTTTTTTATAACACATATTATGAAGAAAAATAATAAAATAAATTATTTTTAATAATTATAATAATTATGGGAGTAGTTGTTATCTATTAGAAATGATTTTTATTTTTATTTTGGGGGGGGGGGATTTTAAATATATTAGGGGTTTATTGAAAATATTTTATGAATATGGGTGATTTTGTGTAATTTTTCCATTATTTATGTAATTTTTTTATTTAAAAATTCTATCTAGGGTAGGGAGCGCAACTAACACCAAAGGTCAGGATATTTCGTGAAATCTTACAAGGTCAGGATATTAAACGCAACAATCCAAAAAGGTCGGGATATTTAGCGCAATTAACCCTAAAAAAAATTAACGAATCCCTTTGTAACAAGTTGAAAAATGAAAATTTAAAAACAATATATGGACAACATGTATAAAAAAAATTAACGAATCCCTTCGTAACAACATGAAAAATGAAAAGATATATCATAATACCATGTATGATAAGGGGAAAAAGATTAATCTATTTAGTAGAAATACTTAATTATATAATTTATATTATGTTTTAAACATATGCATGCATAAAAAAATTACCTTAATTTAAAATTATATTTCCATCTTCTTCATTTCTTTCTTTCAAAAGATCTTTATTTCTACCTTGAAAGGTTCATAATTATCTTTTATTCCTAATGAGGAGCTTCAACATTTGCAAATTAATATAGTTACATATTGATTTTATAATATATATATATATATATATATATATTTAAGCACTTTAATCAAATTTAATGATTGATATTTAAAATCTTTTAAAAGTTTATTGTTTTTTTTAAGATTCAATAACTACTATTATTATCAAAATAGAATATTCAAGATCCCAACTCTATTAGGTTAGTCTTAGTAAAATTTAATAACAATTTTAAAATTAAATTTGTTTCGAACCGACAAAAATGTATAAACATAATTTGTGTTGTATAAGATGTATTCTTCTATCCTTAGTTTTAATTGATGAAATATGATTGGTGGGTGTCTATATGCCAAAATAATTCCATATCTCGATTTTTAAAAAAATAAAAGCGTGTATTTTTATCCCAACTAAAAAATTAAATTTTTTAAAAATAATACTTATATTTTATTGAGGGAATTTCGTAGAATAGACCTTTTAAAAACCTTCATTAGGTAATTAACCCCCTAAGAAAAAAAATTAGGCGCACTAGACCCTTCTGAAAATAAATTAGCCTCCCAAACCCTATCCCGTTGGTTCTCTCTTGCGCTCTCTACGCTCTTAGGCTCTCTCTTGCGCTCTCTTGCGCTCTCTTGCGCTCGCTACGCTCTTATGCTCTTAGGATCCCAACTCTATTAGGCTCGCGAGATGCGCACATCTACAATCCCGATTGCATCCTTCCATGGCTATCCTTGTGAATTTCCTGCCCCTTGTGCTGCTTTGATCTGCCCGCGGAGGCCGAAGAAGGCGGTGGTACCTGTCAATGGAAGGTGTTCCTCCTTGAGGTTGAGTGACGTCTTCTTCTGTGCGCTGTTGTCATCCATTGAGCAAGGTACTCTTTTTCCCTCTCTTTCTCCTCACCTACTCATTCTTTTCTCCTTCATTCAGATCTTGTTCTCGGATTTGATTCTGAAACCCTCGTTTTTTTATTCGTCGATCGGACATTGGGGTGCTTGTGGTTGAGTGGAATCTCGGGATCCATAGCCTATAATTGGGCTCATCCGGCCATGAAAACCAGCGTTAAGATCACCCACGCTAGTAATTTTCTAATTTTGATGCATAAGAATCTAGTTCCTCCTAAATTGGGAATCGCAAGTTAGATTTCGACTTATCAGTTGTCAATTTTGGTCACAGTTTGATAATTTTTGTTGAATTGGGATGTTCAACCTGAACTAGTGCGATTGAATTTAGGTCATCTTCTCTATTTAGGAAGCTGAGGGATTTTGGATGTGCTAACTGCTGACCATTGCACTTGTTATCTTTTTGTATGTAAAGAACCTTGTTGACAATCTAACAGATGATGATCTTAGAGAGAAATTATCTGAATTTGGGATTGTTTGCAATGCTGTTATCATGAGACATGGTGAGGGCAAGCTAAAGGGATTTGACTTCATCAACTATGAATCACTTGAAGAAGCAATAAAGGGAGTTGAGGCATTGAATGGTTCAGAATTTGGTAATAATTTGGGTTTTTAATATGATCCATATTTTGTGTTTACATGTGTGTATGCCTGAGATTCAGATATCGAGGCTCCTTTAAATTTAGATCCTGATTCCATTGATGGATGTGATTATCCCTTCTCAAACGGTGAGTTTTCAAATTCTTCGATGATTCTAATTGCACTTGCTAGCATGTTCCTGAATTTGGATAGGCTGGGTATTCAGTCTAGTCACTTGCGTGAGGAATTGAGGCCTGAGAACAATGGTTTTGTTCTTGAATTTTTTGAAATTTCAGTGTGTAAGTATGCTTATAAGATGTTTTGTAAAAATGCTTAGTTTGGGGGCCAGTGCATCTCTAGATGTTTGTAAAAATGCTTAGTTTGAGGAACAAGGTTTTTGTTCTTGAATTTTCGATTCTGGCCTGTCTTCAAAGGTGATTAGGGACCTACTGATATCTACATTGTCATGCTTGAACGAGATATGCTGTCAATGAAATCTTTATGCATTGAATTTGGAATTATTGTGAAATATTTCTGGTGTTTTTACCTTTACTTTATGGATAAGTGTATACTACAAGTAGCAACTGAAATTAAGTTTAATATCTCTCATATTGTTAACTAGTAATTCAGTATTTGGTGGAGTGAGATGCATCATAAGGTTGAATCAATAGTTTTTCTCTTGGATGTTTTTTTATGCATTGGTTCTTTCATCTAATGTTTATCTTCCATTGGTTCAGAAATCTGAAGCCTCTCTCTTCACATGGGTACCTTGGATAAAAGTGATACCAACACACATGTAGTTAGCTAAAGTTTCATCTACTTGTGAATTGATATTATTCACTTTTTTCAGAAAGAGATGTTGGTACTTGCTTACATATGGGGAAAAGTTGTATCTTTTTGCTTTCTATTCTACATTGGACTAACCTGGCATCTTGTTTCCAGATGGGTATAGCTGATGCCATTTCATCTACCATGTTTTCACTTCAGATGATTAAGAATTCGCATACTCTGGCCGTATCGGATGAGGAAGGATTTGTGAGATGCTGGTACTTGTTTTTCAATTATAAGCTTTTAGATTATGTCTTGATAAAGTGGTTTTCACTTAGAATCTTGATTAATTGACAATTTCAGTAGAGGCCTTGTCTATAGAGGGGCTGAGATGCTTTTGGTTTTTGTATGCCTTTTTCAGTTTTATGAGTTCCTTTAGATCATAGACACTGCTGGGATGTTACTGCAAGTTCATCATATAAAATGTTCTCTCTTGTTTTTGTACACAGATCAGGTGTATAAAGTTCTTCAAGGAGGAGGTAATCAATAACTTTCTCTTTTTTGAAAATTAGGGTTTATGGGTACCAAATTAGGAGATTTGTTGTTGACTTCAATTAATAATCATAAAGCTCTTGAAGAGGCGATTCTTTACTGTAGAATGATGAAACCGATTTGTAAAATGACCCTTTACTCTTTCATCTTTGTAGATGAATTGAGCAAGAGTTGTTTTCCCAAGGTTTGCCATCACTATGATGGGGAGTACAGGAACCTGGACATCATCCAGACAAGTGTTGTTAACCTAATTTGCCATGTTTTACACTTACTTTTATATCGATTTCTGCATGCATTTCATACATTTGGGTTAGAAAAGTACAGATTCTGTGTAGTTTACACTTATTTGACAAATTATGGAGTCTACACTAGTTTTTGTTTAATTTCGCAGAAATCGAACGCACTTTGGAGCTTAAAGGAAAGTCATGAAGAAGCTAAGGATGGTGCAGATGGAGAAAACGCCATTTTTCACCATTCATCATTCTGAATCAAGTTCGAATGTCTTCATGAGAGTTGTAGCCCTCGAAAAGAGCTTTCCAACGCAGGCTCATATGTATCAATCCGACGAACGAGGACTCGAGAAAGTGCGTTTCAAGAACAGAGCAGAATGTTGAGAGCGAACCAGTTCTACTCAACGTCGACCAGGTGTAGTCGAAGTCGAGTACATCAAGCCCAGAAATTCTACACGGAGTCGAGCAGAGTCACTCGAGCAGAACAATCCTACTCGACATCGAGGAGTTTTGGTCGACATCGAGTACACCCGACGAGTCCGAATCTTGCTCGAGCTTGAGTGCAATCCGAGGGAAGAAAAATCCTACTCGACGTCGAGGAGACTTGGTCGACGTTGAGGACAATCCAGTCGAGTCCGAGTCCGAGATCAAGTTGATACGAGAAGATAGAATTGCTTGCAAGAGAAGATATTTGGAATTCTATCCATCCACATCAAGATCTATCAAGAGAAGGAAGATTTATTCACTTTAGTCTTACTTTCCTTTAGGGATTTATTTGTTTTATTTCCAAATTTAACCATTAAGCTTTAGATATATAAATTTAGATATAGATAGATAGTTCCTTCATAGAATAGCTAGGATTGGAGCCTATAAATAAAGCCCTAGGGGGCTGATTTTCAGACATTCAAGCCAAGACGTCTTCGGGCGCAAGGAGAGAGGAGAAAGAGAGGAGGCAAGAGAGAAGAGAGAGGAGGAACGTTTGGAAGGTTTTGTAAGTTTAAGTTTTATTTTTAATGTTAAAGTTAGTTTCTTTTATGATGTTTGCTTTCTAATTTCCTTCTTCTAGGGTCGGGGTGAGCCTAACGATAATCATGCACACTTGAGGTAAAGTTTTGATATTTATTATGTTTTGATTATCCACTGCCTTTTATATATTTCTTGCCTACTCGAAAGAATAGAGATTCATGTTAACAACTTGAATTATAAGCATAAAATTGGTAGATACAATTAGGGTTACTTGAAACGGTTACCTAATTGTTGGAAAAGGCGAAAGCTTACTCCTTTGATGTGATTACATAACTATTCTATCTTATCTTTTATGTGTTTGATTATCGTTGCGCTGATCCCTTACCTTGGAAGTTTGCACCTTTATTACTTTATTTCTTTATTTACATTCTGCACAGATTTTACCCGACATCAACCACCATTCCCTATCCATCCCTCGACATCGACCCATTCTTAGCCGACGTCGACAGCATCCCTCATCACCTTTTCCCGCTATCCCTAAACCCCTAAACACACTAAACATAGAACCGTTGACTTCTCTCATGAGGACGAACCTGACTCCCCTATACTATAGCGGGGGTCTTGACTACAAATTTATTTGGTCGAGAAACCCTCTCGTCAGCAAGTATGTTGCTTTTTTTATCCCGCCTGCCGAACAGATCTGAAGTATTCTATGTTTGGCGAGCTTTTTTGGGTTCAAGATGAGTTTTTCCCCTTCTACCATTCGTACTGAAATGGAAGTTGGCTTTCTCTTATGAGATGGCAACGATTTTTGAGGCGATCTTCTTTATACTTTCGGCAGTGTCATGTAGCTCGAGGGCTGAAATTTTTTTGCTATGTATTTTTTTTTGAGTTGATGACATGTTATAATAGATGTTTTAACGTATACAACAAATATTAATGTCATAGTTTCAAAGAACTTGTATTTTTATATGTATAATAAGATAACTTTATTTATATTCCACGTTTTAAGCTCCTATAGTCCTATGTCATCAATTATATATAGATGTCATTAGAAACGATTGATATCAATGAAGTGTGATAACAAATGTCATTAATGAATAATAATCATCAATAAAAAGATGTCATTAATGAAGTGTAATCACATTTTATGCTCCTATTTTACCAATTTTATTAAACTAATAAAACAATTTCGTCAATGAATAAAAGTTATTAATAAAGTATGTCATCAATCAAGTTTAATCACATTTTATGCTCTTGTGTCACCAATGAATAAAAATGTAATAAACATGTCCCCACAAGTGAATGCATCAATGAAGTGTAATGACAAACGTGTCATCAGTAAATAAAAGTAGAATCGATGAAAATATATCGATATACAATTGATTAAATTAAAAAAGTGGCATCAAACGATTTAATTAAAAAAAGTGGCATCAAATATAATTACATTAGAAAAATGGCATTAAAACACTACTTTGAAAAAATATGGCCTGAAGGTAAACAAATATCAAAAAAAATAATTGATATAAACAAAAGTGGAATCAGTAGTCAACAGAAAAAAATGGCATCAATGGTCAACCAGGCATCACAGTGGCATCAAGGTTTAAAAAAAGCGGCATTAAAAAAATGTCATAAAACCATTTCATTAAAAAAGTGGCATCAAAGTGAAAATAAAATATAATAAACGAAATGGCATCAAAACGGTAAAAAGTTTCATCACAAATAATGTCATCACTAAAAAAAATTAAAAAAAATTCCAAATGAGTTGGTCCACATTGACCGGTCAACGGTCAAACAATTGACCATTCTACCCTATTTGGATGGGGTCTACCAAAACTAATTAAACATTCAAAAGGACATATGTACCAAAATCACCCTATTTTATTTTATATTATTTCCAAATTTATAAAATAAAATAAGTTTATCAACAAACCGTGCAAATGTGTGTAACTATATACATGCATATATTTTTTCTTTTTAATATATATATATATATATAATTATTTTTTTCTATTTATTAATATAAAGGAGATTTGTAATTTAACTTTTACTAATTTATCCTAATCTAAATAGTGATCAAAATTATATGTTTTTTTTCTTTTTTTTTGTTATATATATAAAGATCATTTGTATACCGTCATTAGTATATAAAGTTAAGAAGAAATTTGGCCCATAGTCCTTCGGCCTTTAGGCCAAATTTATCCTAAGGTTTTGCATTTGCTAGTAAATTTCCAAAAACATTTCATAATACCATCTTTACCCTCCCCTTTAATTTGCAGATCTTTCTCGGTCAGATCTGGGTGATAAAGGGCGAGAACTCGCCGAAACCGCGACCTCGCCATCTCCATGTTTCAATTCTCCACCTCCTCTGATCATCTCCTACTTGTGTCAATCTAGGTATGATCCGGTTGCTTTCATCTTCAATTTGTTTTTCTAGCTTGATTTCGATTTCGTTTCGTTGCTTGTGTATTGCTTTATTTCGATTTGGTTTCGCTGTTTCATTTGGCGATGGCGGCAATTTGCAGGTCGCTGGACCGGAGGATGCCAACTTCACTACTATAGCTCTGGAGCGGTTTCTAGAGCCAGGAGATTCAAGATCGGCTTCCGATTCAAAGGTGGATCGTGGCAATTCCACGCCAGTGAGGGTCAATGGCGCCGTCGGTAACAATTCCAGGCCGGTATCGGTCCCTAATCGGAAGCCGTCTATTCCGTTGCCTCCAACGACACATCAGAATGCGTTGAATTGGAACTCCTTGTCGTCGTTGTGGACGGCGGCTGAAAAGGAGAAGCCATGTTTCAATAAGGGCAGATGTTGTGCACTGATGTGCGCTTAATTTGTCATGTTTTGCATTAACTTTTGTATCGATTTCTGTCTGCATTTCATATTTCTGGGTTTGATTTATACAGAATCTGTATAGTTTATGTTTATTTGCAATATATGGAGGTCTACACAAGTTTTTGTTATATTTCGCAGAAATCGGACACACTTTGGAGGTTAAAGGAAAGTCATGAAGAAGCTAAGGATGGTGCAGCTGGAGAAAAGCCCACTTTTCACCATTCATCATTTTGAATCAAGTTTTGTTGTCTTCATGAGAGTTGTAGCCCTCAAAAAGAGCTTTCCAACACATACACATATGCGTCAATCGAACAAACGAGGACTCGGAAAAGTGCTTTTCAAGATGGATGCAGAATGCTGGAAACTATCAAAGAGATCGATATCGACCTAACTTGGTCAATATCGAGTGGATCCCGTCGACTAGGAATGCCAGAAATCGACCAGACACTAGGAGCAACACAGAAGAGGTCGATATCAACCAGCTTTGGTCGATATCGAGTAACCACCAGTAGCCGATTTCGAGCAGTCTGAGTCAAGAATTCGAGTGGGCTTTCTTCTACATGAAGCAAAGGATATTCTATCAAGATGGAAGATATTTATCCACTTTAGTAATTCCCATATTTACTTTTGGGGAACTTTAATTGTTTTATTTCCTTTATTTATAAAAGTTATATCTTAGGAAAAAGATAGATAGATTTAGATATAGATAGGATTGTTCTTTCCTAGAATAGCGGGGATTGAACACTATAAAAAAGGCCCTAGGGGCTGGTTTTTTTCTTTCATTCAAGCAAAGTCGTCTTCGGGCGCAAGGAGAGAGGGGAGAGAGAGAGAGAGAGAGAGAGAGAGAGAGAGAGAGAGAGAGAGAGAGAGAGAGAGAGAGAGAGAGAGAGAGAGAGAGGAAGAGGAACGTTTGGAAGGTTTTGTAACTTTTAGTTTATTTTATGTTAAAGTTAGTTTCTTTTATTATGTTTTGTTTCTAATTTCCCTTCTTCTAGAGTTGGGGTCATCCCAACATAGATATGTGTGTTTGATTTATAAATCCATGAATTTGTATGTCTTTATCATCATCTACCTATATGCTTAATCCTTTGCGAGAGTTGAGGAAATTCCTTATTTGTGACATTGAAGCGAAATAGATCTTATTATAAATTTGGATAGTAATTAGGGTTTATTTGCGAAAGCCGACTAATCCTAATTAAGAAAATGTAGTAACACTTAGGGTTTATGCGAAAGCCTCTATATTTCTATTTGTTAATGACGAAAGTTATTTGATATAAAGCATTCATCTTTATGTGATTTATAATCTACACATATGTTTATTGTTGTGGTTATCCCTAACTTTGGAAGTTTGCTATTTTATTATATTTTTGTTATTTTAAAGTTTTTGCGCAGCCACTCGACATCAAACCACCATTCCCCCTCCATCCCTCGACATCGACCAAGTCTTAGTCGACATCGACAACACCCTCACCACTTTCTCTCACTATCCCTGAATCCCGAAACCAACTAAACCCAGAACTGCTATCTTCTCTCCTGTGGACGAACCTGACTCCCCTATACTATAGCGGGGGTCTTGACTACAAATTTATTTGGTCGAGAAACCCTCTCGTCATGCACTTTTCGTGTCTGCACTTAACTGGAATAGTCCTCATGTACACTTTGTTATTGCTCTTCTAATTTGAAGCTTTTGTTTTCTGGCATTACCTCGATTGATGATGTTCTTTTGACCATTTGCAGGCTCTTAACAACTGGGGTCTTGCTTTGATTGATTGATGATGTTCTTTTGATGATTTCTGTGCTATATCTACTCCTCTAGAGTCCAGGCTCCAAATTCATGTGAATCTCTCATCTGGGTATCTCTGATTTCGTCTCTGTAAGGTTTGCATTCTTTGATTTTGACCTCTTCTAATTGCTTGCATTAATTTTGATGGGTGTTTTGTGATTTTCATTTGGGGTTTCACTGAATTGATTCGGGTTTATATGCATTTGGGTTTTCAGCTGGGTTTCACAAGTCTTATTTGTTGTGCAAATATAATCTATTATTGAGCAAAAATAAGACCATATTGTGCAATAATATATGGAGCAACTATAAAATATTATTGAGAAACAATAAGATCACGTTGAGCACAATTTCACAAGTCTCAATTGTTATGCAAATATAATCTATCATTGAGCAAAAATAAGATCATGTTGAACAAATTTCCACTAATACCCCATGTTGTTCAATTATAGTTTATTGATAAGCAAAAATAATACCATGTTGTGCAATAATCTATTGAGCAAGTAGAAAATAATATTGAGAAAAAAGCTCATGTTGAGCACAATTTCACAAGTCTTAATTGTTGTGCAAATATACGATCATGTTGAGCAAATTTTCACCAATCCCCCATGTTGTGCAATTATAGGCTATTGATGAGCAAAAATAAGACCATGTTGTGCAATAAGCTATTGAGCAGCTATAAAATGATATTGAGAAAAAATAAGACCATGTGTGTTTGATTTATAAATCCATGAATTTGTATGTCTTTATCAACATCTATGCTTAATCCTTTGCGAGAGTTGAAGAAATTCCTTATTTTTGATATTGAAGCGAAAGCGATCTTATTATAAATTTAGATAGTAATTAGTGTTTATTTGCGAAAGCCGACTAATCTTAATTAAGAAAGGGTAGTAACACTTAGGGTTTATGCGAAAGCCTCTATATTCCTATTTGTTAATGACCAAAGTTATTTGATATAAATCGTTCATCTTTATGTGATTTATAATCTACACATATGTTTATTGTTGTGGTGATCCCTAGCCTTGGAAGTTTGCTATTTTATTCTATTTTTGTTATTTTAAAGTTTTTGTGCAGCCACTCGACATCAAACCACCATTTCCCCTCCATACGTCGACATCGACCAAGTCTTAGTCGACATCGACAACACCCTCGCCACTTTCTCTCGCTATCCCTGAACCCCGAAACCAACTAAAACTAGAACTGATGACTTCTCTCATGATAACGAACCTAACTCCCCTATACTATAGCGGGGGTCTTGACTACAATTTTATTTGGTCGAGAAACCCTCTCGTCAAATTGGCGCCGTTGCCGGGGAGATATCAATCGTGCCTGACTTAGTTGTTTTTAAAGTTTAGTAATAGCCCATCCCCTTTTCTTACTATCGCATACCCTATCACCACCCGCATCACCAGTACCAACTAGGTGCCAAGCTTTTGCTACTAATTCGTGCTTTATTTTGATTTCAAATCTTAGGGACAAAGGTGGAAGACTTTGTCGAAGGGAATCCCGCATGGGAAGAATGGTTCCATGAATTGAGACGGCAAAATAGGCTTGAAGTGAAGGAGGCACGATTAAGGGAAATAACCCGGCTAGAAGACAAAATCCGAAGGCTTGAGGCTTCCATTCAGTCTAAAGGACCATGCCCTCCTCCCGGTGAGCCAATTGATCCACTCGATGTCGACAACTAGGTATGTCCTTCCTCGAATTTCATTCCTACTTTGCTACCTATTATTGATGAATCATATGAAGGACCCCAAGACGAAATAGCACTAGAAGAGAAGAAAGCGGACAATGTTGCCCAGGGTTTTCCAAGGTCGCTTTTACCTTACAAGGTGAAGGCCGTCCCCGACAATTTTGAGCAACCGATCTTTATATTTCAGTATGAGGTCCTAGCAAAGTGGCATGAAGCTCCACATGATGAGGAGGAAATATCTCTTCCCGCTCCACCGTTCTGCTGTGGTGGAGATACACAACCCATTAACCTATGATGTGGAAGAGGTATGATGATGAGGTATGTATACTTCCTTTATGCCTTCCTTTATGCAGGCCAATTGGGGCTCGAGAAGATGAATGGCTGAAGCCATGAAGCGTTCATCCGGGGAGGTTTAAGCTTCTTCACATGATGCCCCCAGATGACATTCCACACTTCCCACCACCGGAGGAACCACCAGATCCACCTATACCTCCGGACAAAGATGAGCCAGGCTAAGACTTAAAGGGAAGTAGGTCAAGCTAAAGACTTAAAATTTAGCGTTTACGGGAGGTAACCCGCTATTTCTTATTTCTTAGATTTCAGATATTGTTGGTTTTTGTTTTTAAACACTATTTTGGATTTGCTATTGTGGATTTTTCTTTCTATCACAGATTGTAGGTACACGGAGCTGTAGAAAGTACTCGACGTCGAGTACTTTACTCGACGTCGACCACACATGACGAGCTAAGGAGCCTGTTGTAACGGCCCGGGATTATGATTCCCGAGTTACGTTTTGAGGGATGAAACCCCTCGTTGGGATCTTGCGCCCCGAGTACAGGTTGAAGGTTTGAAACCAAAGATGCGTAGTTTAAAGTGGCATTTCATACCCGAATCCGGAAGGTCCGTTGGAGACCCCGGGGTAAACCCCTGTACATGTCCTAAGTGTGCAACGCACAAAACCTTTTATCATGCAAAGGACATAAGTTCTGAAAATGATACAACCGGTGCCAAGACAGAGCCGGGTCGGAACAGAGTATAATAGGAAGAAATCTCAAAAGCATGAATCTAGTGAAGTCAGGGTTCATACACTCACTCTCCGCCATATGAATAGACCCCGTCATATCTGCACAAAATCAAGTAGTAGATCGGTTACCTGAAACTATACCACCAACTCAAGCAAAGAGTCCGCCCGCGGGTCCTCTCTAACCACAATGAGGACATATAATACGCCTATACCTAGAATAAAGGATGCGTTCATGCAGTACTGAGATATTAACCACACTATCATGCTCCTAATTCATATATGCAGAATATTAAGTAAGGCCTTAACAAAGAATACCAAGTGGTATATCCCTCTTCTACCACCACTCCACTTACAGATAGGGTGGAGACTGGCCAGTTCGATGCTATAACATAACAAATCTCATCATCATATCGTATCTCATGCTCATCTCGTATCTCGTGATCTATGTATGTGTGTGTGTGTATATATATATATATATATATATATATATATATATATATATATATATATATATATATAACTCAAGGAGGACAACACCCGATGAAACTGGGCTGCCCTATGACCCTAGCAAGTGTAAAGACCGAAAATTTTAATTATGATTAATTAAGATTTAATTAATTTCCGAGGGATAATTCGATCAATTATCCTTCTTTTGACAATTTTGAAAAAATTTTGGATGACATATTTTATATGGAAAGAGGATTACAATTCCAATCTATTAGAATTCGTATGGTAATTTTCCGAGAAATATTAGTGAGGCAAAAGCCTTGTCATCCGTTTATTTCGGTAATTTCCGTAACTTGTCGCGACATTTTGGGACGTTGTTTTAACATTAAATTGCCGCCCAAACCACCCCATTTCAGCCCTTTATATGATCAAATATGAGCCATATGTTTTTGCATTAAAAAAGTAGAAGCCATGTTGGATGAATGACTTGTTCCTATTTGGCCACTATTCTACCTAAGCCTTACCAACTCCTTGACCAACTTTGGCTTCACCTTTTGGCTCTCTTAAAGACACATTTCTGGCCTCATTCAGCCCCTCCACACACCAAAAATCAGAGAGGAAAGAAGAAGGAAAGGAAGAAAAAGAAAGAGAGAAAGAAAGAGAGAGCAAGTTTGCCCTAGCAACCTTGCCACCTTCAAACACACATAACTCACTCCTCCCTCAACCAAATTGGCTGATTCTCAAATCAAAATCACCACAAAAGAGAGGCCTTTCCATCCAGAGTAACCACACAAAGAACCAGTCCCAGTAAGCCACCCGTTGAGCCCCGTTTCCGAGCCAGCTGTGCCGAGCGCTTTGTGTTCTTGAGGTTTTCAAGTGTGTTTGGGTGAGTCTTGGTTTCCTACCCTTCAAATCTGATTTTATACTTGTTGTACAACTAATTTTGAAGGTTTTTGTCTAAGACTTCCTTTTATGTTTTGGTTTGGATTTGTCAAAAATGCTAGGTGTTTGGCGCAAGGTCCCGGGAAGCTTGGAGGGGTAATTTGGTCTTTTTCGAGAAAGGCTTTGACAGTAATCTCTGATCCACCTTTCCCTCTATAGATTAGGAGCCTTATGTGTAAATTAGAGCTTAGGAAGTGGAGCCTCTATGTGTTTTTGGTTGCGTTTTGTAGCAAACATAAAAAAAACAAAATGGATATATGTGCCTATGTAATTTGGACTTTATTTCCAATCCAACTGTCTGATTCAGCTGAAATCTTAATATGATGTTCATGGAAATGTTATCTAACTTCCCTCTAAAAGTTACAGCTATCCAATGGTTGGATCAAGACTTATTATAATTTTAGTAACCAACGTTTATAATGACTCGATTAAAAAAACTTGGTTAAGGGAATGCTAAGAATATGGTTAAATATATGATGGGATAACCAAAACTTAGAGCATATAAAATACAGAAATGAAGTATACCCATAACTTGGCTTATGATCCGATAAGAAGAAAATCAATTATGTGATAATACGATATAGATTATAACTGGTTAAGTCCGGATCACTTAACCAAAGTGCGTAATCTATAGAATCGTGAACCTCATGTGGATGTATGTTGATTATTTGGTTGGGTACCATGCATTAGAATACCACCTAATGAAAGCTGAATGAAATTAATAGGCTCTTGTTGATTGGATCTTTGGTTGTGCACTTTATTTCTTGCTTATTCTCCGGACTCAAGGTAAGTCCCCTGGACTTACTCATGATGGATTTATGTGATACTCTTTGTCTTATTGAGAGTCTTCATGCATCACGCGACCTAGTAACATGTTTAGGAATATAAACTGGTAATATGACGTAGTATGAACTTAGAAAATCCAATAATTCATATGTATGCTATGTGTCTATGGTAGGACGGCCGTCAAAATCTGAATATATTACTTATACTCGATGGAACACGAATGAAATGATGAAAGACTTATGATGAGAAAGAATGAGTATGTTTGAGAAGATATTATGATATGATGGTGATGATGATGATGATGATGATTATGATGATGATACGGGCCCTTGTCTGTTTATTTCGCATTCATATATATCTATACACTTGCTTATGTGTTACATTTTAACATTCATGTAGTTTAAGTATGCCTCTTTATGTAGCATTGAGTGTGCATAGTTTAAGTATGCCTCTTTATATGGCATTGAGTTTAAGTATGCCTCTTTATATGGCATTGAGTGTGCATACTTATGTGGATGGTTGTCGGGACAGACCTTTTGGACGATTAGAGTGAGGGAGGCGCTTGACATTTGTACTCTTTTGCTCAAACGTTTTATCGTTTTGACCCGGCGCGGCCGTGGCATTTTGTTGTATTTATGATTTCCGCTTTTATTTCTGTTCGAAACGTTTTCGCGATAATCTAGAACAGGTAAAGCCTTCAACGGGCTTACGATCTTTTCGGGATTCGCAATCCCCATCTTTTGACAACTAAATATTCTGCTTAAATGAACCTAACAATAACTCGTACTCGGTCGTAAGATCCAAAGCTCACGGGAGAATATCAAACTTCTCCTATAACGTTCCCCGATAATCTAGTATTCCGAACCTTATTTACCTTCTAAGTAGGTTTATGGAGGTTAATTCGGGTACTTAAATTTCGGGTCATTACAAAGTTGGTATCAGAGCCAAGGTTGTTCGACCTGAGTACGCAGGAGTTAAAAATTAATTTTCAAAACCCGCCCACCGTTTTGGATATTTTCAAGGATTTCGAAGTGTTTAAAGGGCAAAGATGAAAACCCTTTGGAAAATTAAAATTGTTAGGATCTTTATAGACTAGAGATAGGATCGACGAGTAGAGACAAGGCGATAGGCATCCTTAGAGATGTAGAAGGGTTCGGGTAGACTGCCTAGCTTTTCCTTACAGATGGGCCTGGAAGACTCCAAGGGAGCAACCATGGTGGTTGGAGTAGGATAGGATTTCGAGGCGGGCTCGACAAGCTATCCCTTAAAGGATAGCTATCTAGTTAGCTTCCGTGCGATATAAAACTGTGCATGCGGGCCATCCCCTTGAAGGGATGTAATTATGTGAAATGAATGTGCCTGAGGGCCGTCTTCCTTGAAGAAGACGTTTTATTTAGTTGTATATTGAGTACACTTAAATGTCCAACTGTCAGCATGGTCGACACCCAGATTAGTAGAGGACGCGGGAGACCACGTGGCCGAGGTCGTTGCCGCATTCCCGAGACAGAGACTGAGGTTGAGACCGAAGCTGAGGTCGAGATCCCCGGACAGCACGAGGAAGAGGCTGATAGGCAGCAGCAGGGATCAGCGATAGAGAGGGCATTACTCGCGTTGCTAGAGCGAGAGAGATCAACTAGCGTCACCGACTGGGCGAAGAGACTACCACAGAGTAGCCAGCCTATCTTCGAGGCCGGACCCGGAGAGGATATCGAGCAGTTCTTCAGAGGACTTGAGTGAGTTTTCAGCTTGATTGGAGTACCCGATGCGGAGAGACAGAGGCTTGTGGCTGGGCAGCTTCGAGGAGATGCTTTTGACAGATGGCTTGTCTACCATGATGATCGTACTGCATGGACTTACGAGGAGTTCAGGAAGTTGATGCTGAGAGAGTATTGTCCATCTGGGACACAAGCAGCACGAGAGGTTGCGTTCTTCAGCACCCGCTATGACCCACGGCTATCTATCTCCGAGATCGTCTGCCAGTTCAAGAAGGAGCTCGTCTATTATGGAAGGGTCTGTAACACTAACGAGATGCGTATCCCCATGCTTTATATGAGGCGTTCTTTTGATCTCTACCAGCATGGAGGGAATGACATATGACAGATTTCTAGAGATGATCCTCCGCTATGACCAGCAGCTACATCTGACAGCTACCATGTCTTCAGCTTTCCGCACTCCATCTGGTGAAAAGAGGCCACGACCCGCGGCTCACAGATTTGATAGGGGCCCATGGAATGGGCTAGCGAGAGAAGGAACGACTAGCGGGACCACTTGGGCCATTCCAGCTGTACCTGTATCATTATACCGTGAGGCTAGAGTGAGAGCTATTATCTGCCACAGCTGCCGCGAGGAGGGCCACTACCAGACAGACTGCCCTAGGAAGTTCATTTCCTGCTACACGTGTGGAGGGGTAGGACATCATGCTATCATGGGCCCGCAGGGCGAGAGATCTTCAGTCACTCCTACAGCTTCAGCTTTACGCCTTCCAAAGGCACCGAGACCCGCTCAGATTTCTTATGCATAGGGTCAGTGGAGGGGGAGTCCCTTGGTAGCTGGCCGAGGAGATAGTAGCTACAGAGGTGGCCGAGGAGACAACAACTTTAGAGGAGGATGAGGCCGAGGTGGAGGTCGAGGTAGAGGTAGAGGAGGAGGTCGAGGTGGCCGAGGATCTTACCAGGATCAGCAGGCACAGTCGTCGGTAGGGTCGGCGGGA
Organism: Persicaria maculosa; assembly: GCA_963922045.1. Taxonomy (NCBI): domain Eukaryota; kingdom Viridiplantae; phylum Streptophyta; class Magnoliopsida; order Caryophyllales; family Polygonaceae; genus Persicaria; species Persicaria maculosa. The sequence continues at coordinate 38,312,531 of OY998253.1, read as the reverse complement.
CCAGGCCAGGGCAGAGGTTCTGCACAGCTGGCAGCGATAGCTGTAGACACTGATTTCTTACCACACTCGCCGCCCCGCGCGTTCCCGATGCGGAACAACGATTCGACAGCTCCGACTTCCATAGGTACGATATCGTTCTGTGGCTTTACTCTTCGCATTCTGTTCGATACCGGGGCAAACCACTGCTCTATAGCAGATTCATGCGTAGCTAGATTTAAACTTGTATGTTCGATATGTCCTGCGTTAGTAGTACGTATAGCGGATGGGGCTAGGGTTAGGCCGGGGCGTGAGATCCTAGGATGCCCCATTCGGATAGGAGAGCGAGAGTGGCCCACTGATTTGATAATCATGCCAATGCGGACAGACGAGATGATCCTGGGGATGGATTTTATTAACTTCTGTGGGGAGATCCTCAACCTGAGGACCCGTACAGTTTCCATCCTCGCAGAGGATGGGACTGAGCACGAGGTGTGGGGGAACGACCCCAAACGGAACGAAGCCCAGATCAGTGCCGTTCGAGCGGCGAGACTTCTAGACTAAGGATGCATGAGCTACTGGTGTTACGCTTTAGAGGTGGATCGCGAGCGACCCAGCCTGACAGATGTCCCCGTTGTTAGTGAGTTTGCTGACGTTTTCCCAAACGAGCTACCAGGACTTCCGCCACAGCGAGATGTTGATTTCGCTATACAGTTAGAGCCGGGCACCAGGCCGATTTCGAGGGCCCCGTACAGGATGGCGCCGACAGAGATGGCCGAGCTGAAGGCACAATTGGAGGAGCTAGCCGGGAAGGGCTACATTAGGCCGAGTGCTTCGCTGTGGGGAGCACCAGTGTTGTTCGTGAAGAAGAAGGATGGGTCGTTGAGGCTATGCATAGATTACAGAGAGTTGAACCGGGCTACGGTGAAGAACCGTTACCCGTTGCCGAGAATAGACAACTTGATGGATCAGCTACATGGAGCTGTCGTCTTCTCGAAGATAGATTTGCATTCGGGTTATCACCAGCTGAGGGTGAAGGCAAAGGACATCCCGAAGACAGCCTTCAGGACTAGATACGGACACTACGAGTTAGTGGTTATGCCGTTCGGGCTAACCAACGCGGCAGCCGCCTTAATGGAGTTGATGAACAGGGTGTTCATCGATTTTTTTGACAGATTCGTGGTGGTATTTATCGACGACAACTTGATCTACTCGAGGAGCAGAGAGGAGCATGCTGAGCAGCTGAGGATTGTGTTGAGGATTCTGTAGAAGCATAAATTGTTCGGGAAGTTTAGCAAGTGTGAGTTTTGGCTCTCCGAGGTGATGTTTCTTGGTCATGTTATATCCGCAGCAAGGATATCAGTAGACGCATCGAAGGTTGATGCTATCGTTGCTTGGGAGGGTCCCCAAGAACGTCAAAGACATCAGGTATTTTCTAGGTTTGGCTAGCTATTACCGACGGTTCGTCGAGGGCTTCTCCAGCATAGCTAGGCCGATGACGCAGCTGACGAAGAAGGGAGTACCCATCGAGTGGAGCCCGGCATGCCAGGCTAGTTTTGATCTGCTGAAGCAGAAGTTGACATCCGCGTCAGTGTTAGCACTACCAAAGGGGAAATTTGGACTTCGTGGTCTACACGGATGCTTCGAGTTCAGGTTTAGGTTGTGTGCTACAGAAGAGGGATCGGGTCATCGTTTACGCTTCACGCCAGTTGAAGCCAGGGGAGGAGTCATACCCCACGCACGATCTTGAGCTAGCCGCAGTGGTACATGCGCTCAAGATCTGGAGGCACTATCTATATGGCACGTCAGTGAGGATCATGACCGATCACAAAAATCTGAAGTACATTTTCACGCATAAGGAGCTGAATATGCGTCAGAGGAGGTGGCTGGAGTTGATCAAGGACTACGAGTTAGAGATTGAGTATCACCTGGGGAAGGCCAATGTGGTGGCCGACGCCTTGAGTCGGAAGACTCGTCAGGAGATTGTTTTGTCCAGATTGACGGCTCGACCCGAGTTGCAGCGGGATCTGACCAGTTGTGGGATAGAGGTCTGGTCACAACGAGAGAGTGGACAGCTGAGTTTCCTGGAGGTTCAGTCAGAGTTGATGGATGAGATCCGACGAGCGCAGGCAGAGTGTCCGCGGATTGCCGATATCCAACAGCGCATGGCCCAGGGCCACTGTAGGTCTTTTACCATCCGAGATGAAAGAATGCTGATGTTGCAGGGATGAGTTGTTGTGCCTGATGTGCACAACCTGAAGCAGAAGATCATGATAGAGGCACATTCCACTCCTTATTCGGTCCATCCGGGATCGAATAAGATGTACCGGGACTTGAGGAGGACGTTCTGGTGGCGTAGGATGAAGACTGACGTCGCTTTGTTTGTAGCGCGATGTCAGGTCTGCCAGTAGGTGCAGATAGAGCACCAGAAGCCCGGAAGGATGACACGATCACTTCCCGACCCTGTATGGAAGTGGATGGATATCAGGATGGACTTCGTGACAGGATTGAGGAGAGATGTACGAGGCTTTGATGCGATTTGGGTGGTGGTCGACAGGTTGACCAAGACCGCCCATTTCATTCTGATTCAGGAGACATGGCTTGTGTCTGATTTAGTCCGAGCTTTTATACAGCATATAGTGAGGTTACATGGGGTTCCCGAGAGGATAGTATCTGATAGAGATGGCCGCTTCATTTCGAGATTCTAGAGGCAGGTGCACGAGGCTCTAGGGAGCAAGTTGCATTTCAGCACGACCTATCACCCGCAGACGGACGGGCAGAGCGAGAGGACGATTCAGAAACTGGAGGATATGCTGAGGGCTTGTGTTTTGGAGTGGGGGAACCTTTGGGTTCGGCATCTTCCCCTAGTAGAGTTCTCGTACAACAGCGGCTATCATTCATCGATCAGGATGGCTCCTTTTGAGGCGTTGTAGGTGAGGAGATGCAAGTTGCCTATCTGCTGGGATGAGCCTGCAGACCGAGTGGGGACACTACCACAGTACGTGCAGGAGGCGACAGATCAGGTCAGACGAATCCGAGAGCATATGAGGGTTACGCACGACCGACATAAGAAGTATGCTGATAGGCGCAAGACTGAGTTGGCCTTTGAGGTTGGAGATCATGTCTGGTTGCGAGTGTCACTGACGAGAGGGATCCGACGATTCGGGATGAAGGGCAAACTTAGCCCTAGATATGTGGGCCCCTTTGAGATCCTCGAGCGAGTAGGAGAGGTTACTTACAGAGTTGCTTTGCCGCCCCATTTGGCTAGTATACACGATGTCTTCCACGTGTCACAGTTGAGGAAGTACGAGCCAGATCCGAGCCACAGATTGGACTACTCCGGATTAGAGATAGCACCTGACCATACCTTCGTGGAGCATCCGATTGCTGTTCTTGACCGCCGGGTCACGAAGCTGAGGCGCAGAGAGGTACCGTTGGTACTTGTACAGTGGGCTAGGAGGAGCCCCGAGGAGGCTACTTGGGAGACAGAGGAGAGTATACGAGCGAGCTATGGAGATGTATTAGATGAGTTGCTAGTTGCCGGTGAGTACCTGGGAGGGGGACCCTTAGCCGTACTATGTGTGATTGGGTGTTTACCTCTGTGATTGAGTGCACATTTTCTGTGATTGATATGTGTGGTGGGGCCCATGAGTGGTCCTACATGATGTGATTATCATTGATGTGTGATACTTTATGATATATGACTGATATGATATCGTTATGATTATGTGATTGTTGTGAGTATGGTTGATAAATGATGGTATGTCGGAATGTTGAACCTAGGAAAAGGAATAAGGCATAGCCTTAGAGGTGGATGTTAATCCACCCTCTGTTTTGATTGAGTCGTAATGAGATCATATGTTTGATCCTTAGAGGTTGATTTTTGATCCACCCTCCCATTGGGAGTATAGAATATCGGGAATCGGGTTTGAACTTTAGAGGTGGATGACCACCTCCCGAGAGAGAAAGTCGAGCGGAGTATTGGCCAAGTCTTGTCGGGACGCCAACGCCTTTAAATCGAAATTGATTGAGGAATGATTGAGTTTACACTTCCATGATCCGGGTAAGCTCATTGTGCTTCACGAAGTGGATACGAAGTTTCCGCGACGGCCATTATGGAATTTTCGCTAAGACCTAGCGGTAGTGTGATGATTCTCTCGAGTTGTGATACTTTCGGGGTTGAGGCGAGATATGACGGGGGCGCTCGTTCACATGCTCGGCGACGCCATTCGAGATTATTACGATCGTGGCAAAAGCATCATGAGATTCTTGGACGACGCATCCGAAATGATCGCGTGCCTTTTGTTCCGATCCAAGGACTCAAATTTTAACACCTTCTCCACCGGTTTGAATATTTTTGGTCTCGGGGACGAGACTTGTTTTTAGAGGTGGATGATTGTAAAGACCAAAAATTTTAATTATGATTAATTAAGATTTAATTAATTTCCGAGGGATAATTCGATCAATTATCCTTCTTTTGACCATTTTGAAAACCCGGAAAAATTTAAAATTTTTTTGGATGACATATTTTATATAGAAAGAGGATTACAATTCCAATCTATTAGAATTCGTATCATAATTTTCCGAGAAATATTAGTGAGGCAAAAGCATTGTCATCCGTTTATTTCGGTAATTTCCGTAACTTGTCGTGACATTTCGGGACGTTGTTTTAATATTAAATTGCCGCACAAACCACCCCATTTCAGCCCTTTATATGATCAAATATGAGCCATATGTTTTTGCATTAAACAAGTAGAAGCCATGTTGGATGAATGACTTGTTCCTATTTGGCCACTATTCTGTCTAAGCCATACCAACTCCTTGACCAACATTGGCTTCAGCTTTTGGCTCTCTTAAAGACACATTTCTGGCCTCATTCAACCACTACACACGCCAAAAATCAGAGAGGAAAGAAGAAGGAAAGAAAGAAAAAGAAAGAAAAAGAAAGAGAGAAAGAAAGAGAGAGCAAGTTTGCCCTAGCAACCTTGCCACCTTCAAACAGACATAACTCACTCCTCCCTCAACCAAATTGGCTGATTCTCAAAGGCAAATCACCACAAAAGAGAGGCCATTTCAGCCATAGTAACCACACAAAGATCCAATCCCAGTAAGCTGCCCGTTGAGCCCCGTTTCCGAGCCAACTGTGCCGAGCCCTTTGTGTTCTTGAGGTTTTCAAGTGTGTTTGGGTGAGTCTTGGTTTCTTCACCTTCAAATCTGATTTTATACTTGTTGTACAACTAATTTTGAAGGTTTTTGTCTAAGACTTCCTTTTATGTTTTGGTTTGGATTTGTCAAAAATGCTAGGTGTTTGGCGCAAGGTCCCGGGAAGCTTGGAGGGGTAATTTGGTCTTTTTCGAGAGAGGCTTCGAGGGTAATCTTTCATCCACCTTTCCCTCTATAGATTAGGTGCCTTATGTGTAAATTAGGACTTAGGAAGTGGAGCCTCTATATCTTTTTGGTTGCGTTTTGTAGCAAACACAAAAAAAAAATGGATATATGTGCCTCTGTAATTTGGACTTTATTTCCAATCCAACGGTCTCATTCAGCTGAAATCGTAATATGATGTTAATGGAAATGTTATCTAACTTCACTTAAAAAATTACGGCTATCCGACAGTTGGATCAAGATTTATTATAATTTTAGTAACCAGTGTTTATAATGACTCGATTAAAAAAACTTGGTTAAGGGAATGCTAAGAATATAGTTAAATATATGATGGCATAACCAAAACTTAGAGCATATAAAATACAGAAATGAAGTATACCCATAACTTGGCTTATGATCCGATAAGAAGAAAATCGATTATGTGATAATACGATATAGATTATAACTGGTTAAGTCCGGATCACTTAACCAAAGTGCGTAATCTATAGAATCGTGAACCTCATGTGGATATATGTTGATTATTAGGTTGGGTACCATGCATTAGAATACCACCTAATGAAATCTTAATGAAATTAATAGGCTCTTGTTGATTGGATCCTTGGTTGTGCACTTTATTGCTTGCTTATTTTCCGGACTCCATGTAAGTCCACTGGACTTACTCATGATGGATTTATGTGATACTCTTTGTCTTATCGAGAGTCTTCATGCATCACGCGACTTAGTAACATGTTTAGGAATATAAACTGGTAATATGACGTAGAATGAACTTAGAAAATCCAATAATTCATATGTATGCTATGTGTCTATGGTAGGACAGCCGACAAAATCTTAATAAATGACTTATACTCGATGGAACATAAATGAAATGATGAAAGACATATGATGAGAAAGAATGAGTATGTTTGAGAAGGGTGAGTATGTTTGAGAAGATATTATGATATGATAGTGATGATGATAAATATGATGATGATACGGGCCCTTGTGTGTTTATTTCGCATATATATATATATATATATATATATATATATATATATATATATATATATATATATATATATATATATATATATATATATATATATATATATACACACTTGCTTATGTGTTACATTTTAACATTCATGTAGTTTTAGTATGCCTCTTTATATGGCATTGAGTGTGCATATTTCCGATGATTGACCCCGATTTATTTCTTGTTTTTAGATTCAGGTATCCCTTACCCAATATGACTTACTTATGTGGATGGTTGTCGGGATAGACCTTTTGGACGATTAGAGTGAGGGAGGCGCTTGACATTCGTACTCTTTTGCTCATACGTTTTATCGTTTTGACCCGGCGCGGCCTTGGCGTTTTGTTGTATTTATGATTTCTGCTTTTTTTCTGTTCGAAACGTTTTCGCGATAGTCTAGGACAGGTAAAGCCTCCAACGGGCTTACGATCTTTTCGGGGTTCACAATCCAAATCTTTTGACAACTAAATCTTCCGCTTAAATGAACCTAATAATAACTCGTACTTGGTCTTAAGATCCAAAGCTACGGGAGAAGATCAAACTTCTCCTATAACGTTGCCCGATAATCTAGTATTCCGAACCTTATTTACCTTCTAAGTAGGTTTATGGAGGTTAATTCGGGTACTTAAATTTCGGGTCGTTACAGCAAGGACTTTAGGACTCACAGATAACGGTCGTTCTGTATTCAAATGCATACATAATAAGAATGCTTATTCGTAAATGCAACTCCTAAGCATGATACTACATGACATGCTCTTATGCATATGCAACACCTACATACTATATGACACATCAGGCAGGAGGTACTGGTTACTGAGTAAGCCCCGGATGTACTTACTTGGCTAGAAGATCAGGAAAAGAAGAATACAATACACAATAGTGATGATCACAGAACATCACCTAATTACATAACGAGAATATAATATGTATACTTCTATAGCTTTTCTGAACACATATATTACTCACTCGAATTAGCAGATAGATAAGCAAGCTTGCATCAATCATACTTTTAATTCATTACGATCAACCTTCTCTTATCTCATACCATTCATCATAACTTGTCAACTCATCATTTTGGAAATATACTCCCTATATATATATCATACTTAGCCAAATTGGCATATTATTATTTCATCCTTACACTTTCCATATATGCTATTAGTCACACATATCATAGCGTTAATCAAACGATCATACTATCATGCTAGTTAGTCATCGTCTTATTCCCAGTTAAGAGTTCCGACCCTTGAAAATACTCGCTAAATTCCTTTTTCAATTTATTTATTAAATTACTTTCCGAATCCCTTAAAAATCCAACCCACTTTTATTTAATAAAATCAACACTTTATAAATCTCTCAAAATAATATTTTATCTTTTAAATCCTTATATAATATTATATAATAATTTAAATATCGCTAATTAGTTAAATAAATAAACGGATAACTCGAACCAAACCGAACAAAACCCGCTAATTAACATAACTCTCAACCAGTTCAACCAATTGATAAACAAAGGAGGCTGATTGGACAAGCAGGAGGGCCCACGTCCCCATCTTCTTCCTCCAGAGATCTCCTGCTCCCGCCCGCGCTGCTCTGGTCGACGAGGGTCGCCCACGCTTGCAGCTGCGTCCAGCTCGCTCGGATCCGTCTCGAACATGAATCGCTCGCTCGCTCCCGCTCTCATGTGTCCGCCGCTCCCGCGCTCTCACCTCGCTCTCTCCAGCACCCTCGCGTACGCTCTCACCTCGCTCACATCCGTCGCTCCTCGCTGCTCCTACACTCCTCAAGCTTGCCGGAGTTTCCGAGCTTACCCAACGACCCGCACTCAGCTCACGCACACTCGACATTCTCCCACAACCCGACGCAGAAAACGATTAGAAACAGAGTAAGGAAAATGCGGGACTCACCAAGGAAGTTCGCGACTTCGGAGCTCTCGATCGGAGTTACGGGATTTGTTGGAGGGTCGCGATGGTTCGTCGGACCTGCGTGGGACATGGGTGAGTGTGATGGTGAAGTTCGAGGGTGGTTTCGATCGAAGACAAAAGAGAAATGATTACCGGAAAGTGGCTTGCGCTCAAACAGGGGACGGAGGATGTCGGGGCTCGGTGGCTTTGCGACGGCTCTGGTGGCTGCTCCGGTGATGCTCGGGTTGTCTAGGAATGATGCGGCTGCTTCGGTCTCGAAGAGGACGGTTGAAGAGGCAAGACGGGTGTGGGCTTGGCGCCTCTGGCTCTCGGATCGGCTCAGTGGTAATGCACACGGGAGGAATGTAATTGTAGTAGATTAGTTGGTACTGATGCGCTCTCAAGGAAGGAGGAGGACGACTAGCGGCTGCAGCTACCCATCAGACGAGGAGGAGAGGAGGATGAAGAGGGATTGGTGGCGGAGGTGTGTTGCTGCAAATGGAGAACAGTGATGGCGTGAGATGATGAACCGTTGGGAGTTGGTAAGGGCGATGATGAAGAATGACAGTGAGGGTGGTGATGGTGAAGCGATCTTCAAAATAGGAATGGAGGGAGATTGATGGATTTGAGAGGGTATGGTATGGTGAAGGAGTGGGTGAGGACGAGTGTTGATTTGGTTAAACAAATACCTGGAAATAAACCCTAGATACGCGAATTTCGAATCCCAAAATTAGTTCCCGAATGTTAGTTTCCCTGAATACCGCTTTCTCAATCGATTAGATTTTTAAGATCGAAAGGATATCGTCATCCGATAATTATTTTGAATTTTCGAGGTAAAAGGACGCAAATTGTTCGTCAAACTTTATATTTCGGTCAGAATCCGCTAAATGAGTTGTAAATTCATTTTAAGTTCATTTTTAATTTCTTTTTTCCGAAAATTTAGGATTTGAAATTCCGAGCCTTTACATCATCCACCTCTAAAAACAAGTCTCGTCCCCGAGACTAAAATAATCTTAAAACATGGGGATGAAGTTTGAAATTGGTGAGTACAAGGATCATATCATTGATCCCGTAAGCACCTCATAAGTGCCCCTATGAGATCCTCACAGTACCATTGTCATAATCATAATATCTTCAATAGATCGTAGAAAGAATGTAATATGGGCCCATACCAAATCCTTACTCCAACTTCTCGGCTATATCGTAACTCGAAAAACATTACAACATCTCCACTAGGTCTTAGCAACCAGTCTATAAGGGCCCCTATAAAATGCCCGTATCCACTTCGTGGGGCGTCATAATGCAAGCTAGGTTAGAAAATTTCAAGATGGTCCTTAGTTTGAAAAGGTTTTGTCTCAAAATCATTGAAGTTATCGATCACGTTCGATTTCTCTAAATCCAACTCAATCCTTTTTAAACACCATTCAAAATTCCCTAACCCAACGTTAATCAAAGAAATTTTCAAATCTCAAGAGGTGGAATCATCCACCTCTAAGGGCTAATCCCATATTTCTTTCCTAGTTTCCAAGTCAGAATCAAATTTCACCAATTCGGTTCTAGCATCCTAGCAATTCCAATTCAAGGCATCATATAACATAGCAATCGTATAACGTAGAAATTGCATCACACATCTCTAACCAAGTCATACTCATGTCACGGATAGTCACATACCATAACATATCTAGCATCGTATCATATATGGTAGGATTTATCACATCATCTCACGGAAGTTACACACAATATCAATCAAATAAGCACGTCATATCAATCAGATAAGCACATCATACTCATGCTAACTACCAAGCGTCATCGCATTAGTGGCAAACAAGTGCTTTCGTACACTAGCATTCCATCGAGTTCATGGATAACTATGTTAGTACTAACAGTTCACTATTGTCAACGGCAATACATCAGAGAATCAACATCGTCTATAGCATAGACTTCGCATAACATTCGGCCCCAAGTAAAGTATACACTAGATCATATCCTCAGGAGAATCTTCCTATAACTACCAATCATGATGAGACACGTCCACTACTCACCATCCCTTGCACTAAGATCAACTTCACCAAGGTCTACCAACTCAATCCACTACCAGTTCTAGGAACCATTGCATCCCGCTCATATACAACCTTTATAGCCTCATAACTATCCGCAATCACGGCCGAATACCCAAACCAACTACTAGGTATCCTAACTCCTATGCCATCAAGCCAGCTAAGGACCAATCCACTTCGACATCCCGATCTCAAGTCCTACCTTCCACTCGACCATCTAAACTATTTCTCGGAGTTCCCAATCACACGGTTTCCTGATTCAACAAGCTTAACAACTCGGCCAACTACCAAGACTCCTTACCAAGCGCACCCTCGTCCTAGGGGTTCTCTATCGGTCCCATCTTCGCCTTCTCAGAGAGATCCTAAGTCCTTAACTGGACCTCCCTCACGATCGATCTAGACGCTTCTTAACAATCTCGCTTACTCTTTCTAGGCTCTCAAGACTTCGCTCGGCCATCATCTCCTAAAGAGACATCTCGAATCACCTTGCTAACCGGATCATACTTCGAGCGCCACTAACCACTCTCACTAACCATCCACCACTAAGGACCCAACTAGTGGTACTCCCAACCACGAATCACCATGACCCTCAAGCCGACCCACTCTAGATCCTCTTCCCAGCATACTCTACCTTGACTAGTTCCCTCAACTCTGCATGTTTCCCCAAATTGCCTCTGATCATGCTTCCTCAAACTTCAAAATCTCTACCGCTTAAACCGTTATGTATCGATCATCATTTTCATCGAATTCTTATGATATCCTCGTCCGAATTTCCTAGGTACCGCAACTTCACCAACCTTCTAAAATCTCTTATCCCCTAGCGTCCTTAATAACTTCTGCTTTGCCTAGCTCCCAAATCCATGCTCAAAATCTCTCTATCTCAACCTTAAGCCCACAATCTTACTAGGAATCTCAACTACATCCTTGCCTAGCTACCAGCCTTTCCTCGAAGACTCATCTTACATCCTCAAATACCTCAATAGCCACAATAACCTCCCCTCATAAATTCCCCAAGCATTACGAATCCTATCTAAACAACCCCAAATACTCATCACACGAACAACCCTGATATGAACAACCTAATATCCCCGATCGATAATTTCCCAAGCAACCTCATACTACTCTTCCTTGACAATTCCTCAACCTCACCCCTTACCGAAATCGCTCCCACTCACAGCACACACCACCTAGTCCCAAATTCTACGATTCCTCCGATGTTCCTTAATCGATCATCCTCGACACCGCCCACGATCCGCTCATAGAGTATCTAGACACCTTCCTTAGCACACCAATCCGTCTCACAACACCTCCCCTCAAGAATCCTCCCGATCCACTCCTAGCTCTCTCATCCACCTCTACAACTACGCCAACTGCCTATACTCACACTCACTCTCAAGGTCACCCTCATGGAACTAGTCTAGACCTTAGCCAACCACTCTCTTATACTACCCGTCCACACTACCTGTGATGTGACCCTCGACGGAGCTAGCTTATCTGACGATCGGGTTGGTGATCTATATGCTAGGGATGGAGCCCCGATGGATGCTATTGATGATGCTAACGATGAGGAGATGGAAGAGGAGCCACTTTTACCTCGCGCTACCCCACCATTGACAAGAGCTCGAGCTTGCTTACTTGGTCAATCGGTTCATGTCTTTCAGCAGTCACCACCACACACGGTCACTCTGCTACAAGTTAACTCTGAATTAGCGTCGATCGAGACTTTATTAGAGGGGATGCCAAGCTAAAATTTCCAAAACCAAACTATCTATTTTCCTAGGATGATTTTTCCTTGCATTTGTTTTTCCAAGCAAATGATGCTTCAGACTAAGCCCAAACGACTTGCCCAAATCCCACGTCCTTTTCATTTATTGTTTGGCTTGTTTTAATTTCTTCGATTTCATACAGATCCTATATATATATATATAAGCTTGACATTTGTTTTGAACAAGTTGAATTTGAGAAAAAAGTGAGCCTTTTAGCTTCCAGTGATTCGGGTCAAGAATCTCGTTCTTAGCTGAGAGGCTAGGAACAAAACCTTCGGTGAGAGCCTGAAGGAGATTCCTTAGTGAGAGACGACGGAATCAAAGGGTCGGAAACACTCGGAGTGCGAGGCCGAGAGTGTGGAAGATCGAGTGTTGGAGAGAGCTCGGAGTGCGAGGCCGAGAGCGCTCTTGCATCACATATCCCTCAACCCCCATCCTCTTCTTTACCACCATTCTAAGACCTTCCACAACCCCATTATCACCCTCAAATCACCCCCAAAACATCACTCCAAAAAGCCCTTTTAATCCCTCTCAAACAACCCCGTTTGGAATCGCCTCTGCACAGGCGACGTCTCGGTAAAACGCAATTTCCCGCTTCGTCTGACCTCTGATTGACGAGATCTGCCCCAATACATGACCGCGACTTCAAGATCTACAAAAGTAGTACTCGTACATCCGCACAAGCCAAGACCATCAACCGGAAATCGGCAATCTTTGAAGACTGATCTGTTGCCTCAGAAGCTGTCCACAATATCCCGGCTTCTCGGAACTCTCGTTGCCGGTCCTTTTGCTCGAGCCCGGGTCCGAGCACGTCAAGAAACATTAGACCCCTGTACGTTGGATCTGTGTAAGATATCTTGATGGTTGATCCCGCGAAGACTCTCAAATCTGCGTTGCCTTTCCAAAAAGGTACGATACGCCCCTGTACGTTGGATCTGCGTAGTGCACTTCAATGGTTGCAACCGCGACGGCTCTGAAGAGGGATGTGGATGAAAGTGATGGAATCACATAAAGCTTCGTGAACATGATGGATTAGCTCTGATACCAAATGATGCAACCTGAAGGATCGATCCAACAAGTTTCAAAGCTTCAACCGAGCACGAGAACAAAATTTGACACACGCGACTCTTTTATTTGGATTTTTCTAGATCTATGAGCATCTCACCCATAGAATTACCAAACTCTCTCTCTCACTCGTCGGCATCTCACTCCCGAGCAATCAAGCCTTTGTTTGAACAACTCTAACAAGCATCTCACCGGAAAGAGTTAAACAAATGGAACCATTCCTCGGCCTCTCACTCCGGAATGGGGTGTCAAAATGGCATCTCACCAAATCAACAAGACACACACACTTTTTCCAAAAATTCTCAACTCCAATCTTATTTCTAATGACAAAGATCTAGCCATTTTATAGCCATAAAACAACAACAATCAAAATGACGAATTAAAGACGGAAAAGATGAAAAGTTTCTCGGAAATTGATGGAGAAAATTGGCCAACCTCCTAGTGGAAAATGGAGGGTTGGATGTCATCATGAAGTGGAAAAACCATCAAGTCTCATTCAATGAATCCCGTTCAACGCCTCTTCATCTATTCCGACTTCATTCAATGCGTCGGGAAAACTGTCCTGATTTCGAACTGCTGGAGTATTGCCAATTTCGGACCTTTTTTTGGATGATTTCGGTATTTTGGTCTTCATGAAATATGTAGCCCTTCGAATTAGCTTTCCAGAAAGTACTCATGGACGTTCATCGGACAAATATAGCTCCTGTTATGACTAAAACACCGAGCATGTGTTGAAAGAGCTCAGATCACATCAACCTGCCTAGACTACCACTTCTCACTAGGGCATTGATAGAGCATATTTAGTAGTGCACAATAGATTGCATTCAGTATTTATTTAGTTGAATTTGCATTATCACTTATTGAGTTAGAAGAGGCGGAATCTACATGATTTTATGTTTTATTTCAGGAAAAGTAGATTGGAGGTGAAATAATATTGAAAGGAGCGGAAACAAGTTAAAGAATACTTAGGAGCTGCTGGAGAAGAAGAGGAAGCAGCTCAGAAGAATCGCAGGCCGCCCCGCAGCATTGTTGGCCGCCCCGCGGTGCGAAGAAAGAAACGGAGCACTTCGCTGATCGCCTGCCGCCCCGCGGCCTGGCATGGCCGCCCCGCGGCCCGTGCAGTAGATGAACTCCGGCTCTGGATTTTACTTAGGGTTTTATTATGTTATTTTGGGCCGACTTTCTCTAGACTATTTAAGGCTTTTCTAGTTATTCTTTCATTCACCTTATGCACTTTATTCAATTGTTGAGAGCGCCGTTGAGCATGAGCAACTAAACTCTCAATGTTTCGCCTACAGTTTGGATCTTTGATTGTTGAATTGTGAGTTTCTTAATCTAGTTCTTATTCCTATTGCAATGTTTTGACTTCCTTGTGCTTAATTGCTTGAATGTGTTTTATTCTCTCAGGCCTGGCCGACTAGTTAGAGTAGATTCATTCAATTGCTAGGGTTTTGTAGATTCCTCGTAGCGAACCTTAACCCAAGTGGCAATCATATCCCTTTAGGACTCGTAGGACTAATTGGATGTGTAGGAAGTTGAATATATGTTAAATATCGACTCGTAGCTTGATATTGCATGTACCTTGGTTAATTCATAATCTTAATGCTATCTCTAGGTTAAATCTTAACCGTGTTAGGGTTATTTAGAGATAAGGGTTGCTAGGACTCGTATGACTAGTAATTTACCTAAGATCTGGACAAGGACATTGATAGGAAAAGACAAGAACTAGAGGCTGAAACAAGGATCGAATTCATCAATCGAAGTGATAAATTGTAGGTGAACCTATTTCTCTCCATTGAATTTTACAATCAATTTACTTTGTTTGCTATTTCCGCTTTGATAAAAGGCGGATCTTTTCACACCAAAAACCCCCCATATTCTTTATTAGCGATTAGATTTGCACTTGAATTGAATAGATTTCCCTGTGGATCAATCTCTTGCTTACACACTATACTAGTTGTGAGTTTGAGTATTCTTTGGCAAGAACAACGACAGGTTTTCCTCTTGTCAAATTTGGCGCCGTTGCCGGGGAGCTTCTTATTTAATTCTTGTGTTGTTTTAATTGCTAATTTTTTTTGTGGACCACTTATATGGTCCACACTCGTGCTACTAATTCATCTCTATTGTCTTTAGATTCGGAGATGGAGAGGACTCTCTCTAGATTGAGGCGAGAAGCTCGTGATCGCTTTCGCGAGTTACCTTTCGATCAAGGAGAAAAAGAGAGTGAAGAGATGGCTGCTAACGATGATAATCGAACGCTGAAGGAGCTCACTACACCAAACTTAGCCTAACAACCATTGGCTATTGTGTTCCCTGAACTTGATGAAGGTGTCAATTTTGAGCTAATGTCTGGGGTGGTTCATCTCTTACCCAAATTCCATGGGTTGAGTGGTGAAGACCCCCACAAGCACTTATCTGAGTTCCATACTGTTGTGGTGGGGATGAAACCAGGCAATGTCACGGAGGAGCAAATCAAGTTAAGGGCATTCCCCTTTTCGCTTAAGGACACTGCTAATGAGTGGTTCTACTACTTGCCACCAGGTAGTGCAACAACATGGATACAATTGAAGCATCTCTTTCTGGAAAAGTACTTCTCTGCAACCAAGTTGAACAGTCTGAAGAAGGAAATCAGCAGCATTGACCAGCAGGCTACAGAGACACTCTATGAGTACTTTGAGCGCTTCAAGAAGCTTTGCTCTAGTTGCCCTCACCATGGTTTTTCAAAGAAGGATTTAGTGCTCTTCCTATTCAATGGATTGCTTGACGAGGAGCGCAAGACGGTGAACTCTGCCTGTGGAGGCAACATCTTGAACAAAATACCCATTGCTGCTTGGGAGGTGTTTTCAAAGCTTGCTGATGGCTCTAGGCAATTCAGCAAGGGACTTCATGCTAGAGGGGTACTCGTCGTTGACTCCTCAACTTCCGCATTACATAGCGATGTGGCTGAATTGAAGGATATGATGAAAGGTTCATGCTACAAGGAACCCAACAACAACTTAAGGCATGTGGCATTTGCGCTGATCTTTATCACCCGACGGACACTTGTCCAATGCTGCAGGAGCCAAATGTAGAGCTGAATGCCATAGGGAACTTTGTTCCTCAGCGACCTAGGTTTGGTAACTATGCTAATCCCAATCAATACAATAACAACTATAATGCAGGTTACCAGGGGTATGGCTATGGTAATAACCAAGCCCCTTTCAATCCACAAGGAGGACCCCATTTCAGACCTCAGCAACAATTTGATCAAAGACAGAGAGGACCTCCACCAGCTGATAATCAATCCAATGAGGATCCTCTCAAAGCTCTTACAAAGATCGTCCTGGGTCAAGCTGAGCACCAAAAGAGACAAGATGAGCACCAAAAGAATATGGAGAAGCAACTTAGCCAAATGGCTCAATCGCTGAGCGAACTGCTGGCAAAGGACTCAGGACAGCTGCCATCTCAAACGGTGGTGAATCCCAAGGAGAACGTCAGCGTTGTGACGCTAAGAAGTGGTAAGGAACTGATTACCACTACCCATAATGATACTAACATAGATAATTTTGAAACAGATGCGAACGAAGAAGATGACGAGGTTCAAAATCGCCGGCCGCCCCGTGGCACCCCTGAGCCGCCCCGCGGCCAAGGCGAATCTGACGACGCGGAAAATCGCCGGCCGCCCCGCGGCCTCTCCAGTGACCTCTCTGCCAAGTATGTTCGACCTGATTTCCCCCCTCTTAATTCTTTTAAACCTGTTCCTCCCTTTCCTGAAGCACTTAGAAACACAAAAAGACCAGACAATGACAAAGAGATCTTTGAGACGTTCAGTAAGTGCGAGGTAAACATCCCTTTACTCAATCTGATTAAAAGTATTCCTCGTTATGCCAAATTTCTCAAGGAACTTTGCACAATAAAGAGGAATCAAAAGTTGAAGGGGAAGCAGAAAATTAAGGTAAGTGAACATGTGTCTGCTGTGTTTCAAAAGCGTCTGCCTAAGAAATGTAGCGACCCCGGCATGTTTACAATTCCATGTGTGATAGGTGAAACTAAGTTTGATAAAGCTTTGTTAGACTTGGGTGCATCTATTAATGTTTTACCTTATTCTCTGTATGAATCATTGGGTTTAGGACCTTTGCATGAGACTAGAGTGGTAATCCAACTAGCGGATCGATCAAATGCTTTTCCTAGAGGCATAGTTGAGGATGTTTTAGTTATGGTTGACAATTTGATCTTTCCTGCTGATTTCTTTGTCTTGGACATGGAGCATGGTAACCAAGAGGCTCCTATTCTGCTAGGAAGACCCTTTTTAAAGACTGCTAGAACAAAAATTGATATGTATTCTGGTTCTTTGACTATGGAATTTGATGGTGAGAAGGTTGAATACAATATATATGATGCCATGAAATTCCCTTCTGATGATCATTCCTTATGCTTTATGGATGCCATTGATACTTGTATGCAGGATACCTTTGATATGAGTTGTGTAGATGACCTGCAGGTAGCTTTAGAAACTCCTATTGAGGAGTTCTCGTTGAATTATGCTTTATCCACTAACTTGCAGGAAACCATGAGAGACTTGCCCTCCCTACCTATATACTCACAGGCAGATACCTTTATGGCATTGACCGTTCCCAATGAAAAGCTCTTACCTTCTATCGTCCAGGCACCTGAAGTTGAGCTCAAGCCTCTTCCTGAGCATCTGAAATATGCATTTGTGGGAGAGGGTGACACCTTGCCTGTCATCATCTCTAACAAGCTTACCAAAGAACAGGAAGATAGGTTGGTAGGAGTGCTCAAAGAGCATAAGACAGCTCTGGGATGGACCATAGCGGACATCAAGGGAATCAGCCCACCTACTTGCATGCACAGGATCTTATTAGAAGAGGGAGCCAAACCTTCAAGGCAACCTCAACGGAGACTCAACCCACCTATGATGGATGTAGTGAAGAAGGAGGTGCTCAAACTCCTTCAGGCAGGTATGATCTATCCCATCTCTGATAGTTAGTGGGTTAGTCCAACGCATGTAGTACCAAAGAAGGGAGGCATTACAGTGGTTGAGAATCAAGAAGGTGAGTTGATCCCTACCAGAGTCCAATCAGGCTGGAGAGTTTGCATCGATTATCGTAAGCTGAATGCGGTAACTCGAAAAGATCACTTTCCATTACCTTTCATTGATCAAATGCTTGAAAGACTTGCTAGTCGTCCATATTACTGCTTTCTAGATGGATATTCAGGGTACTTTCAGATAGCCATCGCACCAGAGGATCAAGAGAAGACAACATTCACTTGTCCGTTTAGCACTTTTGCATATCGCAGAATGCCTTTTGGCTTGTGCAATGCTCCTGGGACATTCCAACGGTGTATGGTAAGTATCTTCTCTGAATATATTGAGCAATTTATTGAGGTCTTTATGGACGATTTTACGGTCCATGGTGATAGTTTTGATGCTTGCCTCAACCATTTGGCGCTTGTGCTTAAAAGATGTGTTGACACTAATTTAGTGCTCAATTCAGAAAAGTGTCACTTTATGGTTGAGGAAGGCATTGTTTTGGGTCACATTGTCTCCCATAAAGGGATTGAGGTTGATAAGGCAAAGATTGACATCATTCAATCATTGCCTTATCCTACCAATGTGCGTGAAGTTCGTTCCCTTTTAGGACATGCAGGATTCTACCGCAGGTTCATTAAGGACTTCTCAAAGATCACCTCACCCTTGTGCGAGCTGCTGAAGAAGGAGGTTACATTTGCCTTTGATGAGAAGTGCAGGACGGCGTTTGATGAGTTAAAGACTTGTCTTACCAGTGCACCAATCATACAAGCACCAAATTGGTCTCAGCCGTTCGAATTGATGTGTGACGCTAGTGACTATGTTGTGGGAGCCGTGCTTGGACAAAAAGAAGGGAGAAGCTCTCATGTCATATACTATGCATCTATGACCCTGAATGGAGCTCAAAGAAATTACTCAACCACAGAAAAAGAACTTCTTGCTATAGTTTTTGCACTTGAGAAATTTAGATCTTATTTGTTTGGTACAAAAGTTATTGTTTACACTGTCATGCAGCACTTCGTTACCTTTTGACGAAGAAAGAGGCTAAACCCAGACTGATTAGATGGATCTTGCTTCTAAGCGAGTTTGACATTGAAATCGGGGACAAAAAGGGTGATGAGAACCTAGTTGTTGACCATCTAAGTCGTATTGTGCAGGAGGAGAATGGACAAGAAGGCATATTGGGGAGCTTTCCTGACGAAGAGCTTCTACAGGTCTTCGCCATCGCCAGCCGCCCCGTCGCCAACCCAGGCCGCCCCGCGGCCGAGTCATCAGAGGTGGATTTCTCCGCAATCGTCGGCCGCCCCGTAGCCACCACAGGCCGCCCCGCGGCCGAATCCTCGGAGAAAGTTTCCCTCGGAATCGCCGGCCGCCCCGTCGCCACCCCTGGCCGCCCCGCGGCCCCTGCAGACTCTGAACTCGAATCTCTCCTCAAGGTTAGTGCTCTTCCACGCCCTTGGTTTGCTAACTTGGTAAACTTTCTAGTGTCGGAAGAGTTTCCACCCAACTTTTCAAAGGCTCAAAAGGACAAGATACGCCACGATGCTCGTTTCTACGTTTGGGATGACCCCTACCTATGGAAGCATTGCGCAGATCAGGTGATACGTCGGTGTCTTTCCGACAATGAGGTACAATCTGTCCTTAATTTTTGTCATTCTCATGAATGTGGTGGACACTTTGGACCACAAAAGACAGCTAGGAAGGTACTTGATGCAGGATTTTTTTGGCCTCATATATTTCGTGATTCTTATGCTTTTTGCAAATCCTGTGATCGCTGTCAGAGAGTTGGGAATCTTTCAAAGAGGAATGAGATGCCACAAACTCGCATGATATTTTGTGAGATTTTTTATGTTTGGGGCATTGACTTCATGGGACCATTCCCTAACTCCTTTGGAAACCTATATATTTTGCTTGCGGTGGACTACGTCTCCAAGTGGGTGGAGGCGAAGGCCACCAGAACTGATGATTCAAAGGTAGTTGCAGGTTTCCTCAAGGAGCTATTCTCTAGATTTTGAGTCCCAAAAGCACTAATCAGTGATAAAGGGACCCATTTCTGCAACAAGACTGTGAGTGCGCCCTTAAAGAAGTATCATGTGACTCAGAGGGTGTCTACAGCATACCACCCCCAGACCAATGGGCAAGCTGAGGTGTCTAATCGCGAGATAAACACTATCTTGGAGAAGACTATTGTCCCAAACAAGAAGGATTGGAGTGTCAGACTTGATGATGCTCTATGGGCCTATCGAACGGCTTACAAGACTCCCATTGGGATGTCTCCGTTTAGATTGGTCTATGGAAAAGCTTGCCATCTTCCTGTCGAGCTCGAACATAAAGCATATTGGGCGGTGAAGCAGTGCAACATGCAGATTGATGAAGTTGGGGAGTTCAGGAAACTACAGCTGCTGGAGCTGGAAGAGTTGAGATTGGATGCCTATGATAACTCTGTCACCTACAAGGAGAAGACAAAGGCATGGCACGATAAACATATCTTGCGAAAGGACCTCAAAGTTGGGGAAAAGTACATTGATAGGAAAAGACAAGAACTAGAGGCTGAAACAAGGATCGAATTCATCAATCGAAGTGATAAATTGTAGGTGAACCTATTTCTCTCCATTGAATTTTACAATGAATTTACTTTGTTTGCTATTTCCGCTTTGATAAAAGGCGGATCTTTTCACACCAAAAACCCCCCATATTCTTTATTAGCGATTAGATTTGCACTTAAATTGAATAGATTTCCCTGTGGATCGATCTCTTGCTTACACACTATACTAGTTGTGAGTTTGAGTATTCTTTGGCAAGAACAACGACAGGTTTTCCTCTTGTCAGGCATTTCCCTCGAAATCTCGCCATACTACTCCACTCCTCACCTAAAACTTGCCTGGAAGCTCAACTATACTCACTGACCACTATCTCCGACCAGTCCCAACTCACTCAGCTCTACCCAAGCTAACGCATCCTTCCTGCATACCCTCTCGCTCATCTCATGACCAAGAAAGAAGACTTCAATCCCTCTGCCACTTTTCGACCTAGCTTACCGAAGAATCTCTCAGCTTATTTCCAAGAAGAAGAAGCACAACACATATAACCCATAACCTACTCACCAGTAAGTCAGTATACCAAGCATCAAGGCACCTCATCATAAAAATAAGTAAGTCAGCAATCATTGCTACCAGTTCAGCACATTCGTCATCACACGTTCAATTATGTCAGTTCTAGGCCTATCACACAACATCAATTCCGATTAGTATAGAAGAATCCACGATTTGAAGTAAGAATGCTCTTCCTCGAGTCAGCTGGGAGGATCCTGTTCACAACTGTCATCTTTGAAGCATATTCGTCCTTTTTGCCATCGATGACGTTGTTCCTGGGGCCTAGGGGTCATATGTCCATCACACTTCCACTGCACCGCTTCGGTGCCATTCACTCGTTTGCCCTTTCTTCCATGTCGTCATTCATCAGGGGATTGCGAGGGGTTAGAGGTTACGGAGAGAGGGGAGGGACAAGGGAGGAAAACACAACTTCCATAAGGATTCAGACATGGTCCACGACTAGAGACGATAAGATCAGAGACCAGATCCCACCCCAAGAGTTACAACGATGCCCTTAGGGTATTCCATGAAGTTATAATTGTGGTACGTAGACGTATAATAATCACGAATATCATCACATCATTACACACTAACATGCACCTATCTCAAGGAGTAGCGATCTATGCATTCACAACATGTTCATCTCATCCACTTTACACGTTCATAGAAGAAGCTAGCAACCTATCATTTCATTCATTAATCATGCTTGGCATACTAAGAACATACATGCACGAACGGATATGGGACATGCGTGGCATAAGTTGAATTAGTATTACCAACATCAAAGGACATTATATACATGACTTATCACTCAGTTAGATACACATAAACAGGTTGTAATATCATGGGGACAAGGTAAGCACGCTAGGATGTACTTATCACATCATATACATCCATATTCACATAGTATGAGAAGGACGACACATGATCATACGAGGGCCTATAATTGGGAGACATAGGTCCTACATGATACTAGAAATTTTCATTAAACATATACACAATCAACATGGTCTAATTAGATTAATTCAGCATGCTAGGACAATCATCTCATATATTAAACATAAATGATACAACGAGGGTTGACCACACTATCATGTGCCTAATTCATGGGAAGACAATAATCATGGAAGTTCCATACATATGATACATACATCGCCTCATAAGAGCAACCGTGCAAGATATCAAGCAAGTCATGCTGAAATACATCAATGTACTATGTCATGCAACCACAAGAATGGCTACTACTATAACCGACAGAATTCTCCAAGGCCATTCACCGACTCATCACCCCGTTTCCCCGTGAGGCGCTAGTATGACTCGCTGGGTAGGACACTAGGACATTCACGCTGTTTCCGAGAGGTGAGGGTGGAACTCGTGTTTAGACTCTTGTCGCAAGAAGACATGGTTGACCATGACGAGGATCGAAAGGGATGACTCCATGAGGTAACTCATTTCTAACTCGAAACTACTTCAATCATCACCCCCACTAACATACTCAGGTAACCCTTACATCCGACACGATTTATGAAGGTATTTAGTTGACTAACCCAAATTTTCCGTAGAAGACACCAACCTCAGGTACTAGACTCGATAGCAGCATAAATAGTGGGACACCAAACAGTACTCGAAACAGGGAGAGCAGACGCTTCTCGACCCTTGCTAACATGCCTAGTTGTTTTTGGTGGAACGGATGACGGAGTCGGAACCATCAGGGGGTTTGAATTATGGAAGGGCTATTATGACAAGACAAGAATTCCAATTACATAAGGACAAGGTTGCTCCCACTATCCCGTTTGCACAAACATTCATTACATGTTTCAAGTTAGGGCATACCGATTAGTTCTCTAGCCTAAGCATAATAGCACTCAGCACGTAAGCAATCAACGAGATAATATGATCCCCTTCAAGGATGATCGCCCTCGGGCCCAATTTATAAAGCACAAAGACGATCTATGCTACCCTTCGAGGGGCAGCCGACTGGAGGGGGCAAATACCTGGCAGCCTCATAACCCGTCTACTCCAACCTCCGTGGTGTTCCTTGAGTCTTTTAGGCCCATCTGTAAATAAAAGCTAGTATTTTGCCTACTGTTTCCCGAGTTCTATATCCTTAAGGGATGGTCTGTCACTTTGGTCTCTACTCACGAGATTGTTTCCCCTTTATTCACTTAGGTTTAAGTCCAATTAAATTCATTTTGCCCTTTTGAAAACAGTTTCTAAAACCATTTGAAATCATTGGGCGATTTTCAAAACCACTCCAACCTATCGTACTCGTATTGCAAAACCTGGCTCTGATACCACCTTTGTAACGGCCCGGGATTATGATTCCCAAGTTACGTTTCGAGGGATGAAACCCTCGTTGGAATCTTGCGCCCCGAGTACAGGTTGAAGGTTTGAAACCAAAATGCGTAATTTAAAGTGGGATTTCGTACCCAAATCCGGAAGGTCCGTTGGAGACCCCTGGGTAAACCTCTATACCTGTTCTAAGTCTAAAACACGCGAAACCTTTTATCATGCAAAGGACATAAGTTCTGAAAACGATACAACTGGTGCCACGGCAGAGCCGGGTCAAAACAGAGTATAATAGGAAGAAATCCCAAAAGCATGAATCTAGTGAAGTTAGGGTTCATACACTCACTCTCCGCCATATGAATGAATCCCGTCATATCAGCACAAAATCAAGTAGTAGATCGAGTACCTGAAACAATACCACCAAGTCAGGCCAAGAGCCCGCTCGCGGGTCCTCTGATCGCGCTGAGGACATATAATACGCCTATACCTAGAATAAAGGATGTCTTCATGTAGCACTGAGATATTAACCACACTATCATGCTCCTAATTCATATATGCAGAATATTAAGTAAGACATTAACAAAGAATACCAAGTAGTGTATCCCTCTTCTACCACCACCCCACTTACAGATAGGATGGAGACTGGCCAATTCGATGTTATAACATATCAAGTCTCATCATCATATCGTATCTCATGCTCATCTCGTATCTCGTGATATATATATGACTCAAGGAGGACAACACCCGATGAAACTGGGCTGCTCTATGACCGTAGCAAGGACTTTAGGACTCACAGATAACGGCCATTCCGTATTCAAATGCATACAGAATAAGAATGCTCATTCGTAAGTGCAATTCCTAAGCAGGATACTACATGACATGCTCTTATGCATATGCAACACCTACATACTATATGACACATCAGGTAGGAGGCACTGGTTACTGAGTAAGCCCCGGAGGTACTTACCTGGCCAGAAGATCAGCAAAAGAAGAATGCAGTACACAGTAGTCATGATCACAGAATATCACCTAATTACATAACGAGAATATACTAAGTATACTTCTATAGCTTTTCTGAACACATATATTACTCACTCAAATTAGCAGATAGATAATTAAGCAAGATTGCATCAATCATACTTTCAATTCATCACGATCAACCATATCTTATCTCATACCATTCATCATAACTTGTCAACTCATCAGTTTAAAAATATACTCCCTATATATATCATACTTAGCCACATTCGCATATTATTATTTCACCACACACACACACACACACACACACACACACACACACACACACACACACACATCATAAATATTGATCATTTAATCTCTTCTAAAAATCACCACAATATCATGCTATTAGTCACACATATCATGCTATTAGTCACACATATCATAGCGTTAATCAAACGATCATACTATCATGCTAGTTTGTCATCGTCTTATTCCCAAGTTAGCTTCAAAACCATTTTAAATCCGAATTAAACAGTTAAGAGTTCCGACCCTTGAAAATACTCGCTAAATTCATTTTTCAATTTATTTATTAAATTACTTTCCGAATCCCTTAAAAATCCAACCCACTTTTATTTAATGAAATAAACCCTTTATAAATCTCTCAAAATAATATTTTATCTTTTAAATCCTCATATAATATTATATAATAATTTAAATACCGTTAATTAGTTAAATAAATAAATGGATAACCCGAACCAAACCCGCTAATTAACATAAATCTCAACCGGTTAAACCAATTGATAAACAAAGGAGGCTGACTGGACAAGCAGGAGGGCCCACGTCCCCATCTTCTTCCTCCGGAGATCTCCCGCTCCCGCCCGCGCTACTCTGGATGACGAGGGTCGCCCGCGCTTGCAGCTGCGGCCAGCTCGCTCGGATCCGTCTCCTACAGCACTCACTCGCTAGCTCCCGCTCTTATGTGTCCACCGCTCCCGTGCTCTCACCTCGCTCTCTCCAGCACCCTCGCATACGCTCTCGCCTCGCTCACATCCGTCGTTGCTCGTTGCTCCTATACTCCTCGAGTTCGCCGGAGTTTCCGAGCTTACCCAACGCCCCACACTCAGCTCACGCACACTCGACATTCGCCCACAACCCGACACAGAAAACGATTAGAAACAGATGAAGGAAAATACGGGACTCACCAAGGAAGTTCACGACTTCAGAACTCTCGATCAAAGTTCTAGGCTTTGTCGGAGGCTTGCGATGGTTCGTCGGACCTGCGTGGGACATGGGTGAATGTGTAGGTGAAGTCCGAGGGTGGTTTCGATCGAAGACGGAAGAGAAACGCTTACCGGAAAGTGGCTTGCACTCAAACAGGGGAGGGAGAATGTCGGGGCTCGATGGATTTGCGACGGCTCCGGTGGCTGCTCCGGTGCTGCTCGGGGTGTCGAGGAATGATGCGGCTAATTTGGTCTCGAAGAGGACGGTCGAAGAGGCAAGGCGGGTGTGGGCTTGGCGTCTTCGGCTCTCGGATTGGCTCAGTGGTAATGCACACGGGAGGAATGTAATTGTAGTAGATTAGTTGGTACAGCTACGCTCTCGAGGAAGGAGGAGGACGACTAGCGACTGCGGCTGCCCATCAGACGAGGAGGAGAGGAGGATGAAGAGGGATTGGTGGCGGAGGTGTGTTGCTGCAAATGGAGAACGGTGATGGCGTGAGATGATGAACCGATGGGAGTTGGTAAGGGTGATGATAAAGAATGATAGTGAGGGTGGTGATCGTGAAGCGATCTTCAGAATAGGAATGGAGGGAGATTGATGGATTTTAGAGGGTATGGTATGGTGAGGGAGTGGGTGAGGATGAGTGTTGAATTGGTTAAACAAATACCCGGAAATAAACCTTGGATACGTGAATTCCCGAATGTTAGTTTCCCTGAATACCGCTTTCTCAATCGATTAGATTTTTAAAATCGAAAAGGATATCGCCGTCCGATAATTATTTTGAATTTTTGAGATAAAAGGACGGAAATTGTTCATCAAACTTTATATTTCGGTCAGAATCCGCTAAATGAGTTGTAAATTCATTTTAAGTTCATTTTTAATTTCCTTTTTCCGAAATTTTAGGATTTGAAATTCCGAGCCTTTACACCTGTGGTCAAGGAGAGGCCATCCTGAGGTTCCCAGACACTCGATGTCGAGTAGGTCTAGTCGACATCGACTACCTTTACTCGATATCGACCACTCCTGCAGTACACTTCAGCACGTGATTCCGAGCTTCTGCACATCTGTCTAGTAAGTTTCTTTCTTTACCTTTGTTTTTATACAGTGAGGACACTTTAAAATTTAAGTATGGGGTAGGGTAAGGGCTTACTTTATTCATAATCATGTTTATTTATGCAAATTGCTTTATACATGGTCACTTTGGATTTCATTATTCATCTAAGTGCTTACAAGTATTTTCCAAAGTTTATTTTTATCACCCCCATTAAAAAATTTGATTAGTGTCATGGAAGTTATATGGAACTCAACGATGCAAAATTGGATTCATTAGAGATATAGCATGAAATTGCCTAGTAAAGGGACGTCACAATGAAGTGCATTATTTTCTTGAAAACCATAAAAGGATGTAAATTTAAAGTTGCTTTTGACATGTTGCACAATAAGAGGATGGAGGACTTTATATTTTTCATATATGCTCATATTTATAATCCCAGTCATACCTATGCCTAAATGCATCACAAAAGTCATATTATAAGCCTTACATATCTTTAAATCATTATTGCTCCACATATGCCATACATTACATATTCTTTACCTTATTTCCCTATCCGGGGATTATGTTGAGAATTGAAGTTACTATTGAAGATTATTATATGGTGTTTGTGTTATTATTATATTTGGAGTATGGCAGGAGAATCATCATATTATGGAAAATTTAATGAGAGAAAGAAAATTCGGTCACCTCAGGAGATAAATGTAAATCGACCTTGCATGCATTGAGATAATAGTTCCATAGGATGGGACACCAAGGTAAGGAGTCCGAAGCACTAAGTATCCGGGGTCAATCATGACACCCATGTTTGCGACTCGCAAGAAGGTAGTGCTGAGGTTAGAGAGGTAAAAACATTATAATTAAAAAAGCAATGAGCGATGAGAGAAAGGTGAGAAATCAAAGGAAGAAGGAATGTGGTATGAAAGTTTGGAAATCGCTCCATTTCCCCGGATCATTAGCACCACATGGCCAAACATATCCCACCTTAAGCCTTCTACCAATCTACTCTTTATTGACCTTAATAAAGTCCTCTTGATTATTGTTTCTTTGTCACAGGAAAAATTGCTTTTTCATAACCCTCCTTTTGTGAGTAGATGTTGCTTTTATTCACAAGCATGAATTTGTGACATTAGTACCTTTTCGAGGATGGTAATTGACTGCAAGGTTATATAAGAATGAATCTAATATGTTGAGAGTTTGAATTCTTCCCCTGAATGACCATTAAAAGTATTGCTTGAGGACAAACAAGCTTAAGTATGGGGTGTTGATGTGCGCTTAATTTGCCATGTTTTGCATTAACTTTTGTATCGATTTCTATCCGCATTTCATATTTCTGGGTTTGATTTATACAGAATTTGTGTTGTTTATATTTATTTGCGATATGTGGAGGTCTACACAAGTTTTTGTTATATTTCGCAGAAATCGGACGCACTTTGGAGGTTAAGGGAAAGTCATGAAGAAGCTAAGGATGATGCAGCTGGAGAAACACCCACTTTTCACCATTCATTATTTTGAATCAAGTTTTGATGTCTTTATGAGAGTTGTAGCCCTCGAAAATATCTTTCCAACGCATACTCATATGTGTCAATCAGACAAACGAAGACTCGGGAAAGTTCATTTCAAGACGGATGTAGAATGTTGGAAACTGTCAAAGAGGTCGATATCGACCTAACTTGGTCGATATCGAGTGGATCCTGTCGACCAGGAATGCCAGAAATAGACCAGACACTGGGAGCAACACAGAAGAGGTCGATATCGACTAGCTTTGGTCGATATCGAGCAAAGTCAGGTCGAAATCCATTCCAGAAGCCGGGATCGAGTGAAGCTGAGAAGACAGGTCGATATCGACCTAACTTTGTCGATATCGAGTAACCACTAGTAGCTGATTTCGGACAGTCCGAGTCCAGAATCTGAGTGGGCTTTCTTCCACATGAAGCAAAGGATATTCTATCAAGATGGAAGATATTTATCCACTTTAGTAATTCTCATATTTACTTTAGGGAATTTTCATTGTTTTATTTCCTTTATTTATCAAAGTTATAGCTTAGGAAAAAAAATAAATAGATTTAGATATAGATATGATTGTTCTTTCCTAGAATAGCGGGGATTAAACACTATAAATAAAGCCCTAGGGGCTGTTTTTTCATTCATTCAAGCAAAGTCGTCTTCGGGTGCAAAGAGGGAGGGAGGGGGAGAGAGAGAGAGAGTGAGAGAGAGAGAGAGAGAGGAGGAGGAGGAGGAGGTTTATGCGAAAGCCTCTATATTTCTATTTGTTAATGACGAAAGTTATTTGATATAAAGCATTCATCTTTATGTGATTTATAATCTACACATATGTTTATTGTTGTGGTGATCCCTAACCTTGAAAGTTTGCTATTTTATTCTATTTTTGTTATTTTAAAGTTTTTGCGCAGCCACTCGACATCAAACCACCATTCCCCCTCCATCCCTCGACATCGAACAAGTCTTAGTCGACATCGATAGCACCCTCGCCACTTTCTCTCGCTATCCCTGAACCCCGAATCCATCTAAACCTAGAACCGCTAACTTCTCTCCTAAGGACGAACCTGACTCCCCTATACTATAGCGGGGGTCTTGACTACAAATTTACTTGGTCGAGAAACCCTCTCGTCATGCACTTTTCGTGTCTGCACTTAACTGGAATAGTCCTCAGGTACACTTTGTTGTTGTTCTTCTAATTTGAAGCTTTTGTTTCCTGGCATTACCTCGATTGATGATGTTCTTTTGACCATTTGCAAGCTCTTAACCGCTGGCGTCTTGCTTCGATTGATTGATGATGTTCTTTTGACGATTTCTGTGTTATATCTACTCCTCCAGAGTCCAGGCTCCAGTGTCATGTGAATCTCTCATCTGGGTATCTCAAATTTCGTCTCTGTAAGGTTTGCAATCTTTGATTTTGACCTCTTCTAATTGCTTGCATCAGTTCTGATTTCTGGCTTTCTTCGATTGATTGGGGTTTTAGAGGGTTAACTGATAATATGATTGAATTGCATTAATTTTGATGGGTGTTTTGTGATTTTTGTCTTTAGTTGGGTTTCACTGAATTGATTCGGTTTTATATGTATTTGGGTTTTCAGCTGGGTTTCACAAGTTTCAATTGTTGTGCAAATATAATCTATTGTTGAGCAAAAATAAGAACATGTTGAGCATAATTCCACCAATCCCCCATGTTCTGCAATCATAGTCTATTGATGGGCAAAAATAAGATCTTGTTGTGCAACAATCTATTGAGCAAGTTAAAATAATATTGAGAAAAAATAAGATCACGTTGAGCACAATTTCACAATTCTCAATTGTTGTGCAAATATAATCTACTGTTGAGCAAAAATAGGATCATGTTAAGCAAATTTCCACCAATCCCCCATATTGTGCAATTATAGTATATTGATGGGCAAAAATAAGACCATGTTGTGCAATAATCTATTGGGCAACTATAAAATTATATTGACAAAAAATAAGATAATATTGAGCACAATTTGAATTTTATATTTGCACTTTTTAAAACTAAAATTGCATATTTAAGTCCTAAAATTGCACATTCAAACTAAAATTCCACTTTTCGTGTCAGCACTTTATGTTGTGCAAATATAACCTGATGTTGTGCACATATAACACTAGGACTCAAAGATAACGGTCGAATGGTATTCAAACGCATACAGAATAAGAATGCTCATTCGTAAGTGTAATTCCTAAGCATGATACTACATGACATGCTTTTATGCATATGCAGCACCTACATACTATATGACACATCAGGCAGGAGGTACTGGTTACTGAGTAAGCCCCGGAGGACTTACTTGGCTAGCAGATCGGCAACAGAAGAATCCAGCACACAGTAGTCACAATCACAGAGTATCACCTATTACATAATGGAATATACATAAGTCTACATCCAACTATTAAGCACTCAAGCACACCTCAATCAATATAACAAGTAACATATTATGAAAGTCATTTCCTCGCATCATCCGCTCCTCAAGACCTCCATAAATCATTCAACCAATTCCGCATGTTCATATACATCATTTCCGCATATACCTCAATGGTTCATCAAAATCATAAGACATAATATTTGTGATATAAAATCCTACTAGGTCGTCATAATTATCCAACATTTAATCTCATATAATAATTCACCACAAGTCATGCTATTAGTCATACATATCATACTGTTAGTGAAACGATCATATTATCATGCTAGTTAGTCATCGAATAAGTCTTATTCCCAAGTTAGTTTCAAAACCGTTTCAAATTCCAGTTAAATAGTTAAGTATTTCGACCCTTGAAAATACTCTCCAAATTCCCTTTTAAATTTATTTATTAGATTACTTTCCAACCTTGAAATTCTTTTCCAAATTCTTTATAATCTTTAAGTCCCAATAATATATTTTAAATCTCAAATAATATTATCTACTATTTTAAATACCCTTAATTAATTAGATAAATAAACGGATAAACCCGGACCGAACCAAACCAAACCGAACCGAACCGACCGAACCCGTTAAATTAATCCAAAAACCAATTTAAATAAGTAACAACTAAAAAATGTTTATAAGTTAGCACTTAGGGTCCACAAGGCCACGCTGGCCATCTTCCTCCTCTAATTTTAAAAGAGAAGAAGTCCCCCTCGCCATGGATGCTCGACAGCCTCGACCTCGCTCTCGCCGGCGATTGAAGCTCTTCCTCTGGGCCTCCGTCTCCGGCGACGTCCTGCGCCCAGCTCCGCCTCACCTCGGCCTCCTGCTCACAGCTCGCTCGCTCCTCTCGCCTCAACTCATCCGTGCTCTGCTCAGCACGCTCTCTCGCCCGTCGATGCTCTTCTCGCAGTCTCGAGCTTGTCGGAGCTCTCGAACTTCACCCGACACCCCGCACTCAGCTCACGCACACTCGACACTTGCCCACAGCCCGACCCAAGTCAGAAACGAATCAAAACAGAGGAAGGAAAAGATTGGACTCACCGAGGGAGTTCGCGACTTCGGAGCTCTCGATCAGAGGTATGAGCATCGTCGGAGACTCGCGATGGCTCGTCGGATCTGCGTTGGACATGGGGTGAGCGTGATGGTGAAGTCCGAGAGTGGTTTCGATTGAAGACGGAATCGAAATGCTTACCGGAACTTCGCTCGCGATCGAACAGGGTATAGAAGGGAGGGGGCTGCAGTGGCTCTCGTGGCGGCTCCGGTGGTGGCTCCTCTGCGGTTGGTGGCTCCGAGGGATGTTGCGGCTGCTGCTGGTGGCTTCGAGGAGGGGTCGAAGGTGCTGTCGTGGTTTCTGCGCTCTCGAGGAAGGAGGAGGACGAGGGAGTGAAGAAGGATCGCAGTGGTGTTGTGTGAAGAGAGGCGGGAGGTGACGGTGATGGTGGTGATGAGGTATGTTGAAATGGTGATGGAGAGTGTGAATGTGATGGAGATGATATAAAGAGGGCGGAGTGGTGATGGTGATGGAGCGATGGCGTACAGCAAAAGAGGAACAGAGTAGCTGGTTGTGGGTTGCAGAGAAGTAAGGGAGGGGCTGAACTGGCGGAGGATTTGACTGGTATTAATTAAGACATCAGTCAAATTGAATACCCGGTAATAAATCCCGAATAGGTGAATTTCGAATCACGAAAATAGTTTCTAAATGTTAGTTTCTCAGAATCCTGCTTTCTCGATCAATTAGATTTTAAAAATTGACAAGGATATCACCATCTGATAGTTATTTTCAATTTTCGAGGTAAAAGGATGAAAATCGTTCGTCAAATTTTATATTACAGTCGTAATCCACTAAACAAGCTTTTAATTCGATTTAGATTCATTTTTAATTTCTTTTTTCCGAAAAATTAGGATTTGAAAATCAGAGCCTTTACATAAGCTTTTAATTCGATTTAGATTCATTTTTAATTTCTTTTTTCCGAAAAATTAGAATTTGAAAATCCGAGCCTTTACATAACACAAATCAGATTAAGGACAACTTGAGTCGCTTTCAGGTTGTAGTTTCCACAATTTACCTCTCGACACTACCCAAAACATGTCATCCAAAAGATAAAGAACTCAAACCTCGCCCAATTAGTACTCCAATCAGTAAAAATGATCACTAAACCAGCTTGCAATGAAGCTTTGCAGACACAAGCGGAGATCTTGCAAAAGGTTTTTTGAATGTTTTGCAATCCCAAACACAAGTGTAGATTCAAATATCTAAATAAAACTATAAATTGCATGAATAACACTCTGAAATGAATAAATAGATCTAGGTGGAGTGGAACCACCAACCTCCTGAACAATAATTTGTCCAGGTGCTCTTTCCTATTGAGCTTATAGATCTTAGTGCTAGGATATGATTATAAAGTGCAAAAATAAGATTATAAAGTGCGTAAAAAAATATTGGAAAGTACATCGCTAAAAGGTTTTTTGAATGTTCTGCAATCCCAAACACATATATAATTTTCTAACAGCAAATTGTTTTATAATTGATTTTAAAAAAGGGCTGAGTTTGCTAGTGTAATATACCAAATTTGCAGTGAATAGAAATATCAGATTCGGAAGCAAAAAAAGACAATAAAGACAGCAAAAACACATACCTAAATGATTCAATCCAATTTCTGTTTCTTTCAAAAACCACTTGCATCAACTGAGATCTCCAAGCACCTTCATATAACATTCAAAATCAACAACAATGCACCATCCAACCCCCCAATTGCAGAGTGGAATCAGTAGAACATAACATTTCACAAAGAGAAAGAGACTAACAAAAGATGCGGCAATGGAACATTCAAATTCAGTCTTATATAAAATTCAGCCATTGAAACCAATTGCAGGTGCGATTGAACGATGGGGCAATGGCAATTGAAGATCAAAACTCCAAAATTAAAGATCAAAATGCGAATTTCATGAAGGGGAAAGTCTTGATCGCAAAATCAAACCTGTTGCTCGACGTGCTACTGTTGTGGTTGCTACATGCTACTGCAGCTACTGGTGCCGTTGTAGCTACTCGACAAGCACCCGATGATGTCGCTCTCGTTTAGTTTAGTGCTCCACCACTCCTTCTCGGCGGTCTTCGCAGCCATGACCACCACCGACGTCGCTCCGGCCTTCTGGCTTCCGATGGAGATCAGCAGCAGCAAGCGGCGCCATCAGAAAGCGCCGGAGAGCTTCTCCCACTCCTGGATGTGGCGGAGCTGAGCCTGCGTCGGGTTGGATCCGAGGGATCGAAGGAGATCGACGTCGGAATCTACAGTGAGAGATCGAGGGAGATGGCGACGATGTCGCCATAGATATCGTCCTTGCTTTAGATGAGGAACACGGAGCAGATCTCGGCTTTCCTTCAGATCGGCGCCAAATTTTGACATAGATCTGGCAACCGCAGGAGAGAGGGAGCACGATGAGCGAAGGAGCTTCACCAGATTCCGACGTCGATCAACAGATGAAGAGAGATCAAGACAGAAGATTGAGCGACAGATGAAGATTGAGCGACAAGGACAAATGAAGAAAGATCAGCAGATGAAGGAAGATTGAGCGAGAGAGAAGAGATCGAGAGAGCAAGAGAGAGTGGAGAGATAGGGTTAGCCAAATTAGGGGAATTTTACAATTTGACAATTCACCAATTCAAATTTTCTCATATAAAGTGGACAGTTTTCCAATTTGTCCAAAAATTCACCAATTTAGCCAAAAAAGTGCATGTTGGACAAATTTTTTCATTATATTTTACAAAATATTTTCATTTACCAATTGAGCTCCATTTGTTTTTATTGATTTATTTCCATTCCCACGTCTAGAAACAAATGGGAGAATTCAAATGTTATCAGATATATATTTTTTTTTTCATTTGATATCCATACTAATTTATATCAATATCAACAAAAAGTTTACAATAAATAATACGGAAATTTCGCTAGGTACCCTCGATGTATTGCGTTTTTCGCGAGGTATACAAAACTTTTACCTATTTCTCGTGGTACTCTTGACGTTTGTGTATATTTCGTCTCGCGCCCTTCCTCGGTTAAAATTAACTGATGCTTCAAAGCTCCGTCTGTTTTAATTAAAAAAAAACAGAAAAAGGAAGAAAGAAGGGATGATTCAAGCGAAGAATGTGACATAGAGATGAGGAGAAGGCAACGTGATAAGCGAGAGAGAGGCCGGCGATTTTCACGTGGTACTTGACGCTGCTAGTGCCGGAGGGATAGACTAGAGGAGGGACGACGATGGTGAATGTGAGCTCTTGTTTGCTTTGGAGGATAACACGATGATCTTAGGTAACAAGCAACTCGTAAGTACTCAAATTCATGCCCAGGAGACGACTAAATGGCTAATTCCCCAGAGGTAATAATTTACAGTGCCGGATTCTACTTGTTCATTAATTTGCCTCAAATTGCAAATCGAAAATCCTATCTTTAGGAGTTTACTGATTTAGGTTTAGCTTTAGGGATTGTATTTTTTTCGATTGGGGTTTTTAGGATTGGAATTTAGGGATTTATTATGTATTTATTTTCGAATTGGGGGTTTTGATTTTATACAAATGAAAAAAATTGCAAATTACAATTCCTCTGATTTTTATTCATGATACTTCATAAGAGTAAAAAGAGTTCTGTAAATAAGTTTTCAAATTGGGAAATAGTTGGAGCAATGAAAAGTGTAGACATGGGTGTGTCATGTACTCGTGTGTCACTCTCTTTACTCATGTGTGCATTTTTTAGTTAGTAAAACACTTCATAGCAGATGATTGATAGTTTAGTCACCTTGAATGAATTAACATTCTAAGAGCAAGGAGTAGTTGGAGCAATGAAAAATGTATAAATCAGCCGCTATATATTAATTATTTGAGATACAAAGTTTAGTTAGGATATAGATGTTTACCAAGTTCAGTCATTATGAGTACACAGTGCAATATTTTGGTGTGGGGTTAGGGATGCTACTTTCTTCATTTGAGCTGCAAACCATATGTACTCCTTGCGCAAGTTCTTGTATTTGAGTGCATTTACAAATTTGTATGTGACTTAGCCAGAAATTGGTGATGGTTGGCTATTTGATGGTTAATTTAGAAGCTTTTTCTATCATGTATTGCTGTTGTTTTTTACATTGTTAATGACTAGCTGTTTTGGAGATTAGTCATACATTGCTACTAGTTTATTTGTTGTTTTCGTCCTCAATGCTTATTGAACATAACATGTAACGACAAAGCTAAAACGGCATTACTTGTAGCACTTTGCACTTGAATTGCTGGTGTCCCAAACCTATTAGCTAGCCTATTAGCACTTTGCATTTGTTGTCTTCTATCATGTTTGTCATCTAATTTTATCTTACTATGCCTATTAGCTCAAATGGTAGAGCGATGTGTGTAACGGCCCGGGATTATGATTCTCGGGTTACGTTTCGAGGGATGAAACCCCTTGTTAGGATCTTGCGCCTCGAGTACAGGTTGAAGGTTTGAAATTCTAAACTAACGTTTTCAAAGTGGGATTTCATACCCAAGTTCGAAGGGATCATTGGAGTCCCCGGGGAAGTCCCTTGTACTTGTCGTAGGTCTAAGCGTGGAAACCCAATAGTCACACAAA
Source organism: Persicaria maculosa (assembly GCA_963922045.1). NCBI lineage: Eukaryota > Viridiplantae > Streptophyta > Magnoliopsida > Caryophyllales > Polygonaceae > Persicaria > Persicaria maculosa. Next base: position 38,276,177 of record OY998253.1, on the reverse strand, counting down.
TAACGGAAGTAAAACATAATACAAAGGGGTGCCACGGCAAAGCCGGGTCAAAACATGATCAACCATTCAAATCCAAACTGTAATTAAATTGGTGAAGTCGGAATCGCAACTCTCTTTCCGCCATGTTAGACCCCACGGTCATGCAGCCAAATCAGCATCAATAGTAGTAAGCATAACGGATACCTAAAAAAATTGGTAGTGGGCGGGATCAGATCGATGCCCACTTTGGCTCTGCATCCCGGCCCTAAGCACACACATACGCTATGCCTAATAAAGATGCTTATAGATGCAAGGCGGAACATTAACACACTAACATAATAATCGGGCGGCACGCATGCCCAACCCTAAAGCCCGCAGGCAGCTCATAATATAATTAAAGGAAGTTCCATGACTCGATTGACTCAGGACGGGGCCCGATGGGACTGGGTCGTCCTATAATCCTAGCAAAGACTCTAGTTACTTTACAGATAACGGCCGTTCTTTTTACATACGCATAAAGAAATAGAATGCTCAATGGTCAATGCAACCTAGCATTGTACTACATGACATGCTGATCATGAATGCAAGCACCTAGTATATCATGCACCTAAAGCAGGGAATATCTCTAGTTCAATCTGAGTAAGCTCCGAAGAGACTTACCTGGCTATGCAGAACAGCATAATAGAAGATCCAGCGTACATCGTTCATAATCACAAAGTATCACCTAAGTACATAACGAGAATACACTTAGTATACGTCTCTAACCACTATGAACACATATATCACACAATCATACAAGCAGATAATTAACAAACTCGCATCAACCATACTGTCAATTCATCATGATCAACTATCTCTTATCTCATACTATTCATAAGGATATATATCATCATCATCGTCATAAGTATCGAACATTTATCTCTTTTAAAAAATCACCACAATATCATGCTATTAATCACACATATCATATCGTTAGTCAAACAATCATATTATCATGCTGGTTAGTCATCGAATAAGTCTTACTCAGGTTAGCTCCAAAACGGTTTCAAATCTGAATTAAACAGTTAAGAATTCTGACCCTTGAAAATACTTGCTAAATTCCTTTTCAATTATTTATTAAAGATTTCCGACCTTAAAATTCATTTTTCAAATTCTCTTCTAAACCGACAAGTCCAAATAATTTATGTTAAATTCCAACCCATTTGTACTCGATAAAACCAACCCTTTATAAATCTTCCAAAATAATATTTTATCTTTTAAATCCTCGAATATTATTAATAATTTATATATATATATATATATATATACAGGGCCGGACTTGAGGCGAGGCCCAAGAGGCCATCGCCTCAGGCCCAATTAGCCCAGGGGGCCCGTAATCCCGTATATATAGTATATATATTAAAAAAAATGCAGATACCATATTACCTGGCAGGCACGCTGATGGAAAAAAAGAAAGAAAGGGCGTCCTCTTCTGAACGCTGCGTTGCAGCAAAATAAAAAAAAAAGTGAACAATCTGAGGGTACCCTCTTTTGGGCAATTCAAGAGGGTGATGCCGCCGGCATCCATTCACAGTTCCCTCGCCGCCCACCGGCATCCAGGGGCCAAGCTATCCCTCTCGGCGTCGGCCTCTCCCTTACTCCCTCCAACGCAGCCTGAGTGCCAGCCTCCTTTAATCCTTCCTCCTGTCGCCGTCTTCCATCTTCAATCCATCCTCCTGTTGCCGTATTCCGAATGTCGTCGTCTTCCTCTTGAATTTATTAAGACAAAATCCATTCTTCTAAGGTCTAATTGCGAAATCAGGTATATTTTCTTCAATTTCATCCTAGGTTGTTGGGATTATTTGGAAACCATATGTAACTTTTAGTTTTAGTATACCTAGGGTTTTGGAATTAGGAATTTGGTATTGAATTTGTCGGATTTAGGATTTGAATTTGTTTTGAATTTGAGATTGAATTTGGAGGATTTATGAATGGAATTGTGTATGACAAATAGCATCGGTGGACCCGAGAGGTTGTTTTGAATTTAAGATTGAATTTGGAGGATTTATGAATGAAATTGTGTATGGCAAATAGCATCTGTGGCACCCGAGAGGAATCCTCTGTCATTGCTCATGCCCAAGTTTAGGAATTGAATTGTGTCTTACTAGTGTTTTTATAAGTTGCAAGGAACTTTGACCTCTAGATAGATAGATGCAAAAACTCTCAACGCTTCTAGCTCCTTACAATTTCTTCCTAATTTGTAGTATTAATTAGGATTTTAATTTAGGAATTAGGATAATTTTGCTAATTTTTCTTTGTCCATATCAATTCAATTGAAATCTTTGTTGAAATGGTTTTTGGCGTCAGAAAACTATTTCAAAAATAATTTATTCTACCATAGCTTATGCATATACGATATAGTAAACTCGTAGCGGGGCCCAATTTTAAAATTTCGCCTCAGGTCGTTAAAAACTCAGGTCCGGCCTTGTATATATATATATATACACCTTCAAAGATATTACCTAAAATGATCAATTAATTATTTGATCTAATTAAGATATAAGGTTATATTGAATAGATTATTGATCTAGAAAGATAAAAAATTTACCTAATTATATTGGTTTATTAATTGATGTGGCCCAAAAATATAATACCAATTTAATCCAGAATATGACATGCAGGCAAAAATAATCCCATTATAATCCAGAAAATTCTGTGGACACGAGATCGCACCAGCGGCCTCTGTTTTAGTATTTTACTATAGTAATCGTTACCCGCCCCTTGTGCGGTTTTTTAATAAACAAAATGATGTTTAATTTATATATTTTTTTTAATTTAAAGGTTATAATAATTTGGTTGATATTTTTGAATTTTTTAATAATAATAAATTAAATTAAGAGTATGTTTAGTTCAGATGAATATACAACATATTATATATAGAGAGAGAACAATCGAATATTGTGATTAAATAAAGTCGTAAATAGTTGTTCAACGGTGAAAAAAATCTCAAATTTGTGTCAAATCTGAAAAGAAAAAGTTTAATCGAGCTAGTGATTTGTTTCAAAAAACACCAGCGTTCAAGTTCGAGATTAGATTAATAGGTTTACATTAACCATCTCAAATTTGGTTATGAATTAAGACAATTGAATCCTGGGTAGGTACGTAATATTTATTTTTTGGGTACTGAAATATGTTATTAGATGAAAATTTATTCTATAAGATTGTGATGCATAAAATCCGCATCATAGTGGTTGAAGGAGATCGATCTTGATCATCGACTCCACCTGAACCGTAGCCTGCAAAACAAGAACAACAAACGAGGTCGGGGCGGGGTTTGTCTCCCCGGAGGACCCTCCGACGCTCCAGTCAGTCCTTGTCCATCCTCAATCGGAATCTATCTCCCCTTATTTATACTAGTCGAGTCATAAATACAAGAAACCGTTATGATATTAAATAAAAACCGTTACCGTATTTAATCCAGTCAATGCTCTTAATCCACGAAACCGTTATCGTAATCAATAGGCGAATCGGTGTCATTAATGCCGTATTGAATACTCGGATTTGGTAAAAGACCAGTACGCCGTTGTGCTATGATGACCGGATTTTCCCTACTTCAATTGCCCCTCGGGTTTCTTTTTCATGTCTCGATGATGAAGGAAGCCGAAAAAAGTACATGGCGAAGTTTGTCGAGTGAGCGATGATTTTGCCGTAGATGCTAGTCGCTTGATCAGTAATTGGCTATTGGCCGTAAGCAGCGATTTTCGGTGGCCGTAAGTGGCGATTTCTTTGGCCTTAGTGGCGATTCAGATTGGCCATAAGTGGCGATGTGGATTGGCCATAAGTGGCGATGTGGATTGGCCGTGAGTGGCGATTCGGATTGGCCGTAAGTGGCGATTTCGTTGGCCTTAAGTGACGATTCAGATCGGCCGTAAGTAGCGATTTCGTTGGCCTTAAGTGACGATTCGGATTGGCCGTAAGTGGCGATTTCGTTGGCCTTAAGTGGCGATTCGGATTGGCCGTAAGTGACGATTTCATTGGCCATAAGTGGCGAGTCGGATTGGCCGTAAGTGGCGAATCGGATTGGCCGTAAGTGGCGATTTCGTTGGCCTTAAGTGGCGATTCGGATTGGCCGTAAGTGGCGATTTCGTTGGCCATAAGTGGCGAATCGGATTGGCCGTAAGTGGCGATTTCGTTGGCCTTAAGTGGCGATTCGGATTGGCCGTAAGTGGCGATTTCGTTGGCCTTAAGTGGCGATTCAGATTGGCCGTAAGTGGCGATTTCGTTGGCCATAAGTGGCGAATCAGATTGGCCGTAAGTGGCGATTTCATTTGCCTTAAGTGGCAATTCTTCTGCCTTTACTGGCATTTTCTTGGCCATAAGTGGCGAATCTTCACTTTCTTGAGTTGTTGTATGCCCCTGCACACAATCTGTATATTTTTGCGGAGAAGTAGTAGGCTAAAAATCTAGCTTGGAACTACACATTCATCTTTCAATAAACATTTTTTAGAAGAATGTTAATAAACAACCATGTCTTTATTAAGAAATTCTCCGCAAGCAAGGGGAATAGAAAACTTATCTCACGAATTCCTTGCTTAAGTAATATGATTCTCGATGGCCTTCATTATTCTCGATTTTGTTGTAGTGTCATTCCTGACTTGGCAAGAAGCTGGCTTTGGTAAAATATCAAACCTCCAACTTGCCTTTTGCTTTTTTATATCTCTCGATGCATCGAATCATTTTGGTTGCCCCAACGTACTATGCAATATTGACTCTTGCCCCAACATCAGTTGTGAGATTAGAATTCATGCTTTCCGAGTACACTCAACGATTGTTGCTCATATTTCCTCTATAAACACCTATTCAGGAATGCAACACAAGCATAGAAAACGAAGACAAAGCAAAAAGCACATCCCACAATCGAAACAACTAGAGTAATGATCAACTCAATTCAAACTCGATTATTCATGCTTTGCAAGGTAGAATCGAATGGATATTAGGAGAGTAGATCAGCAATATTCAAGTGTACTAGGAGTCCAATCTCATGATGAGTATGTAAATTAACAATAGCATATAATCTAGGATATATGGACATCGAAGACTTACATTGACGACAGCCAAAACCCTCTCTAAACGATGGATCTCTGAACCAAACACCACTAGCTACTAGTATTTCATAATGGAAGAATTCATATATAAGTTAAACACAAAGGTAAATTCTTCAAGCTCCTCAAACAGACAATAAATTGGATGTTCACCTCACTGATCGATTTGGACACCAAATACCCAAATTGCAATCTACTTGGGCTCTTTAGAAAATTAATCATAGTTTTCAAATCAAATGAGAAAGCAGATTGCTTGTTTCATACCTGCACTTACGTGAACCATAATAGAATCGAGGTCCGGGGCTGCGAAATTGAAATGTCTAAGGTTGATTGATCACTTCAACTGCTCAACAACATCATTCAAATCGACTCACATGGAGGGCTACGAAGTCGACGACGACAGCCCAAGAAGGGCTCGCGGCAGGAGGCTGAGGGTGCGACCTCGGCACCGGGGTGGGGACAAGCTGCTCTGCTCTTGACGACGCTCTTCGGCTTCTCCGGCGAGGGAGACGCGGCAGCACCAATGATGAGGCGGAGGCAGCGGGATCCACCTGTTCACGGCACGCTCGCACCGCACCAGATCGACGGCGCTGTCATACACCAGAAGTCGTTGTTGCAGCGGCGCGTGGAGCGGTATCAGCCCCCGCAGCGCAGTCGCCTTACTCTACGGCGCGCCGAGATCCAATCGTCGTTGTCAAGATCGTCGCGTTGCGCTCCTTCATCCGCGCCACGAGAGTCTCCGTGCCCCCGCCGATGTCGATTCCAAGCCGGATCGGGGACTCACAATCAGCGAGCGAGAGGGGACTCACTTCCCCATTTCCCCTCTTTTCTTCAACTCGTGAGTGGAGAAGACGATTGGAGCCGCCTTGCTCGGCACCCATTCCACTCCCATCACCGACACCGCCTTACTCTCTCACAACGTCGCCGGAGAAGACGATTGGAGCCGCTTCAGGCCTCGATCCGTCTCTCCCTTCTCATCCCGGCGGCGCCCTCTCCTAGGGTTTGGGGCCAAGGCTGAGCATCGAACGCCTCCTCCTCCCATCACCAGTCAATGTTTTTTTTTTTTTGATTGAGAGATCCGATCTCATGGCTTTTTGATCGGATTTCCCACGGACGGCGCCAATTGTGATGCATAAAATCCACATCATAGTGGTTGAAGGAGATCGATCTTGATCATCGACTCCACCTGAACCGTAGCCTGCAAAACAAGAACAACAAACGAGGTCGGGGCGGGGTTTGTCTCCCCGGAGGACCCTCCGACGCTCCAGTCAGTCCTTGTCCATCCTCAATCGGAATCTATCTCCCCTTATTTATACTAGTCGAGTCATAAATACAAGAAACCGTTATGATATTAAATAAAAACCGTTACCGTATTTAATCCAGTCAATGCTCTCAATCCACGAAACCGTTATCGTAATCAATAGGCGAATCGGTGTCATTAATGCCGTATTGAATACTCGGATTTGGTAAAAGACCAGTACGCCGTTGTGCTATGATGACCGGATTTTCCCTACTTCAAAGATGTTAAAGATTAAATTAATAGTTACTAATTATTAGATGAAATTTTATCCACAAGATATAAATGATTAAATTAATAGTTACCCGTTTATTTTTTTGACTTATTAATTGATGTACCCCAAAAATATAATACTAATTTAATCCAAAAAATGACACGTAAGCAAAAATAATCCCGTTTACTCCAGAAAATTCTATGGACGCGAGATCACACTAGAGGCCTTTGCTTTAGTATTTTACTAGTATTCGGTACCCGCCCGTTGTGCGGTTTTTTAAAAAATTTTATTATATAAAACATGTTTGAATTAATATGAATTACTACTCCATATAAAGTAAATATATAGTTTCAGTTGTGTTATGTTTTTGAGAATGTAAACATTTTTGAATCTACATTAATCATAGTTGTTCTCTTATTAAAAAAATAGTTAAAATCTATTTTTATAAATATATCATACACATGTCAAAAACTTTTTAAAACCCTATTTATTTTATAACTTATTTATTTATTCAAAACCTTCCTCATTTAAAAATATTAAATGTAATCTATATATTGTAAATGGAGATGGTGAATAATTTTATGAAATTAAAAATACTAATGGTAGACAACTAAGGTAGGTATCTTTTCTCTTCATCTTTATAATTTTTTTGATAAATTTGTTGTAGATCACAATCTACATATTTAACATAAATTTGACTATTTTATAGTCATATAAAATAAGAACATATTTGTAATACATTTTTAAATGTAAACTAATTTCTCGATTAGAATTTGTAAATTGAAAAGATTTTATGTGCTACCTATTTCCAATAAATGATAGGTATTAACAAAGAAAAGGAAACATAAATTATGTACATTGGAGATAAAAAAATTAAATTTTGTGTTTTATCCAACATAAAGTCTATTAGCAAATTCCTTTTCGTCTATTAGCAAGATAGACTTCTAAAAAAATACACTTGGGTCCTTTTTAATTTTTACAAAATATTTACTATTTGGATCGAGACTAAAAAAACGCCATCTTCTTTAAACCTATTTTAAACAACATTAAAAACTCTAGAAAATAGAAATTCATTTCCGAAAACTGACCTTTCACCCTACAAATCATGAATCAATTTGAGTGAAAAAGAAAGGAAAAAAGTAACGATTTTGTTAGAAGAATATCGAAAAATCACATGTAGAATAAATTTTAAAAAACTGCGGAAAAGGCCAGCCAATTTTACATTGAGATTGAAGATGTTCACCCATTTACAAAGATGTTCAACCAATTTTGGAAAACTACCCAGAATATATTTTACATTGAATATTTGGGTCTAGCAAAAATCCTTTCATAATTCTATAGATGAAGAATACTTTGATCTTCCGTTTCTAGCGTACGTTACCCAAAGCAAATTATTCATAAACAATAGATGAAAGCATACAACAATTGATCATGAGTTCCCTTTTTATTTTCCCTTATCGTAATTACGGTTATTTTAGTTCTAGATTTGACCTCCTATGATGAATTACGTTTAGGGTTTAAAAGTTAGTATAATAGCCTTATAGATGAAATTGGCCATATATAACTGTCATCTTATAATGATATACAGATTCTCCAATGGATACATATCCACCCCTTATACTTATAATTTCAAAAGCAAGGTCTTCAGAAAAAATTGAACCACGTGTCAATCCTTGAGCAACTTAAAAAACCACTTTCTTTCTCAACCCATATTCTTTCTCAACTAGCGTTCTTTAAACTCCTCAAATCTAATATCCTCTCTTCTTCATTCCTTGAATTTCCCTAATCGGCCCTCGCCATGATTGCCGGAAGATCCAAGCAGGAAGATTCTCCGATCACCGAATCCCAATTTTCTCATGGCTACTTTCCAGTTTTGCCCCAAACCCCAAAACCCTAGCTTCTCAACTTTAGCTCCGATCCGATCCTCCACTGCCGCCGCCGACCTCTCCGCCTCCGAATTGGATGCCGCCAAGCACCGATCGATCAAGTCCCGCCTCCGCAACAGAGACACTCTCTACGGCCTCGCCCAGATCGCTGGCCTCGCTGGCTACGACTTCGTCGTCGTCGACATGGAGCACGACTACGGAGGCATCTCCGACGCCCTCCCCTGCCTCCGAGCCCTCGCAGCCACCGGTACCCCGGCGATCCTCCGTCTCATGGAGAGCACCGCCGCCTGGACGAAGAAGGCGCTCGATCTCGGCCCGCAGGGGATTATGTTTCCGATGATTGAGACCCCTGAATCCGCCAAATCCGCCGTCTCCTACTACCGGTACCCGCCGAAAGGCGACCGCGGCGCCGCGCACCCCATCGTTAGCGCCTCCAGGTACGGCATCGACGCTGGCGGATACTTGGAGAGCTACGAGGAAGAGCTTCTGATCATGTGCCAGGTGGAGTCGATCAACGCTGTGGAGAACATCGAAGAGATCGCCGCCGTTGAAGGGGTTGATTGCATCCAGATGGGGCCGATGGACCTGAGCGCGAGCATGGGGTACCTTTGGGACCCTGGGAACAAGAAGGTGAAGGAGGTGCTGAGGAAAATCGAAAGGACGGTTCTGAAGACTTCGCCGCAGTCGGGGAAAGACACTGCCGGACGCAGCCACCGGGATGAGGAGAGGACAATGGCGACGCGCGAGCTCACCGCGGTGGCAGCCTTGACAGGTCATCCTCCTGATCTCGATTCAACTGCATTTCCCGGATCGAGATCGGTTCACCCCATGACAGGTTCTCTCCTCTCCTCTCGATTTCCATTTAATTTCTTTGTGATTGTCTTCAAATGCAATTGAGGGTTTTGGATTTTTTGGGCTTGAATTGGAAATTGGGGCTTTAAGTTTGCTTAGGCTTCAGTTAGCTTTCCACTTTTCGATTCCAATTTTAACTTCCGTAGAGAGTGATCGAATCTGGATGTGAATTAGGTTTCTGTTGTCCATTATGTCCCGAGGAAGAGAAGCCGCAGGAGATGTGCTTATGATGGTTTTCAGAAAGATGAAGAGTTGTACTTTAGTCCACAGAGGAGGGCGGAGGAACCACGAGATCGAGTTCGGATGTTCAGTTGCATGAACAGTGAGGGAGTCCGACCCACTTTATCGGAATTGGAGATCGAGACTATCGAAGGTGTGAAATCAGACGCCGACTACCGAACGCTTATTCTCGCATCATCTTCTTACCTTTCCGGTATTTCTTTTTGGTTCACTCCATCCTTCTTAGACCTTAATTTTTAGTTTTATCTAATAATTGAATTGTATTGTTTTTTAGGGTTTTGGTCAATGCTTTTATTGTTAAATTCAAGTTAGTTGATTGCCTTATGTTAAGTTGAAATTGATTCATAACTTATTTTGTTGTCAAATTAACATTGGTTGCTTCATGATTGAGCCAAAGATTAGTACACTTGATGATATTATGTTATATATTTAGGTTGGAAAAATACTAGCCTTCTTTAACTGTGATGGGTTGTCAAACTATACTAGACATATGGCTCGCTGGTCGTTTTGTAGGTGTTTCAAACCACCTTGTGTTGGATAGTTCAAAAAATATTTAAAAGTGTCTTCTTGTGAAATTGCCAATTTTAATAATTCTATTTGAATTTCACTTAAGTATGTGAAAATGAAGTCAAATGGCCCTACTGTCTTTGGATTTTGGAAAGAGGAAAGGGGAAAATCCCCTCTCCATTGATATGAGATGCTCTTGAAAGATTTTTTGTGTGATGGAAATGGGGGAAACCCTTAATATATTTTCTCTTAACCAAAAAAAAAAATGGAAGTAAAAGTTAGTAAAGCCTTTTCTAACTGTTTAAAGGATGTGCTAGTGCTGAATCCGTAGATACAACTGAACTGATTTCCTAAAGAATTTACTTTTGCTAAATGGAACAATTTTTAATTTATACAGCTACAAATCAACACTTGTGGTATCACATTTGCGATGATACTTGATAGCTGGTCCCGAAACTGCATATGCATATGTTTCAACTTTTTTTTCTTGCTCGATTTGCTTTCACTGATGTTGTTCTTTCCATCAGGTTTGATGTGGCTTGTGGGAAGCACGGAGCTGCAAACGGGATGACTCATGGAAAGGGGTATGAAATAGCCACTTTGATGTGATTGAACTGCTTGCATTCTCCCTAACATATGATATTTCATTAGCAATTGTTGTAGATGCCATTATATCCGCATGTTTGTCTTAATTTGCAGTTATGTAGACATTTCTACCGTTAATGGTGCAACTTCTAAGTTAATCGTTGAACTTATCAAAGCTACCGCAACATTGTTTTTTGCAGCATTGTTTTTTGAATTCATGTCGGATTAGGGCTCTCCATTGGTTTATGCTGAATTGGTCGTATAAATGATTTTTTTTTGCAAACATGAAACAAACACCTAAAATGGTTTCCCAAAACAGATTTTCTGTAATTCACCTATAATACGTGCAGGTGTGCAGCTCTTCCGACAAGGACCTGTTGTTCCATGGTGTCATATTGACAAGCTTAATCCAATGATTAATATTATGGATTAACTCAGTTTAAATTGTTGATCAAATTTCACCAACAGATATGGATGTTATTTAAGCGAAATTGAAAGTTATAAAGTTGCAATTTTTGTTTAATTCTTGCTCGTGAGGTACTCGATGAAATGCCTCTAAAAATTACTATCTCATATCTAAAATATAGGGTGTTTGACGGCACACATTTTAAATAGTTAAATACTATTTGAAAAATCAATTATTATTATTTTTTTACAAAGTATTAAATTGTAAAATTATTTAATAAAAAAGTTACCATTTTATATATTTTTAACTCTTTAAAAGTTGATATTATATATATATATATATATATATATATATATATATATATATATATATATATATATATTATATAATTTTAAAACACATACTTGAAAGTCAAACATCTTATATATTTTAGAACGAATGGAGTACTTAATATTTCAAATATTGAACAGGATTTGAAGATAACTTTTAAAGTTGGACAAATTGAAATTGATTTATAATTTAGACCAATTTGAGAGGTGTAACATATTTTTTAAAATATTTTGGTCTCTTAGAGTTTATAAAAGGTATCTTTTTATAAATTAAGGATCTTAAACATTACATAGTATAAAAAAATACTCACTAAATATCATTTTTTTAACACTGTAGCTCCATAGAATTTATAAATTAAAATCTAGGGTATCTTTTTCTCAAATTAGTTTATATTTTAGACCAAGTGTAACACAGAAAGTATCATAGATGTAAAGGCTCGGATTTTTAAAATATTAATTATCGGAAAAAGAAAATCAAAATGAATTTAAAATAAATTCCGGCCCAAATTATTTATTTAAAGATCGAATCCGTCTTTCATTTCGGGTTTTGAAGGACCAATCAGCGGAAATTTAAATTCTCGACTCAAGATCTCAATTCCGTCATATTCCGAATTCTTATCCATCCAACTCACCCTATTCTAGTTTGGGAATAATCCTATCCTCTCCTTCCCTCCCTCCACTCTTTGACTCCCTAATTTTGGAAAACAAACAACACCTTCTCTTAAAAAAAATCAGACCTTTAGCACATCTTCCCACCCAAACACACAAACCCAAAGGAGCCAAACACATCTTCCCTTCTCTCTTGGAGGATAAGGCCGAGAGCCCCGGGAGCCTTAGCTCCTCCACTGCCGCCACACCTCCACCACCACACCTCCGTCGACCACCAGTTCCACCCGCCGTCGCCGCCAGCAGCCGCCGGAGAGCCGCCAACCCCTCTCTCCTCCCCTGTTTTCCGTTCAAGCTCGGTAAGCCCCGCCCCCTTCTCTCTTTCACCTTCAAATCGAGTAAAGGTCCTTCCTTTAACCTCCCTCATCTCTCCCAGGAGTTCTCGCTCGAAGAACCGGCACCGACGAGCCCAAACGCAGCCTCGCCGAGCTCCCTTTTTCCGGCGACGCCGAAGGTCCCCTGGGTGAGCTCCTCCTTCTTCCTTCTTCCTTCTTCCTTTCCTTCTTATCATGTGCGTGTCTGGGTCCGCGTTGGAGAGGTCGGGTGGCCGGAGCTCGGCTCCACCGCCGCCGGAGGTCTCCTCCTCCCTCTCCTTTTTTTTCCTCCGCCATTCTGGGCACAAAGCCCTGTCTGCCTTTTTTTTTCTTTCGGCAAAGATGGAGGAAGAAGAGATGTGGGCCATGCCACGTCAGCCGCCACATCCTCCTCCTAGGCCCACGTTTTTTTACATGTCATCAGCTGCCCCCCCCCCCCTCCTTCTCCTCTTTCACTTTATGTTGGTTTAGAAATGGAAGAATGAAATCAAATGGGTTGTTGGGCCTAATCTGTTTTTGGGCCGGGTTTGACATTTTAAAACAAGTTGTTGGGCCTAATTTTCTTCAGAGGAACCAAACTTGTCTTTGGGCTTATTTAACCATAAGGGCTCGGTTTGGGTTGGGTAAAACAAAGGGCCGGTTTGGGGTTTTACAAAATAAGAGGGTGGGTTTTGGTGATTTAAAATAAAGTAAGGTTGGATTAGTAATTTAAAAAGGGATGTTTTGATTAAATGAATATTGTTGGGATTTTATAGATATTTTATAAAGATGTTAAAATAAAATGATGTTAGAAGTAGTATGTAAAATTATTGGGATTAAAATATAAAATGTTGTTTTGAGATTTAAGATATAATATTGTGGTGATTTATTAATTGTGGTTAAATGTTATATGATTATGTTGAAGATGTGCAATTATATGCTAAGTAAGATTGTGAGATGATAGCATGCAAATTGGTTAAGTATGAATTGGAATTATCTTAAGTTGATGAATTGGAGAATTATATTGAGTATGGTTGTGAGATGTTGAGATGATAGACTACGAGATAAGGTTGATATTATGGAAATGATGATGTGACGGTTATTATGTTAAGTTGTGAAGTTGTGTGTGTGATAATTCTATGCTTTGTGTGCCTTAGAGATAGACTCATTGATGTGCTTATACTTGTTAGGTGACCATCTGTGACGTGTCGGATTTCCTATTGCCTGGTTGATTGCCTTTTGCTGTTCTGCGATACCAGGTAAGTCTCTTCGGAGCTTACTCAGATTGAATAGAGCTATTCCCTGCTTTAGGTGCATGATATACTAGGTGCTTGCATTCATGATCAGCATGCCATGTAGTACCATGCTAGGTTGCATCGACCGTTGAGCATTCTATTTCTTTATGCGTATGTAAACAGAACGGCCGTTATCTGTGAAGTAACTAGAGTCATTGCTAGGGTTATAGGACGACCTATTCTCATCGGGTCCCGTCCTGAGTCAATCGAGTCATGCACTTCCTTATATTATGAGATGCCTGCGGGCTTTATTGTGGAACGGGTTAGGCATGCGTGCCGCCCAATTATGATGGAATGCATTCACGAGCTGGCCAGTCTCCGCCCTATCGGAAGGGGGTGGAGGTAGGAGAGGGATATACCACTTGGTATTCTGTGCTAAGGCTTTATCATTATTATGTACTTGAACTTAGGAGCATGTTAGTGTGTTATTATTCCGCCATGCATCTAGAAGCATCTTTGTTAGGTATAGCGTATATGTGTGCTTATGGTTGGGATGCAGAGCTAAAGTGGGCATCGATCTGATCCCGCCCCATATCAATTTTTTTAGGTATTACTTATGTTCATCCTATCGGTGCTGTTTGCTTATTGCGCGGGTCATTTTGTCGGCGGAGAGTGAGCGCTGGAGTTATAGACTTCACCAGACTCTGATTATATTTTTGGATTCACACTTTAGACTCCGTTTTGACCCGGCTCTGCCGTGGCACCCTCTTGTATTACACTTGTTTCCGCTAGTCGCACGATTTCTGATTTCCACGCTTAGACTTACGACAGGTACAGGGGACTTCCCCAGGGATTCCAACGATCCCTTCGATTTTGGGTATGAAATCCCCCTTTGAAAACATTAAAGTAGGTTTGAAACCTTCAACCTGTACTCGGGGCGCAAGGTCCTAACGAGGGGTTTAATCCCTCGAAACGTAACTCGGGAATCATAATCCCGGGCCATTACAAAGGGGTATCAGAGCTGAGGTTTTGCAATCCGAGTATGATAGGTTGAAGTGGTTTTGAAAATGGCCCAAGGTTTTCAAATTGCTTTCAAGTGGTTTTCAAATTGTTTTCAAGGGGCAAAATGAATTTAATTGGACATAAGCATAGATTAATCAATTATGAATGGCAATCTCGTGGGGTAGAGACTATGCGATAGGCATCCCTCATGGATGTAGAATTCGGGGAAGGTAGGCAAAATACTAGCTTCTTTTACAGATGGGTTGTGAAGACTCCAAGGAACTCGAGGGTTGGAGTAAAATGGGTTAGGAGACCGTGAGGTATTTGCCCCTCCGGTTAGCCGTCCCCCGAAGGGCGGCATAGATCGTCTCTGTGCTTGTATGTCTTCAATTCAATTGGGCCTGAGGGCGATCCTCCTTGAAGAGGGTCATATTGAATCGTTGAGTGCTTCTGTGCTGAGTGATATAATTATTGTTATGTAGCAAGTATGGTCGACACGAGACGTGGCTTAGATGGGCGTGGGGGTAGGGCGCGCCGCGGCAGGGGACGCCCTCGTCGAGTTGCTGCTGAGAGCGCTGAGGAGCGAGTTTCGCCACCGCGGGCTGATGACCGGGTGCCAGCTTCCCCAGAGACTAGGATTGGGCAGCTAGAGGCAGCGCTTCATGATATTCTGAGCGAGCTACGTGGAGGGGCTCGATCTACGGCGCCGACGCCAGAGGTCCCAGTTCAGCAGCCAGCCGAGCCTGTGGCCGATGCGTGCCCTGAGAAGCGCATCGATTGGGTCAAGAGGTTTGCTCAGTGTAGTCCGCCGACCTTCGCGGGAGGCGTCAGGGATGACGTGGAGAGATGGCTGCGTGATATGGAGGGGTTATTTGACCATGTTGATGTACCTATCTCTGAGAGACAGAGACTTGCTGCTGGACTTCTATGGGAGGACGCGAATGCTAGGTGGTTTGTCTGCAAGAAGGAGCGGAGCGAGTGGACCTATGACGACTTCAGATCCCTGATGATGAGAGAGTACTGTCCACCAGGGATACAGATGGCTAGGGAGGTATCTTTTATGTGCGGCACCTATGACCGGTCGGCTTCTGTAGCCACCATCGTTCGCCAGTTCAAGAGCGAGTTGATATACTGTGATCACCTATGTCCATCAGACGAGAGTCGGATCCGTTTGCTGTCTATGAGATTGCCGCCTCCTGTACTTCTGCATGCGTCCAGCTTGGGAGCTGTCAGCTTTGACCGATTTCTGGAGGTCATCCTTATGTACGATCAGCAGAGGATTCTGTGTGAGACTTCCTACTCTACTGTTCGCCCTGATGCGAAGAGGGCGCGTCCAGCCGACACCCGTGGAGATGACAGATCTAGGAGAGGAGCGTTTAGAGGAGGATATCACGGAGCTGCACAGAGAGCACCCCCAGTTCAGACTGCTTATGGAGGAGATGCCAGAGTGAGGACCTGCCATGGATGTTTCGGGAGGGGCCACTACATTGCTTCTTGCCCAGACCGTTCAACTGTCTGCTATACCTGTGGTATTATGGGGCACCGAGCTGCTACATGCCCTCAGAGTCGTGGAGCTCCAGCTACTGCACAGCCACCGAGACTTCCTGCGGCTCCTCAGCCACCACTGCTGACATATCCATAGGGCCAGGGTCAGGGCCAGGGATGAGGTGACCCTTCCGGCAGAGGCCGAGGCGGGGGTAGAGGAGGTAGAGGTTCTGGACGTGGAGGTAGAGGACCATCTGGGTCAGGTCAGGGTCGTGGATCATCTTCTGTAGGACCGTCAGGGTCAGGGTATGATCGTGGCCAGAGTTCGGGAGGTCGAGGACCAGGATTACCCCCACCGCCCCGCGTATTTCAGATGCATACTGATGACCGCTCAGCCCCGACTTCCGCAGGTACGATATTCTTCCATGATGAGTGCCTATCTATCTTGTTTGACACTGGTGCGACTCACTGCTTCATAGCAGAGGCGTGCGTGGCCAGGCTGAGCCTGAGCTGCACGAGTGGTTCACCCCTTACTATTGGTCTGGCGGATGGGGCCAAGGTTAGGACGAGTCGTGAGATTTTAGGGTGCCCCATTCGGATAGGTGAGCGAGAGTGGCCTACCGACCTTATCGTTATGCCATTGAGGATGGATGATCTCATCTTGGGTATGGACTTCATGGACCACTACGGGGCTATCATCAACTTGCGGACGAGGACAGTGTCGATTTTGGCATCTGATGGGACCGAGCACCAGGTTTGGGGGAGGGACCCCAAGAGGAACGGATCACTCATCAGCGTAGTCAGAGCCGCCAGACTTTTAGACCAGGGTTGCGTCGGGTATTGGTGTTACGCTTTAGAGGTGGATCGCACGCACCCCAGCATATCAGATGTTCCCGTTGTCAGAGACTTCGCAGACGTGTTTCCGGAGGAGCTGCCAGGACTTCCCCCACCGAGAGAGGTCGACTTCGCGATTGAGTTGGAGCCAGGCACAAGGCCTATCTCGCGAGTCCCTTATCGCATGGCGCCGACGGAGATGGCCGAGTTGAAGGCTCAGCTAGAGGAGCTAGCTGAGAAGGGCTACATTCGGCCTAGTGCATCGCCTTGGGGAGCGCCAGTGCTATTCGTCAAGAAGAAGGATGGATCGCTGAGACTGTGCATCGATTATCGGGAGCTGAACCGGGCGACGGTGAAGAACCGCTATCCTCTTCCCCGGATTGATGATCTGATGGATCAGCTGCAGGGCGCTGTGGTCTTCTCGAAGATTGATTTGAGGTCGGGTTATCATCAACTGAGGGTGAAGCCAGAGGATGTTCCGAAGACCGCTTTTCGGACCCGCTATGGTCACTACGAGTTTGTGGTCATGCCGTTTGGGCTGACCAATGCACCAGCCACGTTCATGGAGCTCATGAACTGAGTGTTCATCGACTTCTTGGACAAATTCGTCGTCGTCTTCATCGATGACATCTTAGTCTACTCGAGGAGTAGAGAGGAGCACGAGGAGCATTTGAGGATTGTGCTAGAGACGCTGAGGAAGCATCAGCTGTATGGGAAGTACAGCAAGTGTGAGTTCTGGCTCACAGAGGTAGCTTTCTTAGGCCACGTTATTTCAGCTGAGGGAGTTGCCGTGGATCCGGCAAAGATTGATGCCATCGTTGCTTGGGAGGTGCCCAAGAACGTCAGGGATATCCGCTCATTCCTGGGATTGGCTAGTTATTACAGGAGGTTCGTCCAGGGTTTCTCGAGTATTGCTAGACCGATGACGCAACTGCTGAAGAAGGACGCCCCCTTTGAGTGGAGTTCAGATTGTCAGGCCAGCTTTGAGCTTCTGAAGCAGAAGTTGACGACTGCTCCGGTGTTAGCTCTGCCAGATGGGACAGAGGACTTCGTTATCTACACAGATGCTTCGCATTCCGGCTTGGGTTGTGTTCTGCATCACAGAGATCGGGTCATCGCTTATGCTTCGCGTCAGTTGAAGCCTGCAGAGGTGTCTTACCCCATCCATGATTTGGAGTTGGCAGCCGTGATTCACGCTCTGAAGATTTGGAGGCTTTATCTGTATGGTACTTCTTGCAAGGTGATGACGGATCATAAGAGCTTGAAGTACATTTTCACGCAGAAGGAGCTCAACATGCGTTAGAGACGATGGTTAGAGCTTCTGAAGGACTATGACTTGGACATAGTCTACCATCCAGGGAAGGCCAATGTAGTGGCAGATGCGTTGAGTAGGAAGACTCATCATGAGGTGACAGTTGAGAGGCTTACAGCTCAGCGGGAATGGCAGGGAGATCTGATGAGATGTTGCTTTGAGGTGTGGATTCAGAGAGATCACGGGCAGTTGTCGTTCTTAGAGGTGCAGGCAGAGTTGTCAGCAGAGATTCGGCAGGGTCAGGCAGATTGTCCAGAGATTGCAGTTCTGAGAGAGCGGATGGCTCAGGGCAGATTTAGAGAGCTTGCAGAGAGAGCAGACGGGATGCTGACCTTCCAGGGCAGAGTTGTAGTTCCGTCGACGTTAGATCTGAGGCAGAGGATCATGCAGGAGGCTCACTCCATCCCTTATTATGTCCATCCAGGGACGAATAAGATGTATCAGGATCTGAGGAGGAGTTATTGGTGGCAGAGGATGAGAGCAGACATCACAGAGTTCGTGGCCAGGTGTCAGGTTTGTCAGCAGATTCGGATTGATCACCAGAGGTCGGGAGGACCCGTCCAGTCACTTCCAGTTCCCGAGTGGAAGTGGACGGATATCTCCATGGATTTCGTCACTGGGCTGAGGCGAGACGTCAGAGGATTTGACGCTATTTGGGTCATGGTCGACAGGTTGACCAAGTCGGCCCATTTCATAGCTATTCAGGAGACATGGCCAGCATCGAAGTTAGCGGATGAGTTCATTCGCCAGATTGTGAGGCTTCATGGAGTACCAGAGAGGATCGTATCCGATCGAGATGGACGCTTCACCTCGAGGTTTTGGCAGCAGGTTCAGGAGAGTTTGGGCTCCAAATTGCATTTTAGTACGGCTTATCACCCGCAGACAGATGGCCAGAGCGAGAGGACGATTCAGACGTTGGAGGACATGTTGCGATCGTGCGTCTTGGATTGGGGTGACCATTGGGTCAAGCACCTACCGCTACTGGAGTTTTCCTACAACAACAGCTACCACGCATCGATCGAGATGGCCCCATATGAGGCTTTGTATGGGAGGCGATGCATGTCGCCGGTTTGCTGGGACGAGCCTGCAGATACAGTTCTGTCGTTGCCCAAGATGGTCAGAGAGACAGTTGATAAGGTTGGTCGCATCCGAGAGCATATGAGGGTAGCCCAGGATCGACAGAAGAAGTATGCGGACAGACGGAGGACCGAGCTTGAGTTCGAGGTAGGCTCGCATGTATGGCTTCGAGTTTCGCCCACTAGGGGAGTTCGACGGTTCGGCATCAAAGGGAAGTTGAGTCCGAGGTTGATGAGACCCGAGGACAGGGATCGACCAAGGCTCGAGCTTTCGAACACTCTTTTTATGGGGCTAAATTTTGGGATTTTTGGAAATTGAAAAAAAGGGATATGTGGAGCAAGATTCGCAGGCCTCTCACCCTTGAATCCCCTACACTCGATCTCAATCCTCTCGGAATCGCACTCCGAGGATCTCGACCCTTTGACACCTTCGCCTCTCACTAGGGTGTCACCCTCGGCCTCTCACCAAAGGGTTCGCTCTTAGCCTCTCACCAAGAACTCAATCCTTAACCCGGAATCATAGGAAGCTATTAGTGGCTTAAACTTTAACACAACTAAACTTGACTTCATTTAAAATGAAGGTTTTACAAGAAATATATATGATGAAGATAGGAGCCCCAAACATCTCTAAGCGATGTGGGATTATTAGAATAGAAAAACTTAAGGAAAATTCGTCTAGACTTGAGATTCTGAATTGAACGTCAAATTAGAGCATCTCCAGGGCTGATTCTGAATAAATGTTCTTCATGGAAGTTGTAGCCACTTAAAATAGCTTTCCAACAAGTGCTTAACGGCTTCAATCGGAATTTTATACAGCCCGAACGAGCCAAAATACCACGGTGTCGCCATGCTGTTTTCTGAAACGAGGGTTGATGTTCGGCCCTGGCAACATAACTTTGTAAGATAAAGGATTGGAGCTCATTGACAGCTAGGATCACATCATCCTCCTCCCCTTGAAAAGGATTCGTCCTCGAATCCGTGATGGAAACAAGTGACTCATTCGGACATGTTTCTTCTTCCTTATCTTGAATCCTTTCTTCTTCTTGAATCATGAAAGGCAAGTAGGACGGAATGAAAGAAGTCGAATCTAACCACTTACTTGACATGAAATTCAGAAAGTTAGGCATGTAGGTTGGCATTCGTTTCTCCTTCATGGAAAGCGCAACCTTGGGAACTTGGTTGGTTTCCTCATCTTTCTTAAGCTCATGGTTGACCTTCGCAATCTCAATAGGAACATCATCGGACTTGCCTTCTTTAATCTTAAGTGTCTCGCCCATGGCCGTAGAGGATGTCGTCTTTGAAGAAGGAGGTGGGGCTGTTTTGGGCTTCGATAGCGTCGGCCCCAAATTGTTGACGACTTTTCGCATTTCCCGTACTTGTTGCATTGAGTCTTCCGCGAGCTTGCGGATCTCTTGCCAAGGTGGTTCAACCTTCTTCTTACGTCGAGCCTCATCATCTCGAGCCCTTCTCTTTCGATATCTCATCCGAAGCTCTTGATCAACTACATCATATGTAGCACCATCCATGTCGCTCCAATGAAGATACCCATCATCATAGGCTCGAATGGCCCATCGGATGTACTCTTCCGACAAAGGCTTGGAACTTGCTTTCTTGAACATTTTGACTTGGAAGAAACAACTCAGTTATCGAAAGCTCGATGGACTCGAGTCGATTAGCTCTGATACCAGTTGATGAGACCCGAGGACCGGGATCGACCAAGGCTCGAGCTTTCGAACACTCTTTTTATGGGGCTAAATTTTGGGATTTTTGGAAATTGAAAAAAAGGGATATGTGGAGCAAGATTCGCAGGCCTCTCACCCTTGAATCCCCTACACTCGATCTCAATCCTCTCGGAATCGCACTCCGAGGATCTCGACCCTTTGACACCTTCGCCTCTCACTAGGGTGTCACCCTCGGCCTCTCACCAAAGGGTTCGCTCTTAGCCTCTCACCAAGAACTCAATCCTTAACCCGGAATCATAGGAAGCTATTAGTGGCTTAAACTTTAACACAACTAAACTTGACTTCATTTAAAATGAAGGTTTTACAAGAAATATATATGATGAAGATAGGAGCCCCAAACATCTCTAAGCGATGTGGGATTATTAGAATAGAAAAACTTAAGGAAAATTCGTCTAGACTTGAGCTTCTGAATTGAACGTCAAATTAGAGCATCTCCTGGGCTGATTCTGAATAAATGTTCTTCATGGAAGTTGTAGCCACTTAAAATAGCTTTCCAACAAGTGCTTAACGGCTTCAATCGGAATTTTATACAGCCCGAACGAGCCAAAATACCACGGTGTCGCCATGCTGTTTTCTGAAACGAGGGTTGATGTTCGGCCCTGGCAACATAACTTTGTAAGATAAAGGATTGGAGCTCATTGACAGCTAGGATCACATCAGAGGTTTATTGGCCCATTTGAGATCTTAGAGATAGTCGGTGTGGTACCCTACCGTTTAGCCCTGCCTCCATCCTTAGCCGGCGTCCATGACGTCTTTCATGTCTCCCAGCTTCGTCAGTATATTCCCGACCCCAGCCATGTCCTTGACCACTCAGACCTTCACATCGAGCCTGACCATACCTTTGTAGAGCGTCCGGTGAGGGTCCTTGACCGTCGCGTCAAGAAGCTTAGGAACAGGGAGGTTCCTTTGCTTCTGGTTCAGTGGTCTAGGAGGAGCCCTGAGGAGGCTACCTGGGAGACCGAGGAGAGCATTCGGGCTAGCTATGGAGATGTCTTAGATGAGCTACTGGCGTCCTATGTTGAGCCGAGCGTAGACATTACCTTGACCTCTCGAGTGCGGTGAGTATGCCTAGTTAGTTGGTTGGGATTGGTTAGTGGTGTCTCTTTGATTTGCGTGCTTATGCTTGGTAGTTGTGTGCAGATCCTTGGTGATATGATGTGATGAGCCTCGATGATATGATGATGTGCTAGATATTATGGTATGTGACTATCTTTGATGTGCTATGATCTTCTGTTTATCTTAAGATTATGATCATTCTTCTATATCCATGATGCCAAATATTATAAATGCTAGAGATTGAATTGTGGAATTATGATTTGACTCGGAACCTAGGAAGAGAATGTGGGATTAGCCTTTAGAGGTGGATGTTAGAATGATTGGTAAGTTGGGAATGCCTTGTTTAATGTCGAATTTAAAGAATTTCAAATGGTGATTTAAAAAGGAACATAGATTTTGAGAAAACTATTCCAACCCGAGTTTTCATTATGACGACCCACGAAGTGGATACAAGCATGTATGGGGGCACCTGTGGATCGCTTGCTAAGACCTAGCGGAGACGTCATGATGATTTTCGAGTTATGGTATGCCCGAGGAGTCGGAGTGGGGATGTGGTAGGGGCCCCTACCGCATCCTTACTACGACCGATTGGGAGTATTATGATCATGACGACGGTACTGTGAGATCTCATGGGGGCACTTATGAGGTACTTACGGGATCGATGACGTGATCCTTGGACTCACCAATTTCAACTTCATCCCCTACTTTAGAATGATTTTAGTCTCGGGGACGAGACTTGTTTTTAGAGGTGGATGATGTAAAGGCTCGGATTTTTAAAATATTAATTATCGGAAAAAGAAAATCAAAATGAATTTAAAATAAATTCCGGCCCAAATTTTTTATTTAAAGATCGAATCCGTCTTTCATTTCGGGTTTTGAAGGACCAATCAGCGGAAATTTAAATTCCCGACTCAAGATCTCAATTCCATCATATTCCGGATTCTTATCCATCCAACTCACCCTATTCTAGTTTGGGAAAAATCCTATCCTCTCCTTCCCTTCCTCCACTCTTTGACTCCCTAATTTTGGAAAACAAACAACACCTTCTCTTAAAAAAAAATCAGACCTTTAGCACATCTTCCCACCCAAACACACAAACCCAAAGGAGCCAAACACATCTTCCCTTCTCTCTTGGAGGATAAGGCCGAGAGCCCCGGGAGCCTTAGCTCCTCCACTGCCGCCACACCTCCACCACCACACCTCCACCACCACACCTCCGTCGACCACCAGTTCCGCCCGCCGTCGCCGCCAGCAGCCGCCGGAGAGCCGCCAACCCCTCTCTCCTCCCCTGTTTTCCGTTCAAGCTCGGTAAGCCCCGCCCCCTTCTCTCTTTCACCTTCAAATCGAGTAAAGGTCCTTCCTTTAACCTCCCTCATCTCTCCCAGGAGTTCTCGCTCGAAGAACCGGCACCGACGAGCCCAAACGCAGCCTCGCCGAGCTCCCTTTTTCCGGCGACGCCGAAGGTCCCCTGGGTGAGCTCCTCCTTCTTCCTTCTTCCTTCTTCCTTTCCTTCTTGTCATGTGCGTGTCTGGGTCCGCTTCGGAGAGGTCGGGTGGCCGGAGCTCGGCTCCACCGCCGCAGGAGGTCTCCTCCTCCCTCTCTTTTTTTTTCCTCCGCCATTCTGGGCACAAAGCCCTGTTTGCCTTTTTTTTCTTTCGGCAAAGATGGAGGAAGAAGAGATGTGGGCCACGCCACGTCAGCTGCCACATCCTCCTCCTGGGCCCACGTTTTTTTACATGTCATCAGCTGCCCCCCCCCCCCCCCTCCTTCTCCTCTTTCACTTTATGTTGGTTTAGAAATGGAAGAATGAAATCAAATGGGTTGTTGGGCCTAATCTGTTTTTGGGCCGGGTTTGACATTTTAAAACAAGTTGTTGGGCCTAATTTTCTTCAAATGAACCAAATTTGTCTTTGGGCTTATTTAACCATAAGGGCTCGGTTTGGGTTGGGTAAAACAAAGGGCCGGTTTGGGGTTTTACAAAATAAGAGGGTTGGTTTTGGTAATTTAAAATAAAGTAAGGTTGGATTAGTAATTTAAAAAGGGATGTTTTGATTAAATGAATATTGTTGGGATTTTATAGATATTTTATAAAGATGTTAAAATAAAATGATGTTAGAAGTAGTATGTAAAATTATTGGGATTAAAATATAAAATGTTGTTTTGAGATTTAAGATATAATATTGTGGTGATTTATTAATTGTGGTTAAATGTTATATGATTATGTTGAAGATGTGCAATTATATGCTAAGTAAGATTGTGAGATGATAGCATGCAAATTGGTTAAGTATGAATTGGAATTATCTTAAGTTGATGAATTGGAGAATTATATTGAGTATGGTTGTGAGATGTTGAGATGATAGACTACGAGATAAGGTTGATATTATGGAAATGATGATGTGACGGTTATTATGTTAAGTTGTGAAGTTGTGTGTGTGATAATTCTATGCTTTGTGTGCCTTAGAGATAGACTCATTGATGTGCTTATACTTGTTAGGTGACCATCTGTGACGTGTCGGATTTCATATTACCTGGTTGATTGCCTTTTGCTGTTCTGCGATACCAGGTAAGTCTCTTCGGAGCTTACTCAGATTGAATAGAGCTATTCCCTGCTTTAGGTGCATGATATACTAGGTGCTTGCATTCATGATCAGCATGCCATGTAGTACCATGCTAGGTTGCATCGACCGTTGAGCATTCTATTTCTTTATGCGTATGTAAACAGAATGGCCGTTATCTGTGAAGTAACTAGAGTCATTGCTAGGGTTATAGGACGACCTAGTCTCATCGGGTCCCGTCCTGAGTCAATCGAGTCATGCACTTCCTTATATTATGAGATGCCTGCGGGCTTTATTGTTGAACGGGTTAGGCATGCGTGCCGCCCAATTATGATGGAATGCATTCACGAGCTGGCCAGTCTCCGCCCTATCGGAAGGGGGTGGAGGTAGGAGAGGGATATACCACTTGATATTCTGTGCTAAGGCCTTATCATTATTATGTACTTGAACTTAGGAGCATGTTAGTGTGTTATTATTCCGCCATGCATCTAGAAGCATCTTTGTTAGGTATAACGTATATGTGTGCTTATGGTTGGGATGCAGAGCTAAAGTGGGCATCGATCTGATCCCGCCCCATATCAATTTTTTTTAGGTATTACTTCTGATTTCCACGCTTAGACTTACGACAGGTACAGGGGATTTCCCCGGGGATTCCAACGATCCCTTCGATTTTGGGTATGAAATCCCCCTTTGAAAACATTAAAGTAGCTTTGAAACCTTCAACCTGTACTCGGGGCGCAAAGTCCTAACGAGGGGTTTAATCCCTCGAAACGTAACTCGGGAATCATAATCCCGGGCCGTTACAATAGAGGATCCGAACTCGGTTTTTTTTGGGCCAAAAACTACAAGACTTCTGAGTTTTCCTTGCTTCCAAGTAAAGCAGATATTAGGACCAATGAAGAAGGAGCAGATCTAATTTCTTTATCAAATTTAAAGTATTGATCATATCGAAGAAAAACTTCACCATGACAACTGAAGATTTCAAAGAATGTTATGGTGAGGAGCATGACATGTGTCGAGTATTTTGTTTTATGTGTCAAACTTGATCAAAAATATTATGAGAAAACCCGAACACGGTTCGGGAAAAGAACTAGTTAAATATTTATTTTAAATAATAAATTAAATTTCTTAAGATACTATATTGATCGATGCAGTTGCCATTAATAAAAAAACTATTTAAAATTCATTATATAGATATTTATAATCTATACTACTCTTAAGACATAAGTTAAAAAATGTAAAAAAAATATAAATATTCCTCTTCCATTTTTATCAAGGGCGTACCTCTAAGGTGACCGAATCAAACTTATATACTTTAAATTAGAAATATATATTTTAACATTTCAAATTGAACATTATAGTAAGCAATAATTAAATTTAATATTTAATATAGCAATATGTATATTTTTATTTTTTCCTTATCGCAATTACGGTTATTAGATAGATTTATCTGAAACGATAAGTTTTCTACCTAATTAAGATATAAGGTTGAATATTTATATAAAAAAAATAAATTAAAAGATGAGGATTATGTTAACTAAATGATATGTTTTATAGTTTCATAACCACTTAATATATTGGTCTAAAAAGATAAGGTTTTTTACCTAACTATATTTGTTTATTAATTAATGTGGCCCAAAAATATAATATCAATTCAAAAAATGTCACGTAAGCAAAAAAAATCCCGCTTTAATCCAGAAAATTCCATGGACGCGAGATCGCGCCAGAGGCCTCTGTTTTAGTATTAGGTTTCTTAATAAATTATATATTATTAATAAAATAATTGACATTTTGGATTTTCTATCCTATACCCTAAGGGCATAAGATAAGATCCTAATTGAAAAATATACCCTACCAAAAATAAACGATCATAGGAATCTAATTTAAAATTTGGCTATTGCATTTTAAATTTTAATTAAGGATACATTTTTTCTAAAACGGGAATTTTATCATATACCCTTGAAAACCGGTGATATTTTATAGTAGTTTTTAACTTCTTAAAAAATAAAGTGGCATGTTTTTAATTAAAGGGGAGTATTATACCATTCAAAATTGTCGTCCCATGATATTATATACTTTGACCTCAAATTAATGTTAAAAACAATTTAAAAAAAAAATATTTTTATTTTATATATGATAATTCCTATATATTTGATTAAATTAAAATTGTGAAAAAATTATAAAGAATAAATTTTAAAAATAATTTGACTTAAAAGTTAGGATAGATGTTAAATTGAATCTTTTGATTTAATTAGTTTCTATAATTTATTTCTTTATGATTTTTGTAATTTTTTTAACAAATGTATTTAAAGTATCATTTACTTATAAGATTATTGAGAATGATGTTATATATAAACAGTTAATAAATTAAAGAACATACATGATATGTATAATTTTTTTATAACATTTACGGGAAAACTGGGCCAAATTCAAAAACCAAAAACCTCCCCGTGTTTTATAATGATATTTCTTTTGTTTATCATATTTGATAAAAAAAAAAAGGATGGACCCTCCTTTCATAAAAAAACAGAAGATTATGTTAATGACAGGTTTTTATATTCCTACCAAAAAAGCTTATCTTTTTAGATCAAATAATTTATTCAATATAACCCTATATCTTAATTAGATAAATCTATATAATATTTTATGCGGCAAATTTTATCTAAATAAACCAATGGATTTATTTTATTTTTACAGATATGAATAACAACTATACATAATAATAGATATGAATAATTACCTTATATCGATGTACGTATTGCTTTTTTTTTTCCTGATGAAATCGATTTATGTATCATAATGATGAATCATGGTACTTTATCCATGTGAGAATATAAATACAACTTTTTACCTTGCAAATATATTACGTCAAAATATTACTTAGTTTAATATTATAATATATTTTTACGTCAAAATATATATATATATATATATATATATATATGCTAGGCGTGACACTGGTATATCCTGTGGCCTCCATCGCCATTAAGCTGATTCGGTCGTAGAGCTGGCCTCCCGGATTTTATTAAGTCTCGGGACGCAGGAGCTTGTTCCGCGTCGGACATCCGGTGGACGCATAGAGGTCTCGGACTATATTTGAAGTCCTATGACGCTGGAGCTTGCTCCGCGTCGGATATCCGGTGGACGCATTGAGCTCCCGAACTATATTTGAAGTCCTATGACGCTGGAGCTTGCTCCGCGTCGGACATCCGGTGGACGCATTGAGCTCCCGGACTATATTTGAAGTCCTATGACGCTGGAGCTTGCTCCGCGTCGGACATCCGGTGGACGCATTGAGCTCCCGAACTATATTTGAAGTCCTATGAAGCTTGAGCTTGCTCCGCGTCAGACATCCGGTGGACGCATTGAGCTCCCGGACTATATTTGAAGTCCTATGACGCTAGAGCTTGCTCCGCATCGGATTCCCGGTGGACGCATTGAGCTCCCGGACTATATTTGAAATCCTATGACGCTGGAGCTTGCTCCGCGTCGGACATCCGGTGGACGCATTGAGCTCCCGGACTATATTTGAAGTCCTATGACGCTGGAGCTTGCTCCGCGTCGGACATCCGGTGGACGCATTGAGCTCCCGGACTATATTTCAAGTCCTATGACGCTGGAGCTTCCTCCGCGTCAGACATCCAGTGGACGCATTGAGCTCCCGGACTATATTTGAAGTCCTATGACGCTGGAAGCTTGCTCCGCGTCGGACATCCGGTGGACGCATTGAGCTCATGGACTATATTTGGAGTCCTATGAAGCTGGAGCTTGCTCCGCGTCGGACATCCGGTGGACGAATTGAGCTCCCGGACTATATTTGAAGTCCTATGACGCGGAGCTTGCTCCCCGTCGGGCATCTGGTCGAATCATAGATCTCCCGGATCGAATTATAAACTAAGTCCCTCTCGACTGACGGAGGGCCTACGCTTATAGCTTGATGAGCTAGCGGAGATAACTCTTAAATGAGTATAAACTAAGTTCCTCTCGAGTGACGGAGGGCCTCCGCTTGTAGCTTGATGAGCTCGCGGAGATAACTCTTAAGTGAGTATAAACTAAGTCCCTCTCGAGTGATGGAGGGCCTCCGCTTGTAGCTTGATGAGCTCGCGGAGATAACTCCTAAGTGAGTATAAACTAAGTCCCTCTCGAGTGACGGAGGGCCTCCGCTTGTAGCTTGATGAGCTCGCGGAGATAGCTCTTAAGTGAGTATAAACTAAGTCCCTCTCGGGTGACGGAGGGCCTCCCCTTGTAGCTTCATGAGCTCACGGAGATAACTCTTAAGTGAGTATAAACTAAGTCCCTCTCGAGTGACGGAGGGCCTTCGCTTGTAGCTTGATGAGCTCGCGGAGATAACTATTAAGTGAGTATAAACTAAGTCCCTCTCGAGTGACGGAGGGCCTCCGCTTGTAGCTTGATGAGCTCGCGGAGATAACTCTTAAGTGAGTATAAACTAAGTCCCTCTCGAGTGACGGAGGGCCTCCGCTTGTAGCTTGATGAGCTCGCGGAGATAACTCTTAAGTGAGTATAAATTAAGTCCCTCTCGAGTGACGGAGGGCCTCCGCTGGTAGCTTGATGAGCTCGCGGAGATAACTCTTAAGTGAGTATAAACTAAGTCCATTTCGAGTAACGGAGGGCCTCCGCTTGTAGCTTGATGAGCTCGCGGAGATAACTCTTAAGTGAGTATAAACTATATCCCTCTCGAGTGACGGAGGGCCTCCGCTTGTAGCTTGATGAGGTCGCGGAGATAACTCTTAAGTGAGTATAAAATAAGTCCCTCTCGAGTGACGGAGGGCCTCCGCTTGTAGCTTGATGAGCTTGCGGAGATAACTCTTAAGTGAGTATAAACTAAGTCCCTCTCGAGTGACGGAGGGTCTCTGCTTGTAGCTTGATGAGCTCGCGGAGATAATTTTTATGTGAGTATAAACTAAGTCCCTCTCGAGTGACGGAGGGCCTCCGCTCGTAGCTTCATGAGCTCGCGGAGATAACTCTTAAGTGAGTATAAACTAAGTCCCTCTCGAGTGACGGAGGGCCTCCGCTTGTAGCTTGATGAGCTCGCGGAGATAACTCTTAAGTTGGTATAAACTAAGTCCCTCTCGAGTGACGGAGGGCCTCATCTTGTAGCTTGATGAGCTCGCGGAGATAACTCTTAAGTGCGTATAAACTAAATCCCTCTCGAGTGACGGAGGGCCTCCGCTTGTAGCTTGATGAGCTCGCGGAGATAACTCTTCAGTGAGTATAAACTAAGTCCCTCTCGAGTGATGGAGGGCCTCCGCTTGTTGCTTGATGAGCTCGTGGAGATAACTCTTAAGTGAGTATAAACTAAGTCCCTCTCGAGTGACGGAGGGCCTCCGCTTGTTGCTTGATGAGCTCGCGGAGATAACTCTTAAGTGAGTATAAACTAAGTCCCTCTCAAGTGATGGAGGGCCTCCGTTTGTAGTTTGATGAGCTCGCGGATATAACTCTTAATAGAGTATAAACTAAGTCCCTCTCGAGTGACGGAGGGCCTCCGCTTGTAGCTTGATGAGCTCGCGGAGATAACTCTTAATTGAGTATAAAATAAGTCCCTCTCAAGTGACGAAGGACCTCCGCTTGTAGCTTGATGAGCTCGCGGAGATAACTCTTAAGTGAGTATAAACTAAGTCAATTTCGAGTAACGGAGGGCCTCCGCTTGTAGCTTGATGAGCTCGCGGAGATAACTCTTAAGTGAGTATAAACTATATCCCTCTCGAGTGACGGAGGGCCTCCGCTTGTAGCTTGATGAGGTCGCGGAGATAACTCTTAAGTGAGTATAAAATAAGTCCCTCTCGAGTGACGGAGGGCATCCGCTTGTAGCTTGATGAGCTTGCGGAGATAACTCTTAAGTGAGTATAAACTAAGTCCCTCTCGAGTGACGGTAGGCCTCCGCTTGTAGCTCGATGAGCTTGCGGAGATAACTCTTAAGTGAGTATAAACTAAGTCCCTCTCGAGTGACGGAGGGCCTCCGCTCGTAGTTTGATGAGCTCGCAGAGATAACTCTTAAGTGAGTATAAACTAAGTCCCTCTCGAGTGACGGAGGGCCTCCGCTTGTAGCTTGATGAGCTCGCGGAGATAACTCTTAAGTGGGTATAAACTAAGTCCCTCTCGAGTGACGGAGGGCCTCATCTTGTAGCTTGATGAGCTCGCGGAGATAACTCTTAAGTGCGTATAAACTAAATCCCTCTCGAGTGACGGAGGGCCTCCGCTTGTAGATTGATGAGCTCGCGGAGATAACTCTTAAGTGAGTATTAACTAAGTCCCTCTCGAGTGATGGAGGGCCTCCGCTTGTTGCTTGATGAGCTCGCGGAGATAACTCTTAAGTTAGTATAAACTAAGTCCCTCTCGAGTGACGGAGGGCCTCCGCTTGTTGCTTGATGAGCTCGCGGAGATAACTCTTAAGTGAGTATAAAATAAGTCCCTCTCGAGTGACGGAGGGCCTCCGCTTGTAGCTTGATGAGCTCGCGGAGATAACTCCTAAGTGAGTATAAACTAAGTCCCTCTCGAGTGACAGAGGGTCTCCGCTTGTAGCTAGATGAGCTCGCGGAGATAACTCTTAAATGAGTATAAACTAAGTCCCTCTCGAGTGACGGAGGGCCTCCGCTTGTAGCTTGATGAGCTCGAGGAGATAACTCTTAAGTGAGTATAAAAACTAAGTCCCTCTCGAGTGACGGAGGGCCTCCGCTTGTAGCTTGATGAGCTCGCGGAGATAACTCTTAAGTGAGTATAAACTAAGTCCCTCTCGAGTGACGGAGGGCCTCCGCTTGTTGCTTGATGAGCTCGCGGAGATAACTCTTAAGTGAGTATAAAATAAGTCCCTCTCGAGTGACGGAGGGCCTACGCTTGTAGCTTGATGAGCTCGCGGAGATAACTCCTAAGTGAGTATAAACTAAGTTCCTCTCGAGTGACAGAGGGTCTCCGCTTGTAGCTAGATGAGCTCGCGGAGATAACTCTTAAGTGAGTATAAACTAAGTCCCTCTCGAGTGACGGAGGGCCTCCGCTTGTAGCTTGATGAGCTCGAGGAGATAACTCTTAAGTGAGTATAAACTAAGTCCCTCTCGAGTGACGGAGGGCCTCCGCTTGTAGCTTGATTAGCTCGTGGAGATAACTCTTAAGTGAGTATAAACTAAGTCCCTCTCGAGTGACGGAGGGCCTCCGCTTGTTGCTTGATGAGCTCGCGGAGATAACTCTTAAGTGAGTATAAACTAAGTCCCTCTCAAGTGACGGAGGGCCTCCGTTTGTAGTTTGATGAGCTCGCGGATATAACTCTTAATAGAGTATAAACTAAGTCCCTCTCGAGTGACGGAGGGCTTCCGCTTGTAGCTTGATGAGCTCGCGGAGATAACTCTTAATTGAGTATAAAATAAGTCCCTCTCAAGTAAAGAAGGACCTCCGCTTGTAGCTTGATGAGCTCGCGGAGATAACTCTTAAGTGAGTATAAACTAAGTCAATTTCGAATAACGGAGGGCCTCCGCTTGTAGCTTGATGAGCTCGCGGAGATAACTCTTAAGTGAGTATAAACTATATCCCTCTCGAGTGACGGAGGGCCTCCGCTTGTAGCTTGATGAGGTCGCGGAGATAACTCTTAAGTGAGTATAAAATAAGTCCCTCTCGAGTGACGGAGGGCCTCCGCTTGTAGCTTGATGAGCTTGCGGAGATAACTCTTAAGTGAGTATAAACTAAGTCCCTCTCGAGTGACGGTAGGCCTCCGCTTGTAGCTCGATGAGCTTGCGGAGATAACTCTTAAGTGAGTATAAACTAAGTCCCTCTCGAGTGACGGAGGGCCTCCGCTCGTAGTTTGATGAGCTCGCGGAGATAACTCTTAAGTGAGTATAAACTAAGTCCCTCTCGAGTGACGGAGGGCCTCCGCTTGTAGCTTGATGAGCTCGCGGAGATAACTCTTAAGTGGGTATAAACTAAGTCCCTCTCGAGTGACGGAGGGCCTCATCTTGTAGCTTGATGAGCTCGCGGAGATAACTCTTAAGTGCGTATAAACTAAATCCCTCTTGAGTGACGGAGGGCCTCCGCTTGTAGATTGATGAGCTCGCGGAGATAACTCTTAAGTGAGTATAAACTAAGTCCCTCTCGAGTGATGGAGGGCCTCCGCTTGTTGCTTGATGAGCTCGCGGAGATAACTCTTAAGTTAGTATAAACTAAGTCCCTCTCGAGTGACGGAGGGCCTCCGCTTGTTGCTTGATGAGCTCGCGGAGATAACTCTTAAGTGAGTATAAAATAAGTCACTCTCGAGTGACGGAGGGCCTCCGCTTGTAGCTTGATGAGCTCGCGGAGATAACTCCTAAGTGAGTATAAACTATGTCCCTCTCGAGTGACAGAGGGTCTCCGCTTGTAGCTAGATGAGCTCGCGGAGATAACTCTTAAGTGAGTATAAACTAAGTCCCTCTCGAGTGACGGAGGGCCTCCGCTTGTAGCTTGATGAGCTCGAGGAGATAACTCTTAAGTGAGTATAAACTAAGTCCCTCTCGAGTGACGGAGGGCCTCCGCTTGTAGCTTGATGAGCTCGCGGAGATAACTCTTAAGTGAGTATAAACTAAGTCCTTCTCGAGTGACGGAGGGCCTCCGCTTGTAGCTTGATGAGCTCGCGGAGATGACTCTTAATTCAGTATAAACTAAGTCCCTCTCAAGTGACGGAGGGCCTCCGCTTGTAGCTTGATGAGCTCGCGGAGATAACTCTTAAGTGAGTATAAAATAAGTCCATCTCGAGTGACGGAAGGCCTCCGCTTGTAGCTTGATGAGCTCGCGGAGATAACTCCTAAGTGAGTATAAACTATGTCCGTCTCGATTGACGGATGGCCTCCGCTTGTAGCTTGATGAGGTCGCGGAGATAACTCTTAAGTGAGTATAAAATAAGTCCCTCTCGAGTGACGGAGGGCATCCGCTTGTAGCTTGATGAGCTCGCGGAGATAACTCTTAAGTGGGTATAAACTAAGTCCCTCTCGTGTGACGGAGGGCCTCCGCTTGTAGCTTGATGAGCTCGCGGAGATAACTGTTAATTGAGTATAAACTAAGACCCTCATGAGTGACGGAGGGCCTCCGCTTGTAGCTTGATGAGCTCGCTGAGATAACTCTTAAGTGAGCTCGCGGAGATAACTCTTAAGTGAGTATAAACTAAGTCCCTCTCGAGTGACGGAGGACCTCCGCTTGTAGCTTGATGAGGTCGCAGAGATAACTCTTAAGTTAGTATAAAATAAGTCCCTCTCGAGTGACGGAGGGCCTCCGCTTGTAGCTTGATGAGCTCGCGGATATAACTCTTAAGTGAGTATAAACTAAGTCCCTCTCGAGTGACGGAGGGCCTCCGCTTGTAGCTTGATGAGGTCGCAGAGATAACTCTTAAGTTAGTATAAAATAAGTCCCTCTCGAGTGACGGAGGGCCTCCGCTTGTAGCTTGATGAGCTCGCGGATATAACTCTTAAGTGAGTATAAACTAAGTCCCTCTCGAGTGACGGAGGGCCTCCGCTTGATGCTTGATGAGCTCGCGGAGATAACTCTTAAGTGAGTATAAACTAAGTCAATTTCGAGTAACGGAGGGCCTCCGCTTGTAGCTTGATGAGCTCGCGGAGATAACTCTTAAGTGAGTATAAACTATATCCCTCTCGAGTGACGGAGGGCCTCCGCTTGTAGCTTGATGAGGTCGCGGAGATAACTCTTAAGTGAGTATAAAATAAGTCCCTCTCGAGTGACGGAGGGCCTCCGCTTGTAGCTTGATGAGCTTGCGGAGATAACTCTTAAGTGAGTATAAACTAAGTCCCTCTCGAGTGACGGTAGGCCTCCGCTTGTAGCTCGATGAGCTTGCGGAGATAACTCTTAAGTGAGTATAAACTAAGTCCCTCTCGAGTGACGGAGGGCCTCCGCTCGTAGTTTGATGAGCTCGCAGAGATAACTCTTAAGTGAGTATAAACTAAGTCCCTCTCGAGTGACGGAGGGCCTCCGCTTGTAGCTTGATGAGCTCGCGGAGATAACTCTTAAGTGGGTATAAACTAAGTCCCTCTCGAGTGACGGAGGGCCTCATCTTGTAGCTTGATGAGCTCGCGGAGATAACTCTTAAGTGCGTATAAACTAAATCCCTCTCGAGTGACGGAGGGCCTCCGCTTGTAGATTGATGAGCTCGCGGAGATAACTCTTAAGTGAGTATTAACTAAGTCCCTCTCGAGTGATGGAGGGCCTCCGCTTGTTGCTTGATGAGCTCGCGGAGATAACTCTTAAGTTAGTATAAACTAAGTCCCTCTCGAGTGACGGAGGGCCTCCGCTTGTTGCTTGATGAGCTCGCGGAGATAACTCTTAAGTGAGTATAAAATAAGTCCCTCTCGAGTGACGGAGGGCCTCCGCTTGTAGCTTGATGAGCTCGCGGAGATAACTCCTAAGTGAGTATAAACTAAGTCCCTCTCGAGTGACAGAGGGTCTCCGCTTGTAGCTAGATGAGCTCGCGGAGATAACTCTTAAATGAGTATAAACTAAGTCCCTCTCGAGTGACGGAGGGCCTCCGCTTGTAGCTTGATGAGCTCGCGGAGATAACTCTTAAGTGAGTATAAACTATGTCCCTGACGGAGGGCCTCCGCTTGTAGCTTGATGAGGTCGCAGAGATAACTCTTAAGTGAGTATAAAATAAGTCCCTCTCGAGTGACGGAGGACCTCCGCTTGTAGCTTGATGAGCTCGCGGAGATAACTCTTAAGTGAGTATAAACTAAGTCCCTCTCGAGTGACGGAGGGCCTCCGCTTGTAGCTTGATGAGCTCGCGGAGATAACTCTTAAGTGAGTATAAACTAAGTCCCTCTCGAGTGACGGAGGGCCTCCGCTTGTTGCTTGATGAGCTCGCGGAGATAACTCTTAAGTGAGTATAAAATAAGTCCCTCTCGAGTGACGGAGGGCCTCCGCTTGTAGCTTGATGAGCTCGCGGAGATAACTCCTAAGTGAGTATAAACTAAGTCCCTCTCGAGTGACAGAGGGTCTCCGCTTGTAGCTAGATGAGCTCGCGGAGATAACTCTTAAGTGAGTATAAACTAAGTCCCTCTCGAGTGACGGAGGGCCTCCGCTTGTAGCTTGATGAGCTCGAGGAGATAACTCTTAAGTGAGTATAAACTAAGTCCCTCTCGAGTGACGGAGGGCCTCCGCTTGTAGCTTGATGAGCTCGTGGAGATAACTCTTAAGTGAGTATAAACTAAGTCCCTCTCGAGTGACGGAGGGCCTCCGCTTGTTGCTTGATGAGCTCGCGGAGATAACTCTTAAGTGAGTATAAACTAAGTCCCTCTCAAGTGACGGAGGGCCTCCGTTTGTAGTTTGATGAGCTCGCGGATATAACTCTTAATAGAGTATAAACTAAGTCCCTCTCGAGTGACGGAGGGCCTCCGCTTGTAGCTTGATGAGCTCGCGGAGATAACTCTTAATTGAGTATAAAATAAGTCCCTCTCAAGTGACGAAGGACATCCGCTTGTAGCTTGATGAGCTCGCGGAGATAACTCTTAAGTGAGTATAAACTAAGTCAATTTCGAATAACGGAGGGCCTCCGCTTGTAGCTTGATGAGCTCGCGGAGATAACTCTTAAGTGAGTATAAACTATATCCCTCTCGAGTGACGGAGGGCCTCCGCTTGTAGCTTGATGAGGTCGCGGAGATAACTCTTAAGTGAGTATAAAATAAGTCCCTCTCGAGTGACGGAGGGCCTCCGCTTGTAGCTTGATGAGCTTGCGGAGATAACTCTTAAGTGAGTATAAACTAAGTCCCTCTCGAGTGACGGTAGGCCTCCGCTTGTAGCTCGATGAGCTTGCGGAGATAACTCTTAAGTGAGTATAAACTAAGTCCCTCTCGAGTGACGGAGGGCCTCCGCTCGTAGTTTGATGAGCTCGCAGAGATAACTCTTAAGTGAGTATAAACTAAGTCCCTCTCGAGTGACGGAGGGCCTCCGCTTGTAGCTTGATGAGCTCGCGGAGATAACTCTTAAGTGGGTATAAACTAAGTCCCTCTCGAGTGACGGAGGGCCTCATCTTGTAGCTTGATGAGCTCGCGGAGATAACTCTTAAGTGCGTATAAACTAAATCCCTCTCGAGTGACGGAGGGCCTCCGCTTGTAGATTGATGAGCTCGCGGAGATAACTCTTAAGTGAGTATTAACTAAGTCCCTCTCGAGTGATGGAGGGCCTCCGCTTGTTGCTTGATGAGCTCGCGGAGATAACTCTTAAGTTAGTATAAACTAAGTCCCTCTCGAGTGACGGAGGGCCTCCGCTTGTTGCTTGATGAGCTCGCGGAGATAACTCTTAAGTGAGTATAAAATAAGTCCCTCTCGAGTGACGGAGGGCCTCCGCTTGTAGCTTGATGAGCTCGCGGAGATAACTCCTAAGTGAGTATAAACTAAGTCCCTCTCGAGTGACAGAGGGTCTCCGCTTGTAGCTAGATGAGCTCGCGGAGATAACTCTTAAATGAGTATAAACTAAGTCCCTCTCGAGTGACGGAGGGCCTCCGCTTGTAGCTTGATGAGCTCGCGGAGATAACTCTTAAGTGAGTATAAACTATGTCCCTGACGGAGGGCCTCCGCTTGTAGCTTGATGAGGTCGCAGAGATAACTCTTAAGTGAGTATAAAATAAGTCCCTCTCGAGTGACGGAGGACCTCCGCTTGTAGCTTGATGAGCTCGCGGAGATAACTCTTAAGTGAGTATAAACTAAGTCCCTCTCGAGTGACGGAGGGCCTCCGCTTGTAGCTTGATGAGCTCGCGGAGATAACTCTTAAGTGAGTATAAACTAAGTCCCTCTCGAGTGACGGAGGGCCTCCGCTTGTTGCTTGATGAGCTCGCGGAGATAACTCTTAAGTGAGTATAAAATAAGTCCCTCTCGAGTGACGGAGGGCCTCCGCTTGTAGCTTGATGAGCTCGCGGAGATAACTCCTAAGTGAGTATAAACTAAGTCCCTCTCGAGTGACAGAGGGTCTCCGCTTGTAG
This sequence comes from Persicaria maculosa, assembly GCA_963922045.1. Lineage (NCBI taxonomy): Eukaryota > Viridiplantae > Streptophyta > Magnoliopsida > Caryophyllales > Polygonaceae > Persicaria > Persicaria maculosa. The sequence continues at coordinate 38,238,593 of OY998253.1, read as the reverse complement.
CTAGATGAGCTCGCGGAGATAACTCTTAAGTGAGTATAAACTAAGTCCCTCTCGAGTGACGGAGGGCCTCCGCTTGTAGCTTGATGAGCTCGAGGAGATAACTCTTAAGTGAGTATAAACTAAGTCCCTCTCGAGTGACGGAGGGCCTCCGCTTGTAGCTTGATGAGCTCGTGGAGATAACTCTTAAGTGAGTATAAACTAAGTCCCTCTCGAGTGACGGAGGGCCTCCGCTTGTTGCTTGATGAGCTCGCGGAGATAACTCTTAAGTGAGTATAAACTAAGTCCCTCTCAAGTGACGGAGGGCCTCCGTTTGTAGTTTGATGAGCTCGCGGATATAACTCTTAATAGAGTATAAACTAAGTCCCTCTCGAGTGACGGAGGGCCTCCGCTTGTAGCTTGATGAGCTCGCGGAGATAACTCTTAATTGAGTATAAAATAAGTCCCTCTCAAGTGACGAAGGACATCCGCTTGTAGCTTGATGAGCTCGCGGAGATAACTCTTAAGTGAGTATAAACTAAGTCAATTTCGAATAACGGAGGGCCTCCGCTTGTAGCTTGATGAGCTCGCGGAGATAACTCTTAAGTGAGTATAAACTATATCCCTCTCGAGTGACGGAGGGCCTCCGCTTGTAGCTTGATGAGGTCGCGGAGATAACTCTTAAGTGAGTATAAAATAAGTCCCTCTCGAGTGACGGAGGGCCTCCGCTTGTAGCTTGATGAGCTTGCGGAGATAACTCTTAAGTGAGTATAAACTAAGTCCCTCTCGAGTGACGGTAGGCCTCCGCTTGTAGCTCGATGAGCTTGCGGAGATAACTCTTAAGTGAGTATAAACTAAGTCCCTCTCGAGTGACGGAGGGCCTCCGCTCGTAGTTTGATGAGCTCGCGGAGATAACTCTTAAGTGAGTATAAACTAAGTCCCTCTCGAGTGACGGAGGGCCTCCGCTTGTAGCTTGATGAGCTCGCGGAGATAACTCTTAAGTGGGTATAAACTAAGTCCCTCTCGAGTGACGGAGGGCCTCATCTTGTAGCTTGATGAGCTCGTGGAGATAACTCTTAAGTGCGTATAAACTAAATCCCTCTTGAGTGACGGAGGGCCTCCGCTTGTAGATTGATGAGCTCGCGGAGATAACTCTTAAGTGAGTATAAACTAAGTCCCTCTCGAGTGATGGAGGGCCTCCGCTTGTTGCTTGATGAGCTCGCGGAGATAACTCTTAAGTTAGTATAAACTAAGTCCCTCTCGAGTGACGGAGGGCCTCCGCTTGTTGCTTGATGAGCTCGCGGAGATAACTCTTAAGTGAGTATAAAATAAGTCCCTCTCGAGTGACGGAGGGCCTCCGCTTGTAGCTTGATGAGCTCGCGGAGATAACTCCTAAGTGAGTATAAACTATGTCCCTCTCGAGTGACAGAGGGTCTCCGCTTGTAGCTAGATGAGCTCGCGGAGATAACTCTTAAGTGAGTATAAACTAAGTCCCTCTCGAGTGACGGAGGGCCTCCGCTTGTAGCTTGATGAGCTCGAGGAGATAACTCTTAAGTTAGTATAAACTAAGTCCCTCTCGAGTGACGGAGGGCCTCCGCTTGTAGCTTGATGAGCTCGCGGAGATAACTCTTAAGTGAGTATAAACTAAGTCCTTCTCGAGTGACGGAGGGCCTCCGCTTGTAGCTTGATGAGCTCGCGGAGATGACTCTTAATTCAGTATAAACAAAGTCCCTCTCAAGTGACGGAGGGCCTCCGCTTGTAGCTTGATGAGCTCGCGGAGATAACTCTTAAGTGAGTATAAAATAAGTCCATCTCGAGTGACGGAAGGCCTCCGCTTGTAGTTTGATGAGCTCGCGGAGATAACTCCTAAGTGAGTATAAACTATGTCCGTCTCGATTGACGGATGGCCTCCGCTTGTAGCTTGATGAGGTCGCGGAGATAACTCTTAAGTGAGTATAAAATAAGTCCCTCTCGAGTGACGGAGGGCATCCGCTTGTAGCTTGATGAGCTCGCGGAGATAACTCTTAAGTGGGTATAAACTAAGTCCCTCTCGTGTGACGGAGGGCCTCCGCTTGTAGCTTGATGAGCTCGCGGAGATAACTGTTAATTGAGTATAAACTAAGACCCTCATGAGTGACGGAGGGCCTCCGCTTGTAGCTTGATGAGCTCGCTGAGATAACTCTTAAGTGAGCTCGCGGAGATAACTCTTAAGTGAGTATAAACTAAGTCCCTCTCGAGTGACGGAGGACCTCCGCTTGTAGCTTGATGAGGTCGCAGAGATAACTCTTAAGTTAGTATAAAATAAGTCCCTCTCGAGTGACGGAGGGCCTCCGCTTGTAGCTTGATGAGCTCGCGGATATAACTCTTCAGTGAGTATAAACTAAGTCCCTCTCGAGTGACGGAGGGCCTCCGCTTGATGCTTGATGAGCTCGCGGAGATAACTCTTAAGTGAGTATAAACTAAGTCAATTTCGAGTAACGGAGGGCCTCCGCTTGTAGCTTGATGAGCTCGCGGAGATAACTCTTAAGTGAGTATAAACTATATCCCTCTCGAGTGACGGAGGGCCTCCGCTTGTAGCTTGATGAGGTCGCGGAGATAACTCTTAAGTGAGTATAAAATAAGTCCCTCTCGAGTGACGGAGGGCCTCCGCTTGTAGCTTGATGAGCTTGCGGAGATAACTCTTAAGTGAGTATAAACTAAGTCCCTCTCGAGTGACGGTAGGCCTCCGCTTGTAGCTCGATGAGCTTGCGGAGATAACTCTTAAGTGAGTATAAACTAAGTCCCTCTCGAGTGACGGAGGGCCTCCGCTCGTAGTTTGATGAGCTCGCAGAGATAACTCTTAAGTGAGTATAAACTAAGTCCCTCTCGAGTGACGGAGGGCCTCCGCTTGTAGCTTGATGAGCTCGCGGAGATAACTCTTAAGTGGGTATAAACTAAGTCCCTCTCGAGTGACGGAGGGCCTCATCTTGTAGCTTGATGAGCTCGCGGAGATAACTCTTAAGTGCGTATAAACTAAATCCCTCTCGAGTGACGGAGGGCCTCCGCTTGTAGATTGATGAGCTCGCGGAGATAACTCTTAAGTGAGTATTAACTAAATCCCTCTCGAGTGATGGAGGGCCTCCGCTTGTTGCTTGATGAGCTCGCGGAGATAACTCTTAAGTTAGTATAAACTAAGTCCCTCTCGAGTGACGGAGGGCCTCCGCTTGTTGCTTGATGAGTTCGCGGAGATAACTCTTAAGTGAGTATAAAATAAGTCCCTCTCGAGTGACGGAGGGCCTCCGCTTGTAGCTTGATGAGCTCGCGGAGATAACTCCTAAGTGAGTATAAACTAAGTCCCTCTCGAGTGACAGAGGGTCTCCGCTTGTAGCTAGATGAGCTCGCGGAGATAACTCTTAAGTGAGTATAAACTAAGTCCCTCTCGAGTGACGGAGGGCCTCCGCTTGTAGCTTGATGAGCTCGAGGAGATAACTCTTAAGTGAGTATAAACTAAGTCCCTCTCGAGTGACGGAGGGCCTCCGCTTGTAGCTTGATGAGCTCGCGGAGATAACTCTTAAGTGAGTATAAACTAAGTCCCTCTCGAGTGACGGAGGGCCTCCGCTTGTTGCTTGATGAGCTCGCGGAGATAACTCTTAAGTGAGTATAAAATAAGTCCCTCTCGAGTGACGGAGGGCCTCCGCTTGTAGCTTGATGAGCTCGCGGAGATAACTCCTAAGTGAGTATAAACTAAGTCCCTCTCGAGTGACAGAGGGTCTCCGCTTGTAGCTAGATGAGCTCGCGGAGATAACTCTTAAGTGAGTATAAACTAAGTCCCTCTCGAGTGACGGAGGGCCTCCGCTTGTAGCTTGATGAGCTCGAGGAGATAACTCTTAAGTGAGTATAAACTAAGTCCCTCTCGAGTGACGGAGGGCCTCCGCTTGTAGCTTGATGAGCTCGTGGAGATAACTCTTAAGTGAGTATAAACTAAGTCCCTCTCGAGTGACGGAGGGCCTCCGCTTGTTGCTTGATGAGCTCGCGGAGATAACTCTTAAGTGAGTATAAACTAAGTCCCTCTCAAGTGACGGAGGGCCTCCGTTTGTAGTTTGATGAGCTCGCGGATATAACTCTTAATAGAGTATAAACTAAGTCCCTCTCGAGTGACGGAGGGCCTCCGCTTGTAGCTTGATGAGCTCGCGGAGATAACTCTTAATTGAGTATAAAATAAGTCCCTCTCAAGTGACGAAGGACCTCCGCTTGTAGCTTGATGAGCTCGTGGAGATAACTCTTAAGTGAGTATAAACTAAGTCAATTTCGAGTAACGGAGGGCCTCCGCTTGTAGCTTGATGAGCTCGCGGAGATAACTCTTAAGTGAGTATAAACTATATCCCTCTCGAGTGACGGAGGGCCTCCGCTTGTAGCTTGATGAGGTCGCGGAGATAACTCTTAAGTGAGTATAAAATAAGTCCCTCTCGAGTGACGGAGGGCCTCCGCTTGTAGCTTGATGAGCTTGCGGAGATAACTCTTAAGTGAGTATAAACTAAGTCCCTCTCGAGTGACGGTAGGCCTCCGCTTGTAGCTCGATGAGCTTGCGGAGATAACTCTTATGTGAGTATAAACTAAGTCCCTCTCGAGTGACGGAGGGCCTCCGCTCGTAGTTTGATGAGCTCGCGGAGATAACTCTTAAGTGAGTATAAACTAAGTCCCTCTCGAGTGACGGAGGGCCTCCGCTTGTAGCTTGATGAGCTCGCGGAGATAACTCTTAAGTGGGTATAAACTAAGTCCCTCTCGAGTGACGGAGGGCCTCATCTTGTAGCTTGATGAGCTCGCGGAGATAACTCTTAAGTGCGTATAAACTAAATCCCTCTCGAGTGACGGAGGGCCTCCGCTTGTAGATTGATGAGCTCGCGGAGATAACTCTTAAGTGAGTATAAACTAAGTCCCTCTCGAGTGATGGAGGGCCTCCGCTTGTTGCTTGATGAGCTCGCGGAGATAACTCTTAAGTTAGTATAAACTAAGTCCCTCTCGAGTGACGGAGGGCCTCCGCTTGTTGCTTGATGAGCTCGCGGAGATAACTCTTAAGTGAGTATAAAATAAGTCCCTCTCGAGTGACGGAGGGCCTCCGCTTGTAGCTTGATGAGCTCGCGGAGATAACTCCTAAGTGAGTATAAACTATGTCCCTCTCGAGTGACAGAGGGTCTCCGCTTGTAGCTAGATGAGCTCGCGGAGATAACTCTTAAGTGAGTATAAACTAAGTCCCTCTCGAGTGACGGAGGGCCTCCGCTTGTAGCTTGAGGAGCTCGAGGAGATAACTCTTAAGTGAGTATAAACTAAGTCCCTCTCGAGTGACGGAGGGCCTCCGCTTGTAGCTTGATGAGCTCGCGGAGATAACTCTTAAGTGAGTATAAACTAAGTCCCTCTCGAGTGACGGAGGGCCTCCGCTTGTTGCTTGATGAGCTCGCGGAGATAACTCTTAAGTGAGTATAAAATAAGTCCCTCTCGAGTGACGGAGGGCCTCCGCTTGTAGCTTGATGAGCTCGCGGAGATAACTCCTAAGTGAGTATAAAATAAGTCCATCTCGAGTGACGGAGGGTCTCCGCTTGTAGCTAGATGAGCTCGCGGAGATAACTCTTAAGTGAGTATAAACTAAGTCCCTCTCGAGTGACGGAGGGCCTCCGCTTTTGATGAGCTCGAGGAGATAACTCTTAAGTGAGTATAAACTAAGTCCCTCTCGAGTGACGGAGGGCCTCCGCTTGTAGCTTGATGAGCTCGTGGAGATAACTCTTAAGTGAGTATAAACTAAGTCCCTCTCGAGTGACGGAGGGCCTCCGCTTGTTGCTTGATGAGCTCGCGGAGATAACTCTTAAGTGAGTATAAACTAAGTCCCTCTCAAGTGACGGAGGGCCTCCGTTTGTAGTTTGATGAGCTCGCGGATATAACTCTTAATAGAGTATAAACTAAGTCCCTCTCGAGTGACGGAGGGCCTCCGCTTGTAGCTTGATGAGCTCGCGGAGATAACTCTTAATTGAGTATAAAATAAGTCCCTCTCAAGTGACGAAGGACCTCCGCTTGTAGCTTGATGAGCTCGCGGAGATAACTCTTAAGTGAGTATAAACTAAGTCAATTTCGAGTAACGGAGGGCCTCCGCTTGTAGCTTGATGAGCTCGCGGAGATAACTCTTAAGTGAATATAAACTATATCCCTCTCGAGTGACGGAGGGCCTCCGCTTGTAGCTTGATGAGGTCGCGGAGATAACTCTTAAGTGAGTATAAAATAAGCCCTCTCGAGTGACGGAGGGCCTCCGCTTGTAGCTTGATGAGCTTGCGGAGATAACTCTTAAGTGAGTATAAACTAAGTCCCTCTCGAGTGACAGTAGGCCTCCGCTTGTAGCTCGATGAGCTTGCGGAGATAACTCTTAAGTGAGTATAAACTAAGTCCCTCTCGAGTGACGGAGGGCCTCCGCTCGTAGTTTGATGAGCTCGCGGAGATAACTCTTAAGTGAGTATAAACTAAGTCCCTCTCGAGTGACGGAGGGCCTCCGCTTGTAGCTTGATGAGCTCGCGGAGATAACTCTTAAGTGGGTATAAACTAAGTCCCTCTCGAGTGACGGAGGGCCTCATCTTGTAGCTTGATGAGCTCGCGGAGATAACTCTTAAGTGCGTATAAACTAAATCCCTCTCGAATGACGGAGGGCCTCCGCTTGTAGATTGATGAGCTCGCGGAGATAACTCTTAAGTGAGTATAAACTAAGTCCCTCTCGAGTGATGGAGGGCCTCCGCTTGTTGCTTGATGAGCTCGCGGAGATAACTCTTAAGTTAGTATAAACTAAGTCCCTCTCGAGTGACGGAGGGCCTCCGCTTGTTGCTTGATGAGCTCGCGGAGATAACTCTTAAGTGAGTATAAAATAAGTCCCTCTCGAGTGACGGAGGGCCTCCGCTTGTAGCTTGATGAGCTCGCGGAGATAACTCCTAAGTGAGTATAAACTATGTCCCTCTCGAGTGACAGAGGGTCTCCGCTTGTAGCTAGATGAGCTCGCGGAGATAACTCTTAAGTGAGTATAAACTAAGTCCCTCTCGAGTGACGGAGGGCCTCCGCTTGTAGCTTGATGAGCTCGAGGAGATAACTCTTAAGTGAGTATAAACTAAGTCCCTCTCGAGTGACGGAGGGCCTCCGCTTGTAGCTTGATGAGCTCGCGGAGATAACTCTTAAGTGAGTATAAACTAAGTCCCTCTCGAGTGACGGAGGGCCTCCGCTTGTTGCTTGATGAGCTCGCGGAGATAACTCTTAAGTGAGTATAAAATAAGTCCCTCTCGAGTGACGGAGGGCCTCCGCTTGTAGCTTGATGAGCTCGCGGAGATAACTCCTAAGTGAGTATAAAATAAGTCCATCTCGAGTGACGGAGGGTCTCCGCTTGTAGCTAGATGAGCTCGCGGAGATAACTCTTAAGTGAGTATAAACTAAGTCCCTCTCGAGTGACGGAGGGCCTCCGCTTGTAGCTTGATGAGCTCGAGGAGATAACTCTTAAGTGAGTATAAACTAAGTCCCTCTCGAGTGACGGAGGGCCTCCGCTTGTAGCTTGATGAGCTCGTGGAGATAACTCTTAAGTGAGTATAAACTAAGTCCCTCTCGAGTGACGGAGGGCCTCCGCTTGTTGCTTGATGAGCTCTCGGAGATAACTCTTAAGTGAGTATAAACTAAGTCCCTCTCAAGTGACGGAGGGCCTCCGTTTGTAGTTTGATGAGCTCGCGGATATAACTCTTAATAGAGTATAAACTAAGTCCCTCTCGAGTGACGGAGGGCCTCCGCTTGTAGCTTGATGAGCTCGCGGAGATAACTCTTAATTGAGTATAAAATAAGTCCCTCTCAAGTGACGAAGGACCTCCGCTTGTAGCTTGATGAGCTCGCGGAGATAACTCTTAAGTGAGTATAAACTAAGTCAATTTCGAGTAACGGAGGGCCTCCGCTTGTAGCTTGATGAGCTCGCGGAGATAACTCTTAAGTGAGTATAAACTATATCCCTCTCGAGTGACGGAGGGTCTCCGCTTGTAGCTTGATGAGGTCGCGGAGATAACTCTTAAGTGAGTATAAAATAAGCCCTCTCGAGTGACGGAGGGCCTCCGCTTGTAGCTTGATGAGCTTGCGGAGATAACTCTTAAGTGAGTATAAACTAAGTCCCTCTCGAGTGACGGTAGGCCTCCGCTTGTAGCTCGATGAGCTTGCGGAGATAACTCTTAAGTGAGTATAAACTAAGTCCCTCTCGAGTGACGGAGGGCCTCCGCTCGTAGTTTGATGAGCTCGCGGAGATAACTCTTAAGTGAGTATAAACTAAGTCCCTCTCGAGTGACGGAGGGCCTCCGCTTGTAGCTTGATGAGCTCGCGGAGATAACTCTTAAGTGGGTATAAACTAAGTCCCTCTCGAGTGACGGAGGGCCTCATCTTGTAGCTTGATGAGCTCGCGGAGATAACTCTTAAGTGCGTATAAACTAAATCCCTCTCGAATGACGGAGGGCCTCCGCTTGTAGATTGATGAGCTCGCGGAGATAACTCTTAAGTGAGTATAAACTAAGTCCCTCTCGAGTGATGGAGGGCCTCCGCTTGTTGCTTGATGAGCTCGCGGAGATAACTCTTAAGTTAGTATAAACTAAGTCCCTCTCGAGTGACGGAGGGCCTCCGCTTGTTGCTTGATGAGCTCGCGGAGATAACTCTTAAGTGAGTATAAAATAAGTCCCTCTCGAGTGACGGAGGGCCTCCGCTTGTAGCTTGATGAGCTCGCGGAGATAACTCCTAAGTGAGTATAAACTATGTCCCTCTCGAGTGACAGAGGGTCTCCGCTTGTAGCTAGATGAGCTCGCGGAGATAACTCTTAAGTGAGTATAAACTAAGTCCCTCTCGAGTGACGGAGGGCCTCCGCTTGTAGCTTGATGAGCTCGAGGAGATAACTCTTAAGTGAGTATAAACTAAGTCCCTCTCGAGTGACGGAGGGCCTCCGCTTGTAGCTTGATGAGCTCGCGGAGATAACTCTTAAGTGAGTATAAACTAAGTCCCTCTCGAGTGACGGAGGGCCTCCGCTTGTAGCTTGATGAGCTCGCGGAGATGACTCTTAATTCAGTATAAACTAAATCCCTCTCAAGTGACGGAGGGCCTCCGCTTGTAGCTTGATGAGCTCGCGGAGATAACTCTTAAGTGAGTATAAAATAAGTCCATCTCGAGTGACGGAAGGCCTCCGCTTGTAGCTTGATGAGCTCGCGGAGATAACTCCTAAGTGAGTATAAACTATGTCCGTCTCGATTGACGGATGGCCTCCGCTTGTAGCTTGATGAGGTCGCGGAGATAACTCTTAAGTGAGTATAAAATAAGTCCCTCTCGAGTGACGGAGGGCATCCGCTTGTAGCTTGATGAGCTCGCGGAGATAACTCTTAAGTGGGTATAAACTAAGTCCCTCTCGAGTGACGGAGGGCCTCATCTTGTAGCTTGATGAGCTCGCGGAGATAACTCTTAAGTGCGTATAAACTAAATCCCTCTCGAATGACGGAGGGCCTCCGCTTGTAGATTGATGAGCTCGCGGAGATAACTCTTAAGTGAGTATAAACTAAGTCCCTCTCGAGTGATGGAGGGCCTCCGCTTGTTGCTTGATGAGCTCGCGGAGATAACTCTTAAGTTAGTATAAACTAAGTCCCTCTCGAGTGACGGAGGGCCTCCGCTTGTTGCTTGATGAGCTCGCGGAGATAACTCTTAAGTGAGTATAAAATAAGTCCCTCTCGAGTGACGGAGGGCCTCCGCTTGTAGCTTGATGAGCTCGCGGAGATAACTCCTAAGTGAGTATAAACTATGTCCCTCTCGAGTGACAGAGGGTCTCCGCTTGTAGCTAGATGAGCTCGCGGAGATAACTCTTAAGTGAGTATAAACTAAGTCCCTCTCGAGTGACGGAGGGCCTCCGCTTGTAGCTTGATGAGCTCGAGGAGATAACTCTTAAGTGAGTATAAACTAAGTCCCTCTCGAGTGACGGAGGGCCTCCGCTTGTAGCTTGATGAGCTCGCGGAGATAACTCTTAAGTGAGTATAAACTAAGTCCCTCTCGAGTGACGGAGGGCCTCCGCTTGTTGCTTGATGAGCTCGCGGAGATAACTCTTAAGTGAGTATAAAATAAGTCCCTCTCGAGTGACGGAGGGCCTCCGCTTGTAGCTTGATGAGCTCGCGGAGATAACTCCTAAGTGAGTATAAAATAAGTCCATCTCGAGTGACGGAGGGTCTCCGCTTGTAGCTAGATGAGCTCGCGGAGATAACTCTTAAGTGAGTATAAACTAAGTCCCTCTCGAGTGACGGAGGGCCTCCGCTTGTAGCTTGATGAGCTCGAGGAGATAACTCTTAAGTGAGTATAAACTAAGTCCCTCTCGAGTGACGGAGGGCCTCCGCTTGTAGCTTGATGAGCTCGTGGAGATAACTCTTAAGTGAGTATAAACTAAGTCCCTCTCGAGTGACGGAGGGCCTCCGCTTGTTGCTTGATGAGCTCTCGGAGATAACTCTTAAGTGAGTATAAACTAAGTCCCTCTCAAGTGACGGAGGGCCTCCGTTTGTAGTTTGATGAGCTCGCGGATATAACTCTTAATAGAGTATAAACTAAGTCCCTCTCGAGTGACGGAGGGCCTCCGCTTGTAGCTTGATGAGCTCGCGGAGATAACTCTTAATTGAGTATAAAATAAGTCCCTCTCAAGTGACGAAGGACCTCCGCTTGTAGCTTGATGAGCTCGCGGAGATAACTCTTAAGTGAGTATAAACTAAGTCAATTTCGAGTAACGGAGGGCCTCCGCTTGTAGCTTGATGAGCTCGCGGAGATAACTCTTAAGTGAGTATAAACTATATCCCTCTCGAGTGACGGAGGGTCTCCGCTTGTAGCTTGATGAGGTCGCGGAGATAACTCTTAAGTGAGTATAAAATAAGCCCTCTCGAGTGACGGAGGGCCTCCGCTTGTAGCTTGATGAGCTTGCGGAGATAACTCTTAAGTGAGTATAAACTAAGTCCCTCTCGAGTGACGGAGGGCCTCCGCTTGTAGCTTGATGAGCTCGCGGAGATAACTCTTAAGTGGGTATAAACTAAGTCCCTCTCGAGTGACGGAGGGCCTCATCTTGTAGCTTGATGAGCTCGCGGAGATAACTCTTAAGTGCGTATAAACTAAATCCCTCTCGAATGACGGAGGGCCTCCGCTTGTAGATTGATGAGCTCGCGGAGATAACTCTTAAGTGAGTATAAACTAAGTCCCTCTCGAGTGATGGAGGGCCTCCGCTTGTTGCTTGATGAGCTCGCGGAGATAACTCTTAAGTTAGTATAAACTAAGTCCCTCTCGAGTGACGGAGGGCCTCCGCTTGTTGCTTGATGAGCTCGCGGAGATAACTCTTAAGTGAGTATAAAATAAGTCCCTCTCGAGTGACGGAGGGCCTCCGCTTGTAGCTTGATGAGCTCGCGGAGATAACTCCTAAGTGAGTATAAACTATGTCCCTCTCGAGTGACAGAGGGTCTCCGCTTGTAGCTAGATGAGCTCGCGGAGATAACTCTTAAGTGAGTATAAACTAAGTCCCTCTCGAGTGACGGAGGGCCTCCGCTTGTAGCTTGATGAGCTCGAGGAGATAACTCTTAAGTGAGTATAAACTAAGTCCCTCTCGAGTGACGGAGGGCCTCCGCTTGTAGCTTGATGAGCTCGCGGAGATAACTCTTAAGTGAGTATAAACTAAGTCCCTCTCGAGTGACGGAGGGCCTCCGCTTGTTGCTTGATGAGCTCGCGGAGATAACTCTTAAGTGAGTATAAAATAAGTCCCTCTCGAGTGACGGAGGGCCTCCGCTTGTAGCTTGATGAGCTCGCGGAGATAACTCCTAAGTGAGTATAAAATAAGTCCATCTCGAGTGACGGAGGGTCTCCGCTTGTAGCTAGATGAGCTCGCGGAGATAACTCTTAAGTGAGTATAAACTAAGTCCCTCTCGAGTGACGGAGGGCCTCCGCTTGTAGCTTGATGAGCTCGAGGAGATAACTCTTAAGTGAGTATAAACTAAGTCCCTCTCGAGTGACGGAGGGCCTCCGCTTGTAGCTTGATGAGCTCGTGGAGATAACTCTTAAGTGAGTATAAACTAAGTCCCTCTCGAGTGACGGAGGGCCTCCGCTTGTTGCTTGATGAGCTCTCGGAGATAACTCTTAAGTGAGTATAAACTAAGTCCCTCTCAAGTGACGGAGGGCCTCCGTTTGTAGTTTGATGAGCTCGCGGATATAACTCTTAATAGAGTATAAACTAAGTCCCTCTCGAGTGACGGAGGGCCTCCGCTTGTAGCTTGATGAGCTCGCGGAGATAACTCTTAATTGAGTATAAAATAAGTCCCTCTCAAGTGACGAAGGACCTCCGCTTGTAGCTTGATGAGCTCGCGGAGATAACTCTTAAGTGAGTATAAACTAAGTCAATTTCGAGTAACGGAGGGCCTCCGCTTGTAGCTTGATGAGCTCGCGGAGATAACTCTTAAGTGAGTATAAACTATATCCCTCTCGAGTGACGGAGGGTCTCCGCTTGTAGCTTGATGAGGTCGCGGAGATAACTCTTAAGTGAGTATAAAATAAGCCCTCTCGAGTGACGGAGGGCCTCCGCTTGTAGCTTGATGAGCTTGCGGAGATAACTCTTAAGTGAGTATAAACTAAGTCCCTCTCGAGTGACGGTAGGCCTCCGCTTGTAGCTCGATGAGCTTGCGGAGATAACTCTTAAGTGAGTATAAACTAAGTCCCTCTCGAGTGACGGAGGGCCTCCGCTCGTAGTTTGATGAGCTCGCGGAGATAACTCTTAAGTGAGTATAAACTAAGTCCCTCTCGAGTGACGGAGGGCCTCCGCTTGTAGCTTGATGAGCTCGCGGAGATAACTCTTAAGTGGGTATAAACTAAGTCCCTCTCGAGTGACGGAGGGCCTCATCTTGTAGCTTGATGAGCTCGCGGAGATAACTCTTAAGTGCGTATAAACTAAATCCCTCTCGAATGACGGAGGGCCTCCGCTTGTAGATTGATGAGCTCGCGGAGATAACTCTTAAGTGAGTATAAACTAAGTCCCTCTCGAGTGATGGAGGGCCTCCGCTTGTTGCTTGATGAGCTCGCGGAGATAACTCTTAAGTTAGTATAAACTAAGTCCCTCTCGAGTGACGGAGGGCCTCCGCTTGTTGCTTGATGAGCTCGCGGAGATAACTCTTAAGTGAGTATAAAATAAGTCCCTCTCGAGTGACGGAGGGCCTCCGCTTGTAGCTTGATGAGCTCGCGGAGATAACTCCTAAGTGAGTATAAACTATGTCCCTCTCGAGTGACAGAGGGTCTCCGCTTGTAGCTAGATGAGCTCGCGGAGATAACTCTTAAGTGAGTATAAACTAAGTCCCTCTCGAGTGACGGAGGGCCTCCGCTTGTAGCTTGATGAGCTCGAGGAGATAACTCTTAAGTGAGTATAAACTAAGTCCCTCTCGAGTGACGGAGGGCCTCCGCTTGTAGCTTGATGAGCTCGCGGAGATAACTCTTAAGTGAGTATAAACTAAGTCCCTCTCGAGTGACGGAGGGCCTCCGCTTGTAGCTTGATGAGCTCGCGGAGATGACTCTTAATTCAGTATAAACTAAATCCCTCTCAAGTGACGGAGGGCCTCCGCTTGTAGCTTGATGAGCTCGCGGAGATAACTCTTAAGTGAGTATAAAATAAGTCCATCTCGAGTGACGGAAGGCCTCCGCTTGTAGCTTGATGAGCTCGCGGAGATAACTCCTAAGTGAGTATAAACTATGTCCGTCTCGATTGACGGATGGCCTCCGCTTGTAGCTTGATGAGGTCGCGGAGATAACTCTTAAGTGAGTATAAAATAAGTCCCTCTCGAGTGACGGAGGGCATCCGCTTGTAGCTTGATGAGCTCGCGGAGATAACTCTTAAGTGGGTATAAACTAAGTCCCTCTCGAGTGACGGAGTGCATCCGCTTGTAGCTTGATGAGCTCGCGGAGATAACTGTTAATTGAGTATAAACTAAGACCCTCATGAGTGACGGAGGGCCTCCGCTTGTAGCTTGATGAGCTCGCTGAGATAACTCTTAACTGAGCTCGCGGAGATAACTCTTAAGTGAGTATAAACTAAGTCCCTCTCGAGTGACGGAGGACCTCCGCTTGTAGCTTGATGAGGTCGCAGAGATAACTCTTAAGTTAGTATAAAATAAGTCCCTCTCGAGTGACGGAGGGCCTCCGCTTGTAGCTTGATGAGCTCGCGGATATAACTCTTAAGTGAGTATAAACTAAGTCCCTCTCGAGTGACGGAGGGCCTCCGCTTGATGCTTGATGAGCTCGCGGAGATAACTCTTAAGTGAGTATAAACTAAGTCCCTCTTGAGTGACGGAGGGCCTCCGCTTGTAGCTTGATGAGCTCGCGGAGATAACTCTTAAGTGAGTATAAACTAAGTCCCTCTCGAGTGACGGAGGGCCTCCGCTTGTAGCTTGATGAGCTCGCGGAGATAACTCTTAATTGAGTATAAACTAAGTCCTTCTCGAGTGACGGAGGGCCTCCGTTCGTAGCTTGATGAGCTCGCAGAGATAACTCTTAAGTGAGTATAAACTAAGTCAATCTCGAGTGACAGAGGGCCTCCGCTTGTAGCTTGATGAGCTCGCGGAGATAACTCTTAAGTGAGTATAAACTATGTCCCTCTCGAGTGACGGATGGCCTCCGCTTGTAGCTTGATGAGGTCGCGGAGATAACTCTTAAGTGAGTATAAAATAAGTCCCTCTCGAGTGACGGAGGGCATCCGCTTGTAGCTTGATGAGCTCACGGAGATAACTCTTCAGTGAGTATAAACTAAGTCCCTCTCGAGTGATGGAGGGCCTCCGCTTTTAGCTTGATGAGCTCGCGGAGATAACTGTTATGTGAGTATAAACTAAGTCCCTCTCGAGTGACGGAGGGCCTCCGCTTGTAGCTTGATGAGCTCGCGGAGATAACTTTTAAGTGAGTATAAACTATGTCCCTCTCGAGTGACGGATGGCCTCCGCTTGTAGCTTGATGAGCTCGCGGAGATAACTCTTAAGTGAGTATAAACTATGTCCCTCTCGAGTGACGGATGGCCTCCGCTTGTAGCTTGATGAGGTCGCGGAGATAACTCTTAAGTGAGTATAAACTAAGTCAATCTCGAGTGACAGAGGGCCTCCACTTGTAGCTTGATGAGCTCGCGGAGATAACTCTTAAGTGAGTATAAAATAAGCCCTCTCGAGTGACGGAGGGCCTCCGCTTGTAGCTTGATGAGCTTGCGGAGATAACTCTTAAGTGAGTATAAACTAAGTCCCTCTCGAGTGACGGTAGGCCTCCGCTTGTAGCTCGATGAGCTTGCGGAGATAACTCTTAAGTGAGTATAAACTAAGTCCCTCTCGAGTGACGGAGGGCCTCCGCTCGTAGTTTGATGAGCTCGCGGAGATAACTCTTAAGTGAGTATAAACTAAGTCCCTCTCGAGTGACGGAGGGCCTCCGCTTGTAGCTTGATGAGCTCGCGGAGATAACTCTTAAGTGAGTATAAACTAAGTCCCTCTCGAGTGACGGAGGGCCTCATCTTGTAGCTTGATGAGCTCGCGGAGATAACTCTTAAGTGCGTATAAACTAAATCCCTCTCGAATGACGGAGGGCCTCCGCTTGTAGATTGATGAGCTCGCGGAGATAACTCTTAAGTGAGTATAAACTAAGTCCCTCTCGAGTGATGGAGGGCCTCCGCTTGTTGCTTGATGAGCTCGCGGAGATAACTCTTAAGTTAGTATAAACTAAGTCCCTCTCGAGTGACGGAGGGCCTCCGCTTGTTGCTTGATGAGCTCGGGGAGATAACTCTTAAGTGAGTATAAAATAAGTCCCTCTCGAGTGACGGAGGGCCTCCGCTTGTAGCTTGATGAGCTCGCGGAGATAACTCCTAAGTGAGTATAAACTATGTCCCTCTCGAGTGACAGAGGGTCTCCGCTTGTAGCTAGATGAGCTCGCGGAGATAACTCTTAAGTGAGTATAAACTAAGTCCCTCTCGAGTGACGGAGGGCCTCCGCTTGTAGCTTGATGAGCTCGAGGAGATAACTCTTAAGTGAGTATAAACTAAGTCCCTCTCGAGTGACGGAGGGCCTCCGCTTGTAGCTTGATGAGCTCGCGGAGATAACTCTTAAGTGAGTATAAACTAAGTCCCTCTCGAGTGACGGAGGGCCTCCGCTTGTAGCTTGATGAGCTCGCGGAGATGACTCTTAATTCAGTATAAACTAAATCCCTCTCAAGTGACGGAGGGCCTCCGCTTGTAGCTTGATGAGCTCGCGGAGATAACTCTTAAGTGAGTATAAAATAAGTCCATCTCGAGTGACGGAAGGCCTCCGCTTGTAGCTTGATGAGCTCGCGGAGATAACTCCTAAGTGAGTATAAACTATGTCCGTCTCGATTGACGGATGGCCTCCGCTTGTAGCTTGATGAGGTCGCGGAGATAACTCTTAAGTGAGTATAAAATAAGTCCCTCTCGAGTGACGGAGGGCATCCGCTTGTAGCTTGATGAGCTCGCGGAGATAACTCTTAAGTGGGTATAAACTAAGTCCCTCTCGAGTGACGGAGGGCATCCGCTTGTAGCTTGATGAGCTCGCGGAGATAACTGTTAATTGAGTATAAACTAAGACCCTCATGAGTGACGGAGGGCCTCCGCTTGTAGCTTGATGAGCTCGCTGAGATAACTCTTAACTGAGCTCGCGGAGATAACTCTTAAGTGAGTATAAACTAAGTCCCTCTCGAGTGACGGAGGACCTCCGCTTGTAGCTTGATGAGGTCGCAGAGATAACTCTTAAGTTAGTATAAAATAAGTCCCTCTCGAGTGACGGAGGGCCTCCGCTTGTAGCTTGATGAGCTCGCGGATATAACTCTTAAGTGAGTATAAACTAAGTCCCTCTCGAGTGACGGAGGGCCTCCGCTTGATGCTTGATGAGCTCGCGGAGATAACTCTTAAGTGAGTATAAACTAAGTCCCTCTTGAGTGACGGAGGGCCTCCGCTTGTAGCTTGATGAGCTCGCGGAGATAACTCTTAAGTGAGTATAAACTAAGTCCCTCTCGAGTGACGGAGGGCCTCCGCTTGTAGCTTGATGAGCTCGCGGAGATAACTCTTAATTGAGTATAAACTAAGTCCTTCTCGAGTGACGGAGGGCCTCCGTTCGTAGCTTGATGAGCTCGCAGAGATAACTCTTAAGTGAGTATAAACTAAGTCAATCTCGAGTGACAGAGGGCCTCCGCTTGTAGCTTGATGAGCTCGCGGAGATAACTCTTAAGTGAGTATAAACTATGTCCCTCTCGAGTGACGGATGGCCTCCGCTTGTAGCTTGATGAGGTCGCGGAGATAACTCTTAAGTGAGTATAAAATAAGTCCCTCTCGAGTGACGGAGGGCATTCGCTTGTAGCTTGATGAGCTCACGGAGATAACTCTTCAGTGAGTATAAACTAAGTCCCTCTCGAGTGATGGAGGGCCTCCGCTTTTAGCTTGATGAGCTCGCGGAGATAACTGTTATGTGAGTATAAACTAAGTCCCTCTCGAGTGACGGAGGGCCTCCGCTTGTAGCTTGATGAGCTCGCGGAGATAACTTTTAAGTGAGTATAAACTATGTCCCTCTCGAGTGACGGATGGCCTCCGCTTGTAGCTTGATGAGCTCGCGGAGATAACTCTTAAGTGAGTATAAACTATGTCCCTCTCGAGTGACGGATGGCCTCCGCTTGTAGCTTGATGAGGTCGCGGAGATAACTCTTAAGTGAGTATAAACTAAGTCAATCTCGAGTGACAGAGGGCCTCCACTTGTAGCTTGATGAGCTCGCGGAGATAACTCTTAAGTGAGTATAAAATAAGCCCTCTCGAGTGACGGAGGGCCTCCGCTTGTAGCTTGATGAGCTTGCGGAGATAACTCTTAAGTGAGTATAAACTAAGTCCCTCTCGAGTGACGGTAGGCCTCCGCTTGTAGCTCGATGAGCTTGCGGAGATAACTATTAAGTGAGTATAAACTAAGTCCCTCTCGAGTGACGGAGGGCCTCCGCTCGTAGTTTGATGAGCTCGCGGAGATAACTCTTAAGTGAGTATAAACTAAGTCCCTCTCGAGTGACGGAGGGCCTCCGCTTGTAGCTTGATGAGCTCGCGGAGATAACTCTTAAGTGGGTATAAACTAAGTCCCTCTCGAGTGACGGAGGGCCTCATCTTGTAGCTTGATGAGCTCGCGGAGATAACTCTTAAGTGCGTATAAACTAAATCCCTCTCGAATGACGGAGGGCCTCCGCTTGTAGATTGATGAGCTCGCGGAGATAACTCTTAAGTGAGTATAAACTAAGTCCCTCTCGAGTGATGGAGGGCCTCCGCTTGTTGCTTGATGAGCTCGCGGAGATAACTCTTAAGTTAGTATAAACTAAGTCCCTCTCGAGTGACGGAGGGCCTCCGCTTGTTGCTTGATGAGCTCGCGGAGATAACTCTTAAGTGAGTATAAAATAAGTCCCTCTCGAGTGACGGAGGGCCTCCGCTTGTAGCTTGATGAGCTCGCGGAGATAACTCCTAAGTGAGTATAAACTATGTCCCTCTCGAGTGACAGAGGGTCTCCGCTTGTAGCTAGATGAGCTCGCGGAGATAACTCTTAAGTGAGTATAAACTAAGTCCCTCTCGAGTGACGGAGGGCCTCCGCTTTTAGCTTGATGAGCTCGAGGAGATAACTCTTAAGTGAGTATAAACTAAGTCCCTCTCGAGTGACGGAGGGCCTCCGCTTGTAGCTTGATGAGCTCGCGGAGATAACTCTTAAGTGAGTATAAACTAAGTCCCTCTCGAGTGACGGAGGGCCTCCGCTTGTAGCTTGATGAGCTCGCGGAGATGACTCTTAATTCAGTATAAACTAAGTCCCTCTCAAGTGACGGAGGGCCTCCGCTTGTAGCTTGATGAGCTCGCGGAGATAACTCTTAAGTGAGTATAAAATAAGTCCATCTCGAGTGACGGAAGGCCTCCGCTTGTAGCTTGATGAGCTCGCGGAGATAACTCCTAAGTGAGTATAAACTATGTCCGTCTCGATTGACGGATGGCCTCCGCTTGTAGCTTGATGAGGTCGCGGAGATAACTCTTAAGTGAGTATAAAATAAGTCCCTCTCGAGTGACGGAGGGCATCCGCTTGTAGCTTGATGAGCTCGCGGAGATAACTCTTAAGTGGGTATAAACTAAGTCCCTCTCGAGTGACGGAGGGCATCCGCTTGTAGCTTGATGAGCTCGCGGAGATAACTGTTAATTGAGTATAAACTAAGACCCTCATGAGTGACGGAGGGCCTCCGCTTGTAGCTTGATGAGCTCGCTGAGATAACTCTTAACTGAGCTCGCGGAGATAACTCTTAAGTGAGTATAAACTAAGTCCCTCTCGAGTGACGGAGGACCTCCGCTTGTAGCTTGATGAGGTCGCAGAGATAACTCTTAAGTTAGTATAAAATAAGTCCCTCTCGAGTGACGGAGGGCCTCCGCTTGTAGCTTGATGAGCTCGCGGATATAACTCTTAAGTGAGTATAAACTAAGTCCCTCTCGAGTGACGGAGGGCCTCCGCTTGATGCTTGATGAGCTCGCGGAGATAACTCTTAAGTGAGTATAAACTAAGTCCCTCTTGAGTGACGGAGGGCCTCCGCTTGTAGCTTGATGAGCTCGCGGAGATAACTCTTAAGTGAGTATAAACTAAGTCCCTCTCGAGTGACGGAGGGCCTCCGCTTGTAGCTTGATGAGCTCGCGGAGATAACTCTTAATTGAGTATAAACTAAGTCCTTCTCGAGTGACGGAGGGCCTCCGTTCGTAGCTTGATGAGCTCGCAGAGATAACTCTTAAGTGAGTATAAACTAAGTCAATCTCGAGTGACAGAGGGCCTCCGCTTGTAGCTTGATGAGCTCGCGGAGATAACTCTTAAGTGAGTATAAATTATGTCCCTCTCGAGTGACGGATGGCCTCCGCTTGTAGCTTGATGAGGTCGCGGAGATAACTCTTAAGTGAGTATAAAATAAGTCCCTCTCGAGTGACGGAGGGCATCCGCTTGTAGCTTGATGAGCTCACGGAGATAACTCTTCAGTGAGTATAAACTAAGTCCCTCTCGAGTGATGGAGGGCCTCCGCTTTTAGCTTGATGAGCTCGCGGAGATAACTGTTATGTGAGTATAAACTAAGTCCGTCTCGAGTGACGGAGGGCCTCCGCTTGTAGCTTGATGAGCTCGCGGAGATAACTTTTAAGTGAGTATAAACTATGTCCCTCTCGAGTGACGGATGGCCTCCGCTTGTAGCTTGATGAGCTCGCGGAGATAACTCTTAAGTGAGTATAAACTATGTCCCTCTCGAGTGACGGATGGCCTCCGCTTGTAGCTTGATGAGGTCGCGGAGATAACTCTTAAGTGAGTATAAACTAAGTCAATCTCGAGTGACAGAGGGCCTCCACTTGTAGCTTGATGAGCTCGCGGAGATAACTCTTAAGTGAGTATAAACTATGTCCCTCTCGAGTGACGGATGGCCTCCGCTTATAGCTTGATGAGGTCGCGGAGATAACTCTTAAGTGAGTATAAACTAAGTCCCTCTCGAGTGATGGAGGGCCTCCGCTTGTAGCTTGATGAGCTCGCGGAGATAACTGTTAAGTGAATATAAACTAAGTCCCTCTCGAGTGACGGAGGGCCTACGCTTGTAGCTTGATGAGCTCGCGGAGATAACTCTTAATTGAGTATAAATTAAGTCCCTCTCGAGTGACGGAGGGCCTCCGCTTGTAGCTTGATGAGCTCGCGGAGATAACTCTTAAATGAGTATAAACTTTTCCGTCTCGAGTGACGCAGGGCATCCGCTTGTAGCTTGATGAGCTCGCGGAGATAACTCTTAAGTGAGTATAAACTATGTCCCTGACGGAGGGCCTCCGCTTGTAGCTTGATGAGGTCGCAGAGATAACTCTTAAGTGAGTATAAAATAAGTCCCTCTCGAGTGACGGAGGGCCTCCGCTTGTAGCTTGATGAGCTCGCGGAGATAACTCTTAAGTGAGTATAAACTAAGTCCCTCTCGAGTGACGGAGGGCCTCCACTTGTAGCTTGATGAGCTCACAGAGATAACTCTTAAGTGAGTATAAACTAAGTTCCTCTTAAGTGACGGAGGGCCTCCGTTTGTAGCTTGATGAGCTCGCGGAGATAACTCTTAAGTGAGTATAAACTAAGTCCCTCTCGAGTGACGGAGGGCCTCCGCTTGTAGCTTGATGAGCTCGCGGAGATAACTCTTAAGTGAGTATAAACTAAGTCCCTCTCGAGTGACGGAGGGCCTCCGCTTGTAGCTTGATGAGCTCGCAGAGATAACTCTTAAGTGAGTATAAACTAAGTCCCTCTCAAGTGACGGAGGGCCTCCGCTTGTAGCTTGATGAGCTCGCGGAGATAACTGTTAAGTGAGTATAAACTAAGTCCCTCTCGAGTGACGGAGGGCCTCCGCTTGTAGCTTGATGAGCTCGCGGGGATAACTCTTAAGTGAGTATAAACTAAGTCCCTCTTGAGTGACGGAGGGCCTCCGCTTGTAGCTTGATGAGCTCGCGGAGATAACTCCTAAGTGAGTATAAACTAAGTTCCTCTCGAGTGACGGAGGGCCTCCGCTTGTAGCTTGATGAGCTCGCGGAGATAACTCTTAATTGAGTATAAACTAAGTCCCTCTCGAGTGACGGAGGGCCTCCGTTTGTAGCTTGATGAGCTCGCAGAGATAACTCTTAACTGAGTATAAACTAAGTCAATCTCGAGTGACAGAGGGCCTCCGCTTGTAACTTGATGAGCTCGCGGAGATAACTCTTAACTGAGTATAAACTAAGTCCCTCTCGAGTGACGGAGGGCCTCCGCTTGTAGCTTGATGAGCTCGCGGAGATAACTCTTAATTGAGTATAAACTAAGTCCCTCTCGAGTGACGGAGGGCCTCCGTTTGTAGCTTGATGAGCTCGCAGAGATAACTCTTAAGTGAGTATAAACTAAGTCAATCTCGAGTGACAGAGGGCCTCCACTTGTAGCTTGATGAGCTCGCGGAGATAACTCTTAAGTGAGTATAAACTATGTCCCTCTCGAGTGACGGAGGGCATCCGCTTGTAGCTTGATGAGCTCACGAAGATAACTCTTCAGTGAGTATAAACTAAGTCCCTCTCGAGTGATGGAGGGCCTCCGCTTGTAGCTTGATGAGCTCGCGGAGATAACTGTTAAGTGAGTATAAACTAAGTCCCTCTCGAGTGACGGAGGGCCTCCGCTTGTAGCTTGATGAGCTCGCGGAGATAACTCTTAAGTGAGTATAAACTATGTCCCTCTCGAGTGACGGATAGCTTCCGCTTGTATCTTGATGAGGTCGCGGAGATAACTCTTAAGTGAGTATAAAATAAGTCCCTCTCGAGTGACGGAGGGCATCCGCTTGTAGCTTGATGAGCTCACGGAGATAACTCTTCAGTGAGTATAAACTAAGTCCCTCTCGAGTGATGGAGGGCCTCCACTTGTAGCTTGATGAGATCGCGGAGATAACTCTTAAGTGGGTATAAACTAAGTCCCTCTCGAGTGACGGAGGGCCTCCGCTTGTAGCTTGATGAGCTCGCGGAGATAACTCTTAATTGAGTATAAACTAAGTCCCTCTCGAGTGACGGAGGGCCTCCGTTTGTAGCTTGATGAGCTCGCAGAGATAACTCTTAAGTGAGTATAAACTAAGTCAATCTCGAGTGACAGAGGGCCTCCGCTTGTAGCTTGATGAGCTCGCGGAGATAACTCTTAAGTGAGTATAAACTATGTCCCTCTCGAGTGACGGATGGCCTCCGCTTGTAGCTTGATGAGGTCGCGGAGATAACTCTTAAGTGAGTATAAACTAAGTCAATCTCGAGTGACAGAGGGCCTCCACTTGTAGCTTGATGAGCTCGCGGAGATAACTCTTAAGTGAATATAAACTATGTCCCTCTCGAGTGACGGATGGCCTCCGCTTATAGCTTGATGAGGTCGCGGAGATAACTCTTAAGTGAGTATAAAATAAGTCCCTCTCGAGTGACGGAGGGCATCCGCTTGTAGCTTGATGAGCTCACGGAGATAACTCTTCAGTGAGTATAAACTAAGTCCCTCTCGAGTGATGGAGGGCCTCCGCTTGTAGCTTGATGAGCTCGCGGAGATAACTGTTAAGTGAATATAAACTAAGTCCCTCTAGAGTGACGGAGGGCCTCCGCTTGTAGCTTGATGAGCTCGCGGAGATAACTCTTAAGTGAGTATAAACTATGTCCCTCTCGAGTGACGGATGGCCTCCGCTTGTAACTTGATGAGGTCGCGGAGATAACTCTTAAGTGAGTATAAATTAAGTCCCTCTCGAGTGACGGAGGGCATCCGCTTGTAGCTTGATGAGCTCACGGAGATAACTCTTCAGTGAGTATAAACTAAGTCCCTCTCGAGTGATGGAGGGCCTACGCTTGTAGCTTGATGAGCTCGCGGAGATAACTATTAAGTGAGTATAAACTAAGTCCCTCTCGAGTGACGGACGGTCTCCGCTTGTAGCTTGATGAGCTCGCGGAGATAACTCTTAAGTTGGTATAAACTAAGTCCCTCTCGAGTGACGGAGGGCCTCCGTTTGTAGCTTGATGAGCTCGCAGAGATAACTCTTAAGTGAGTATAAACTAATTCAATCTCAAGTGACAGAGGGCCTCCGCTTGTAGCTTGATGAGCTCGCGGAGATAACTCTTAAGTGAGTATAAACTATGTCCCTCTCGAGTGACGGATGGCCTCCGCTTGTAGCTTGATGAGGTCGCGGAGATAACTCTTAAGTGAGTATAAAATAAGTCCCTCTCGAGTGACGGAGGGCATCCGCTTGTAGCTTGATGAGCTCACGGAGATAACTCTTCAGTGAGTATAAACTAAGTCCCTCTCGAGTGATGGAGGGCCTCCGCTTGTAGCTTGATGAGCTCGCGGAGATAACTGTTAAGTGAGTATAAACTAAGTCCCTCTCGAGTGACGGAGGGCCTCCGCTTGTAGCTTGATGAGCTCGCGGAGATAACTCTTAAGTGAGTATAAACTAAGTCCCTCTCGAGTGACGGAGGGCCTCCGCTTGTAGCTTGATGAGCTCGCGGAGATAACTCTTAACTGAGTATAAACTAAGTCCCTCTCGAGTGACGGAGGGCCTCCGCTTGTAGCTTGATGAGCTCGCGGAGATAACTCTTAATTGAGTATAAACTAAGTCCCTCTCGAGTGACGGAGGGCCTCCATTTGTAGCTTGATGAGCTCGCAGAGATAACTCTTAAGTGAGTATAAACTAAGTCAATCTCGAGTGACAGAGGGCCTCCACTTGTACCTTGATGAGCTCGCGGAGATAACTCTTAAGTGAGTATAAACTATGTCCCTCTCGAGTGACGGATGGCCTCCGCTTGTAGCTTGATGAGGTCGCGGAGATAACTCTTAAGTGAGTATAAAATAAGTCCCTCTCGAGTGACGGAGGGCATCCGCTTGTAGCTTGATGAGCTCACGGAGATAACTCTTCAGTGAGTATAAACTAAGTCCCTCTCGAGTGATGGAGGGCCTCCGCTTGTAGCTTGATGAGCTCGCGGAGATAACTGTTAAGTGAGTATAAACTAAGTCCCTCTCGAGTGACGGAGGGCCTCCGCTTGTAGCTTGATGAGCTCGCGGAGATAACTCTTAAGTGAGTATAAACTATGTCCTTCTCGAGTGACGGATGGCCTCCGCTTGTAGCTTGATGAGGTCGGGGAGATAACTCTTAAGTGAGTATAAAATAAGTCCCTCTCGAGTGACGGAGGGCATCCGCTTGTAGCTTGATGAGCTCACGGAGATAACTCTTCAGTGAGTATAAACTAAGTCCCTCTCGAGTGATGGAGGTCCTCCGCTTGTAGCTTGATGAGCTCACGGAGATAACTATTAAGTGAGTATAAACTAAGTCCCTCTCGAGTGACGGAGGGCCTCCGCTTGTAGCTTGATGAGCTCGCGGAGATAACTCTTAAGTGAGTATAAACTAAGTCCCTCTCGAGTGACGGAGGGCCTCCGCTTGTAGCTTGATGAGCTCGCGGAGATAACTCTTAACTGAGTATAAACTAAGTCCCTCTCGAGTGACGGAGGGCCTCCGCTTGTAGCTTGATGAGCTCGCGGAGATAACTCTTAATTGAGTATAAACTAAGTCCCTCTCGAGTGACGGAAGGCCTCCGTTTGTAGCTTGATGAGCTCGCAGAGATAACTCTTAAGTGAGTATAAACTAAGTCAATCTCGAGTGACAGAGGGCCTCCACTTGTAGCTTGATGAGCTCGCGGAGATAACTCTTAAGTGAGTATAAACTATGTCCCTCTCGAGTGACGGATGGCCTCCGCTTGTAGCTTGATGAGGTCGGGGAGATAACTCTTAAGTGAGTATAAAATAAGTCCCTCTCGAGTGACGGAGGGCATCCGCTTGTAGCTTGATGAGCTCACGGAGATAACTCTTCAGTGAGTATAAACTAAGTCCCTCTCGAGTGATGGAGGGCCTCTGCTTGTAGCTTGATGAGCTCACGGAGATAACTATTAAGTGAGTATAAAATAAGTCCCTCTCGAGTGACGGAGGGCATCCGCTTGTAGCTTGATGAGCTCACGGAGATAACTCTTCAGTGAGTATAAACTAAGTCCCTCTCGAGTGATGGAGGGCCTCCGCTTGTAGCTTGATGAGCTCACGGAGATAACTATTAAGTGAGTATAAACTAAGTCCCTCTCGAGTGACGGAGGGCATCCGCTTGTAGCTTGATGAGCTCACGGAGATAACTCTTCAGTGAGTATAAACTAAGTCAATCTCGAGTGACAGAGGGCCTCCACTTGTACCTTGATGAGCTCGCGGAGATAACTCTTAAGTGAGTATAAACTATGTCCCTCTCGAGTGACGGACGGCCTCCGCTTGTAGCTTGATGAGGTCGCGGAGATAACTCTTAAGTGAGTATAAAATAAGTCCCTCTCGAGTGACGGAGGGCATCCGCTTGTAGCTTGATGAGCTCACGGAGATAACTCTTCAGTGAGTATAAACTAAGTCCCTCTCGAGTGATGGAGGGCCTCCGCTTGTAGCTTGATGAGCTCGCGGAGATAACTCTTAATTGAGTATAAACTAAGTCCCTCTCGAGTGA
Source organism: Persicaria maculosa (assembly GCA_963922045.1). NCBI lineage: Eukaryota > Viridiplantae > Streptophyta > Magnoliopsida > Caryophyllales > Polygonaceae > Persicaria > Persicaria maculosa. Next base: position 38,212,541 of record OY998253.1, on the reverse strand, counting down.
CGGAAGGCCTCCGTTTGTAGCTTGATGAGCTCGCAGAGATAACTCTTAAGTGAGTATAAACTAAGTCAATCTCGAGTGACAGAGGGCCTCCACTTGTAGCTTGATGAGCTCGCGGAGATAACTCTTAAGTGAGTATAAACTATGTCCTTCTCGAGTGACGGATGACCTCCGCTTGTAGCTTGATGAGGTCGGGGAGATAACTCTTAAGTGAGTATAAAATAAGTCCCTCTCGAGTGACGGAGGGCATCCGCTTGTAGCTTGATGAGCTCACGGAGATAACTCTTCAGTGAGTATAAACTAAGTCCCTCTCGAGTGATGGAGGGCCTCCGCTTGTAGCTTGATGAGCTCACGGAGATAACTATTAAGTGAGTATAAATTAAGTCCCTCTCGAGTGACGGAGGGCCTCCGCTTGTAGCTTGATGAGCTCGCGGAGATAACTCTTAAGTGAGTATAAACTAAGTCCCTCTCGAGTGACGGAGGGCCTCCGCTTGTAGCTTGATGAGCTCGCGTAGATAACTCTTAACTGAGTATAAACTAAGTCCCTCTCGAGTGACGGAGGGCCTCCACTTGTAGCTTGATGAGCTCGCGGAGATAACTCTTAAGTGAGTATAAACTAACTCCCTCTCGTGTGACGGAGGGCCTCCGCTTGTAGCTTGATGAGCTCGCGGAGATAACTCTTAATTGAGTATAAATTAAGTCCCTCTCGAGTGACGGAGGGCCTCCGCTTGTAGCTTGATGAGCTCGCGGAGACAACTTTTAAATGAGTATAAACTTTTCCGTCTCGAGTGACGGAGGGCCTCCGCTTGTAGCTTGATGAGCTCGCGGAGATAACTCTTAAGTGAGTATAAACTATGTCCCTGACGGAGGGCCTCCGCTTGTAGCTTGATGAGGTCGCAGAGATAACTCTTAAGTGAGTATAAAATAAGTCCCTCTCGAGTGACGGAGGACCTCCGCTTGTAGCTTGATGAGCTCGCGGAGATAACTCTTAAGTGAGTATAAACTAAGTCCCTCTCGAGTGACGGAGGGCCTCCGCTTGTAGCTTGATGAGCTCGCGGAGATAACTCTTAAGTGAGTATAAACTAAGTCCCTCTTGAGTGACGGAGGGCCTCCGCTTGTAGCTTGATGAGCTCGCGGAGATAACTCTTAAGTGAGTATAAACTAAGTCCCTCTCGAGTGACGGAGGGCCTCCGCTTGTAGCTTGATTAGCTGGCGGAGATAAGTCTTAAGTGAGTATAAAGTAAGTCCCTATCGAGTGACGGAGGGCCTCCGCTTGTAGCTTGATGAGCTCGCGGAGATAACTCTTAATTGAGTATAAACTAAGTCCCTCTCGAGTGACGGAAGGCCTCCGTTTGTAGCTTGATGAGCTCGCAGAGATAACTCTTAAGTGAGTATAAACTAAGTCAATCTCGAGTGACAGAGGGCCTCCACTTGTAGCTTGATGAGCTCGCGGAGATAACTCTTAAGTGAGTATAAACTATGTCCTTCTCGAGTGACGGATGACCTCCGCTTGTAGCTTGATGAGGTCGGGGAGATAACTCTTAAGTGAGTATAAAATAAGTCCCTCTCGAGTGACGGAGGGCATCCGCTTGTAGCTTGATGAGCTCACGGAGATAACTCTTCAGTGAGTATAAACTAAGTCCCTCTCGAGTGATGGAGGGCCTCCGCTTGTAGCTTGATGAGCTCACGGAGATAACTATTAAGTGAGTATAAACTAAGTCCCTCTCGAGTGACGGAGGGCCTCCGCTTGTAGCTTGATGAGCTCGCGGAGATAACTCTTAAGTGAGTATAAACTAAGTCCCTCTCGAGTGACGGAGGGCCTCCGCTTGTAGCTTGATGAGCTCGCGTAGATAACTCTTAACTGAGTATAAACTAAGTCCCTCTCGAGTGACGGAGGGCCTCCACTTGTAGCTTGATGAGCTCGCGGAGATAACTCTTAAGTGAGTATAAACTAACTCCCTCTCGTGTGACGGAGGGCCTCCGCTTGTAGCTTGATGAGCTCGCGGAGATAACTCTTAATTGAGTATAAATTAAGTCCCTCTCGAGTGACGGAGGGCCTCCGCTTGTAGCTTGATGAGCTCGCGGAGACAACTTTTAAATGAGTATAAACTTTTCCGTCTCGAGTGACGGAGGGCCTCCGCTTGTAGCTTGATGAGCTCGCGGAGATAACTCTTAAGTGAGTATAAACTATGTCCCTGACGGAGGGCCTCCGCTTGTAGCTTGATGAGGTCGCAGAGATAACTCTTAAGTGAGTATAAAATAAGTCCCTCTCGAGTGACGGAGGACCTCCGCTTGTAGCTTGATGAGCTCGCGGAGATAACTCTTAAGTGAGTATAAACTAAGTCCCTCTCGAGTGACGGAGGGCCTCCGCTTGTAGCTTGATGAGCTCGCGGAGATAACTCTTAAGTGAGTATAAACTAAGTCCCTCTTGAGTGACGGAGGGCCTCCGCTTGTAGCTTGATGAGCTCGCGGAGATAACTCTTAAGTGAGTATAAACTAAGTCCCTCTCGAGTGACGGAGGGCCTCCGCTTGTAGCTTGATTAGCTGGCGGAGATAAGTCTTAAGTGAGTATAAAGTAAGTCCCTATCGAGTGACGGAGGGCCTCCGCTTGTAGCTTGATTAGCTCGCGGAGATAACTCTTAAGTGAGTATAAACTAAGTCCCTCTTGAGTGACGGAGGGCCTCCGCTTGTAGCTTGATGAGCTCGCGGAGATAACTGTTAAGTGAGTATAAACTAAGTCCCTCTCGAGTGACGGAGGGCCTCCGTTTGTAGCTTGATAAGCTCGCGGGGATAACTCTTAAGTGAGTATAAACTAAGTCCCTCTCGAGTGACGGAGGGCCTCCGCTTGTAGCTTGATGAGCTCGCGGAGATAACTCTTAATTGAGTATAAACTAAGTCCCTCTCGAGTGACGGAGGGCCTCCGCTTGTAGCTTGATGAGCTCGCGGAGATAACTCTTAATTGAGTATAAACTAAGTCCCTCTCGAGTGACGGATGGCCTCCGTTTGTAGCTTGATGAGCTCGCAGAGCTAACTCTTAAGTGAGTATAAACTAAGTCAATCTCGAGTGACAGAGGGCCTCCGCTTGTAGCTTGATGAGCTCGCGGAGATAACTCTTAAGTGAGTATAAACTATGTCCCTCTCGAGTGACGGATGGCCTCCGCTTGTAGCTTGATGAGGTCGCGGAGATAACTCTTAAGAGAGTATAAAATAAGTCCCTCTCGAGTGACGGAGGGCACCAGCTTGTAGCTTGATGAGCTCACGGAGATAACTCTTCAGTGAGTATAAACTAAGTCCCTCTCGAGTGACGGAGGGCCTCCGCTTGTAGCTTGATGAGCTCGCGGAGATAACTGTTAAGTGAGTATAAACTAAGTCCCTCTCGAGTGACGGAGGGCCTCCGCTTGTAGCTTGATGAGCTCGCGGAGATAACTCTTAAGTGAGTATAAACTAAGTCCCTCTCGAGTGACGGAGGGCCTCCGCTTGTAGCTTGATGAGCTCGCGGAGATAACTCTTAAGTGAGTATAAACTAAGTCCCTCTCGAGTGACGGAGGGCCTCCGCTTGTAGCTTGATGAGCTCGCGGAGATAACTGTTAAGTGAGTATAAACTAAGTCCCTCTCGAGTGACGGAGGGCCTCAGCTTGTAGCTTGATGAGCTCGCGGGGATAACTCTTAAGTGAGTATAAACTAAGTCCCTCTCGAGTGACGGAGGGCCTCCGCTTGTAGCTTGATGAGCTCGCGGAGATAACTCTTAAGTGAGTATAAACTAAGTCCCTCTCGAGTGACGGAGGGCCTCCGCTTGTAGCTTGATGAGCTCGCGGAGATAAATCTTAAGTGAGTATAAACTAAGTCCCTCTTGAGTGACGGAGGGCCTCCGCTTGTAACTTGATGAACTCGCGGAGATAACTCTTAAGTGAGTATAAACTAAGTCCCTCTCGAGTGACGGAGGGCCTCCGCTTGTAGCTTGATGTGCTCGCGGAGATAACTCTTAAGTGAGTATAAACTAAGTCCCTCTCGAGTGACGGAGGGCCTCCGCTTGTAGCTTGATGAGCTCGCGGAGATAACTCTTAAGTGAGTATAAACTAAGTCCCTCTCGAGTGACGGAGGGCCTCCACTTGTAGCTTGATGAGCTCGCGGAGATAACTGTTAAGTGAGTATAAACTAAGTCCCTCTCGAGTGACGGAGGGCCTCCGCTTGTAGCTTGATGAGCTCGCGGGGATAACTCTTAAGTGAGTATAAACTAAGTCCCTCTCGAGTGACGGAGGGCCTCCGCTTGTAGCTTGATGTGCTCGCGGAGATAACTCTTAAGTGAGTATAAACTAAGTCCCTCTCGAGTGACGGAGGGCCTCCGCTTGTAGCTTGATGAGCTCGCGGAGATAACTCTTAAGTGATTATAAACTAAGTCACTCTCGAGTGACGGAGGGCCTCCGCTTGTAGCTTGATGAGCTCGCGGAGATAACTGTTAAGTGAGTATAAACTAAGTCCCTCTCGAGTGACGGAGGGCCTCCGCTTGTAGCTTGATGAGCTCGCGGGGATAACTCTTAAGTGAGTATAAACTAAGTCCCTCTCGAGTGACGGAGGGCCTCCGCTTGTAGCTTGATTAGCTCGCGGAGATAACTCTTAAGTGAGTATAAACTAAGTCCCTCTCGAGTGACGGAGGGCCTCCGCTTGTAGCTTGATGAGCTCGCGGAGATAACTCTTAATTGAGTATAAACTATGTCCCTCTCGAGTGACGGAGGGCCTCCGTTTGTAGCTTGATGAGCTCGCAGAGATAACTCTTAAGTGAGTATAAACTAAGTCAATCTCGAGTGACAGAGGGCCTCCGCTTGTAGCTTGATGAGCTCGCGGAGATAACTGTTAAGTGAGTATAAACTATGTCCCTCTCGAGTGACGGATGGCCTCCGCTTGTAGCTTGATGAGGTCGCGGAGATAACTCTTAAGTGAGTATAAAATAAGTCCCTCTCGAGTGACGGAGGGCATCCGCTTGTAGCTTGATGAGCTCACGGAGATAACTCTTCAGTGAGTATAAACTAAGTCCCTCTCGAGTGATGGAGGGCCTCCGCGTGTAGCTTGATGAGCTCGCGGAGATAACTGTTAAGTGAGTATAAACTAAGTCCCTCTCGAGTGAAGGAGGGCCTCCGCTTGTAGCTTGATGAGCTCGCGGAGATAACTCTTAAGTGAGTATAAACTAAGTCCCTCTCGAGTGACGGAGGGCCTCCGCTTGTAGCTTGATGAGCTCACGGAGATAACTCTTAAGTGAGTATAAACTAAGTCCCTCTCGAGTGACGGAGGGCCTCCGCTTGTACCTTGATGAGCTCGCGGAGATAACTGTTAAGTGAGTATAAACTAAGTCCCTCTCGAGTGACGGAGGGCCTCCGCTTGTAGCTTGATGAGCTCGCAGGGATAACTCTTAAGTGAGTATAAACTAAGTCCCTCTCGAGTGACGGAGGGCCTCCGCTTGTAGCTTGATGAGCTCGCGGAGATAACTCTTAAGTGAGTATAAACTAAGTCCCTCTCGAGTGACGGAGGGCCTCCGCTTGTAGCTTGATGAGCTCGCGGAGATAACTCTTAATTGAGTATAAACTAAGTCCCTCTCGAGTGACGGAGGGCCTCCACTTGTAGCTTGATGAGCTCGTGGAGATAACTCTTAAGTGAGTATAAACTAAGTCCCTCTCGAGTGACGGAGGGCCTCCGCTTGTAGCCTGATGAGCTCGCGGAGATAACTGTTAAGTGAGTATAAACTAAGTCCCTCTCGAGTGACGGAGGGCCTCAGCTTGTAGCTTGATGAGCTCGCGGGGATAACTCTTAAGTGAGTATAAACTAAGTCCCTCTCGAGTGACGGAGGGCCTCCACTTGTAGCTTGATGAGCTCGCGGAGATAACTCTTAATTGAGTATAAACTATGTCCCTCTCGAGTGACGGAGGGCCTCCGTTTGTAGCTTGATGAGCTCGCAGAGATAACTCTTAAGTGAGTATAAACTAAGTCAATCTCGAGTGACAGAGGGCCTCCGCTTGTAGCTTGATGAGCTCGCGGAGATAACTCTTAAGTGAGTATAAACTATGTCCCTCTCGAGTGACGGATGGCCTCCGCTTGTAGCTTGATGAGGTCGCGGAGATAACTCTTAAGTGAGTATAAAATAAGTCCCTCTCGAGTGACGGAGGGCATCCGCTTGTAGCTTGATGAGCTCACGGAGATAACTCTTCAGTGAGTATAAACTAAGTCCCTCTCGAGTGATGGAGGGCCTCCGCGTGTAGCTTGATGAGCTCGCGGAGATAACTGTTAAGTGAGTATAAACTAAGTCCCTCTCGAGTGAAGGAGGGCCTCCGCTTGTAGCTTGATGAGCTCGCGGAGATAACTCTTAAGTGAGTATAAACTAAGTCCCTCTCGAGTGACGGAGGGCCTCCGCTTGTAGCTTGATGAGCTCGCGGGGATAACTCTTAAGTGAGTATAAACTAAGTCCCTCTCGAGTGACGGAGGGCCTCCGCTTGTAGCTTGATTAGCTCGCGGAGATAACTCTTAAGTGAGTATAAACTAAGTCCCTCTCGAGTGACGGAGGGCCTCCGCTTGTAGCTTGATGAGCTCGCGGAGATAACTCTTAATTGAGTATAAACTATGTCCCTCTCGAGTGACGGAGGGCCTCCGTTTGTAGCTTGATGAGCTCGCAGAGATAACTCTTAAGTGAGTATAAACTAAGTCAATCTCGAGTGACAGAGGGCCTCCGCTTGTAGCTTGATGAGCTCGCGGAGATAACTCTTAAGTGAGTATAAACTATGTCCCTCTCGAGTGACGGATGGCCTCCGCTTGTAGCTTGATGAGGTCGCGGAGATAACTCTTAAGTGAGTATAAAATAAGTCCCTCTCGAGTGACGGAGGGCATCCGCTTGTAGCTTGATGAGCTCACGGAGATAACTCTTCAGTGAGTATAAACTAAGTCCCTCTCGAGTGATGGAGGGCCTCCGCGTGTAGCTTGATGAGCTCGCGGAGATAACTGTTAAGTGAGTATAAACTAAGTCCCTCTCGAGTGAAGGAGGGCCTCCGCTTGTAGCTTGATGAGCTCGCGGAGATAACTCTTAAGTGAGTATAAACTAAGTCCCTCTCGAGTGACGGAGGGCCTCCGCTTGTAGCTTGATGAGCTCGCGGAGATAACTCTTAAGTGAGTATAAACTAAGTCCCTCTCGAGTGACGGAGGGCCTCCGCTTGTACCTTGATGAGCTCGCGGAGATAACTGTTAAGTGAGTATAAACTAAGTCCCTCTCGAGTGACGGAGGGCCTCCGCTTGTAGCTTGATGAGCTCGCAGGGATAACTCTTAAGTGAGTATAAACTAAGTCCCTCTCGAGTGACGGAGGGCCTCCGCTTGTAGCTTGATGAGCTCGCGGAGATAACTCTTAAGTGAGTATAAACTAAGTCCCTCTCGAGTGACGGAGGGCCTCCGCTTGTAGCTTGATGAGCTCGCGGAGATAACTCTTAATTGAGTATAAACTAAGTCCCTCTCGAGTGACGGAGGGCCTCCACTTGTAGCTTGATGAGCTCGTGGAGATAACTCTTAAGTGAGTATAAACTAAGTCCCTCTCGAGTGACGGAGGGCCTCCGCTTGTAGCCTGATGAGCTCGCGGAGATAACTGTTAAGTGAGTATAAACTAAGTCCCTCTCGAGTGACGGAGGGCCTCAGCTTGTAGCTTGATGAGCTCGCGGGGATAACTCTTAAGTGAGTATAAACTAAGTCCCTCTCGAGTGACGGAGGGCCTCCACTTGTAGCTTGATGAGCTCGCGGAGATAACTCTTAATTGAGTATAAACTATGTCCCTCTCGAGTGACGGAGGGCCTCCGTTTGTAGCTTGATGAGCTCGCAGAGATAACTCTTAAGTGAGTATAAACTAAGTCAATCTCGAGTGACAGAGGGCCTCCGCTTGTAGCTTGATGAGCTCGCGGAGATAACTCTTAAGTGAGTATAAACTATGTCCCTCTCGAGTGACGGATGGCCTCCGCTTGTAGCTTGATGAGGTCGCGGAGATAACTCTTAAGTGAGTATAAAATAAGTCCCTCTCGAGTGACGGAGGGCATCCGCTTGTAGCTTGATGAGCTCACGGAGATAACTCTTCAGTGAGTATAAACTAAGTCCCTCTCGAGTGATGGAGGGCCTCCGCGTGTAGCTTGATGAGCTCGCGGAGATAACTGTTAAGTGAGTATAAACTAAGTCCCTCTCGAGTGAAGGAGGGCCTCCGCTTGTAGCTTGATGAGCTCGCGGAGATAACTCTTAAGTGAGTATAAACTAAGTCCCTCTCGAGTGACGGAGGGCCTCCGCTTGTAGCTTGATGAGCTCGCGGAGATAACTCTTAAGTGAGTATAAACTAAGTCCCTCTCGAGTGACGGAGGGCCTCCGCTTGTACCTTGATGAGCTCGCGGAGATAACTGTTAAGTGAGTATAAACTAAGTCCCTCTCGAGTGACGGAGGGCCTCCGCTTGTAGCTTGATGAGCTCGCAGGGATAACTCTTAAGTGAGTATAAACTAAGTCCCTCTCGAGTGACGGAGGGCCTCCGCTTGTAGCTTGATGAGCTCGCGGAGATAACTCTTAAGTGAGTATAAACTAAGTCCCTCTCGAGTGACGGAGGGCCTCCGCTTGTAGCTTGATGAGCTCGCGGAGATAACTCTTAATTGAGTATAAACTAAGTCCCTCTCGAGTGACGGAGGGCCTCCACTTGTAGCTTGATGAGCTCGTGGAGATAACTCTTAAGTGAGTATAAACTAAGTCCCTCTCGAGTGACGGAGGGCCTCCGCTTGTAGCTTGATGAGCTCGCGGAGATAACTGTTAAGTGAGTATAAACTAAGTCCCTCTCGAGTGACGGAGGGCCTCAGCTTGTAGCTTGATGAGCTCGCGGGGATAACTCTTAAGTGAGTATAAACTAAGTCCCTCTCGAGTGACGGAGGGCCTCCGCTTGTAGCTTGATGAGCTCGCGGAGATAACTCTTAAGTGAGTATAAACTAAGTCCCTCTCGAGTGATGGAGGGCCTCCGCTTGTAGCTTGATGAGCTCGCGGAGATAACTATTAAGTGAGTATAAACTAAGTCCCTCTCGAGTGACGGAGGGCCTCCGCTTGTAGCTTGATGAGCTCGCGGAGATAACTCTTAAGTGAGTATAAACTAAGTCCCTCTCGAGTGACGGAGGGCCTCCGCTTGTAGCTTGATGAGCTCGCGGAGATAACTCTTAAGTGAGTATAAACTAAGTCCCTCTCGAGTGACGGAGGGCCTCCGCTTGTAGCTTGATGAACTCGCGGGGATAACTCTTAAGTGAGTATAAACTAAGTCCCTCTCGAGTGATGGAGGGCCTCCGCTTGTAGCTTGATGAGCTCGCGGAGATAACTGTTAAGTGAGTATAAACTAAGTCCCTCTCGAGTGACGGAGGGCCTCCGCTTGTAGCTTGATGAGCTCGCGGAGATAACTCTTAAGTGAGTATAAACTAAGTCCCTCTTGAGTGACGGAGGGCCTCCGCTTGTAGCTTGATGAACTCGCGGAGATAACTCTTAAGTGAGTATAAACTAAGTCCCTCTCGAGTGACGGAGGGCCTCCGCTTGTAGCTTGATGAACTCACGGAGATAACTCTTAAGTGAGTATAAACTAAGTCCCTCTCGAGTGACGGAGGGCCTCCGCTTGTAGCTTGATGTGCTCGCGGAGATAACTCTTAAGTGAGTATAAACTAAGTCCCTCTCGAGTGACGGAGGGCCTCCGCTTGTAGCTTGATGAGCTCGCGGAGATAACTCTTAAGTGAGTATAAACTAAGTCCCTCTCGAGTGACGGAGGGCCTCCACTTGTAGCTTGATGAGCTCGCGGAGATAACTGTTAAGTGAGTATAAACTAAGTCCCTCTCGAGTGACGGAGGGCCTCCGCTTGTAGCTTGATGAGCTCGCGGGGATAACTCTTAAGTGAGTATAAACTAAGTCCCTCTCGAGTGACGGAGGGCCTCCGCTTGTAGCTTGATGTGCTCGCGGAGATAACTCTTAAGTGAGTATAAACTAAGTCCCTCTCGAGTGACGGAGGGCCTCCGCTTGTAGCTTGATGAGCTCGCGGAGATAACTGTTAAGTGAGTATAAACTAAGTCCCTCTCGAGTGACGGAGGGCCTCCGCTTGTAGCTTGATGAGCTCGCGGGGATAACTCTTAAGTGAGTATAAACTAAGTCCCTCTCGAGTGACGGAGGGCCTCCGCTTGTAGCTTGATGAGCTCGCGGAGATAACTCTTAAGTGAGTATAAACTAAGTCCCTCTCGAGTGACGGAGGGCCTCCGCTTGTAGCTTGATGAGCTCGCGGAGATAACTCTTAATTGAGTATAAACTATGTCCCTCTCGAGTGACGGAGGGCCTCCGTTTGTAGCTTGATGAGCTCGCAGAGATAACTCTTAAGTGAGTATAAACTAAGTCAATCTCGAGTGACAGAGGGCCTCCGCTTGTAGCTTGATGAGCTCGCGGAGATAACTCTTAAGTGAGTATAAACTATGTCCCTCTCGAGTGACGGATGGCCTCCGCTTGTAGCTTGATGAGGTCGCGGAGATAACTCTTAAGTGAGTATAAAATAAGTCCCTCTCGAGTGACGGAGGGCATCCGCTTGTAGCTTGATGAGCTCACGGAGATAACTCTTCAGTGAGTATAAACTAAGTCCCTCTCGAGTGATGGAGGGCCTCCGCGTGTAGCTTGATGAGCTCGCGGAGATAACTGTTAAGTGAGTATAAACTAAGTCCCTCTCGAGTGACGGAGGGCCTCCGCTTGTAGCTTGATGAGCTCGCGGAGATAACTCTTAAGTGAGTATAAACTAAGTCCCTCTCGAGTGACGGAGGGCCTCCGCTTGTAGCTTGATGAGCTCGCGGAGATAACTCTTAAGTGAGTATAAACTAAGTCCCTCTCGAGTGACGGAGGGCCTCCGCTTGTACCTTGATGAGCTCGCGGAGATAACTGTTAAGTGAGTATAAACTAAGTCCCTCTCGAGTGACGGAGGGCCTCCGCTTGTAGCTAGATGAGCTCGCGGGGATAACTCTTAAGTGAGTATAAACTAAGTCCCTCTCGAGTGACGGAGGGCCTCCGCTTATAGCTTGATGAGCTCGCGGAGATAACTCTTAAGTGAGTATAAACTAAGTCCCTCTCGAGTGACGGAGGGCCTCCGCTTGTAGCTTGATGAGCTCGCGGAGATAACTCTTAAGTGAGTATTAACTAAGTCCCTCTCGAGTGACGGAGGGCCTCCGCTTGTAGCTTGATGAGCTCGCGGGGATAACTCTTAAGTGAGTATAAACTAAGTCCCTCTCGAGTGACGGAGGGCCTCCGCTTGTAGCTTGATGAGCTCGCGGAGATAACTCTTAACTGAGTATAAACTAAGTCCCTCTCGAGTGACGGAGGGCCTCCACTTGTAGCTTGATGAGCTCGCGGAGATAACTCTTAAGTGAGTATAAACTAAGTCCCTCTCGAGTGACGGAGGGCCTCCGCTTGTAGCTTGATGAGCTCGCGGAGATAACTCTTAATTGAGTATAAATTAAGTCCCTCTCGAGTGACGGAGGACCTCCGCTTGTAGCTTGATGAGCTCGCGGAGACAACTCTTAAATGAGTATAAACTTTTCCGTCTCGAGTGACGGAGGGCCTCCGCTTGTAGCTTGATGAGCTCGCGGAGATAACTCTTAAGTGAGTATAAACTATGTCCCTGACGGAGGGCCTCCGCTTGTAGCTTGATGAGGTCGCAGAGATAACTCTTAAGTGAGTATAAAATAAGTCCCTCTCGAGTGACGGAGGGCCTCGGCTTGTAGCTAGATGAGCTCGCGGAGATAACTCTTAAGTGAGTATAAACTAAGTCCCTCTCGAGTGACGGAGGGCCTCCGCTTGTAGCTTGATGAGCTCGCGGAGATAACTCTTAAGTGAGTATAAACTAAGTCCCTCTCGAGTGACGGAGGGCCTCCGCTTGTAGCTTGATGAGCTCGCGGAGATAACTCTTAAGTGAGTATAAACTAAGTCCCTCTCGAGTGACGGAGGGCCTCCGCTTGTAGCTTGATGAGCTCGCGGAGATAACTCTTAAGTGAGTATAAACTAAGTCCCTCTCGAGTGACGGAGGGCCTCCGCTTGTAGCTTGATGAGCTCGCGGAGATAACTGTTAAGTGAGTATAAACTAAGTCCCTCTCGAGTGACGGAGGGCCTCCGCTTGTAGCTTGATGAGCTCGCGGGGATAACTCTAAAGTGAGTATAAACTAAGTCCCTCTCGAGTGACGGAGGGCCTCCGCTTGTAGCTTGATGAGCTCGCGGAGATAACTCTTAAGTGAGTATAAACTAAGTCCCTCTCGAGTGACGGAGGGCCTCCGCTTGTAGCTTGATGAGCTCGCGGAGATAACTCTTAATTGAGTGTAAACTAAGTCCCTCTCGAGTGACGGAGGGCCTCCGTTTGTAGCTTGATGATCTCGCAGAGATAACTCTTAAGTGAGTATAAACTAAGTCAATCTCGAGTGACAGAGGGCCTCCGCTTGTAGCTTGATGAGCTCGCGGAGATAACTCTTAATTGAGTATAAATTAAGTCCCTCTCGAGTGAAGGAGGACCTCCGCTTGTAGCTTGATGAGCTCGCGGAGACAACTCTTAAATGAGTATAAACTTTTCCGTCTCGAGTGACGGAGGGCCTCCGCTTGTAGCTTGATGAGCTCGCGGAGATAACTCTTAAGTGAGTATAAACTATGTCCCTGACGGAGGGCCTCCGCTTGTAGCTTGATGAGGTCGCAGAGATAACTCTTAAGTGAGTATAAAATAAGTCCCTCTCGAGTGACGGAGGGCCTCGGCTTGTAGCTGGATGAGCTCGCGGAGATAACTCTTAAGTGAGTATAAACTAAGTCCCTCTCGAGTGACGGAGGGCCTCCACTTGTAGCTTGATGAGCTCGCGGAGATAACTCTTAAGTGAGTATAAACTAAGTCCCTATCGAGTGACGGAGGGCCTCCGCTTGTAGCTTGATGAGCTCGCGGAGATAACTCTTAAGTGAGTATAAACTAAGTCCCTCTCGAGTGACGGAGGGCCTCCGCTTGTAGCTTGATGAGCTCGCGGAGATAACTCTTAAGTGAGTATAAACTAAATCCCTCTCGAGTGACGGAGGGCCTCCGCTTGTAGCTTGATGAGCTCGCGGAGATAACTGTTAAGTGAGTATAAACTAAGTCCCTCTCGAGTGACGGAGGGCCTCCGCTTGTAGCTTGATGAGCTCGCGGGGATAACTCTTAAGTGAGTATAAACTAAGTCCCTCTCGAGTGACGGAGGGCCTCCGCTTGTAGCTTGATGAGCTCGCGGAGATAACTCTTAAGTGAGTATAAACTAAGTCCCTCTCGAGTGACGGAGGGCCTCCGCTTGTAGCTTGATGAGCTCGCGGAGATAACTCTTAATTGAGTGTAAACTAAGTCCCTCTCGAGTGACGGAGGGCCTCCGTTTGTAGCTTGATGATCTCGCAGAGATAACACTTAAGTGAGTATAAACTAAGTCAATCTCGAGTGACAGAGGGCCTCCGCTTGTAGCTTGATGAGCTCGCGGAGATAACTCTTAAGTGAGTATAAACTATGTCCCTCTCGAGTGACGGATGGCCTCCGCTTGTACCTTGATGAGGTCGCGGAGATAACTCTTAAGTGAGTATAAAATAAGTCCCTCTCGAGTGACGGAGGGCATCCGCTTGTAGCTTGATGAGCTCACGGAGATAACTCTTCAGTGAGTATAAACTAAGTCCCTCTCGAGTGATGGAGGGCCTCCGCTTGTAGCTTGATGAGCTCGCGGAGATAACTGTTAAGTGAGTATAAACTAAGTCCCTCTCGAGTGACGGAGGGCCTCCGCTTGTAGCTTGATGAGCTCGCGGAGATAACTCTTAAGTGAGTATAAACTAAGTCCCTCTCGAGTGACGGAGGGCCTCCGCTTGTAGCTTGATGAGCTCGCGGAGATAACTCTTAAGTGAGTATAAACTAAGTCCCTCTCGAGTGACGGAGGGCCTCCGCTTGTAGCTTGATGAGCTCGCGGAGATAACTGTTAAGTGAGTATAAACTAAGTCCCTCTCGAGTGACGGAGGGCCTCCGCTTGTAGCTTGATGAGCTCGCGGGGATAACTCTTAAGTGAGTATAAACTAAGTCCCTCTCGAGTGACGGAGGGCCTCCGCTTGTAGCTTGATGAGCTCGCGGAGATAACTCTTAAGTGGGTATAAACTAAGTCCCTCTCGAGTGACGGAGGGCCTCCCCTTGTAGCTTGATGAGCTCGTGGAGATAACTCTTAAGTGAGTATAAACTAAGTCCCTCTTGAGTGACGGAGGGCCTCCGCTTGTAGCTTGATGAGCTCGCGGAGATAACTCTTAAGTGAGAATAAACTAAGTCCCTCTCGAGTGACGGAGGGCCTCCGTTTGTAGCTTGATGAGCTCGCGGAGATAACTCTTAAGTGAGTATAAACTAAGTCCCTCTCGAGTGACGGAGGGCCTCCGCTTGTAGCTTGATGAGCTCGCGGAGATAACTGTTAAGTGAGTATAAACTAAGTCCCTCTCGAGTGACGGAGGGCCTCCGCTTGTAGCTTGATGAGCTCGCGGGGATAACTCTTAAGTGAGTATAAACTAAGTCACTCTCGAGTGACGGAGGGCCTCCGCTTGTAGCTTGATGAGCTCGCGGAGATAACTCTTAACTGAGTATAAACTAAGTCCCTCTCGAGTGACGGAGGGCATCCGCTTGTAGCTTGATGAGCTCACGGAGATAACTCTTCAATGAGTATAAACTAAGTCCCTCTCGAGTGATGGAGGGCCTCCGCTTGTAGCTTGATGAGCTCGCGGAGATAACTATTAAGTGAGTATAAACTAAGTCCCTCTCGAGTGACGGAGGGCCTCCGCTTGTAGCTTGATGAGCTCGCGGAGATAACTCTTAAGTGAGTATAAACTAAGTCCCTCTCGAGTGACAGAGGGCCTCCACTTGTAGCTTGATGAACTCGCGGAGATAACTCTTAAGTGAGTATAAACTAAGTCCCTCTCGAGTGACGGAGGGCCTCCGCTTGTAGCTTGATGAGCTCGCGGAGATAACTCTTAAGTGAGTATAAACTAATTCCCTCTCGAGTGACGGAGGGCCTCCGCTTGTAGCTTGATGAGCTCGCGGAGATAACTCTTAACTGAGTATAAACTAAGTCCCTCTCGAGTGACGGAGGGCCTCCGCTTGTAGCTTGATGAGCTCGCGTTGATAACTCTTAAGTGAGTATAAACTAAGTCCCTCTCGAGTGACGGAGGGCCTCCGCTTGTAGCTTGATGAGCTCACGGAGATAACTCTTAAGTGAGTATAAACTATGTCCCTCTCGAGTGACAGAGGGCCTCCACTTGTAGCTTGATGAACTCGCGGAGATAACTCTTAAGTGAGTATAAACTAAGTCCCTCTCGAGTGACGGAGGGCTCCGCTTGTAGCTTGATGAGCTCGCGGAGATAACTCTTAAGTAAGTATAAACTAAGTCCCTCTCGAGTGACGGAGGGCCTCCGCTTGTAGCTTGATGAGCTCGCGTTGATAACTCTTAAGTGAGTATAAACTAAGTCCCTCTCGAGTGATGGAGGGCCTCCGCTTGTAGCTTGATGAGCTCGCGGAGATAACTCTTAAGTGAGTATAAACTAAGTCCCTCTCGAGTGACGGAGGGCCTCCACTTGTAGCTTGATGAGCTCGCGGAGATAACTCTTAAGTGAGTATAAACTAAGTCCCTCTCGAGTGACGGAGGGCCTCCGCTTGTAGCTTGATGAGCTCGCGGAGATAACTCTTAAGTGAGTATAAACTAAGTCCCTCTCGAGTGACGGAGGGCCTCCGCTTGTAGCTTGATGAGCTCGCGGAGATAACTCTTAATTGAGTATAAACTAAGTCCCTCTCGAGTGACGGAGGGCCTCCGCTTGTAGCTTGATGAGCTCACAGAGATAACTCTTAAGTGAGTATAAACTAAGTCCATCTCGAGTGACGGAGGGCCTCCGCTTGTAGCTTGATGAGCTCGCGGAGATAACTCTTAAGTGAGTATAAACTATGTCCCTCTCGAGTGACGTATGGCCTCCGCTTGTAGCTTGATGAGGTCGCGGAGATAACTCTTAAGTGAGTATAAAATAAGTCCCTCTCGAGTGACGGAGGGCATCCGCTTGTAGCTTGATGAGCTCACAGAGATAACTCTTCAGTGAGTATAAACTAAGTCCCTCTCGAGTGACGGAGGACCTCCGCTTGTAGCTTGATAAGCTCGCGGAGATAACTCTTAAGTGAGTATAAACTAAGTCCCTCTCGAGTTACGGAGGGCCTCCACTTGTAGCTTGATGAGCTCGCGGAGATAACTCTTAATTGAGTATAAACTAAGTCCCTCTCGAGTGACGGAGGGCCTCCGCTTGTAGCTTGATGAGCTTGCGGAGATAACTCTTAAGTGAGTATAAACTAAGTCCATCTCGAGTGACGGAGGGCCTCCGCTTGTAGCTTGATGAGCTCGCGGAGATAACTCTTAAGTGAGTATAAACTATGTCCCTCTCGAGTGACGGACGGCCTCCGCTTGTAGCTTGATGAGGTCGCGGAGATAACTCTTAAGTGAGTATAAAATAAGTCCCTCTCGAGTGAAGGAGGGCATCCGCTTGTAGCTTGATGAGCTCACGGAGATAACTCTTCAGTGAGTATAAACTAAGTCCCTCTCGAGTGACGGAGGGCCTCCGCTTGTAGCTTGATGAGCTCGCGGAGATAACTCTTAAGTGAGTATAAAACTATGTCCCTCTCGAACGAGGGATGTGAATGAGAAACGGGGGCATATGATGCATGAGTATCGAACCCCAGTCAAGTCACGACTTAACTGAAATTCGAGGAGTTGTGATGATGCACGGAAAATAAATATTGATAGTCGTAATATCATAAAATAAATAAGAATACATAATTAGAAATAAGGTTCCCCGCTATACAAATAGAACCTTATCAGTATGAAAAATAGGCGAGTACGAGTCAAGATAGAGACTCAAGACGTCCACGGACGATAAACCATCCGCGATTCCCGCCTGCATGCTAGGACACGTGGCATCCTTGACATTTGGCAATGTGTGGCCACTATGTGGAAATACATGCGTACACTATAAATACATGAGAAGGGGAATGGAATTGGGGGTCGGTTCCCATTACATTCCTAGGGGCATAGGCCGGGAATTAGAGGTTCTACGAGCCTATCTGAGCGGGTTCGTCTCGACTCAGTAAGGAGCCGACACTTGGTGAGATCATCGCCCGAAAAGTGGAACGAGTCGAGCACTAGGTCCGGTGGCACAGGTCGAGGCCCCCATTTAGGATAGACAATAGCATGAGGGGGGCTTCAGGTAAGACTGTCGACCAACTGAAAATCGACACGCGGTTCATCTCCTCCACAGAGACGTGGAAGGAGGTCCACTTTTCAAATGCGGTTTCATCATATGTTATATTTGCATTCTAGGATGGGATTATTAGGAATTTGTGTAGTTAAGCTTAATATTGCAAGATATGGAGTCTACACAAAGTTTGATTTGATTTGCAGGAGTTTAGAGATGATTTGGACTTAGATAAAAAAAAAAGATGATTTGGAGAGGTTTGGAGGCACTTTGGAGCTTAAAGGAAAACCATGAAGATATTTGAGAAGCTAAGGAAGAGCTTAGGATGGTTTAGCCGGAGAAAACCCCACTTTTCACCATTCATCATTTTGAATCAATTTCTGATGCCTTCATGAGAGTTGTATCCCTCGAAAAGAAGTTTCCAACGCATACTCATATGCGTTAATCAGACAAACGAGGACTATGGAAAGTGCGTTTCAAAATGGAGCAGAATGCTGAAAGCTGACAGTGCACTCGAAATCGACCAAGATGACTCGATATCGAGTCCTATGACTCGATATCGAGTGAAGACCACTCGAGACCATACAATGGAGACTCAATGTCGAGTGTTGCACAACTCGAGACCTACACATGAGTCGATATCGACTCCCTTACTCGAGATTGAGTGACACTCAGGAGCTGCCCGACGCGTTTTTAGAGTCCGAATTCAAGGGAGATTACTTAGCCACGGAGTGAATATCTTTTATTTACTTTGAAGACATTTATCCTCTTGGGTTAATTTCTATTTTGCCTAGGAGAATTTTATTTCTTTCATATTTATTTATTATGAAAGATTTATCTTTAGATAGATATAGATAGATGATAGATATATGCTCTCTTTGGGTAGCAAGGATTGAGCCCTATAAATAAAGTCCTAGGGACTGGTTTTTCATTAATTCAAGCCAAGTTGTCTTCGGGCGCAAATAGTTAGAAGGAAGAAAGAAGAGAGGCGATAGAGAGACAGGAGTAGGAAGGAGACGAATGGTTGCAAGTTCTATTTTTATTTTATGATAAAGATATTTTCTATTATTATGTCTTGTTTCTAATTTCCTTCTTCTAGGGTTGGGGTTATCCCAACATCGATATGTGTGTTTGATTTATATGAATTTATGAATTTGTATGTCTTTATCATCTTCTATCCTATATGTATAATTCTTCTATGAGAGTAGTAGGTGATCATTATTTATGATATTGAAGCGAAAGTGATCTTGATATGAATTTGGATTAATTATACAAAAGGGATAGTAACACTTAGGGTGTATGTGAGAGCCTCTATATTCCAAGGTTGTGGTGATCCCTAACCTTGGAAGTTTGCATCTTTATTTGTTTTATTTCATCATTTTTATTCTGCACAGGTTACTCGACATCAACCACCATTCCCTCTCCATCCCTCGACAGCGACCAACTCTTAGCCGACGTCGACATCAACCTTACACCTCTTTCCGCCCTCTACCTCAGGTCCTGTTTCAGAACGGAAGAAGGAGGAGGAGGGCTTCTCCGCCGGCGGCCCTCAATCCCGACTCACTCTCACAGGCTCTCCCCATCATCAAACAACTCAAAGATACACAAAACGAATAAAAAGAGGGAGGATGAAGATGCTCACCGGGGTTCGAAGCGTTTCGCAGGAAAAGGGCTCAATTCGTCCAATTCGGCTCCGGTGATGGTGGAGGAAGCTCCAACATGCATGGGTTGGACGAAAAAGGTTATAAAGGTTCGCTTTTAGGGGGCTTTTGAGTCGAAAGAAACCAAAACTGAAAGAAAATCGACCTTGGGTATCAAATAGGGGTGTGTGGTATTCTAGCGGCTCCGACATGCTTTGAAAGGACTCCGGGTGGCTCCTGGGTTCCTGTGAGTATATAAATCTGCTCTCAATAATCGTTGATGGAGACCGATCTTTATAATGATCTCAACACGAACCCTAGCCTGTGAAACAAGAACAAACGAGGTCGAGGCGGGGCTTGTATCCCCGGAGGACCCTCCGACGCTCAAGTCAGTATTGTTCTGATTCCTCCTCTCTATGGAGGTGTATCTCATGTTTTATAATAGAAACTAGGGTTTGACGTTTTACCATAGGAAAGACCAGAAAGCCCTTGGGCCTTAGTGGGTTTGCTTCCACAATTGGCGTCGTCTGTGGGAATTCGATCAAAAAGCACTAAAATCAAAACCCTAACGAATGAGATTGAAGACCGCTGTCGTCGCTGGGGCATAATCAGTGATATCGGTGGACATGAACGGCTCGCTACGGAGCTGTGCCGAGGGCTCAGGGGCACGCCGGACCACCACCATTCCTTGCCTAGTTCACGATCCTAGCCTCCATCTCGAGATCGTCGTCTTGGTATGTGGAAGTTGACTCGACATCGCCGAGGTTGAGTCCTCTGCCTACATCAGCGCGTATGAGACATTGAGCTCTTCAATTGGCCATCGATCCTTCGCCGTGTCGGCCAAATCGCCGTACTTGCAACTCGCAAAGTCCCCCCGTCGGGTTCGATTCGGCCCTGCCTTCAAGCCCTCAATCCTCCTTTGTCCGTCTTCGGTATCAGTGCGTGCGGGTCGGTGACCACAACCCGCATCACAGAGATGGTCGATCGCCGGCGATGTTCATCGCTATCGCGTTGCTTTCCGTCCTCTCGGATTCATAAAAGCCGAGGACAACGCCAAGCAAGGCTCACCGGATGGACGAGAGATCGCTTCACCCTCTCTCCATCCATGTCCCAGTACCGCCAAGGAAAGCGCCAAGCAAGGATCGCCAGATCGACGGCTGACCAAGCAATCGGCCAAGGATCGACGCCGACAGCGCTGGGGAAAGTCGGGGTCGTCGTTCATGGGTATCGTCCTTTTGACAAATCTTTCACCGTCATTGAGATCGAGTCCAGAGGTGGGACGATGGCCGAGGACATAGCTTCGAGATCAGCTATCGCCCGCCATTGATGCCCACTATTGGAGTGACGGTGGAGTTGTTGCCTTCGGATCTGGAGAGAAAACTCGAGATCCAGTGCTGCCGCCTGCTACTAGACCTAACGAAGAAGACAATTGGATTTCATGAAGATTTATCATAATTACAAATCCAGCCTAGAACTCTCACAAATTGCGAAATTGGATCGATCTTTCCAAGTAATTACAGCGAATGGTCCAGACTTTCAAGATTGCAGATTTTTGTCCTTGTAGCCTCCTATTTCCGATGGATTCAAAAAGAAGATGACAAGGGGCAAGATCGCATAGCATTAAAGCCCGTCAAAATCAAAAAGTGCTCAAAACCCTTGCCTTTCTCTTAACAAATATGGTTTTTAGTATATATGGCTTGATTGTTCCTTTATTTAGTATATATAGTTTTTAGTCGAGTGGACATAAACAATCAAGGAATTGGCCATTTACACGATCCACCATGTACATGACATCATCAAACAAGGAGCATCGACTCATATCGACTGAAATCACTACAAGGCAACGAGGATCGTGGTCGTAATCTCCACATCGAAGAGATCAGATCAGACTCACAAATGGATAAGCCTTTCTCCTTTTTAATTTCATTTCGTTGTCGTTCAATTATATAACCTTTGGCATTTGCAGTTTGGTTGTCTATAAAGTTTAGTCCAAGCTTCCCTTTTGCTGTTGGCTTATTGAGAGGGACGATTCAATCAAATTCCTCTCTAAAATGAATCAGCTACCCACTGAAGCTGGATCCTTTGAATTGATTCGTTTACCACAATCCATTGTTTGATGTGTGCGTATTTAGCTAAATTTTAAGGCACCACTTGTCTGTGTTTGATTACAGTGGGTGTGCAATTTTTCTTTGTAACCATGGATCTTAATTCTCACGTCATTCTATTTCTTCCAAATATTGATTATTGACTTATATAAATGCTTGGTTAAGTTGCCTAAATGCTTTTATTAATCATATGGATAGCGCATGTGTGCCTTGCTACCTTGTCGTGCTCTGCTGCTCCTGGTATGGTGTTGAATAGGTCTTAGCACGAAGCACTACATCTTCTTTCAAATAAAGCACAAGTGTAGACATGATAAATGCCACCACTACAAACTCAGTCCCGCGAATGACTGACGTTGGGGCACTATTCACTACCGCGAAGCGCATTAAGGCAACCGAGATTATCTGGGGCACCAAGAGCCACATACATCAAAGGAGCAAAAGCAACGCATGGGTAAAAACTGACCCCATAGCAACAAGATTCAATGTAACGAACCGCGTTTGTCTTCAGATTTGGAGCAGAACAAGAAATCGTCATTCGCAATGACAGAGGATGTAGTGCTATGAATTGCAGCCAAGCAAAGCCGAGGGTATACCCCTTGCACCTCTCGACTCCGCAAGTGTAGGTCCACCAAAAAAAGTAGCCAATCAAGGCAAAAAAATAGCCAATCAAGGCCAACAGATAGCCAATCAAGGCCAACAGATAGCCAATCAAGACCAAGATAGCCAATCAAGGCCAACAGATAGCCAATCAAGGCCAACAGATAGCCAATCAAGGCCAAAAGATAGCCAATGAAGGCCAACAAATAGCCAATCAAGGCCAGCAAATAGCCAATCAAGGCCAAAACATAGCCACTTAAGGCCAATTCTCGCCACTCATAAGCCATTCAGGTGATCATCAATCAGGACCTAAAGAAAAGTCAATTACAAGCCAAATCAGTAGAAGCCGTCAAAGGCCAACATAATCTGCCACCGATAGGGGCCGATTCCTTTCGCCAATTAAGGCCAAAAGTAGTCATTCGAATGCCATAGAGGAGGACGCCAATTAAGGCCAATAGTCGCCATTTATAGGCTAAATAGTGAACGCCAATTAAGGTCAATAGTTGCCATTTACAGGCCAAATAGTGGACGTCAATTAAGACCAATAGTCGCCATTTACAGGCCAAATAGTGAATGTCATTTAAGGCCAATAGTCGTCATTTACAAGCCAGTTAGTGGACACCAACTAAGGTCTATAGTCGCCGTTTACATGCCAGAATCTTGGCACTAATCACGGTCAGTATTATTAACCATTGGCAATCAAGAGAGTTTACCCAACTTGTTATCCAAGTACCAATCTACGAGATCAAGGATCAACTAAGTGATCAGGGGGGAAATCCAAGTATAAACATAAAGGTTCCCAAGGATCGGAAATTATCGGCCTCCTTCACCACTGATAAGTGCTAAAGAAGCCCGAGGGGCAATTGAGAGAGCAAAACTAAGCAAGTCCACTAAGGCCCAAGGGCATTCAGGTCTTTCCTATGGTAAAACCTCAAACCCTAGTTTCTATTATAAAACATGAGATACGCCTCCATAGAGAGGAGGAATCAGAACAATACTGACTTGAGCGTCGGAGGGTCCTCAGGGGATACAAGCCCCGCTCCGACCTCGTTTCTTCTTGTTTCACATGCTAGGGTTCGTATTGAGATCATCATTAAGATCGGTCTCCATCAACGATTATTGAGAGCAGATTTATGCACTCACAGTTCTGATGGCGAGGAAGAAGCCTCATGGGTGCTCCTGCATGCTCGTATTACGGCTTCTGCCCGAGGAAGAGGATGGAGGAGTGTCTGGGGTAGGTCGTGGCCTTCTCGCTGAAACAGGGGAGTATCAGCGGCTGATGGCGACGATGACGAGGGTGTTGCTGGTGGTTGATTGATGAAGGGTGAAGGAGATGACGGTGGTGGCTTGCCGAGAAATAGGAGGTGAAGTGGTGGTGGCATGGTGGCTCTCGGTGGTCAAAGCAAAATGGGGTTGTTCTAGGGGAAAAAATGGAGGTTGTATTGGGCTAATTTTGTGTGTTTCTTGGGGAAGAAGGAAGAGAGGAGAGAAGAGGGTATGGAGGTGTGGTTGAATGAGGGTTTTAGGGTTGGGGGAAGCTTCCATTTTAGAGAGAGAGAGAGAGAGAGAGAGAGAGAGGTGAGAGGTAGAAGAGAAGACAAGGGAGGGGAAGAAGAAAGAAAAAAGAGAAAAGAAAGAAAAATATTGTGGTCCCATGACTCAAAGATTCAAAATCCCGAAATAAATCCCGAAACCCGCTCACTCGATTCAAATCCCGACTCAAACAAATTTTACATTGAAATCTCAAAACCGAAATAAAATAATAAGATCCAAATTATATTTCCAAATCTTAGAACTCGAAAACGGAATAGAAATCCGTTTGAAAATTCGTTGTAAAATGATGCCGGAACTTGTTTTGAAAGTTTTTAAATGAAATAATTTGCCCGAGGACGGAATATTTCAAAATCTCCTGAATCTCAAAACCATCAAATATAATTAGATATTTTAAATAAAATAAAATTTTGAAGTTCTTCCGATCTTTACAATTATATTACTTACATTAATTTCATATTTTGAGTTGATAATACATTATAATAGGTGGTTTTAGGTATGTAATTAACATTGATGCTACATTTACCGAAAGACCTTGTGTTTTTTTTTATATGTGCAATAAAGTAACTATATTTTAACATTTTTACCCTTTACAATTGAGTAGTTAAGATTTAACCAACTTTACATGGAGTTATTTTAACAATTTCATGAGATCTCAAGTAGACCTGGATGAGTTGTTCGACATTTTTAATAGGCCGATTTGCAAAACTAGACCAACAAAAAAAAACTTTGCAAAACTAGACCACTACATGGAAAATTGGCAAAAGTAACACATGTCTACTTTTGCAAATAAATGGGGGTTACCGGATGGGTTAGTAGTGGGTAAAAGGGGGAGGTACGATTGTCTGGTTTTGCAGAGGGGGTGAACAGGGGATTGGGGGTTAAAGTAATGATTACTATGGAGTATTAATATATAAAGCATTTAATGCTATTATTGGGGCTAAGTGGCACATAAAAAATTAGTGATGAATGTCTCATGGCTCATTTATTGTGCTTTAAAGCGAGAGACATAATAGGAGAGGAGTGGAAAGTTGAGGAAGGGAAACGTCACCCGTTCATTTCTGGAAACTGTACAGTTTCTATCATACCGATAGTGTAAATTTGTTCTGCCATCAGTTGGAAATTGTCCTTCCATTTATGTAAAGTATTACTCTGATGCGTTTGTCTTTGAATTTGTACGTGTTTTGCTCCAATTCTAACTAAGGTACTAGAATTGTCGATTTTATAGATAAATTATTTAAATGAAATTGCTTTGATGTTAAGAGAAATTGGAAGAAAATAAGTGGGATTGAATTGCTTTTGATTGCCAATTTTGTAGTTGGTTCCCTAGTTCGAGAGATATGAGATTGAGGTTTTGAATTTTGTAGTTGCTTTTGATTGTCAATTTTATAGATACACTATTTTTTCTTTCATTTGGTCTAACATCAACAAATTTATGAACCTACGCATACTTCATATTAGCCTATGTGAGAGTCGAATTCACAATATTTTATCTCAAGTGTCTTCAAGTGTTGGAGATATTATGCATTTCCAGCTGCATATACCAATACCGTATGTTTATCTTACCATTAGGTTCAACATATTCTACCAATATCATACTTTCATTCTACCAATATCATGCAACCATTAGGCCTACATGTGAATTTCGGTGATTAAATAATCATCCTACCAATAGGGTATTTTATTCTGACCAATAGTTTCAAAACACTTTACCATTATCATCCTATGATCCTGCCATTCTCATCCAACCATTAGGACTACACTTAGGAATTTCGGTGATTACATCAACATCCTACCAATAGGGAATTTTTAACTCATAATATTTTAAAAGTATTTTACCATTATCATCCTACCATTATCATCTAACCATTAGGGCTACACTTGAGAATTTCGTTGATTACATTAGCATCCTACCATTACCATCATGTGATCCTACCATTACCAGCATACCAGTAGGGCTATAATTGGTGATTAGATTATCATCTTACCAATAAGATATTTAAATCCTACCCATAGTTTGAAAATATTTTCACAATAGTGTGTATATCTACCAATACTAGTAGGGCTATAATTTGCTGGTGATATAACTCCAATCAAGAAACGATCTTAACAGTAATGACTACCGGGTCTAAGAACCTGATCTTAGCAGCTAAATTGGCATCTTCAAGAAACGATTTTTACAGCTCTAAAGTCACAAACCAGTAATGACTACCGGGTCACAAACAAAGTCTAAGCATATGTTGCAATCAAAACAGCCACTGATGTTGTCTGTGTGCTTGTTGTAGTTGAAATCCAGTGTTGATGCCTGCAAATCTGGAGCTCGGTGTGGCTGACCATAACATTCTTCATAATCTGCAATATCTTGCAGACGAAAATCCTGCAGGATGACCCGTATAGAACCATGAGATAATAAGAATTTGGCATCAAAACAGTTGCATGATCCATCTTGAAACAAAATCCATATACAATTTGAGCAGGTTTGTTTGGAATTTCGAGGTTGCGATGAAAGAAGGGCTTCGTGCTCCTCAACGACGGACTACTCGCCGACGATCTAAGTCATGGCGGCGCCTGCTCGTCACATGCTCTTCAACGGAGCTCTAGGAGACGATGGTGCCACCGCTTGTGTGTCCCTGTCGGAGGAGGAAGTGAACGAAACTCCGAGCTCGCAGCCATGGATAGTGGGAGACGAAGAAGATGACCGGAGACGACGATCGTGAGCAAGGCGGAGTGAAAGTAAAGCCTTTCCTAGTGACTGGCTCGTTGTAGCCCTTCCCACCCCCTGGCCCCCTTGTAACTTGTTTCAACTTGTCTAGTTTTACAAAATTTTGAATCTATTATCTAGTTTTGTAAAATTTTGAACTCATTGTCTAGTTTTACAAAAAGGCCCAAAAATTAATCTATTTACTACTATCTCCGTCCAAAAATATATGAATTTTTACTATTCACGCACGTTGTTTTAGGAGTTGAAAACTATATATAATATTAATTTTTTTATTAAATTTTTTTAACAATTACTCCCTCCGTCTCAAATTAAATGTCTTTTTGTTTTTCGACACGCTTTTTAAGGAACAAAAAACTCTATAAAAATATTATTTTTTAATTAATTTTATATTTATTAGTAATTAGTATAAAAATATTTAAAAAAATCACTAAAAAATTAATATTTTATAGAATTTTTTAATCATTAAAAAGCATGCAGAAAAAGACAAACGACATTTAATATGAGACGACTGAAGTACAAACTTATTATTATTATTATTATTATTTTGATTAGGTAAAAATTTGGATAGGGGACTATCCAAGCGCATCCAGCCGGATGAGATCTTATAGATCTTTGTTAGATGGTATACGTACCCCATAGGCAGAGTGACAAAGATGTGCAACCTTATCAGCCACTCTGTTGCCAGCGCGGGGTATATGAGAAAATGAGACTTTTCTCATATCTCGAGTGATATTTTGTACATCGGATAGGATCATTACCACCTCCCAAGGACAGTGTGTAGTGCCTTGAAGGTAGTCGATGATGATTTTTGAGTCGCCCTCAATGATTAATTTTTGAATGTTCATTTTCTTGGCCTCCATCACCCCCAACTTCAGGGCCGCTGATTTAGCCATTAGAGGTGATGACCGCCCAAGACACAGATTAGATATTTGAGTGGGTTCTCCGTTCCAGTCTCGGATAATGATGCCGGCGGTACTCGCCCCGCTACGAAGTGACGAACCGTCGAAATTCATTTTGTGCATTCCATACGGTGGTTTTTTCCATTTCTTATTTTTTAATTTTTCTGTTCGTTTGTAGGTTTTATTTCCTTTTGAGAAGTTCAGAGGTCGGGCTTGCTGATTATTTTCTTCGAATAGACAAGTCCGGGTCCAGTTTTCAGTTTGTCTTTTTGAGAAAATTTCAATAGTGTTGGTTGTCGGCGGCTGCTGGTTCCTGAAAACACATCCATTTCGGAAGTACCATATCCCCCACCATCTTGTTACGATGTTTTGCATTTTTGCCTTTGATAGGGTACACGGCCAATTTAGCACCTCACCTATCTCCCTGGATCTGTCCGTGGTTTGTTTAAGTTTTTGTTGTTCAAATGGGGTTAGATGGTTTCTGATCAAGTCTGAATAACATTCTGTAAGAATATGAATGTCGTCTTAAACACGATCTATGCACCGATCACAATTCATAGGAACCGATACTCCGTGCGAAGCAAGTTTGGCTTTGGTTGGTAAACCAGAATGAGCAATTTACCATAAGAAGTTCTTTATTTTAGGTGGGAGGTCGAGTTTCCATATCCATTTATAATCTCGATGTTCATCATCCTTTTCATTTATGATAAATTTGTATGCGGAAGAGGTCGTAAACCAACCATTCTTATCTGGCCACCAGTATAGCCTATCATCAAACGTTGACACAGGTAATGGAATCGAAATTATTTCATCAACTAATTGTCTGGGTAGGACCCTTCTGAGTTTTTCAACCCACCATTGTCCATTTATGATGTACTCGCTGACTGGTTCATCCTTGTCAAACTGAATTGGGCAGTCCGGTCGGCAGCATAAGGCGGTCGCGGAAACCCAGTTATCGGTCCAGAATTTAACTGATTTACCATTCCCAATAGCCCAAATGATGCCTTCTTTGAATTTCTGGAGTAGGTTTGTTAATTTGGCCCATTGCCAGGACATGTTTCCCGATTTTGCATATTTTAATATGTGTGTCTCCTTAAGATATTTGTGGGTAATTACCTGGACCCAAGTGTTGTTAGGTTCAGCTAGTATTTTCCACAGAAGTTTTAATTGCAAGGCCTCATTCATTTCTTTTGCTTTTCGGATTCCCAACCCACCCGAATTCTTTGATTTACAGATCTTGTTCCATCCAATAAGTGGTCTGTGTTGGGCATCCTTATTCCAGAAGAAGCTTCTATTTATCGAGTCCAACTCCTTATGCATTGTGGCTGGAAGCATGAAGTTCTGCATTATATATAGTGGTTTCGCTGTTAGGTTTGAACCAATGAGAGTTGCCCGTCCTTGTTGAGATAGTGAATCCGCCCTCCATTTGCTGAGTTGGTCTTTGGTTTTCGTAATAACTTCCTTAAACGTGTCCTTGTTGACCCGACCATTAATAATGGGGCAGCCCAGGTATTTTTCTATAGAGTTGGAGTGGGTGATTCCGAGTGTGCTGCCTAGCTCTGAAATTCTGGTACGGACAATTCCGCTGGTGGCTTGGAAGGCTGATTTGTGATAGTTAACTTTTTGCCCGGATATTTGACAGTAATCATCTAAGATTTCCCTGACAGTGTGGCATGCTGTATTGGTTCCTTTAAGGAAGATTAAAATATCGTCGGCAAAGGCCAGGAAGGGAATACGAGG
The DNA here is from genome assembly GCA_963922045.1 of Persicaria maculosa. Taxonomy (NCBI): domain Eukaryota; kingdom Viridiplantae; phylum Streptophyta; class Magnoliopsida; order Caryophyllales; family Polygonaceae; genus Persicaria; species Persicaria maculosa. The sequence continues at coordinate 38,184,008 of OY998253.1, read as the reverse complement.
TCCCGAGGCCCCAAAATTGAACCCGACAGACTTGTCAGGGGACGAAGCCTCCACAACAAGTCGTCGAGCCAAAACTTCGGCCCCAAGTATAAATAGAAAGGGTGAAATGGGATCTCCTTGTCGTAGACCTCTGGTAGGCGTAAACAGTTCTGTAGGTCCATTGTTAACAAGGACAAAGAACGAAACTGAAGTGATACATTCTTCAATCCAATTTACAAACCTTGGGTGAAACCCAAATTTTGTCATGATAGCTTCCGTGAAGTCCCAGTCAACACGGTCATAGGCATTTTCCATATCTAGTTTAAGTGCAAGCCAGCCAACCTTACCTTTTCTGGTTTTAAAAGAGTGAAAGATTTCATGGGCTATCAGTACATTATCTTGAATGGCTCGATCCGAGACAAAGGCACCCTGGAGTGGATTTATTAGTTTTCCCATAACCCTCTTCAAGCGTTCCGTTAAAATTTTTGAAATTATTTTATATATCGTTGAGCATAGACTAATGGGTCTGAAGTGGCCAGTGGTAGTCGGATTTTCTGTTTTCGGTAGAAGTGTAATGAAGGTGTGATTAATTTGTCTAAGCATTCTACCAGACAAGAAGAAACTCTTGACTGCTTTTATAACTGAGGGACCAACCACATTCCATGATTCCTTGTAGAATTCGGCTGACATGCCGTCAGGCCCAGGGGCTTTATTCCACCCTAGGCCGAACACTGCATTCTTTATTTCCCCATTTGAGGGTATAGCTGTTAGCATTATGTTCTCCTCATTTGTGATGTCTTGAGAGATCAGATTGAGGAACTCGTTTAATTTAGTCCTATTGATTGGTTGTTTAGTAAATCTTTTCTGGAAATCCTTTCTAATTTCAGAGTTTATGTTGTTTTCTCCTGTTATCTGAGTGCCTTCCGATGTGGTTATGCTTCTGATGTACTTTCTATTTCTTTTGCCAGAGGCGATTCTATGAAAATATCCAGTATTTGAATCTGATAGTTTAATATGTTTGGATTTGGCTCTTTGGTTCCAATATATTTTCTGAAATGAGAGAAGTTTCTCTTTCTTTTTTATCAGGTTTGCTTCCTTTATGTGCATATTATTGTTTGTGTTGTTTGACATGCCTTGTTGTATTTGGAGTAGTTGTGCTTCCACTTTTTGCAGTTGTCGAAAGATGTTTCCGAATGTGCTTTTATTCCAGCTTTTTGCTTTTTCTTTTAATAGGTTCGTTTTCCGGACAAGTTGATACATCGCCGAACCGTGGCATTTTAAGCGCCATGCTTGTTTGACGATATTTTTGAAGTCATTCCGTCGTAGCCAGACATTCTCGAATTTGAATGGTGGGGGTTTGAAAGTTTGACTGGTATTTAATTCAATGGTGATAGAGTAATGGTCTGAGGATGTGAAGGCACCGTTTTTAGTGTAGATGGCAGGATATTGGTGTATTATGGCATGTTGAACTAGGACTCTGTCGATCTTTTCTTTTATGTTTCCTTGTTCTACTTGTTTTTTCCTCCATGTAAATGGATTTCCCCATGTCGGAATATCCTCGAGGGAGCATTGATTCTTAATTTCAGCAAGTCTGACAAATCTACGCGGATGAGTCACCGCACCTCCCTCTTTGTCAGCAAAGCAGCCAATTTCATTAAAATCGCCCATGACGATACATGGGATAGTGGCTCGTTTTATCCCATCTATCACCGGTGACCAGAATCCTGTTTTGTGTTGTTCTTGTGGTGGAGCGTATATGAACCAGATTAGGCATGTGAAGTTGTCGATGATGTTTGTGTATTTGATGGCAATTGCCCTGGGCATTTGTACAATGACCTCAGCGGTTTCATTGATCAAAGTGTTTTCCTTCCAAAGAATACCCAGGCCTCCAGACTTACCCGAAGCAGGCGACCAAATAGCTTTATCAAATCATGCCCCCTTCCATAAAGAAGGTTCAGGAATGTTTTCCGTTTTTGTTTCAGCAAGTGCAAGTAGTTGTATGTGTTCTGATTTACACCAAGTGCTAATATCAATCTAGAACGTAGGCCGACCGAGTCCTCTACAATTCCAAAAACTATTCTTCATTATTAATTGAATTATGGGAGAGCGAGACAGATTCTCGCAACTCACCGCAGGCTTGGATCAAGGGTGTTAGTTTGTTATACCGAGTATAAGTATTTTCCTTGTTTGTGAATTGTTCTATGTCCATCCCTTTTAAGAAATTCCGATGAGTCGAAAACACCTTTATGTATTTTGTTTTTTCGGTAGATTGGAGGACGTAGTATTGATTATCAGAACATGAAGATCCCCACATCAAAAAGGGAGATTTGTCTTGTAAGAGTCGCGCATCGGTAAGGTGGACCCTGTAGGGGTTCATTTCATCCTCTTTGTTTCTCTTTGAGGTCCTTGCAATCTCAGGGGTTTTGATGAGTCCGATTTTGGAATTAAAGATTTTAGTATTGGATTCATACATATCTTTACAAACAGAAATTGCACTGTAAGATCTATATTTCCATAAGGTAAGCTGGATGATTATACAGTAGGTCCAATATAATGAACATTCAAACTCACAAACAATATCCAGGCATTGAGACTTAATTTGTTCAGGGCCCCCAAAGGGGTGGGTCAAGCTGAGAGTTGGAGCCGAGTCGGCCACCAGCGCTCCCGAATCCGCAGGGCCTGATTCCCCTTTGGATTTTTTTCCATGTGTGATTTCATATTTGATTGAGCTATATAATAGCAAATTGAAATTCCTAAAATCAGATTCACAACAGCCCCCACAAGCCAGAGAAACAAAAGCTCTCGGCAAGGGAGAAGGTTCAACAGAAGGTGAGAACCTGAGTATCACGGATTGGTACCCCTTAATCTGAAAAGTCGGCACTACGCCGATCATCACAAACATCAGCCGTTCCACGACTCCAAATATGAGGAAGGAGGACGCACCCTGAAGAACGGAAGAAAGCACGCAACGAAATAGGCCCCGTCGCAACCCCAACCGCCGCCAGTAAACGTCTTCCCGAAGCCGCCGATGAGATTTTGGTCGATTGTCGAGGACAATCGCTTCTTTATGGTTCCAAACCCAACAATTTATACATGAAACAACCCAACATGTGCTTAGCTCGATTTTTGAGAGGAGCGATGAATTCCCAACGGAGGCTTTGGCTTTTGATTTTCCAGACATAACAAATTAGGAGTTGGGATTGCTATTTTGCAGGAGAGCCAAGGCTGATTAGCCTTCCAAATGGCTTGAATATATGTTGTTGGTTGCCGGCGGCGAAGTTGGGGGTTAGGGTTATTTGAAAGAATTGGGGGCGCGTGGTTGAGGGAGCAAGACGCGTTCTTCATGGGTTCCAAGGAGTATTATTTTTAGACGGATGGAGTACTTTTTTTTCTTTTTAATACGGCTTGGGAACCGCGAGTATTTGGCCATTCGCAACCGCGACCGTCAACGCATCAAAATCCGAAAACCCCTCGTAACCCTCGAAGCTCCAATCGCCATGGAAATGGAGATTGATTCTTGTAAACCCCAAATTCGTGACGACCTCTTCAAGGCTGCCGAATCCGGCGATGCTTCTCTCTTCCACTCCCTCTCGCCGAACCAACTCTCCGGCGCCCTCTCCCTGCGCAACGAGGACGGCCGATCCCTTATCCACGTCGCCGCTTCCTCTGGCCGCGTCGACGTCTCTCTCTCCGCTCTCTATTTCTCTCTTCTTTTCGGGTTCAGAAAGTTTTGATCGATTAGAAGTTTCGTTGTTGAAATTGGTTCGATTTTTCCCCCCCAGGTTGTGAGGATACTGGCGGAGGCTGATCCATCCGGGAGCGTGATGAACGATGCTGACGATGAAGGATGGGCGCCGATTCATTCCGCTACTAGCAGTGGGAACCTTGATATCGTGAAGATATTAGTTGATCGAGGTTAGGGAACTTGTGATTTGTAAACCTGATGTGTTCAACCTGTAGCTTTTATAAGTTGTTTGTGCTAGTGAGATTAGGAATATGCTGAATGATTCTCATCTTGCAAACATGTTTTTGGATTTCGGTTTTGCAATTTTTTCTGTGTATTGACGCAACTGCATAGGGTTCTATGATTCACACAAATCACAAAATGTCTGTGTACTGTTTTGGCCTACTCGAATTAATATATGCCTTGAGAACTGTCAGAAGTAATTACTAGTGTTATACTGAAACTACAACCATTAGTAGGTGGAATTATCTGGAAAGTTGATGGTGTGTTTTGTTCAAGTTGTTCTGGTATTAATGTTGAACAATTGAGATCTTTGAGTGGCATTTGTCTTCAAACTGTCATATGTTGTTGCCCTTTAGGGCCTTTTTGTTATGATTCTTGGGGAATAAAGAATTGGCATGGGAACTATTTCCTGTTTTTGGTTGGGGATAAAATCTGGGAAACACTCATTTTAGGAATGAGTCGAATGACCACATGAGCTATACCACCAATTTCTTTCCTGAACATTGAAAATTGAAAATTTGCTGCGCAGGAGCTAATGTCAATCTAAAGAATGTTGGTGGTCGTGCTCCTCTCCATTATGCTGCCAGTAAAGGCAAGTTGAAGCTGGCCCAGGTTTTGATTGCCCATGGTGCTCAGATTAATGTTAAAGACAAGGTTTTTGGCATTGTTGCTAACTGCTAACTGCTAAGTGCATGTTTTATTCTTGTTGAGTTGAGGTTCACACGTGATATAATGGATAAATAATTAAGCATTTTGATTCAAGGTAGGATGCACCCCATTGCATCGTGCAGCGAGCACAGGGAACTCAGAGTTGTGTGAATTTCTAATTGAGGAAGGAGCAGAAGTTGATGCTGTTGATAGAGCTGGCCAGACTTCTCTTATGCATGCGGTGATATGTTATCACAAAGAGGTAAATAAATTATATGCAATCCTCAAAGCATGTGATTGTCCTACTATTTTGGGTCTATCGGAAACACTCTCTCGACTTGTTCGTGGTAAGAGTGCGTACATCCTGACCCCCATACCCTGCTTTAATGCGGGATTAACTGGGTGTTGTTGTTGTTTGGTTTGCAGAAACTTTGACATTGATCTAGGAATGTAGCTTCCCAGGGCTAGAGCATGTTTGCCTTGTGATACTAGTTCAGAAAAGACTCTGGATCTGATTTGGCTTTCTGAATACCCTAGTCTTTGGAAGAAACCAATGGCCTTGGAGGTGTTTATGTTATCAGCCCCTGAAGCCTCATCGAGCCTTCATATCTTAATCCTGGGACAGTGAATTTTTTCTTTATGACAGTTTGATTGTTATTTGCCCAAGAAAAATAGTACTAGCAAAAAATGAGATGTGAGGGAAAAAGAAATTGAGATGGACACTTGGGCATGGCTAGTTACGATCACGAGTTATCATTTGCTAGATGTGAATAATTGCTGTCTTAGATTCATAGGTATTTTTCATTATGTTCACCCACTTTTTACAAACTGATTTTTGAAGAAATATAATCAAGGACTGTTTTCATATGGAGTCAGGTTGGGTTTTTCTGATTTGTCAACCTCTTGTCGCCAGGTTGCTCTGTTGTTAATAAGGCACGGTGCAGATGTGGATGTCCAAGACAAGGAAGAATACACGGTTCTTGGCAGGGCTTCTGAAGATTTTAGGAAGATTCTCATTGAGGCTGCCAAGACCATGCTTGAAGGGTAAACCGCAACCACTGCCCTGTAAAATCTGCTGACGAAAAAACCCTGTTAGTTACTCTTTTTTTTGGTCGAACCCTGTTAGTTACTTTGAAAATTGCAATCGATGATTTTTCAGTAAATGTTGTTTGTTTGCCAAAATCTTTGAATTCTAAATCTCTGCAATTGTTGAGTAAACATTAACTGGCTTTATGTAGGAGTTCTCAGCTCTGAACATTTGTACGTACTTATCTTCATGTTTGTTCATCTACTCCCATTAACAACTCTGTTTCATTTTAGCTTTGTGCATAACTTTTAATAAAATCAACAAATATATATTTTACCCTTATTTATTACACTATTTTTTTACTTTACTGAAAAGACGAAAACTATAACTAGTATGATATCTGTGCGTTACGCTTGGGATTTATAAATTATTTTATGCAATTACCCATGTCATTAAATATATACTCCCTCCATCTCAATTTTTTTTGTAATTTTACTTTTTGACACATTTTTTAAGAAGCTAAAATCTCTATAAAATATTAAGTTTTTAAATTAATTTTTTAAAATAATTTCAGTATGAAAATAATTTCAGTATGAAATTAACTTTTTGACACATTTTTAGTATGAAATTATTATTTAAAATTAATAAAATCATTGATATTTTATATTGTTTTTACCGTTCTTAAAAAACGTGCCAAAAGCAAAACAACATATTTTGCGAGATGGGTGTAGTATTAATCTAGCGCTCGCATGTGACGCACAAGATTTATAAAAATATTATTCATATTTTTCCTGATCCAATCGAATTAATCATGTTTCACAAGGTATAACTATCATTGGTTATACGACAGACAAATTGAGATCCGTTTACCTAACCATTTTCAATCTTTTCTTATAATATCACAAACTGCTATTAAAAAAAAATACAATATACTATAATATGCAAAATTTCTAGTGCATTACCGATACTTAACGTACGAGATTTAAGAAACATTTCATTTGAATATATATATATATATATATATATATATATATATATATATATATATATATATATATATATATATATATATATATATATATATATTTGTTTATTTATTTATTAATCTATAGTTTGATATTGTAAATGTTTTTTATGGGTGGTTTCATATTATAAATTGAAAGACTAAAAGTATTAAACCAATTCGTTTTCATGTTTCATAGACCATGAGGTAACCTTGAGATTTTGAAAGAAATTTCCCCATCCAGGAAACACATTATTGGGGGCATGAGCTGTCACATTTGATAAGGGGTCATTTGAGAAGTTTACCTAGCCTTGGTTTCCGGTAAATATCCATATACAAATTGTTGTTGAATTTGGTGCTTGGGATGATGAAATACACAAGCTTCCATCTCCAGCTTCATCGATTTGTAGACCTATTTTTTAATGGAAAAAGCTACACATACACTTATACACCATTTTTTTTTTTGAAAAATTATTTTTCTAAGGTTCACCATTTAAAATTTAGAGTATCATTAGGGATTATTGAAATTTTTAGGATTTATTCTATATAATATGGGTATAATAGAATTTTAAAGAAAAAATTTAGGGTTAATTTTTACAATTTTAAAAGTATTGGATAAATTTTACAAAATTTAATACATGAAAAAAAGATACACCAGCCTACACCAGGTGTATTTTAATACCCCTCCTTATCAGCTTGTCTCAAATGCCAAAGAAAATTAACACATATTAACCTCAAAAGTTGGTTTTCAAATAATAGAAGGAAGAAAGGTAGCTAATTTGGAGCAAGTTCTCACTTTATTTGAATCTATTGAATTCATATCTCATAACTGTCACTCCATCTTCACTATCCTTCAACAACACCTACAACCCAAACTGGAAAAAAAAAAAATCGAACAACGATCAGTTAAAAGTTAAAGCCAATGAAAGCTTGACATGTATTGCAATTGATATTTTTCTACACAATTTAAACTACTATATAATACCTTCTCAGTATCACAGAAGGTTATAGCTATTAACCATCTTTCGGTCCTCTGCAATATATATCCCTAATCCCTTCCCATACAATCTCTTGATCTACCCAACTCTATTTTCTACATACAACACTTCATCCTTGTCCACACAAATATCTTTCTGGCATAATACAGATCCTTCACCAAGCTTTATCACTTGTTGCACATAAAATGTGCCACATATACATTTAGATAAGGTGGAGTAACTCAAACTTTGACAAAGATTGTGTGGAGTAACTCAAATTTTCCACATATACATTTAACATATATTTCGACAAAGATTTCTGAGTCATAACCTTCAGTGTGCAACATCAGAGGATCTGCCGCTTCTTGCAAATATGTTGCTTGCCTTAACTGATTCATTCTCGACAAATTTCCATGAAGCACGACTTCTATCTCGGGCTTGCGTTTCAGCTGAATACTCCTCTCCTTCTTCAGTAATCGCCTTGTCGTTGATATGAAGCCTTTGAGTGGAGGAAAAGGGGCATGGAGATGGCCATAAAGAGAACAATATGTGTAGGGGCAGACATGCCCAATCAGATAATTCTCAGATTCACATGAACCTGAAACATAATTAGCTTGCGGAACCTTGCTGCTCTTTAGGGATGAAGAACACGTAGCGCGGTTAAACCACCTCTCATTCAATTCAGCAAGTTTAGAGTGCTTCTTGACTAGCCGCCTTTTGGATCTTAAACTTGGCATCTTCAATAGAGTCCTTACGAGCTTCAAACAAGATATAGTCAATGAACTGTTTAATCAAGTTTGCAGCTTCCTAGGCCCAAAAATGCAGAATAATGTCACGGCTAATCATGCGACAGAGAATAGTACAAGAGAAGTCGGAATTAGAAGTAAATAACCCTACAAATTAGAAGTTTCAAGCATCAAGAAAACACAAGGTTATAATGTCATTCAGGCCCCTTTTAGTTAAAAAAGGGCAGCCCAATCTGGATTTTGAAGAAACACAAATTGTGTCCAAGGCTTCCAAGCAATAAGAATCAAGAAAAGTGTTTAGATCCAAGGTTTCTAGGTATGGACTTATAAAAGACATTGCATATCATAACAGTCAGGATATATATAGGGCCAAATTTGTCTTTGTCTCGTAGCATCACAGATCAGCTCTTCTAGATTCATCCGAAGGCAAAACAGACTATATCATATAGATAGTGGTCACACACAAGTACAAATACATTTGTTTGATAGTAACCATATAGTGCTAAGTCATCTTTAATTGCATTTAAGAAAATATAAGGTGATAAGAAATATTTGATAGGGCAATTATCTAGAGTGGAAATGATCTTGGGATGAAATGTGAAATTATTGTGAACTGCCATTTTAGAGTTCACATCAAATGATCCACAAAACTCTATTCTGTTGACAAAGTTATTAAATTGTTTAAGATAAATTACCCCATTCTTCAGAAATAGTCTCTGACTTTGAGATTAGAGAGTGACTGAAGTGCTCGGATCCGGACTCGAGCAAAAGGACCGGCGATGAGAGTTTAGAGAGGTCAGAAAGCTTGGACACAGTTTCTGGAGCAGGAGGTCAGTCTTCAAAGATTTCAAATTTCCCGTCGATTGGCTTGGCTTCTGGGGACGTGCAAGTACTACTTTTGTAGATCTTGAAGTTACGGTCGCGGATTGGGGCAGATCTCATCAATCGGAGGTCAGACGAAGCGGGAAATCGCGTTTTACCGAGATGTCGCTTGTGCAGAGGCGAGTCCAAACGGGGCTTGTTTGAGAGGGATTGAAGGGCTGCTTTTGGCTGACGTTTTGGGGATGATTGAGGGTGATAATGGGGCTGTGGAAGGCCTTAGAATGGTGGTAAAGAAGGGGATGGGGGTTGAGGGATATGTGATGCAAGATAGCTCTCGGTCTCGCACTCCAAGCTCTCTCCAACACTCAATCTTCCGCACTCTCGGCCTCGCACTCCGAGTGTTTCCGACCTTTTGATTCCGTCGTCTCTCACTAGGGAATCGCTCTTAGCATCTCACCAAGAGGTTTTATCCGGCATCTCACCAAGATAGAGTTGTTTCTTAACCCGAAACGAAGGAAGCACAAAGCTTAGTTTTTTCTCAAATTCAACTTGTCTTCAAAAAGGTTCTTACATCCCTTTATATAGGAAAATATGGATGCTATGAAAAATAAAAGAAATTAAAATAAATCGATAAACTAATGACGGATAATACGAAAGGGTTTTCCGAGATTTATGACGGATAAATGGGCAACCATAATGAGGGAAAAGAATGGTCTTGGTTTCCATCAAAGATATGGAAGGTCGGAAATCCCTAAAGCCCCGTCATTTAATCCGACTTTATTGAATGCATTCCGTCTTTATTTATTGCATTTCCGATGAGCTGCCAGAATTTCGGACTGCTGCGAAGATCCCATATTTCAGCCATTATCGAAGCTGAATTGATGATTGCATCCTTCAATAAAGTTGTAGCCATTAATATATCTTTCCAACAAGTGCTCATTGGCTTCAATCGGAATTTTATACAGCCCGAAAGAGCCAAAATACCACGGTGTCGCCATGCTGTTTTCTGAAACGAGGGTTGATGTTCAGCTCCGAAGACAAACCTTTGTAGTAAAAAAGAGACGAGCTCATGGGCGACTACGATCACATCATCCTCCTCCCCTTGAAAATGATTCATCCTCGAATCCGTGATAGAAATGAGCGACTTCTTTGGACATGTGGCATCGTCTTTGAAAGGATGTTGAATCTTCTCTTCTTCTTGAATCATGAAAGGCAAGTAAGAAGGAACTAAAGAGGTCACATCCAACCACTTACTTGACATGGAATTTAGAAAGCTAGGCATGTCGGTTAGCATTTGTTTCTCCTTCATGGAAAGCGCAACCTTGGGAACATGGATGATTTCCTCATCTTTTTGAAGCTCAGGCATGATCTCTGCAGTCTCAATTGGAATATCATTGGACTTGCCTTCAAGTGTCTCGCCCATGGTCGTAGAGGATGTCATCTTTGAAGAGGGAGGGGGGGGCTGTTGTGGACTTCGATTGCGTCGACCTCAATAAGGTGACAAGATTTTGAATTTCCTTTACTTGTTTAATTTAATCTTCCGCGAGCTTGCGGATCTCTTCCCAAGGTGGTTCAACCTTCTTCTTATGCCAAGCCTCATCCCCTCGAGCCATTCTCCTTTGATATCTCCTACAGAGCTCTTGATCAACTACATCATATGTAGCCCCATCCATGTCACTCCAACGAAGGTACCCATCATCATAGGCTCGGATAGCCCATCGGATGTACTCTTCGGACAAAGGCTTGGAACTCGTTTTCTTCAACATTTTGACCCGAAAGCTTGAGGAACCCTTGTCGTTGCTCTGATACCACTTGACGTGCTCGGACCCGGGCTCGAGCAAAAGGACCGGCGACGAGTGAGAGACCGAGTTTGGTAAGTCTATGGGTGAGATGCTCATAGATTTAACCATCCATATATTGTTTTTATTTTCCCATAAATCTAGAAAAATCCAAATAAAAAAGTCGTGTGTGTTAAATTTTGTTCTCGTGCTCGGTTGAAGCTTTGAAACTTGTTGGTTCGACCCTTCGGGTCGTATCATTTGGTATCAGAGCTTTCGAACACTCTTTTTTGTGGCTAATTTTTGGGGTTTATGGAAACTCAAAAAGGGATATGTGGAGCAAGATTCGCGGGCCTTTCACCCTTGAATCTCCTACACTCGATCTCAATCCTCTCGGAATCGCACTTCGAGGATCTCGACCCTTTGACACCTTCACCTATCACTAGGGTGTCACCCTCGGCCTCTCACCAAAGGGTTCGCTCTTAGCCTCTCACCAAGAACTCGATCCTTAACCCGGAATCATAGGAAGCTATTAGTGGCTTAAACTTTAACTCAACTAAACTTGACTTGCTTTAAAATGAAGTTCTTACAAGAAATATATAGAATGAAAATGTAGCCCCCAAGCATCTCTAATGGATGTGGGATTTATTTGATAGAAACAAGAGCATGAAAAAAACGTCTTGATTGGAGCTGCTGGAAAGAACGTCCAAATCGAGCATTGAGAGACTGATTTAGGAAAAGTTTTCTTCATGGAAGTTGTAGCCACCTAAAATAGCTTTCCAACAAGTGCTCATTGGTCTCAATTGGAATTTTATGCAGCCCAAAAAAGCGAAAAAACCACGGTGTCGCCATGCTGTTTTCTCAAACGAGGGTTGATGTTCGGCCCCGGCAACATAGCTTTGTGAGATAAAGAATTCGAGCTCATTGACGACTAGGATCACATCCTCCTCTTCCCCTTGAAAAGGATTCATCCTCGAATCCGTGATGGAAACAAGCGACTCCTTCGGACATGTTTCTTCTTTCTTGAACGGATCTTGAATCCCCTCTTCTTCTTGAATCGTGAAAGGAAAGAAAGACGGAATGAATGGGGTCGCATCCAACCACTTAGTTGACATGGAATTCGGAAAGATAGGTACCTCAGTTGGCATCCATTTCTCCTTCATGGAAAACACAACATTAGGAAGTTGGATAATTTCCTCATCTTTCTTAAGCTCAGGCAGGATCTTTGCAGTCTCAATCAGAACATCCTTGGACTTGCCTTCTTTAATCTCAAGTTCCTCGCTCATGGTCGTAGAGGATGTCGTCTTTAAAGAGGGAGGTGGTGGTGTTGTGGGCTTCGATAGCGTCGACCCCAATGAGTTGACGAGTTTTCGAATTTCCTGTACTTGCTGCATTGAGTCTTCCGCGAGCTTGTGGATCTCTTGCCAAGGTGGGTCAACCTTCTTCTTGCGCCGAGCCTCATCTTCTTGAGCCCTTCTCTTTCGATATCTACTCCGGAGCTCTTGATCATCTACATCATATGTAGCACCATCCATATCGCTCCAATGAAGGTACCCATCATCATAGGCTCGAATGGCCCATCGGATGTACTCTTCGGAAAAAAGCTTGGAACTCGTCTTCTTGAACATTTTGACTAGGAAGAAACCACTCAGTTATCGAAGCTCGATGGACTCAAGTCGATTAGCTCTGATACCACTTGACGTGCTCGGACCCGGGCTCGAGCAAAAGGACCGGCGATGAGAGTTCCGAGAGGTTGGGAAGCTTGGACAGTTTCTGGAGCAGCAGGTCAGTCTTCAAAGATTTCCAATTTCCCGTTGATTGGCTCGGCTTATAGATCTTGAAGTCACGGTCGCAGATTGGGGTAGATCTCGTCAATCGGAGGTCAGACGAAGCGGGAAATCGCGTTTTACCGAGATGTCGCTTGTGCAGAGGCGAGTCCAAACGGGGCTTGTTTGAGAGGGATTGAAGGGCTGCTTTTGGGTGATGTTTTGGGGATGATTGAGGGTGATAATGGGGCTGTGGAAGGCCTTAGAATGGTGGTAAAGAAGGGGATGGGGGTTGAGGGATATGTGATGCAAGATAGCTCTCGGTCTCGCACTCCGAGCTCTCTCCAACACTCGATCTTCTGCACACTCGGCCTCGCACTCCGAGTGTTTCCGACCCTTTGATTCTGTCGTCTCTCACTAGGGAATCGCTCTTAGCATCTCACCAAGATAGGGTTGTTTCTTAACCCGAAACGAAGGAAGCACAAAGCTTAGTTTTTTCTCAAATTCAACTTGTTTTCAAAAAGGTTCTTACATCCCTTTATATAGGAAAATATGGATAAAAAGAAATTAAAATAAATCGAAAAACTAATGACGAATAATACGAAAGGGTTTTCCGAGATTTATGACGGATAAATGGGCAACCATAATGAGGGAAAAGAATGGTCTTGGTTTCCAGCAAAGATATGGAAGGTCGAAAATCCCTAAAGCCTCGTCATTTAATCTGACTTTATTGAATGCATTCCGTCTTTATTTATTGCATTTCCGATGAGCTGCCAGAATTTCGGACTGCTGCGAAGATCCCATATTTCGGCCATTATCGAAGCTGAATTGATGATTGCATCCTTCAATAAAGCTGTAGCCACTTAAAATATCTTTCCAACAAGTGCTCATTGGCTTCAATTGGAATTTTATATAGGCCGAAAGAGCCAAAATACCACGGTGTCGCCATGTTGTTTTCTTAAATGAGGGTTGATGTTCAGCTCCGAAGACAAACCTTTGTAGAAAAAAAGAGACAAGCTCATGGGCGACTACGATCACATCAGTGACCTAATACATTTCCTTACTGCTCCTGGGTAACATATACATTGCTCAAATATACCCTCGCAAAATCGACCCCAATGTCCTGTTGAAAGTTGAACAAAGTGACCACAACATTAAACTGAAGTATGTCATAGGATGATAGACTTTGCTAGCTGAATCCTAGAATTAGATCATATGCAACATCAACGGATGCAACTATTAGGAGGAAGAATTGATCAAACAAATATGAATATAAATGCAAACCAATCTCCATCCACACAACTAAAATATAAGACTTCCTCCCGCTGTAGTGGTAGGAGTCAGGATAGATCCATGAGGAAGCGTATCAGCGCTTGCCGATATAGTCTCGTAAAAGCCCTCTGATGTCGACTAGAAGCCCCTCGATATCAACTGAGATTAAGTCGATGTCGAGTCAAGCAGTCGATTCCTATTGCACACCCTGCAAAACAGAACAGAAACACACTCGAAGTCGAGTACAAGATTCATTATCGGGTCAAATCCACTTGATATCAACTGAAACCAGTTTATGTCGAGTCAAAGAATAGAAAAAATAGAAAGTAATGCGTCGGAAAAAAACATTCGAAGAATGTAAGGATTTTGTATATTAATAAACTAAAGACTTCCAAGGTAGGGGAATTACCCTGACAATAACCATGCAAGTAATACGCTTAAAATCATGAAAGGAACATGCTTTTCATCAAATAACTTTCGTCATTAACAAATAGGAATATAGAGGCTCTCGTATAAACCTTAAGTTTTACTATCCCTTTTCATAAATAATCCAAATTCAAAATAAATTCATTTTCGCTTCAATATCATAAATATGGAATTGCCTACTAGTCTCGTAGAAGATTTATGCATATAGGATAGAAGATGAAAGATCACATAAAGAACATAACTTTAACATACTTAGATGGCTATCGTCGGACTCACCCCGACCATAGTAGTGGGATTGATGACTACTCGCGCTTCATCATAGCAAACTCCATAATAGACATAAAGGAAATAACTTGAATGGAAAGAATATCGAAAGATTACAACCGAATGCCCCAACTCTCTCTCTCTCTCTCTCTCTCTCTCTCTCTCTCTCTCTCTCTCTCTCTCCACTCGGCCTCCTCCTTCTCTTCCTAACTAGGGTTACATAATTGCTTGTGTGCTTGGATGATTAAAAATCAGCCCCCAAGGGCTTTATTTATAGTAGATCAATCTTTGCTAGCCAAGGAAAGAAATCTCTATCCTACTTACTTAAGATAAAACTTCCTAATAAAATAAATAATACAAATAAAAGTTCCCTAGGGTAAAAGGAATTTAACCCATAAGGATAAATGTTAATGAGGAAGGATAAAAGATCTTTGACTTCATTGCTAAGCAATCCTCCTCAAATCTAGACTCCTCAAAACACATCCCAGCACTCTGTAATTCCACTCGAGATCGAGTGATAGTCAGTCGACATCAAGTCACATGGTGGTCTCGAGTGGAATCGCTCGATCTCGAGTGCTCTGATGTGGTGTCGAGTGCTCTTCACTTGATCTCGAGTCAAGCTTGTAGTGTCGAGTGGTCCTTTCATCCAGGCTCTAAGTGTTGCATAACTTCAGTCGACGTCGAGTCATTCAGTAGACATCGAGTGAAAATCCAGCTTCGTTTCTTCTTCTCCAAATTACTCCGAAATGTCTCCAATTTCTGTTAAATTAAACAGAAACTTGTGTAGACCTCCATAACTCATAAATAAACATAAACTACACAAATTCAATACTTCCCTAACCCAAAAGTATAAAATATAGACAGAAATCGGAATAAAAGTAAGGGCAAAACATGACAAAATAGGCCCACATCAACACCCCATACTTAAGCTTGTTAGTCTTCAAGCAATAATTTTAATGGTCATACAGGGGAAGAAACTAAACTCTCAACATCATAGATTCATTCTCATATAACTCTTACAATCAATTACCATCCTCACAAAGGTACTAATAGAAGGGAATTATGCCTGTGAATAAAAGCAACATCGCACACAAAGAGAAGGGAATTATGCAAAAACAATTTCATACGACAAAGCATTAATAATCAATAGGACCTTTATGTACATGGTGAAGAAAGGTAAAAGGTATAGTGGTGGGGTATATATTTGGCAATGTGGTGCTAAATCCGGGGAGAACACTTCAAACCTTGCTTTAATGCACTTTCTCCCATCATATGATATTTCCACATCCCTCATCCTCTCATAATGTCACTCCTTGCTCTTTTCTCTTATATGCTTTTACCTCTCTAACCTTAGCAATGCTTCTCGTGATTCGCAAACATGGGTGTCATGAATGGCCCAGAATACTTAGTGCTTTGGACTCCTCACCTTGGTGTCCCATCTTGCCGAACTAACATCTCAACGAGCAGGGTTGATCATCCTTTATCCCTAGGTGACCGGATTTTATTTCGCTCATTAAATTTTCCATAATATGGTCATCCTGCCAAACTCCAAATATAATGATGATGACAACACAACAACCATATAACAGCTCCATAATATCAATTTCTCAACATACTCCCCGGATGGGTCATAAGGTAGAAAAATAGGCAATATATAGAACATGTGGAGCAATTATAAAATAAGGTTCATAATATGGCTTTGTGATGCATATAAGCATAGGTATGTCTAGGAATAAGGTAAACTCATATGGAAAATAACGTCCCCCATCCTTTTATCATGCATATGTCAAAAGCAACTTCAATTTTACCTCCTTTCATGGTATTCAAGAAATAACGCACTTCATTGTGACTTCTCTTTACTAGGAAATTTCATGCTGCATCTCTAATGAATCTAATTTTGCATCTTTGAGTTCAATTTAAAGTTTTCATGACACTAATCAAAAATTTTCAATGGGGGTGATAAAAATAAACTTTGGATGAAAATATGTAAGCATATAGATGAATAAACATATCCAAAGTACCTTGTATAGAACAATATAGAGAAATAATAATAAATAGGACTTAAGTAAGCCTTTCGCCTCCACCATACTTAAACATTACAGTGTCCTCACTATATAAAAAGAAGGGTAAAGGAAGAATCTTACTCGACATGTGTTTAAGATCTCGAAATAGGTGATGTAAATGGCTGCCAGGAGTCGATGTCGAGTGAACATGAGTCGATGTCGACTGCAGCCTCTGCTCCAAGGGCATCGAGTGGATGAGTATGTAGACTCGATGTGCCTTACTCGGCGTCGACTGAGTTCAGTCGATGTTGAGTGACTCCTCAGTCCTTGGTCCTTACGTTGTTGCTTGGGCACCTATACTTGTTAGAAAAGAAAGAAACAAAACAAAACCAAAAAAAAAAACAATATCCAAAACCAAGTTTAAAAATATTCAAAACCCTAAAAACTAATTGCCTAAGTACAAGCTCTAGATATTAGAGTCGCTAGGACGACTTCTTTTTTCTTGGGTACCAATGACCCAGGCCTCAAATAGAACTCCATTATTGTCCTTCAGCTGGATTCCTCTAGAGTGGATCCTGTGTACTTCGAACGGTACCACCTTCTTCTCTTTGAATTTGCTAGGGAACCAATGACTCTTCGATTTGGAGATGTACACCTTATCTCCAACTTCATTGCAAACCCTGCAAAGTCTCACATACCAAGGCATACCTCTTCGATTCGTGATAGATAGATCTTTTATTTAAATTGGAAGAGAGATCCATACATTCGCTTACCTTGGCGTGGTCTTTCTTCTACAAGTCGATTCGATGTCGAGTAATTTCACTCGATATCGAGTCAGTTATTGCCTCTAGTGAATCAGTCGATGGAGAAGATGAGTCGACAAGGATGGCTCGATGTAGAGTCAAGTGACTCGATGTCGACTGGGTTAGGTTGACCCCATACTTAGCTTTTGGCTTCTCAAGTGCAGTCGATGTCGAGTGGGATGAGTCGGCGTCAACTAGAATCTCAGTGTGTTGGTTCCAGATTGCCACAATCTCCTCCAACTGGGCCTCCATATCCCTCTCCTCTAGCTCTGTCGAGGTCACAGTTCTCGTCGTTGGTTCCCCACAAGGGATGTAGCCTCCCTTGATATGTATAGACTTGACCTCCATTCTATCAAGCTTCTCCATTGTTTTGTTGAAGGAGTACTTGATCACCTCATCACTAATTTTAAAAGTGAGCATCCCCTTTCGTACGCTGATGTTGGTCTCGACAATTGCTAAGAATGACATACCAAGGAATATGTTAGGACATGTAGAAATCTTTCGCTATATCAAGCACAATAAAGTATGTGGGCACAAAGAACTTGCCCACTTTACGAGGACGTCATCAATAACTCTTATAGGCGTGATGTAGTTGTTGTTGGCCATATAGGGCTTCATATCCACAGGCTCCAAAGCTCCGACATTCACCTTTGACCAGATGGAAAAAGGCATTAGGCTCACACTAGCCCCTAGGTTGCAGAGAGCTTGGTAGCGATGTTGGCTTAGCCCAATAGTGATGGAAAATTTCCCTGGATCCGGTCTCTTCTCGGGAAACTCTATTTTGTTGCATCCCTCTGTGATCTCAGTCAGCTATTGATTGCTTCTTGCTTAGGACGACTTTGAGGAACCTCACATAGGATGACATCTCATGAAAGGCTTTGGTGAAGGGTATGGTGACGTTGACCTCTTGAAGCATCTTCACGAAATGCTGAAATTTCTTTTCGGCGAGGTCCTTTAAAGATTTAGTGGGATAGGGCATCGTCTTCTTCTTCTTCTTCTTCTTCACAGTTGGTGGAGTCTAGTGAGTTGTCTCGACGTTGAGTGGTGTAGAGTCGACATCGAGTAAAACATGTAGCTTCTGCTGCTGTTGCTGAGTTGACTCGACGTCGAGTGCTTGTGACTCGATATTCAGTGGTGCTGAGTTCACATCGACTGGATGGGACTCGACGTCGACTGGATTTCCAGTAGCTTCGTCCTCCGGCGTTTGTTCAGGCATTTGTAGTTGATGCCCACTCCTAATATTTACAGCAGCCACGTGTCCAGATGCTTTACCCTTCGGACTGGGCTCAGGTTGCCCGGGGAGTGATCCGGACGTTCTGGGGGTATGTGCAGCCAATTGACCCATTTGGGTCTCGATGTTCTTCCTTCATACATCGATCTCTCCAAGGCGTGAGTTGATGTCGTGCAGTTGAGTGTGAACGTAATTGTTGGCTTGCTTGAATTCAGCGTGGTTCCGCCTCAACTAATCGAGAATGAGCTACAGGTCATCCTTCTCTGACTCCCTCCCAAGGTGTCCAGGAGATCTGTAGGGTGGGGGTTCCTTTGGTATTGGGGTTTATGGTATCCCCAATCCTGCTGTTGATGTCCTCCATAGTTAGGACCCCTCATGTAGCGTGCTTTATCGTGTGTCTCCGCAAGCTGGAATTGCTCGGAATGTGGGCATGCGGTGGTGTTGTGCCTGACTGATGTCTCCAAAGTAGCCATGTCTTTATGCATATTTTAGTTCCAGATTCTTTACATTTTACATATTTCGGGTTGGGAATATGTCGAATTTATGTAGTATATGCTTATTTGTCAGAAATGGAGATCTACATAAGTTTCTATTTAATATTGCAGAATATGGAGCCATTTTGGGAGAAAATCAAGAAGCAAGAACCGGAGCTCAAGGGTACTCGACATCGACGAGCCTTAGTCAATCTCGACGAACATGCCCGGACACACCCTAGTCGAGGATTATGTCGAGAAGTTGAAGACGAAGAACCCGACTCCACACCCTACTCGAGATCGAGTAACCCAACTCGATGTCGACGAAGCACCACAGCCCATGCCCGGAGTCGAGGAAAGCATGTCCGAGGATGCCGAGGAGAGACTACCCAACCATGCTCGGACATCCTTACTCGATGTCGACAAGAGGTCCTCGAGATCGACAAAGCCGAAGAGCCATGACCGAGCACATCGAGAAGACTTGTCCGACCAGCCCAAGCCACACAAGTTGATGAGCCACCCAACTCGATATCGAGTAAGGGTACTCGAGATCGACGACGCCTAGGAACCATGTCCGAGCATATCAAGGGAAGCTGCTCGACAACACCAGGAGGCCAAGACGACGAACCTCCCAACTCGAGATCGAGGAGGGGTCCTCGAGATCGAGTACACCTGTGAGCCAAGTCCGAGCCTGTCGAGGACCAGCAACCCGAGACGCCGAGCCAGCCCAGTCGACGACAATTCTACTCGAGATCGAGTAGCCTTACTCGAGATCGAGGAAGCCTCCAAAAACCGCGTAACGCGTCTTGATCTATCCTACTCGGTGTAGGAATCCTTGGAGCCGAAGATTGCCGAATTCTATCCAATTCTATCAAGTTACATCATGAAGGAGAAGATTTATCCACTTGAAGACTTTTGATATATAATTCCCTATTTTAGATTTAATTTCTTTATAGCTTTTATTTATCTTTAACGCTTTTAGATATAGTTTTAGATATAGATATAGATATTCTATCCTTGAATAGCAAGGATTAGAAGGCTATAAATAAAGCCCATGGGGCTGGTTTTTCATTGAATCTTATTCAATCACACAACCATTAGGAGAAGAGTAGAGAGAGAGAGAGAGACCGAGTGGAGCAGGAGAGCGAGAGTGATCCAGCTTTGTTTGGTTTGTACTTTCTTGAGTTTGGTTTAATGCAATTAGTTTCTTTTCATCAATCAATGTCTGAAGTTGCAATGAAGCGCGAGTAGTCAACCCACTTCTAGGGTTGGGGCAAGGCCGATGATAGCCATGCATAATTGAGGTACAGATCCGACTTTTATCAAGTTTTGAGCATCTACTACTTGTTATGTGTTTATTACCCATCTAATGGAGGTCCATGATAACAACTTGGATTGTAAACATAAAATCAGTAGAGACAATTAGGGTTTCTTGAAAGAGTTGTCTAATTGTTGGAAAAGGCGAAAGCTTGTCCTTTGATGCGATTCACATGATTATCTGTTTATTCTTGCCTTATGCATGCTTGGTTATCGTTGTTGCAAACCCCAATCTTGGAAGTCTTTTACATAAAGTTTATTTTCGAATCCCAAAGCATTTGCCTTTACTTTATTTCTTTTGTTTCGTTTTCTGCCCTTACTCGATCTCGACCAACATTGGTCGACCTCGAGTTACTGATATTCGATCTAGCATTGTTGTAGCTTCTGTGTGCAGGTACTCGACAAGCCAAGCCGACGTCGACAAGGGCCTTACTCGATCTCGAGTAGCCTTTGGTCGAGATCGACCACCAGTGCTTGTGACTGCTGCGCTGTTCGACTTGCCTGATCTCCTGTCAACTTACCCTAGTCGAGATCTAGCACCTGTTGTCGACTTCTGACCGTGAGACTCCACCGCTGCATAGGATCCGCTGACACGCTTCCTCGTGGATCGATCCTGACTTCCCGCTGCTACATCAGGAGGAGGTCTTGTAATTATTTGCAAGGGACGGAATCTGGTTTGCCTTAGTTTATTTACATTCTATTTTGCATACTCGATTTTCTTCTACAACACTGACGAACCCACACTTCAAACAAGGTTGGTTGTTGGTGAGGAACTTGACTTGTTTCTATATCCGCCGCACTTGATCCTTTGTGAATTGCTCCCTCACGTCAGGATCAATCTCCTTCGATGGCTTGTAGAGTGACATAGATGGGGCAGGCCTCACGTCGGAAACCTCAGGAGCTTCATAAGTGTTGTCGAACTCAACAAGGCTATCAAGGGCATCCCAAGCTCGTTGGGGTATGAACTCAACTACTCAAGATACCTATAAGAGTTATAGGTGTTGATTCGCTCCTTTGTTGACACGTCCAGGGAGTTGTAGATGATTACCTGGATAATATATGGCGGTTGCCCAGGCGTTGGGTAAGATTTCAGCAGGCGTTTGTAGCGTTCCCAGGCTTGTGCTAGTGTCTCCCCTGACTTTTGCTTGAAAGCCATGATCTTTTACCTGAGTTGCGCCGTCTTTGCTGGTGGAAAGAACTTGTTGAGGAAAAGGTCCTTGAGTTCTCCCTATGTGCGGATAGATTGTGGGGCCAAACCCTCCAACTATTGTAGAGCCTTTCCTATAAGCGACCAACGGAAAGCCTTTAGTTTCACATACTCAAGATTAGGGCCATTAGCAATAGTCTCGCATAAATCTAAGGATGTAGTGATATGTTCCATAGGGCATTCATGGGGCTTTCCCTCATAAGTATTCCTCCTAATTTTAGAAATAAAAGAAGGTTTAATCTCAAAAGAAATGTGAGGAAGAACAATAGGAGATTCTGGTACTCCCAGAGTATGGTGCAAGTATTCTTTCACATTTTGAGGGATGTGCTGTAGTTACTACTCAAGTTCCCTTCTGGCTTGGGCTTCACGATCTACCCTTGCCTCCCACCTTTGCTGATTTCTAGCGCTTTCAACCTCTTGCTGATTGTATTCCGTCTGCCTGGTGGTGAGTTCCTCCACTTGCTTGTGGAGCTTCTCAAGATCCTGCTCCGTAGTAAGAACTGTCTTTTGCTGGTTAGACATGATCTTTTTCAGGCGTTCCTATAGACGAAGGAAGCTTTTCGGTTCGTCTAATCCCTGAAAATCCTGTGTGCGATCAGTGCGTTGCATACACCTACAAATCCAACACTAGAAAGAAAAGTGTAAAAGAGACTAAAGAGGGCGTGATTGATGGTTTCCCCTGCAACGGCGCCAAAATTTGATAGGAGGAAGAATTGATCAAACAAATATAAATATAAATGCAAACCAGTCCCTATCCGCGCAATAAAATACAAGACTTCCTCCCGCTGTAGTGGTAGGAGTCAAGATCGATCCAAGAGGAAGTGTGTCAGAGCTTGCCGATCTAGTCTCGTAAAAGCCCTCTGATGTCGACCAAAAGCCACTCGATATCATCTGAGATCCAATCGATGTCGAGTCAAGCAGTCAATTCCTAGTGCACACCTTGCAAAACAGAATTGAAACACACTTGACATCGAGTACAAGACTCAATATTGGTTAAAATCCACTCGATATCAACTCAAACCAGTCAATGTTGAGTCAAAGAACAGAAAAAAAAAAACCCAGAAAGTAATGCGTCGGAGAAGAACGTCCGAAGAATGTAAGGATGGGAACGAATGGTGAATAGAAATATGGAGAAAAGGTTTTGTATATCAATAAACTAAAGACTTCCAAGGTAGGGGAATTACCCCGACAATAACCATGCAAGTAATGCGCTTAAGATCATGAAAGGAACATGCTTTTCATCAAATAACTTTCGTCATTAACAAATAGGAATATAGAGGCTCTCGCATAAACCTTAAGTTTTACTATCCCTTTTCATAAATAATCCAAATTCACAATAAATTCATTTTCGCTTCAATATCATAAATATGGAATTGTCTACTAGTCTCGTAGAAGATTTATGCATATAGGATAGAAGATGAAAGATCACATAAAGAACATAACTTTAACATACTTACATGGCTATCGTCAGGCTCACCCCGACCCTAGAAGAGGGACGACTACTCGCGCTTCATCATAGCAAACTCCATAATAGACATAAAGGAAATAACTTGAATGGAAAGAATATCAAAAGATTACAACCGAATGCTCCAACTCTCTCTCTCTCTCTCCACTCGGCCTCCTCCTTCTCTTCCTAACTAGGGTTACATAATTGCTTGTGTGCTTAGATGATTAAAAATCAGCCCCCAAAGGCTTTATTTATAGTAGATCAATCTTTGCTAGCCAAGGAAAGAAATCTCTATCCTGCTTACTTAAGATAAAACTTCCTAATAAAATAAATAAAAGTTCCCCATAAGTCATAATGGCTAGGGAAAATGTTCACGAGGAAGGATAAAAGGTCTTTTACTTCATTGCCAAGAGCATCTTTCCCCATAAGTCATAAATGGCTAGGGGAAATAGCCTACCACAAATGAATATTCTATAAAATATTAATATAATTTAAAACTTTCACATTTTGTTTCTGTCACTCGATTCTATCTTTAGTACATCAAGCAACATAATATTTATTTTTATTATAATTTTAACGAATCTATAATATAAAAGATTGATGTCATTTTCTAAAATATTATTTATTTAATGATAATTTAAATATGTCAAATATTATATTCATATCGAAGAACTCTTGAATATATTTACAATACCACAACTTTTACTTTTAATTAACAAACATAACTATATAATATATAGATTTATAATTGTATTATTTATAGATTTACATAAACATTAAACACTTAAAAATAAATAAATAAATAGCATTTGGCCTTCCAAAAAAGGAAGCCAAATTTAGCCTTTTGATAGCATATATTTAGCGATAATTGTAGGTTATGGTTTGATTAGGTTTAGGGCCTCTGAGTTAAGTATTATATATTTTTTGGCCCTTTTTTTTAGTTTTGTGGAATCGGTGTCTACCGCAGTTATATTGCAATTTCAGGTGTTTCAGAGCGGTTTTGGTGCCGATTCAAGAGCTTAAGGAGAAAGAGATGATCCATGGCTCTTTGGTAAGCCTAGAAGTTGTCAAAGATGAGCTACATGGATGGAATCGAGGAGACGTACCAAAAGAAGCGAAGCAGGCTCAACCAAACTTAACCTCTAGAAACCACTTGGCCGAGTGGTGCAAGAGTGAAGCCAGAGGAAACAAACCAGAAGCCACTCGAACGAGTGCCGAAACCACACGAGACTCACTCTGGTGGAGTGCTTTACATGCAATGCCTCCCAGAGTCCACTCGACCGAGTGTAGAATCCACTCGACCGAGTGTTTTCTATTTTTCGAATTTAATTCAGTTTTCCTTCTAAAAACGGGGGGATTCAAGGGTTTGGAGTTCAGATCAGTTTGGGGACGAAAATCAGGACTTGTGGGGACCTATTTGGAGGTTCTTGAGGATTCTAATCGGGAACTTGTTGAATTCTTCATTTTCGGTAAATCTCTCTCCCTCTTCTTGTAGACTCATGTTTACTTTGTCGAATTTGAATGAATTGAGCATGAAATTCTCCATGAGTGGCTAGATCTCTTGTTCTAGGGTCGGGGTGATCCCGACGATGTGGAAATAGACTCGTTTTTAGTATTGTTTGATTAATTTCTGATTTTGTTTGGTGATTTAGTCCTATTGTGCCAACCCTAATTGATGAAAATTGGTTAGAACTAATTTAGGGTTGAAATCTTAAGACTAAAACCCTTAATTAGAATTTAGATGGTGAATTTAGGTCAAAAAGCTATTTGATCCATTGGAACCATGGGATTAAACCCGAAGTTTAGTAGATCGAAAGTTAAATTGAACTTCTTGAGGATTTATGGATTATTATAGATATTCTAGATGATCTTTATATCAACTGAGACCGAAAGGAAAAATTGATGTGATTTTCATTTAGAATTCTAAGTGCTTAAGGGTTCTAAATTGGTTGCTTGAAACCAAAAGGAGATCGTTAACAAATTTAGACACAATCGCTTCGATTCCTAAAGGAGTTTTGTGATTACCTTAGACAATCTACCTTCTCTTTTGAGTTCGAAATCATTCAAGTGAGAATATATTTTGGTCTATTGACGTTGCATTGTTGGTGAATCCCTAGTCCTAGAATATCTTCCATACATATATTTCTCATCATCCCCATTTCTATATTGATGTCAAGAGTGTTGTTCTTTCTTTCGCCGTAGGAGATAAGAAACTTGAGTTTAATTTCTCTGGTGATATTAAAAATCTGTTGTTCAGAATGAATGTTACAGGATGGAGGTGTTAGATGAAGGAGGTCATGGTGCCATGAAAGAAGTGGTCAACTGAGACCCTTCAGAGTTTTCTCTAGTAAAGAATGTGGCCAATGGTGCTAGAAAGGAGTTACTTGTTGATGTAGCTCGAGATGTGACTATCTTTGTGGAGGATCCCAAATCTATTTTGCAGGTATATGACGGAGTCTCTATGGGTGAAGTTAAAGGAAGCCCTCTCGAAAAAGTTCAAGAAGGTGATTTGGTGCTACTTTTCCACTCAAGGCTAAAACTAGCTCCAGGGAAGCTGATATCAAGGTGGAGCGGCCTCTTCAAGGTCAATGAAATGCATCCCCATGGAGTTGTTTAGGTATGGAGCAAACGGACTGGCGAGTTCAAGGTGAATGGACAAAGACTAAAGGAATACTCTGTCGTGGATCCGACTAAGGAGGTTGTTTCCATTTAACCACCTTGACCCAAGAAATTGAAGGTAATGGAAGGTCGGCTGCATACCTTAAACAAGCGCTTCTCGGGAGGCAACCCGAGGTAAGTTTTTTTTTCTTTCTTTAAAAAAAATTAGAAATAGTTTTTTTTTTTAGTTTTTAGTTTAGTTTTTTTTTTCTGAGTTGATTTGCAAAAATGCAAGTATGGGATGGAGAGTGCGCTATATTGAGAATATTTTTTATGTTTTGAGTTGAATTGAAGGTGTTTGACACCTATCTACCAATCCCCATCTTACCGAGTTTTGTTGGTGTTGTTTGCCTTGGTTCATTTTTTGACACAAGTGGCTTTGGCTTGGCCAGCTTCAAGACACTAGTTCTACATGTTGACATTGTGAGTATTCACATCTCTTCCTTGATTGGTTTGCACATTGAGGACAATGCTTTGTCTAAGTATGGGGTGGGGGTGAATACTTCACCATTTTTGCGATTTTTGTGTCTATTTGGCTCATCCTTATTTTTGAATGTTTGATGATTACCTGAGCATTGAGCCATTGCCTTGTTTGACTAGCTAGATTGTATACCCCCTTGCTTGATCTTATGTGTATCTTGCCTCATACTTGGATACTCGAGCTTGATTTTATGGTTGAGACCACATTATTTGGTTTATGTGCACAATTGAAATATGATTGAGGCAGTTTTTTTAGCCCATTTATCCTTGCATACCCTTGCATTTGATCATCTACTTGAAGCCTTCTGAGCCTGAGAAGTCTGTTTCTTTGGTAGCTCCACAAAATTTTCATAGTCGCTACTTGTCTTTCCCCAATCCGGGATTTTGGGTCATGATAGTGTTTTTTGTTGTGTGGATGTGCTTCAAGTATAAGGTGGTTTCTCTTGATTGTGATTGAAAGAGAATAAAAGAAGATAAAAAAAGAGAAAAATGTCGTGGGATAATAGGAGAATAAAATTCACTCATGTGCAAAAGTCAAGAAAAGAAAAAATATGATTAGTAACTGATCCTGCTTGTGGAGAATAAAATTCATACAAGGAGGAAGAGTGCAAAGTGAGGAGGCCGAGACACTTAGTAACCGGGTGCATTCATCACAAATGTTTGTATTTACGTAAAACGGTGTCGAAGCTAGAGAGGTAAGAAAAAGAGAGAGAGAAAAAAAACAGAATTTCTCTTTGAAGTGGTTTACATAAGTGAGCATGAAAAAAGTCGTTGTGATGGAGTTTGTTTGATGGATTGGTATGGATTCAATTCTGTGAAGTTGGTGTTTTTCCCAGTTGCTCTCGCATGATCATTTTTCTCAGATTTTAAAACCAAATGGCCTGAAATTTTCCATACCTAACTGTTTCTATCTTAGCCCCATCATAACCTTATAAAGTCCTCATGATTTTGTTGTGTGCATAATTCCAAGAGTTGGAGGTTTTTGAGATTGTTCAAGCCTCGTGGATGATGAGTTTTGAGGTTGAGATTTGAAGAGCTAGTCAAGCTTGGTTGTTGGCTATGATATGCTAGGACGGCATTCATTGAATATTTTCAAATAGTAGATGCTATTTTGTGATTATTGTCTTAGTCTTGCTTGGGGACAAGCAAGGTTAAGTATGAGGTATTTTGATAGCACCTATTTAGCAATGATTGTAGGATATGGTTGCATCGGGTTTAGGACCTCTGAGTTAAGTATTATGTATTTTTTGGTCCTTTTTGTTTAGTTTTGTGGAATCAGTGTCTACCACGGTTATATTGCAATTTCAGGTGTTTCAGAGTGGTTTTGGTGTCAATTGAAGAGCTTAAGGAGAAAGAGATGATTCATGGCACTTTGGTAAGCCTACAAGTTGTCAAAGATGAGCTACATGGATGGAATCCAGGAGACGTACCAAAAGAAGTGAAGCAGGCTCAACCAAACTTAACCTCCAGAAACCACTCGGCCGAGTGGTGCAAGAGTGAAGCCAGGGTAAACAAGCTAGAAGCCACTCGACCGAGTGCAAAAACCACTTGAGACTCACTCTAGTCGAGTGTTTTACAGGCAATGCCTTCTAAAGTCGACTCGACCGAGTGCAGAATCCACTCGACCGAGTGCAGAATCCACTCGACCGAGTGTTTCCTATGTTCCGAATTTAATTCATTTTTCTTTCTAAAAACAGGGGGATTCGAAGGGTTTGGAGTTCAGATCAGTTTGGGGATGAAAATCAAGACTTGTATAGACCTATTTGAAGGTTCTTGGGGATTCTAATCGAGAACTTGTTGAATTCTTCATTTTCGATAAGTCTCTCTCTCTCTCTCTCTCTCTCTCTCTCTCTCTCTCTCTCTCTCCTTGTAGACTCATGTTTGCTTTGTCAAATTTGAACGAATTGAGCAAGAAATTCTCCATGAGTGGCTAGATCCCTTGTTCTAGGGTCGGGGTGATCCCGACGATGCGAAAATAGACTCGTTCTTAGTATTGTTTGATTTATTTCTGATTTTGTTTGGTGATTTAATCCTATTGCGCCAACCCTAATTGATGAAAATTGGTTAGAACTGATTTAGGGATGAAATCGAAAGACTAAAACCCTAAATTAGAATTTAGATGGTGAATTTAGGCCGAAAGGTTATTTGATCCATTGGAACCATAGGTTTAAACCCGAAGTTTAGTTGATCGAAAGTGAAATTGAACTTCATGAGGATTTATTGATTGTTATAGATATTCTAGATGATCGTTATATCAATTGAGACCAAAAGGCAAAATTGATGTGATTTTCATTTAGAATTCTAAGCGCTTAAGGGTTCTCAATTGGTTGCTTGAAACCGAAAGGAGATCGTTAACCAATTTAGATAAAATCGCTTCGATTCTGAATGAAGCTTTGCAATTACCTTAGACAATCTACCTTCACTTTTGAGTTAGAAATCATTCAAGCGATAATATATTTTGGTCTATTGACGATGCATTGTTGGTGAATCCCGAGCCCTAGAATATCTTCCATACATATATTTCTCATCATTTTTATCGGTGTTTGCTATTTTTATACACACATTTTCCCTCAATTTCTTCGTTAATTTTGGGCTTAGTCGAACTAGTTTGAAATTGACAATCGATATTCCTCCGGTCTTTGTGGATATGACACTTGATTACTACAACTGAACCCCATACACTTGTGGGTGTAGGTTTTTAGCCTATCACATTTGTTTTGG
Organism: Persicaria maculosa; assembly: GCA_963922045.1. Classification (NCBI taxonomy): domain Eukaryota; kingdom Viridiplantae; phylum Streptophyta; class Magnoliopsida; order Caryophyllales; family Polygonaceae; genus Persicaria; species Persicaria maculosa. Next base: position 38,154,993 of record OY998253.1, on the reverse strand, counting down.
AAATAGGCCAAAAATAAAAAGGCTAAAATGTATTTTGGCCTAAGGTGGAAGTAAAATTAGACCAAAACCCATTTTTTTTGACTTACCATAGGAGATGCTCTAAGCAGTCCTCCTCAAATCTTGACTCCTCAAAACGCGTCCCAGCACTCTGTAATTCCACTTGACATCGAGTCACATGGTGGTCTCGAGTGGAATAACTCGATCTCAAGTGCTTTGTTGTGGTGTCGAGTGCTCTTCACTCGATCTCGAGTCAAGTTTGTAGTGTCGAGTGGTCCTTTCTTCCTAGCTCTAAGTGTTGCATAACTTCAGTCGACGTCGAGTCATGCAATATACGTCGAGTGAAAATCTAAATTCGTTCCTTCTTCTCCAAATTGCTCCAAAATGTCTTCGATTTCTGCAAAATTAAACAGAAACTTGTGCAGACCTCTATAACTCATAAACAAACATAAACTACACAAATTCAATACTTCCCTAACCCAAAAGTATAAAATATAGACAGAAATCAGAATAAAAGTAAGGGCAAAACATGGCAAAATAGGCGCACATCAGCTACCAAGGAGATGACAAACACATAACCTAAAAGTATCGTGCATAATCCACTAGGCACATAAAGTTATATTGGAAAAGAGGTTAAGCCAGACAAGATACCTGATGCCTCATTCTCGTAATTTAATCGGGAAGCCTAAGACAAATGTTGACATCAAGGGTCCCAACCACTAAACGTTCCTCTCCATTACAGAAAACTACAAATGATCATAATGAAATGGAAGACATCCTTTAACAATAGCCAAAATTATAAATCAGTACTTAATTTGGAAACATCTCTCAAGATTTAGATTCTTATTTTAAGAAAATTAGCTATTGAAAAAAACAGTGTCAGTCAAATAACTTCTTGTCCTTGCCAAACTATCTTTCACAACAAGTTTTTTTTATTTTCGATTAATCTTTTCTACCCTAGTGTGCTTCTTATAATCTTTTCACAACAAATTTATGGTTTTCCTTTTAATCATGTGTGAAAATGCTTTAACAAATTTATAGGTTTTCCTTTTCCAGGCAGTGATGAAGATTGAAGGAACAAATTCTCGAATAAGAACTAAGAAGATGCATGTTTCTATGATGAGAGAAGTTGTAACAAACAATGAGAAACATTTCCCTTCTTTCATGTTTTTCTTAAAGATAAAACAATGAATAACTTACGAGCACACATATTCTACCTTAAACTCCTATTAGCATTCTAAACATGACAATTTTTTACAATAAGCCATTTTACCAGTCACCTAAATCCTTTCCCAATTGGTTCTTCTTAAAACAAATGTTTCTCTTTTTTCTTGCCGCTCTAGTTACATATGTTTCAGATAGATTAAATGGAAGAATTTCGGATAGGATTCGGTACAGTATGCATGGATAATTTATTGGTCTCTCAAAGCAGAGATATGATCAACGATAGGTAAATTTCAACTTTCAAATTCAGCCTTCTATATACTGTGTCGGAGGAACCATTGAATAACAGACTAGGTTAGAAACTATAAAATGGGATGTGAACAATAGACACTCAAAAACCCAAACTATAGATTGAATGGGACTATTGAGAGGAAGGAGAACATACCTCTTTCCATCCTCGCTTCCAGTTCCATGGAAGCGCCTGAACGTAGCTTGGAAACATACAACCGAAATTAATCTTGCATTTAAGATGGAAATGAAAATTCATTTTCAAGTGAGGAAATGATTAAACGTAAGCAAAGCAAGATAAAGTAAGGCAACTGAGCACCAGAGATTGAGCAAGGAATAAGCAACCCTAACTTCCAAAAGCAAGAAAAAAGAAAGGGGTATATCACCAAACGAACGCCTCCGATTACAAGTCATCGGTAGCCCAAGATCCTTGATCAACCACTGTGCACCCAAGTATGGAACAACTAAATCCTGATCTCCATAGTTTTTCGTTAAAAAAAAGGACGAACTAAAGTTCAGTTAGAAACAAAATCAAAGCCAATAAGACACTTGAAAACAACACTAAGAAAATCCAACCAACGGCTCCCTACACAACCCAGTTTAGAATTGGATTTTGTAGAGGCTAGGAAGACGGGATATAAATAAAGAGGCTAGGAAGATGTATATGAGAGTTCAAACATATTGTTAATTTGTTATATTTATGCATTCCACAAAAACTAAGTGAAAGGTTTAACAAATATTTTTCCTTTAAACATATAAGATAAATTACAACATATAAGAATTGAAAATAAATGTGAATTACATAAGCATCAGCAAATACTAGAGATAAATCTTAGAGAACAAACATAGAAAATCCAACATCATACATACGATAATTTACCAAAGTAAATATACCTTAAATTTATAAGGGAATCCAAGCTTCAAGAAAATCTAAGCATATGATAATTTAATGCATCTGAAAAAGAATTACACAAGCATAGCTAAGTAAGCATCCATTATAAATACACTTTAGCTAAGAAAAAAAATTGCATGCAAATTATTTACACAAGCATAGATGAGAAATTCAATCAGTCGTGTTATTTGAACTACTATATTTTTTCATAGGAAAAAAATCCAAGTATGTTTATTATTAACTGTTTAGAAACTAGTAATTTATTCTGATGCTCTAATTTAGATCTTAGTTATTCAACTATACAATTCCCAAGTAAGGAGGAAAGTATTCAACTCCTTGCCTTTAGAGTAATATTAACCATGTTACAAGTGACATTTAACCTTGCGTTATGTTCATCATCTTTTAAACTTAATTCTTGATCGATTGTCTTTTCTCCTTAATCTAACACCAGTTTAACAAAGGTGAAGTTGAGAACTTGAGATGAATAAATTAATTAGAAAGTCAATTTTTTTAGAAAAAAATATCAGCAAATGAGGTAGAGAAAACATCTAAAAAATATGTGCCACAACTAAAAAAGAAGACAAACAATAGCTCCTACTTGTGAGATTTCTTCCCAAAAAATGCAACAATCCTTCTTCAAAAATCTGAACAAAATTTAGAAAAAAAGATGACCAAATAAGCCTAGAGACAACACCTAAAAAATATGCAGGTATTTACAAAATACATAAAGGGCCATTTGCATAACTAGACACTTTTTTTTTACTTTGCAAAAATGTCATGGGTTTGGGGAGAATTGCAAATGTGGCATAGGGGTGTGTTTGTGCAAAATAAAAAAAATGACTTAGGCAGCCGGTTGAAGGTGAAAAGTGAGCAGAGGAGAGAGGAACCCAGATTCCCCGTGTCACTTTATACTGGAACCTAGATTCCCCGTGTCACCCAAACTTAAACACCATGTCACCTAAATTTAAACACCATGTCACCCAAAATGAAACTGGAACCTAGATTCCTCTTCCTTTTTACACCCGCTTTCCTTTTTTTTTATCCCCAAGCTCTCGGCCGTGTCACCTAAAGGATTTACCATGTCGCTTGTTTGATTTTGAAGTTTCACATTTCTGAGTGTGTCTGCCAATTTGTTTAGGAAATCACACATGTCACCTATTTGTATGACCTTGTCACATGAAAGAATGCATTAAATACCATGTGAACTCAGTCTTTAAACTGGAACCCAGATTTTCTGTGTCACCCAAACTTAAACACCGTGTTATCTAAATTTAAACACCATGTCACCCAAAATGAAACTGGAACTCTGATTCCTCTTCCTTTTTATACCCGCTTTCTTTTTTATCCCTACATTTCATTCGATTTGACCTGCATTAAATGTAGCATGCTTTTTTTTCCTTTTCAGTTTTCCTTTTTTTTTCCTAGCATATAATGCTTCATTTTTTTTCCTTTCCCATTTTCTTTTCCCTTCCCCCACCCCTTATCCCCTAAACCCGGTGCAAGTGACCTACACTTTTGTGCAATTTTTGGCCAAATCGGGTCATGTGTGCTAACTTTCAAGGGCTAGGGCTAAAAATGCAAAAAAAAAAAAAAAAATTGGCCTATCTATGACCATTCTCTCATACATAAATTGGAATTTCACTTTATCAACTTCAATAATGCAAATCAATATTAGTGCTCCATAGAAAATTCCATATGAACTCCTCCAATGATATCCAAACGCCAAAGTTCTATCAACATATATACTATCCTCTTCAAATCCTATGAGATAAAATTCTTGCTAGATTGAAATCATACCAAATGTGCTCAAGAACTGATTCTCAAAATTAAAACCCTAGATTATAAGCAAAGGCAAAATTGAAAACTAACCACAAGGGGTTTCGGTGGTCAGGAAGCACATCGTCCATGGCTTGGCCTTGATACATATGTCATCGGCGCTAGAGAAGAGGATGGAGCGGCCTCGCATCGATCCCATCCATTTGCAATAGCAACCTTTGCATCTTTCCTAAAAAAAATTCAATACAAGCTACAATCCCAAAAACGAAACATGGATTATATAGAAAAGCAAAAATTACAACTAACCACAAGGGGTTTTGGTGGTCGGGAAGCACAACGTCCATGTCTTCGAGTATCAGTGATGTGAGCCTAATTCGCCATGTTTTATACTTACTTTTATATCGATTTCTGCATGCATTTCATACATTTGGGCTAGAATAGTTCAGAATCTTTGTAGTTTATGTTTATTTGCCAATTATGGAATCTACATCAGTTTCTGTTTAATTTTGTAGAAATCGAGGCAATTTATAGCAGTTCAGAGAAAGGAAGAAAAACTCGAAGTCAACTACAGAAAGTTCGAGGTCAAGGAGTAGCGGAACCAGGACAAATCGAGCTGGAAACGAGAAAATCGAGTCGACACCATCTGGTCGATATCGAGTACACTAAGTCGATATCAAGGAGTCCAGTCGATTTCCACCTAAAGAAGCCAGAATCGAGTGAAGAAGAACAAAGTTGGTCGATATCGAGTACGCCAAGTCGATATCGAGTTGACCAAAAATCGAGCCAAGACCAGGAATCGACCAAGAAAGCTGAAGAAGGAAAACACAGGTCGATATTGACCTAGTCAAGTTGATATCGAGTAACACCAAGTCGATTGTCGTCATTGGAGGCCAATATCGAGTCAAGAAGTGAAGCTGAGAAAACACTGGTCGATATCGAGTTGTTCTAGTTGATATCGACCTGACCAACAGTGGCCAATTTCGAGCTAATCCGAGTTCTAATCAAAGTTCTGTCCAAAGTCCAATGGAGATATCCACAAGAGGACATTTTATCAAGTTCTATCAAGATGGAAGAGATATTTATCTACTTTAGATATAGTTCCTTTTATATTTATTTCTTTTATTTCTTTAGCTTAATCTTTAAGTATTAGATAGATACATATAGATGTAGATATAGTTTTCTTTCCTAATTTCCCAGGGAATGAACACTATAAATAGAGCCTTAGCGGCTGAGTTTTATTATTTCAATTTCAGAGACAATTAGTTACATAGAGAGAGTGAAGAGAGAGTTGGAGCCGATTGAGGTTGGAGAAGGCGAGAGCAGGATTTGGCTTCGATTGGTTGTAAGCTTTCTTTTAGTTTATTTAATGCAATTTATTTTCTTGAAATCTTTGATGAGTTTATTCATGATGAAGAGCGAGTAGTCACCCAACTTCTAGGGTCTGGGGGAGCCCGACGGTAGCCATGTGAGGTGATGCGGTAAATGTGCAATCTTTGGATGCGATTTCGTTTTCTATCCCTATGAGCATGATTCTTTTGCGAAAGTGGAAGGTGATCCTTGTTTGTGTTATTGAAGTGAAAGTGATCTTAATGCAACTTGGATTAATTGTGTGAAAAAGGGTTAGTAACAATTACGGTTTATGCGAAAGCCTCTATCTTCCTATTTGTTAATAACGAGAATTATTTGATGAAAATCATGATCTTTTATGCCTTTATGTGTTATTTTACATGGTTATCGTTGTGGTGTTTAAACCCTGATCTTGGAAGTCTTTATTTTATTGATTTATTTCACAAATTTCGGATTTTAAGTTTCTATTTGAGTCGATATTGAGTTGCTGTAGTCGATATTTCTACTCGATATCGAGTTAGGGAAGGTCGATATCGACCAAAGTTTCTGTCTTTTTGTTCTTTTTCTGCTTTTCTCTGTTATTTCTGTTGTCTGGTTGATTTTCTGCTGAGATTGGAACTGAAAAGGCGGGCGCTGACACGCTTCCTCGTGGATCGATCCTGACTACCTTCTACTACAGCGGGAGGAAGTCATGTAATTAATTTACGGAGAACGGGTAGTCGAATTTGAGATATATATTTCATACTTGATTTTCCTCCTAACAATCAGTCATAGGATAAAGCTCCATGTCTCCAACCACCATTGGATCTCTTCGCCTCTAATCTCTTCACTTTCAATTGTAGGGACCTAGGAAAACAAACAAAAAATCCAACCAATCAGATCGCCAACGAAGTGACCCAGAGCCTCTCACTAAATGATATTCCAGATCTGTTCAACAAAGGAAAATGAACGTGACGAAACCGGCCGAAAAACATCTAAGATAAAATAAGAAAAATAATAATAATAAAGGGATAAAGCAACTAAACATGTTGTCCGCGGTCTAAGATAACCACCCACCTCTTAGATCACGCCATCCGCGGACAAGAAAAGGGGCCACGTGCCCTACATGCCCACACCCCACGAAGGAGACACGTGTCAATCAAAGATCAACATGTGGGGGAGGGTAGAAGACTCCCTCTCAACTTTAAAAAGGAAAAACATAATCATTGAAAGGGGACTTTTGGCCGAGAGAGAGAGAGAGAGAGAGAGAGAGAGAGAGAGAGAGAGAGAGAGAGAGAGAGAGTAGAGCGGATAAGAAAGTGTATTTTCTCCACGACTAGACCTTAAAATAGAGAGACGACAGAAAAGGAGAAAGACCGCTCCGCGGATGAAATTAGGCCACATCCGCGTGTAATTGAAAGAGTCAGCATCACAAGCCATTAGTTTGAGGTGAGGATCGAGAAAATCGTGACCGTCTCCTCCTATTGAACGGTGAACGACAGGTAAACGACCGGTCCACATTTCGTTGATGAAGTCTCCTAATAGAGGAAGCCCTGTATGGTTCAGAACCTCCCGCGGCACAGGTTGGGCCACACCGAATTTCTCGGTGCGGGTCAGGTAAGCCCATTCGGAGCGCCTTGGGTCCCACGGGGTTCACCCCCGGGTCCCATTGAAAGTGGAAACCTGAAATTCGAGTTTCGTCACTGGCGCCGTCTATGGGAACCCCCTCACGCTAAGGGGTTCCCTAACGAATTAGAAACAAAGAGAAGAATGGACTCCCAACTCCAAGAGGTGGAATGGAGTCCACGTCTGTAAAAGAAAAAGAATTTTCTAAAGGAAATATAAGCCAAAAATTCACTGACTTATCAAAACAATTATGCAGAGGAGAAAAATGAGTGCTAATCAGGATGACGCGACCAATGAAATGCGTCAAGACGTCCGTCAAGACCAGGAGGCCTCGAGTATGTACGTTCCGTTGTCTTCTCAACCTGACCTACAAGGTGAAGAAGGGGAGTAGCCTTAGGACACCCCCCCTACATCGTTATTACGACCAGTACGGGGGAGGGGCATACATACCTCAAAACTTCTGGCACTATGAAATCCCTCATGAACAACCTAATCCCCAGCAGCATGAGTAGGCGCATTACTACTATTATGATTATGGAGGACCGCATCCGCACCAACAAGGAACGACCTACCTAGGTGGTCAGCATGATGCCTATGGTCGATGATACACCGCGTTCAATAGCACAGCCAACGCCATTGGCAACATGAATTACAGCTTTCAATGCCAAGGCTACGCAATGCCGTACCGACCATGGACGGATGATGAAGGGCAACACATGAGCAAACACCGATGAGGAGAACAATCCACGGACGTTTCAACTTCCACCAAATCTGATTCGGCCAACATGAAAACAGAAGGTCCGGAGACCTTACCCTCTGTTTTCACTAGAGAAGTTTGTTCCACGTCGGTCCCAATGAGATGGAGGGACGTGGGCCTAATGAAGTATGACGGAACAACCGATCCAGAAGACCATCTATGTCACTTTATAACAGCAATGGGGATAAATGAATACAATGATGCCACGATGTGCCAAACCTTCCCCTCAACACTGACTAAGATAGCTCTCACTTGGTTTACTAACTTACCCAAAAACTCCGTGGCAAGTTTCACCCAGTTGACTCACATTTTCAAATCTCATTTTGAAAGCGTGTGCTCGCGAAAGAAAACAATGTATGACTTAAACTTGATCAAGCAAGGAACTGGAGAGACTCTGGGACATTTCTTTGCGCAATTCACAAGCGTAGTGGTACAGATCCCCAACTTCAATCATGAATCAGCAACTATCATCCTCATGGGGAACCTAGCGGAGGGGGACTTTTAAAACTTACTTGTTTCGAAAGAAACCCTCCAGCTATGATGACCTAAGAGATCTCGTGTCAAGACAGATTGAAGCAGAGGAAGCGGCCGCGTCTAGTTCAAGAGCAAACACAGCCAACCAAGGTTTCTTTGGAAAACTCATCGGTAAGTTCAAAAAGGAAAAAGCTAAACCTCCCAAGCATCAGTCAGCTGAAAGAGCTTTTCATTCTCACCGGGACGAAGTACATATGAATTCCGAAAGAGGTCATGGATCACGTCAAAGAGAGGGTGCACGAAGACAAGAGATGGACCACCCGCGGTCTTATCATCCATGGGAAAATTATTACCGAAATCCTGAACAGAGGTATCCACCACGGCGAGAAGATCGGATTGATCGGGGACCAATTTGGGAGAATTACAATCCACGAGCGGATGACCATCCCCACCGACGGGACCGGAATCGAGGCCCATAGGATCAACAAAGGGAGGCCACTCTTTTCAATCGAGGAAGGGGCAGGGGGCGAAGGTGGCGCGGGGGTAGACACACTAGATTCCCCACCATGCAAGGATCCATCAGCCAAGCACCAAGAAACCAGGAAGAAGTCAGAAGGCCAGGAGAAGATCGGATACCAGAGCATGAGGGTTTCATAAATACCCTTGTCGGAGAGTTTTCAATGTCAGGAGTGAGTAGACAAGAAAAGAAGAACTATGAACAGGAAGGAAAGCAACCACCATCCGCTTCAAGCAGAAGGATATCTTCGGCACCGCACGCGGAAATCATGTTTTTCCGCAAAGGATGCGGAAGAAGTAAGAATGCCGCAGTCAGACCCTTTGGTCATCCACGCCCAAATAGCTACCAAAACTGTGAAAAAGGTTTTCATTGATACTGGACCCTTTTTGGATATTCTGTCATGGGATGCTTTCACTCAAATAGGAATCTCCGCGACATCATTAAAACCCTATGCAGGCACTTTGGTTACTTTATCTGGAGGAGAAGTACAGGTAGATGGGACCATCAAGTTGACAGTAGTGCTGGGAACTGTCCCTAGGAGGCGAATGGAGGATATCGTTTTCACTATGGTAAGGATCCCGACAATCTACAACGCATTACTGGGACGCGTCTCACTCTATAAATTCCAGATGATAGTGTCCATTTACCACTTCATTGGGAAATTCCCATTACTGGGGGGTGGAGTGGGCGAAGTCCGCGGACAGCAGCCTGAGAGTCAGAGTTGTTATTTAACCTCCATCAAAAAGAAGAAAGAAGTGATGTGCATCAGCGAGAAGTGTGAGTCCGTAGTAGGAGACAGCAACCCGATCAAAGCATCGGAGGCAGAGCTCGAAGTCAGACCAACAGATGCAAGAATACCAACCGCCGATGAGTGGTCTGTCTGCACACCCTTCCCTAATCCAGAGGAAAAGATCTACATAGGGCAAACTCTGAGGCCAAAAGAGAAATAAAGAGTCTTGGAGATCATAACAAAATCAAGAGATGTTTTCGCATGGACTCCACGAGACCTCTTAGGAGTCCCACCCGGTTTGCAATGCACACGTTAAGTATCCGCCAGACACAAGGCCCATCGCACAGAAGAAGAGAAAAATGGCCCCCGAAAGGGCAGCCACTACGAAAGAAGAAACTGATAAGCTTTTAGATGCAGGCTTCATAGAAGAAGTAGAGGATTCCGACTGGCTCTCGAATGTGGTCCTAGTGAAAAAGTCTAATGGAAAGTGGAGGATGTGCGTTGACTTCTCTGACCTCAACAAATCCTGCCCCAAGGACAGTTACCCACTACCATCCATAGACGAGCTCATCGATGGGACCGCGGGGAACAAGGTCCTTAGCTTTCATCACCAACCAGGGAATGTTTTGCTATTGAGTCATGCTCTTCGGACTCAGAAATGCTGGAGCAACGTTTCAAAGAACAATGGATCGAATCTTTCGCGGACAGATTGGGAGAAATGTGTTTATATATGTGAACAGATCTACAAGAAACATTTGACTCACTTCGTCGAGGAGGTTTGAACCTCAAGGCAGAAAAATGTGTCTTTGGGGTAGACTCTGGGAAATTTCTAGGTTTTATGGTCAGGCATCGGGGAATTGATGTAAACCCCGAAAAGATCACAGCAATTCAGAATCTTGAACCGTCGCGGACCATTAAGGAAGTACAATCTCTAAATGGAGCAGTAAATTATCTGAGTCGATTTTGTTCGTGCCTCGCGGATAAATCCCTGCCCTTCTTCTCCCTACTCACGAAGGTTGCGACTATACTTTCAGGATCATGTCATCAAGGTGATGACAGATTTACCTCTAAGGCAAATCTTTCATTCACCATGCCTATCCGGGAGAATGACGAGATGGGCGGTAGAATTAACAGAATTCGAGATTGAGTATGTCCCGCGACACATAGCATTGGCACAAACTCTACCTGACTTTATCTGTGAAACATGTTTTGAAGCAGGAGATCAAGCAGAGAAGAGCGAGTGGGTACTCAAAGTTGATGGGGCGGCCAACAAAGACGGATGTGGAGCCGGGGTTACCCTCACTGCACCTGATGAACAACAATTCAACTATGCTTCCAAATTGAACTTTTAGGCTACAAACAATGAGGCTAAGTATGGCGCTCTGCTCGCGGGCTTAGAAATAGCCCTGATCAAAGGTGCAAGGCAAGTGTCCATCTACACTGACTCAGAAGTCATGGCGCGATAAGTAATAGAAGAGTACGTATAAGGCTAGAACCGGATTGATGCCAGATTACCAAACGAAGGTACAAGCACTATCAAAAGCTTTCATGAGTTTTTGTTTGACAGTGATTCCAAGAGATGACAACCAACAGGCGGACGCACTAGCTCGAATGGGGGCGGTCATGCCTGTGGAAGTAGGAGAAGAAGTTTTCTTCGAGAAGAAGAACAGTCGCTGGCTTATTCAAGAAGTTTACCATGTCCAAACAGACGAGGAAGGAGACTAGAGGGCCTCGCTCACGGACTACCTGGGAAAAGGCACTCTACCATCAGAAAAGGGCGCAGTCAAAAAGGTTATCACAAAGGCAGCCCGTTTCACCATCAAAGAGGGAAAACTCTATAAGAGAGGCTACTGCCTCTCAGACCTGTTGTGTATCTTAACAGGAGAAGGTGGGATTGTCGTGAAAGAACAGCACGCCGGCATCTATGCTCATTACCAGGGGTGGAGAGTTGAAGTATGTGCTTGTCTTAGTAGACTACTTCACTAAGTGGGTAGAAGCTGAAGCCATGGGGCTCATCACCACGGAAAAATTGAGGAGGTTTTTATGGAAGAATATAGTGTGCCGATTTGGGGTACCGGACTCAATAATCACGGATCACGGCCCACAACTTGATTGCGAATCCATCAGGGACTTTTGCATGGGCCTTGGCATTAACCTTAAGTTCTCATCATTGGCCCATCCCTAGACAAATGGACAAGCAAAGACAACCAACCGGCAGTTACTACACGGAATACAAAAAAGGCTAGAGGACACGACGAAGGGACGATGGGCCGAGCTTTTACCATTTGTTCTCTGGTCTTATAGGACCTCAACAAAAACTCCGACCGAAGAGACCCTTTTCACTTTAGTCTATAGGGCGGACGCGGTCATACCGGTTGAGAGATTGGTCCCGTTAGCACGAATCCTTGCATACAACTAGGAGACAAATGACGAAGCTACGGAAATTGAAATACATCTCAGAGAACGCCGGATGGTGGCAGCATTAAAGGAACAAAAGTACAAGAGACGGGTATCCAGATACTGTGATAGGCGAGTCCATCTGCGACGGTTCCAAAAAGGTGACCTGGTGCTCCGACAAAAATCAACCGGAGGAAAACATGATGCCAACTGGGAAGGGCCATACATCGTTGTGGAGGTGATCCAGGAGAGAGCCTACAAACTTGGCACCCCAGAAGGCGCGACTTTAAATAAAACCTGGAATGTGGAAAACTTGAAGAAATATTATATGTAATAGTCTAGAGTTGTAAAAATGTAAGCAATCTTAGTCGCCCCCACAAATGTTATAAATAATTGGTTAGTGGGCGCTTTGTTAAAACATCGACCTATCATTTCATACATCCCTGTGACGCAGGAGCTTGGCTCCGCATCGGGCCTCGGATCGAAGCAATCGGTCTCTCAGAGAAGAGTTTTCATAAGTCTCTGTGACGCTGGAGCTTGGCTCCACGTCGGGCCTCCGATCGAAGCAATCGGTCTCTCGGAGAAGAGTTTTCACAAGTCCCTGTGACACTGGAGCTTGGCTCCGCGTCGGGCCTCCGATCAAAGCAATCGGTCTCTCGGAGAAGAGTTTTCATAAGTCCCTGTGACGTTGGAGCTTGGCTCTGCGTTGGGCCTCCGATCGAAGCAATCGGTCTCTCGGAGAAGAGTTTTCATAAGTCCCTGTGACGCTGGAGCTTGGCTTCGCGTCGGGCCTCCGATTGAAGCAATCGGTCTCTCGAAGAAGAGTTTTCATAAGTCCCTGTGACGCTGGAGCTTGGCTCCGCGTTGGGCCTCCGATCGAAGCAATCGGTCTCTCGGAGAAGAGTTTTCATAAGTCCCTGTGACGTTGGAGCTTGGCTCCGCGTTGGGCCTCCAATCGAAGCAATCGGTCTCTCGGAGAAGAGTTTTCATCAGTCCCTGTGACGCTGGAGCTCAACTCCACGTCGGGCCTCCGATCGAAGCAATCGGTCTCTCAGAGAAGAGTTTTCATAAGTCCATGTGATGCTGGAGCTTGGCTCCGCATCGGGCCTCCGATCGAAACAATTGGTCTCTTGGAGAAGATTTTTCATAAGTCCTTGTGACGCTGGAGCTGGGCTCCGCGTCGGGTCTCCAATCATGACATTTGTCTAACGAAAGTTGAATTGTGAAATTCATAAGACATAAGAGTTTGCATTAGCGCGAAGACTACTGCCTTAACCCATGATTCCTAGAAAAGAACTTGTAGTTCAGAAAAAAGAAACATGACCTCATATTAATCATAAGAGTAACAACTTCTCATACGAAAAATCCATATGATCATCACGAGCAATTAAATCGAAACAAGAAGATGCGCCAGGAATAAAACAGCAAAAGATAAAAGGTTACATCCAACATGAAGGAAAGCTAGAGCGCCCCACAACCGTCCTCGATTCACCTCCACCGGGGCCTGGCCGGAATAAGATGAGTCCTACCCTAGCTCAGGCGGGATCCATTCGAAAGCGGTCCCTCTCAGTAAGGAGGAGCCCACTCGGCATCAACCTCGTCACCTACCGCATCCAGAATATGAACCTCAAAATGAATCCCTCCTCTGTGAATGAAGGTTACAGAGGAGCCAATGTCAATACTATGCGAACAGGCGAAATCATTCCACCCGCCACCTAAGTAAGGAACCCTGTAATCTCCGCGAATAACTTCTACAGAAAAATCCCACAAAATTCGGGATGATAGAAGAATGTTCCTAGGGAGGTCCGGATGGAATTCATCTTCAAAATGCAACGGAAGGGACTGGGAAGACCCGGAAAAAAAAAGTTTCAGAACATTGAAAAGTTCTTAGAAAAATAAAGAGAAAGTAGATTCAACATTAAAAACTAACCTAGCGATGTAGCTGTTCTGTGAAGCGGATGGGCTCAAAAAACGTCCAACTCGCCTGGTCTGAAGCAGACATATTAAACAGAGAAATTAAGTGAATGAAATATTCCCCAACATCTTCTCCTTATAAAGGCCATCTAGATGAGCTGCCCAGGATCACGGTTAATTGAAAAAACGCACCACGCATGCTTAGACAAATCCTCGATAAGACCAGAAAGACGAGGGGCAAAGATCGAGATGAGCAAACACGTGACTCACTATGCAGACAGACACAGTGCCTAGGGACGCCCATAAATCCTATCAAATGGCAGAATTCTCACTAGGAGAACAATGAGACCCGTGAACAAAGGAATCTAGAGGAATTTTGATAGGAGAACAAGCTTCTTCATTTATGTCCTATCCCGGTTTAGAATGAAACCGAGTTAATCTTGGTTACTTTCGTGGATAAACCCAGGAAGAAAGTCATTATAAAAACCATAAAAAAGGGGGAACGAACGAGTCATCTTAATATCCGCGGAAAAATTAGAAAAAAGCTGCCACAAGAAAGCTTAAGGATATAAAGTAACAAGGGCCGGTAGTTGTCAATAAAATCTCTGGCCTTATTCAACTTTACATCAAATACAGAACTGACGGAAGAATGAAAACCATTTGTGGAATGATCTTGTGAGGATGATCCCGCGCGATTAATAACTCCATCCCCCTCCTCCAAATCCATAACCTGAACTTCAAAACGCGAACGACCATTATGGATAAAAACCATGGACGCACCTATTTCAAAGCCATGGGACTCGACAAAATCATTCCATCCGCGGCCTAGATAAAGAAGCCCAAAAGCTCGCCGCTCTATAAAAACTGGAAAGTCTCTCAATGGGTGGACAGAAAGCAGCACTTGCTCGGGAAGGGCTTCCTTATATTCCTCTTCAAATCTAAGCAGAAAAAGCTATAAAAAAGGAAAGGCACACGATTAGAACAAAATGAATAAAAAGAAATAAAAAAGACAAGAAAGGACAATCATACCATCTGCTCAAGTTGCTCCGAATAATCGATCGCTTGAAAGAAAGCCCATCGGACTCCGCGAGCAAGTGCCATATCGACCCTAAATGTTAGAGGAGGAACAATCGTAGAACCTCGCATTTCGAGGGGGTGAGATAGACCAACAGTTCACATTCTTGTCCTATTATTCATATGAAAATAGTAAATCCTTCAAAAAGAGAGTGCATGCCTGACGCGTGCTGCTACTATGAGAAAATAGAGAAACACGTTTACCTCGAGCAGAGAGCTATCCTATCGAAAACAACAAAAAGTCATGTCTAGACTCTGCAAGGGCCTCGGGAGGAATCCCTAAAGTAACCAAGATAATTCAAGATACCACACCAGAAAGAGGAGGGACCAGATCATAACTAAGGGCAATAAAAACTAAGCAGAAAACACGCTTGACGGGTATAAAATCCCAAGAAGGCAAGAGTAAAAAAACATCCCTCGAAAGATGGAACCCGGAGCGCCTCCCAAAGCTTTCGACCGAGTCATCATGAGAGAAGAGAAACTCCGGACACTTCAACTCCCCTTGGTGTACGTCTTGTTCGAAAAAGACGCGCATACTCTAGCCAGACTCTAGTCTCGCTCCGACCAGGAACACGAGGTCAAGGTGGAAAGGGACGAGGATGGCCTCTTCTTGTTAACATAAGGATGGTTCGAGTTCACCCAAGAAAACCGAGTTCATGTTGGGTCGGCCCTAATTTTCACCTATGTGAATCTTCGAAGTTGACGTCGTAAGCCCTGGCAACGACGAGAACGGAGAGGTAGGACATCCTTAATCTTTTAAATCATGTAGCCGCAAAGTCGGCCCTAGTTTGATGTATTAGGTTGGAACGGATCTGTATTTCGCACACCAAGCCTTTTTCATTTATAATGATGAATAAAAATCCCTCTTGAGTTTAGCCAAGAAGTATGATTTTGAAAGAGGTCTTCGAAATAAAATAGATAAGTGACAGAAATCATGATTCTAATCCGAGTTACACAAAAAAAACATGCAAGAAAAGTTAAAACCGCGCTTCACTTTCTGTTGGAAATCAACAAGACCCACTAGAAGAAGACGCGGAGTGGTCAACAACCGCGTCAATTCTAACGTCACGGCGCGGGCAAACTTTAAAAGAAACGTTGCCCATATGAAAAAACATCATGGCACTGCCTATCCCAAGGTCATGAAGAGAGAGAAAATCTCCCCATGCGCGGTTGAGTTGAAAAAGACCATTTTCACTCCAAGACACCACCACTGGGAAGTTACAAACTAAATACGAGGATAAGAAAGCCCATTCTGACGGTAGCGGCCCATATTCTGCTTCAAACTGAGGCGGTAAAACCTGTACGCGGTCAACGAAGATGACAAAACATAAATTAAGGACCCATTTAGTCTTTTCTAAGAAACCAAAAACAAAAGCTTACTAGTCGGGAAAGCTGATCCGCGGTCTCTATTTTCTGAAAAAAAAAGCCCAAGGATTGAAACCCCCCGAGGCCATTGACGAGAGGGTTTCTCGACCAAATAAATTTATAGTCAAGACCTCGCTATAGGATATTGGAGTCAGGTTCGTCCTCAGGAGAGAAGTCAACGGTTCTAGGTTTAGTTGGTTTAGGGTTCGGGAATAGCGGAAAACGGTGATGAGGGTTGTTGTCGACATCGACTAAGGATGGGTCGATGTCGAGGGATGGATAGGGAATGGTGGTTGGTGTCGGGTAAAATTTGTGCAGAATGTAAATAATGAAATAAAGTAATAAAGGTGCAAACTTCCAATGTAAGGGATCACCGCTATGATAATCAAACACACAAAAGACAAGATAGAATAGTTATGTAATCACATCAAAGGAGCAAGCTTTCGCCTTTTCCAACAATTAGATAACACTTTCAAATAACCCTAATTGTATCTACCAATTTTATGTTTATAATTCAAGTTGTTAACATGAATCTCTATTCTTTCGAGTAGGCAATAAACATATAAAAGGCAGTGGATGATCAAAACATAATAAATATCAAAACTTTATGGTTTTCATGCAATTTCATGTTATATCTCTAATGAATCCAATTTTGCATCGTCGAGTTCAATATCACTTCCATGACACTAATCAAAATTTTTTATAGGGGTGATTTTTTCAAACTTTGGAAAACATGCATATAAGCACAGAAATCAAATATGAGATCCAAAGTAGCCATGCATAAGCAATTCAAGAAATAAACTTAAAAATATGCACACAGTAAGCCCTTCCCCCACCCCATACTTAAACATTACAGTGTCCTCACTGTATAAAAACAAGGGTAAACAAAGAAACTCACTAGACAGGTGTGCAGAACATCGGAATCGAGTGGTGATGTATGCGCAGAATTGGTCGACGTCGAGGAAGAGTAGTCGACTTCGAGTAAGAGTGGTCGACTTCGACTATGGCTACTCGACATCGAGTAAGTTAAAAGTCTCCAGGGTGGTTTTTCTTCGACCACAGGCTCCGTTGCTCGCGATGGTGGTCGACGTCGAGTAGAGTACTCGACGTCGAGTACTTATGCCGCTTTCTTTATACCTGCAAGACTCATTAGAAGACAATATCCACAATTGAAAAACTTAAACCAATATTTAAAACAAAAATCAACAGTATCTAAAACTCTAAGAAATAAGAAATAGCGGGTTGCCTCCCGTAAGCGCTAAATTTTAAGTCTTTAGCTTAACCTACTTCCCTTTAAGCAATAGCATGGCTCATCTTTATCCGGAGGTATAGGTGGATCTGGTGGTTCCTCTTGTGGTGGGAAGCGTGGGTTGTCATCCGGGGGCATCGTATGAAGAAGCTTGAATCTCCCCGAGTGAACGCTCCATGGCTCCACCCATTCATCTTCCCTGGCTCCAGCTAGCATATATAAAGGAAGATATAAAGAAAATTCACATACCTCAGAATTGTCTCTCTTCCGCTTCATATGTTGACTTGGTTGTGTATCTCCACCACAGTAGAACGGTGGAGCGGGAAGAGATATTTCCTCCTCATCCTGCGGAGCTTCATGCCACTTTGCTAGGACCCCATACTTGAATACGAACATCGGTTGCTCAAAATCGTCGGGGATGGCCTTCACCTTGTAAGGTAAAAGCGACCTTGGAACACCCTGGGCAACAATGTCTGCTTTCTTCTGTTCTAGTGCTATTTCGTCTTGGGATCCTTCATATGATTCATCAACAATAGGTAGCAAAATAGGAATGAAATTCGAGGAAGGACATACCTGGTTGTCGACATCGACTGGGTCAATTAGCTCGTCGGGAGGAGGGCATGGTCCTTTAGACTGAATGGAATCCTCAAGCCTTTGGATTTCGTCTTCTATCCGGGCTATTTCCCTTAATCGTGCCTCCTCCATTGCAAGCCTATTTCTCCGTCTCAAATCTTGGAACCATTCTTCCCATTCGGGATTCCCTTCGACAAAGTCTTCCGTCTTTGTACCTAAGCTTTGAAATCAAAATCAATAAAGCACAAATTAGTAGCAAA
Source organism: Persicaria maculosa (assembly GCA_963922045.1). Lineage (NCBI taxonomy): Eukaryota > Viridiplantae > Streptophyta > Magnoliopsida > Caryophyllales > Polygonaceae > Persicaria > Persicaria maculosa. The sequence goes on along the minus strand of OY998253.1, from coordinate 38,136,614 downwards.
AGCTTGGCACCTAGTTGGTACCAGTGAGGCGGGTGATGGTAGGGTATGTGATTGTAAGAAAAAGGGATGGGCTATTCCTAAACTTTAAAAACAACTAAGCTAGACGCGATTGATATCTCCCCGGCAACGGCGCCAATTTGACGAGAGGGTTTCTTGACCAAATAAATTTATAGTCAAGACCCCGTTATGGGATAGTGGAGTCAGGTTCGTCCTCAGGAGAGAAGTTTGCAGTTCTAGGTTTAGTTGGTTTAGGGGTTCGGGAATAGCGCGAAAAGGTGATGAGGGTTGTTGTCGACGTCGGCTAAGGATGGGTCGATGTCGAGGGATGGATAGGGAATGATGGTTGGTGTCGGGTAAAATTTATGCAGAATGTAAATAATGAAATAAACTAATAAAGGCGCAAACTTTCAAGATAAGGGATCACCGCAACGATAATCAAACACGCAAAAGACAAGATAGAATAGTTATGTAATCACATCAAAAGCAAGCTTTCGCCTTTTCCAACAATTAGATAACCCTTTCAAGTAACCCTAATTGTATATACCTATTTTATGTTTATAATTCAAGTTGTTAACATGAATCTCTATTCTTTCGAGTAGTCAATAAACATATAAAAGGCAGTGGATGATCAAAACATAATAAATATTAAAACTTTACCTCAAGCGTGCATGACTATCTTCGGGCTCACCCTGACCCTAGAAGAAGGAAATTAGAAAGCAAACATGATGAAAGAAAATAACTTTAACATTAAACTAAATCTAAAACTTACAAAACCTTACAAACGTTCCTCCTCCCTCTCTCCTCCTCCTCCTTGTGCCCGAAGACAACTTGGCTTGAATGAATGCAAATCAGCCCCCTATGGCCTTATTTATAATGTTCCAATCCAAGCTATTCTAGGAAGAAACTATCTATCTATATCTAAATTTATCTATCTAAAACTTAATGATTAAATTTGGAAATAAAACAAATAAATCCCAAAAGGAAACTAGAACTAATGTGGATAGATCCATCTTCTCTTGATAGAACTTGATGTCTCTTGATAGAATATCTCAAATCTTGGCTTGCAAGTAACTCTATCTTCTTGGACACAACTCGATCTCGGACTCGACATGCTTCTGGATTGTCCTCGACGTCGAGTAGGATTTTTTCTCCAGGGTTGCACTCGAGCTCGAGCAGGTTCTGGACTCTTCGAGTGTACTCGACGTCGACCAAAACTTCTCGACGTCGAGTAGAATTGTGCTCTCGGCTGGTCTGGTGCTTGTTCTCGACTTCTGAGAGGCAAGTCGACCAGAAAGTTACTCGACGTCGACCAGTTTGGTCGACGTCGACTAGTTCTGTGCGCTTTCAGAATTCTGCTCCGTTCTTGAAACGCACTTTCCTGAGTCCTCGTTCGTTCGATTGACGCATATGAGCATGCGTTGGAAAGATCTTTTCGAGGGCTACAACTTTTATGAAGACATCAAAGCTTGATTCTGAACGATGAATGGTGAAAATTGGCGTTTTCTTCAGTTGTACCATCCTTAGCTTCTTCATGACTTTCCCTTAAGCTTCAAAGTGTGTCCGATTTCTGCGAAATTAAACAGAAACTAGTGTAGACTCCATAATTTGGCAAATAAGTATGAACTACATAGATTCTATACTATTCTAACCCAAATGTATGAAATGCATGCAACAATCGATATAAAAGTAAGTGTAAAAGATGGCAAATTATGCTCACAACAACCATGGATCCCGAAGTGATACAATTAATCAAGATATTTTAAAACACTGGTCATCGGAAAGGAGATGATCCTTAAAAAGAAAAAATTCCGTCTCGCGGATAAAGCAAAAGTGGAAGGAGAACTTCATACACCTGGACTAAGATTCTCCACACTTGGAATAAGTACCAGAACGCTAATAAACAAAAATTGACACAGATGGAGAAGTAAGATTAAGCATTTAGCAAAACCTTACAAACGTAAACGTTCCCTGAGGCGCAAAAGGGCCTTAACAAGTTCCCTGGATGAGGGGTTTGTTCTATAAACCAAGCAAAGATAAAATTTAAAAGATCAGTTAGTCGTGATCAAAGCTTCATCTTCACTAACGACTTCTTCATCATCTTCATTCTCAGTATCAGACTCCTCTGCAACCATTTCTTCTTTTGAAAGCCCCCAATCCTCGCTTCTCATGCTTGGCTCGAACTTCTTCAAAGGGACCCCAGGATTAGATTCGGAACGCAACACACTTTGATTGATACCCGCGGTCATCCCCTTTCAAAAATAGCTAATTTGTCCTCCAAAATATCATCACCCTTTGGTGTACGAAGACAAGCCTTTGCCACGGATGACCAGATGTGCCAACCTCCATTTTGATCCACTCAGAAGATAAATATTTTAGACCCGCGGAGGTTTGAAGCCATTGAAGAGCCACATCCTGGTCCGAGCGAGATCGAACCGCTTCAAGATCCTGTTTCGTGATGGACTGCTCCTCATGAAGGATCGAATAGTCCTCTTCCAATCTGTTGTTGGTGGCTTGTCTTGTTTGAAGTTGGTTCTGCAAACGCTTCTCCGTAGCCTTGAGCTTGTTAGCTTGCAGACGAGCAACCTCCAGTATAGACCTCAATTCATCCCGCTCTTTGGTCAAGGTCTCTAGCTTCCCTTTAGTCACCTGAAGTTCCTCATGAAGGTCCGCGGACCTCTTTTTAAACTTCTCAACCGAGGCAGGATCCCCGACTGTATTCCCATTGATCCGCACCTGGTGAGCCAACCTTTTGATCTCCGCGTCTTTCTTCGCAATATCTGCCTCATCACAAACCAGACGCTTCTCGACAACAGTTTGTATTACCCTCAACTAAAGTAAGAAGCAAACAATAAACGTAATGAGGGATGATCCATTGACTTGGAAGAATAAGGAAGGATAAAAAAAGTACAAAGACAATTTACCCATTGGTTAATCCGGTCAAATTGCATTGAAAGACTAGGAGCATCCAACCGCTTAATATAACCTTGCTCGTTGAATGAAAGTTTTTGCACAGGAAACCTGAGGCTGGCAACATCAGCCATCCCGAATCCAGGGATAGGAAACTCAGGAAGATTAGCAACACCCTCAACATAAAGGCTTTTCTCGACCGCGGCAGACGCCTCAACATTTTCACTAACTTTTCTCTTTTTCTTAGAAGTAGCGGGGATAGACGAACGAGCACGTTTCTCACGAGATTCAGGAACTGCTGGAGTACCTTCCACAAGGGCGCCGGGTTCGCTGCCCGCGGCAAGATCAATAGTCGGGGACGCCCCAGAAGTCGGGAGAGGCCCACGAACGCCTGAGCTCTTCTTTCGACCCTCAGCCTTCGCTTTGTGACGCTTCAAGAGGGAGTCCAAATCCATTGTATATAATATAAATAACCAAAGCATAAGTCACCAACCAATATAAACAAAACGCAAAAAGGTAATCCTTAAGAAATACCCCTAGAGAGGTTAGAGAAAACAAAGAATACACCTAGACGCGGATGAGGAAGGCTCAACCCAGCCATCTCAAGACGAAGGGCCGAAATCATCTCAGGCCAAAGAAACCTAGGCTTGTGTGCAAATGATTCCTTGAATTTAGAAAGATCGGGAATCAATGGCATCTTCACGGCGCTAAACCATCCCGGGACGGTCCGACAGGTCAAACCTTTCCTTGATTTGTCGCGAACGAGGAACCACTTGTGCTTTCAGTTGGGTTTACTAGAAAGCCTTTCCACATAGCTACAGCTAGAGTTACACTGATAAAACCTTGAGTCTTGGGATCCCTTTTTCACGGAAAAGATACTAAACATCAGCTACGGGGATGGAGGAACCCCAATTTCCATGCACCTCTTGATGAAACTAGTAAAGAACAGCCAACCATTCGAAACTATCTGTGCAGGACTTAAGTTGTACCCTTTCAAAAACTCCACAAAATGGGATATAGTGGAAATCGAAATCCTTGAGATGAACTTGCTGCGTAGACAACTAGACAATCCTCGTACGCCTCTAGGCAACCTCCTCATTTATCAGGAAGACAAAATTCCAACTCAGCAGGCCAAGGAAAGATTTGAGAGATAGCCTCAAGGTCAACTAACTCAATCAAAGTGGTACATCCCCTAATCTTCTCAATAGGAGATCATTACGGACGGACTCTCTTGGCCACTATCAGAGGACGAGTAGTAGGAGGAGGCCAAAGGGTGAAATTCCCACGAAAAAGACAAGTATTCAAGTCTTCAAGCTCGTATAAGGGAGTGTCCAAATCGCTTAAATTTTCTTTAGAACGAATCTTTAAGGGAAATTCCGACACACCAACAGGATAGGCTGCATATAGAAACGAGGACAATTCAGGATCTTGAACGGCTGCCTCAGGATGAGAAGTGGAGGAGGGGCATGCATCGTCAGAAGAATGGTGTCCCGATTCACCCGCATCTGTAGAAGCATCATCTCTCGCGCTCCCCTTCGAAGAAGAAGAAACTGTGTAAGGAGAGGAATAGTAATCAGGGTCAGAACGCTTCTGTCGCTTTCTCACCTTAATAGGGATGCCAGTAGAACTGGCCCGAGCAGAAGTAGGCGCGGATCGAGAAGAAGATGACTTTGACGATGACCTAGTGGAGCCAGAAGAAGATCTCTCGGAAGAAGAGGAAGAAACCTCAAGGGTCTGACGCGGATGAGAAGTTGATGCGACGTCATCTCTCCACCCCTCCTCCCTTTCAAACTCATCCAGTGTATCTTGCTCTTCGCTAGGGATAGCCATTCTAAAGGAAACTAAAAAAACCGTGTAAAGAGTTGCACACGCGGATTAAAAGTCTCGATCAAAGGAAAAACAAGTTTGGAAAAAGAAACAACCCTATGTTTCGATCTAAAAAGTAAAAACACTTAGAAAAGCTAAGAAAAAGAAAATAAGAAAAATTCTGGAAAAGAATGGACAAGAAGAACTACCTTGATCTTGAAGAACTCTGCCGGAAAGTTCAACCGGAGAGAAACCGCCGACTAAGAAGCACCACCGGAAAGCAAAAGACATAAAAGAACAAATTTTGGAAAGTAGAATGAGACAAGTGAAAAGTAAAAAACGGAACGGGGTAATTTATAAGGAATTACCGACCGTAGAACTTCTCAACACAAGTGGGGCTAATGGGCCCTTAATGGGCTTTTGAAGAAAGTTTCGGCTCATCTTACCTGCATAGCCCAAGAACGAACAGATTAGGCACTCAGACATTTTTCGCGATAAGAATATCCACCCGCGACAATCCCATCCGGAATCAACCCGGCCCGAGGAGCTGTGACAAAACCGACCAAAAAACATCTAAGATAAAATAAGAAAAATAATAATAACAAAGGGATAAAGCAACTAAACATGTCATCCGTGTTGTAGGAGGAAATCGAGTTTAAAATATAAAATATAGATCAAACCAGATTCTGCCCACGCAAATAATTACAAGACTTCCTCCCGATGCAGCAGTGGGAAGTCAGGATCGATCCACGGCGTGTCAGCGGATCCTAGGCAGTGGAGAAATCTCACGGACAGAAGTCGACCACAGGTTGTCGATCTCAACTAGGGTTAGTCGTCAGAAGATCGGACAAGTCGAACAACGCAGCAGCAGTGATAGGGTTTAGTCTATCTCGACTAGTGCTACTCGAGATCGAGTAGGGTTGCTGACGTCGAGTTGGCTTGGTCAATCACCTGCACACAGAAGCTACAACGATTCTGGAATCGAGGATCAGTAACTCGAGATCGACCAAAGTTGGTCGAGATCGAGTAAGACAGAAACTAAAACGAAACAAAAATAAAGGCAAAGGCTTTGGGACTCTCGAAAATAAACTGTATGTAAAAGACTTCCAAGATTGGGGTTTGCAACAACGATAACTAAGCATGCATAAGGCAGAAATAAACAAATAATCATGTAACTTGCATCAAAGGACTAAGCTTTCGCCTTTTCCAACAATTAGACAACTCTTTCAGGAAACGCTAATTGTCTCTACCGATTTTATGTTTACAATCCAGGTTGCTAGCATGGACCTCCATTAGATGGGTAATAAACGCATAACAAGTAGTAGATGCTCAAAACATGATAAAAGTCGGTCCTTTACCTCAAACATGCATGGCCATCGTCGGGCTAGCCCCAACTCTAGAAGTGGGTGGACTACTCGCGCTTCATCGCAATCTCAGACATTGATTGAAAGGAAATAACAACTTGCATTAAACTAAATTCAAAGCCTTTACAATCCCGGCAATCCAACTCTCGTTGAACGCCAAAACCCTAAAACCTTCGAACTCCTAAAACTTCTCTGTGAACTACTTCTCTAACTGGTGAATTGAATGATCCCTAAAATCAGCCCTATGGGCTTTATTTATAGCCTTCTACTCCTTGCTATTCAAGGATAGAATATCTTTATCTATATCTAAATCTATATCTAAAAGCTTAATGATAAATAAATGCAATAAAGGAATTAAATCCATAAAGGGAAATTATATCTAAAATCCTAAAATATCTTCAAGTTGGAATAATCTTCTCTTCTATGGTGGATCTTGATAAAATCGGATAGAACTCGGCAATCTTCGGCTCCAAGGAATCCCAATCCGAGTAAGACAGCTCAAACCGCGTTACGCACTCCCGGACAGCTTTCCTCGATCTCGAGTAAATCTACTCGATCTCGAGTAACTCGGACATCGACTTCGGCTTGGCTCGGCGTCTCGGGTAGCTGGTCCTCGACATTGCTCGGACACTGGCTCTCAGGTTTCCTCTATCTCGAGTATCGTACTCGATCTTGGGTAGTGGCGTCGATCATGGCTTGGCCAGGTGTTGTCGAGCAGCTTCTCTTCGATATGGCTCGGGGAGTGTGCGTCTGGGCTTATCGATATCGAGGACTTTCCTCGATATCGAGTTAGTGTTGCTCAAGCTCCGGGTTGTCTGGTCAGGTCGGGTAACTCTCTTCGGCATCCTCGATCAGGCTCTCCTCGACTCCGGGCATGTTCTTCACTTCTTGTCGATCTCGAGGAACTTACTCGATCTTGAGTAAAGCCTCGGAAGTCGGGTTGGCTCGTCTTCATCTTCTCTACATGGTGCTCCTCGATCATGCTACGTCCGGACATCCTTAGTCGATATCGACAAAAACTAGTCGATATCGAGGAGCTTTCAGCTTCTGTCTTCGCTTCTTGGTTTTCTCCCGAAATGGTTCCATATTCTGCAATATTAAATAGAAACTTAGGTAGATCTCCATTTCTGGCAAATAAGCACATACTACATAAATTCGACATATTCCCAACCCGAAATATGCAAAGTGTATAGAATATGAAACTAAAATATGCATAAAAACATGGCTACTTTAGAGACATCAAATCACCCCATACTTAGACTTGCTTGTCCTCAAGCAATAACCAAACATTAACCAAGACCTACAACACATCCTTCAAGTCTTCGCCTTTTGTCAAAAGCAACATCTCAAGTAATAGCAATGTAAGACAAGTGAATTTAGCGTTATCACACATATATGAGCGATCCATAGGCATAGGCAATATAAATCCAACCTCACAAAGATAATGTGTTTACACTCAACTCTCAATGTGTTTAGGCTATGTAGATTAACTCTCAACTCAATTCCATATAAAATCTCCTAAATATTTGAATTTAAATTACATCCACTTCGCAACCAATTATGTAAATGCAACAAGAATTAGAATGTAAATAAAATAAGGCAAACCAGATTCCGTCCCTTGCAAATAATTACAAGACTTCCTCCCGATGCAGCAGTGGGAAGTCAGGATCGATCCACGAGGAAGCGTGTCAGCGGATCCTAGGCAACGGAGAAATCTCACGGACAGAAGTCAACCACAGGTTGTCGATCTCGACTAGGGTTAGTCGACAGAAGATCGGGCAAGTCGAACGAAGCAGGCAGCAGTGACAGGTTCTAGTCGATATCTAGTAAGCCCTACTTGAGATCGAGTAAGCTTGTCGACGTCGATGAATCCTTTGTCGATCACCTGCACACAGAAACTACGTCGATTCTGGAATCGAGGATCAGTAACTCGATATCGAGGAGTGCTATTCGATATCGAGGAAAGTAAAACTTAAAACGAAACAAAAGTAAAGAACAAGGCTTGTGGGATTTTGAAATAAACTGTATGTAAAAGACTTTACAGATTGGGGTTTGCAACAACGATAACTAAGCATGCATAAGGCAAGAATAAAACAGATAATCATGTAAATCGCATCAAAGGACCAAGCTTTCCCCTTTTCCAACAATTAGACAACTCTTTCAAGAAACCCTAATTGTCTCTACCGATTTTATGTTTATAATCCAAGTTGTTAGCATGGACCTCCATTAGATGGGTAATAAACACATAACAAGTAGTAGATGCTCAAAACATGATAAAAGTCGGATCTTTACCTCAAACATGCACGGCTATCGTTGGGCTCGCCCCAACCCTAGAAGTGGGTGGACTACTCGCGCTTCATCGCAACCTCAGACATTGATGTATGAAAAGAAACTTGCATTAAACTATATTCAAAGCCTTTACAATCCCGGCAATCCAACTTTCGTTGAATGCCAAAAACCTAAAACCTTCGAACTCCTAAAACTTCTCTGTGAACTACTTCTCTAGCTTGTGAATTGAATGATCCCTAAAATCAGCCCCATGTGCTTTATTTATAGCCTTCTACTCCTTGCTATTCAAGGATAGAATATCTCTATCTCTATCTAAATCTATATCTAAAAGCTTAATGATAAATAAATGGAATAACATAATTAAATCTAAAAAGGAAATTTTATCTAAAAGTCTTCAAGTGGATAAATCTTCTCTTCAATGATGGATCTTGATAGATTCAGATAGACTCGGCAATCTTCGACCCCAAGGAATTCCAATCCGAGTAGAACTGCTCAAACCGTGTAACGCGCTCCTGGACAGCTTTCGTCGATCTCGAGTAGGTTTACTCGATCTCGAGTAACATGGTCCTCGACTTCAACATCAGCGGCGTCTCGGGTTGCTCTTCCTCGACATGCTCGGACATTGGTTCTCTGCTCTCCTCGATCTCGAGGATCCTACTCGATCTCGAGTAGTGTGGCTTCATCGACTTGTGTGGTTTGGCATGTCGGGTAGCCTCTCTTCGACACTGCTCGGACAGGTGTTTCTAGGCTTGTCGATCTCGAGGATGTTCGTCGATATCGAGTACGGGTGTTTCTCAGTGTCCGAGTGTCTGGTCAGGTCGGGTAGCGCTCCTCGGCATCCTCGATCAGTGCTTGCATCCTCGGCTCTGGACTGGCTTTCAGGGCCGTTGTCGATCTCGAGTTGAGTACTCGATCTCGAGGAACTTCCTGGAGTCGGGTTGGCTCGTCTTCAGCTTCTCGACATGGTGCTCCTCGATCAGTGATGTGCCCGGACATTGTTGTCGATATCGAGTATAACTCGTCGATATCGAGTAGCTTGTTGCTCCCGTCTTCACTTCTTGGTTTTCTCCCGAAATGGCTCCATATTCTGCAATATTAAACAGAAACTTATGTAGATCTCTATTTCTGGCAAATAAGCATACACTACATAAATTCGACATATTCCCAACCCGAAATATGCAAAGTGTATAGAATATGGAACTAAAATGTGCATATAAACATGGCTACTTCAGAGACATCAAATCACCCCATACTTAGACTTGCTTGTCCTCAAGCAATAACCAAACAATAACCAAGACCTACAACACATCCTTCAAGTCTTCGCCTTTTGTCAAAAGCAACATCTCAAGTAGTAGCAATGTAAGACAAGTGAATTTAACGTCATCACACATATATGAGCAATCCATAGGCATAGGCAATATAAATCCAACATCACCAGGGTAAAGTGTTTACACTCAACTCTCAATGTGTTTAGACTATGTAGATCAACTCTCAACTCAATTCCATATACAATCTCATAAATATTGCAATTTAAATATAAATCCACTTCGCAACCAATTATGTAAATGCAACAAGAATTATCAGGAGGACTTCACTCAATAGGAGTCTTCAAAGAAGATTCCATTCGGCGGGGTTGTAATGGGGCTTGATAAGAAATAAAAGGGTATGGAATTATTTGGCCATCTGATGCTTAATAAAATTCGGGAATCGAGAATCTTCAACACAACTCAACCAAACCATAACTCTCAATCATATGCATCAACCAAACTCTCCAATTTATCTCAATGAAGTATGTAACCTTTCAAACTTTCTTAACCTCTCCAAAGTATGCATCTTGCGAAAATGAAAGAATTAAGGTAAATTTGGCTCATGCACTTTATTCACAAACATATATACAAACTTTTCTTTCTCTTTTTCTCTTTTTTCGATTTTTTTTTTTGAAAACGAAAATAACTAGTGCATTTATAGGGTGAGCCAAAAATCCTTTTACATAGTATGCATAGCAAGATAGAACCAACCCATATCTCAATAACTTCAAAAATTCTCCTCACTTGAAATGAAACAGAAGCTCATTTCTTCCACAAACCATTATTTCAACCATCTCTAAGTCTTAATTCCCAAATGGGGGTCAGGCTCAATTTGGCTAAGGATAATTTTGTGGAGTTTATAATAAAAGTCTCAGGCTAATGTTCTGGCTTCAAGCAAGGATAATGCAGGGTAGGTAAAGAGAGGATAAAATTTGCTTAAAAGGTTCCTCCATCATTTAATTCTCATTCACATAAACATATAAGTGCATTGGTTTTGAATAACTATCACAACATTTAGAGATGCATAGGAAGAGTAAATACACTCAAGAAAGCAGAGGGATTTTGATGTTCTCCCTATAAGGCCAAAATTCTCACTAGGACAATTTTTGTTGGATTTTAACCTTTAGCTTAGGATCATATGTGCTCAATTTCATCACAAGTTCACAATCCACATAAAAACAATTTCGAGGGCTTAGGTTAAACCTTCCAAATATGCCATAGGATTTACATGATCAAGTCAGTCATTATTTATCATCATAGGACATCTAAGTTAGGGTATAAAAACTAAGACAATGCAAAAAATTTAAACATGCATTTTTTTTTCTCTTTTTTGACATTTTCTATTTTTTTATTTTTCTATTTTTTTATTTATTTTTATTTTTTTCTATGCAACTAAAAACAAGACTAAAGTATGACAAAAGACAAAAATGCATAAAACTTAAACGTGAATGCATAACATAAAAATAGAATTTCACCATGTAAATCCAAAAAGCAAGACTAAAACATATAATAATGATAATGAGCCCTTCCCCCACCCCATACTTAAAATATACAGTGTCCCCACTGTATAAAATCAAATAAAAACAAGAGTAAAGGAAGGAACTCACCGAATAACACATCGAGGAGGGCAAAATATGGCAGGTCGAGTAAATTCTTTGTCGATATCGAGTACAGTACTCGATATCGAGGAGGCCCTCTGCGTCAAGTGGCTTCTGAAGTCGAGGAGTGTTGTCTGGCTTAGTCGATATCGAGTTGGCCTATTCGTTGTCGACTTGGCCTTCGTCGATTCTGACTGTTTTTCAGGGACTTCTTATTCCACTTTTCGCGATCCTTTTATGCTTGCCGACCTAAAAGTGTTAGGTTGCACACAAAAACAAGACTTTCCACATGAAGTATTCTAAACTAAAAAAAACCAAAAACCAAAACCAAAACCAAAACCAAAAAGTTCAAAAGTCCCAAAATTCAAAAAGTCTTGTATACATGCTCTAGATTTTAGAGTCGCTAGGCCGACTTCTCCATTTGTGCTCAAGGACCTTTAATGTAGGGCCCGCTTGTGCTTGGCCCTTCTCCTGGATCATCTAGGTCTTGATTGTAGTATGCAAGCTCAGCTGACAGATGGTCGCTTGCATAATCCTCCTTTTCTTTCTTTTTCTTCCCAGCTTTCAGTTTCCGCAGATTCTCTCACCATGGGGCCTTACCTCCCCTTGAATTATTTATAAATTTCTTAATGCACTGAGGAGGAGTAGGATTCATACCTGAACTTACTTTTTCGGACCCAAAACAGAAATCTTCGGGCTTGGGGTTATTCGATACTGGGCAAGACTCCTCGATATCGAGTATAGGGACCCCATACTTAGGCTCCTGGCAATTCTGGTGCTCAGCAGAGGAAGAAGTCGATGTCGATGAACTGTGGTCGAGATCGAGTAACATCTTACTCGAGATCGAGGAGTCCTTGCCGATCTCGAGTTGGCTTCTGGCGTCTTCCTCCGTTGTTTGCTGGATCCCGTGGTTGCTTATGCTCTTCACCTCCAGCCATGAAATGTCCTATTTTGCAGGGCCAAAAGAGAAGTCTAAGACCTCGTCGCCTATGGTGAAGGTGAGCAATCGCTGCTTGACACTAATCTTGGCATCTGCAGTAGCTAAGAATGGTCTACCAAGAATAATAGGACTAGTAGGATCTTCAGCACAGTCTATTATAAGGAAATCTGCTGGAATAAAGAATTTACCAACCTGGACAGGGACATTTTCAACCATACCTGTAGGGATGACTACTGTATTATTTGCCATGTATAGCTTGGCATCCACAGGCTCCATGCATCCTATTTTTACCTTCCGCCAGATTGATAAGGGCATGATGCTCACACTTGCTCCTAAATCACACAGTGAAATATATTTGTATTGACCAAACCCTACAGTAACAAAAAAACTTACCAGGGTCAGGTCTCTTTTCAGGGAAGTGGAGTACTTTGCATTCGCCTGCGATCTCTGAGATGGATCGCTTCTTGCTCAGGATTTCCTTCAGGAATTTGACATAACCAGGCATCTCTTGCAGGGCTTCTGTAAAAGGAATAGAGACATTCAGATATTGCAGCATATTAATAAAACGTTGAAACCTACCTACAGTGGGATCCTTTAGTGCTTTGGAAGGGAAAGGCAGTGGCTTTTTCTGCTTTGGAGCCAGATCAGACGTCGGAGGTGTTGCAGAGTCGTGACATCGGCCAGCTTTTCCTCGATCTCGATCAAAGGGTCCTCGATATCGACTTGGGTTATCGATCTCGAGTTGCTGGGTTGTGGAGTGGAGTCCGAGCCTGTCTTCTGGTCTGTGTCGAGGAGGGTTTTGTCGATATCGAGTACTGGCTCCTCGATATCGAGTTGCTTCTGCTCTTTGTCGAGTTGCTGCTCTACCTTGTCTTGATGCTTTTCGACCTCTGGCCCGTATAATTGGTGCCCACTCCTGAGTTTGATAGATGTGACGTGTCCGGTCTTTCCTTTAGGATTTGGTTCTGTTTGCCCTGGGAGTTGGACGGATGGTCGTGGAATCTGTGCAGCGATTTGACCCATCTGGGTCTCTATGCCTCTTTTCCAGATGTCTAGCTCTCCAAATTTTTTATTGATGTTCTGGAACTGGTTGTTGATGGTGCCTTGATTCCGACGCCTCTCCTCAAGGATAAGCTGTAGATCATCCTTCTTTTGATCCCTTTCTAGATGTCCTGGAGCTCTGTATGGCGGGGGGTTCCTAGGAGGACCTTGGTTCCACTGTGGTTGATAGAACCTTTGATCCCCCATATAGCGATTGGGACCCCCAACGTAGGCTACCTATTCATGTGTCTCTGTCATCCTGACTTGCTCAGTGTGTGGGCACTCAGTAGTGGTGTGCTGCTGTGATCTGCATTCGATGCAAGGCTAGTTGACAGAGAGATACTTGACTTGCTTGAGGAGCTTGCGATTCTGGTCTCTGTAGAACTGCTCCCTGACATCTGGGTCAATCTCCTTGGCAGGCTCATAGAGGGGCATAGATGGTGCTGGCCTGGTATAGGAGTGCTCCTCATAGTTTGCAGTGGACCCATACTTGTTGTCATAGTTAGTGAGCTTGTCGAGCACACCCCATGCGTCAATTGGTGGCATCGCCAGATACTCATAGCGAGTATACTGGTTGATTCTGTCCTTAGTGACTTGATCAAGAGAGTTGAAGAAGATCTCCTGAATGACGTATGGTGGTTGTCCATGAGTAGGGCAAGATCGCAGCAATTCTTTGTATCATTCCCATGCTTTTGCTAGCAGCTCCCCAGGCTTCTATTTTAAAGCTGTAATCTTCTGGCGGAGGAGTGTTGTCTTGGCAGGAGGGAAGAATTTGTTGAGAAACTCTTGCTCTACTTGGGCCCATGTTGTGAGAGATCTTGGTTTCAGCCCTTCAAGCCACTTCAGTGCAGGTCCAGCGAGAGACCAGCGAAAAGCCTTCATCTTGACATATTCCAGAGTTGTACGTTCAGCAAGAGTACGGCACATGTCAGAAAAATTTGTAATATGTTCAAGAGGGCACTCATTAAATTTGCCATAAAAAGCATTATTTTTAAGCTCTATAAGGAATTGAGTGCGAATTTCAAAAGAGTTTTCAGCGATTAGAATCGACGATTCAGGCACGACGAGAGTCGGGTGCATATAATCCTCTGTCGTGGTTGGGTATTGGGCAAGCTCAACTTCTGCTTGTTCCCTTGCTGCTTTCTCAGCGGCCAGTTCCCTTGTGAGCCTCTGTATCAGCTGTTCTTGTGTTTCTTCGGCCGCCATGGCTCTTTGCAATTTAGCTCGGATATGTAGAAGGCGTTCCGGTTCGTCTAAGCCGTCAAACTCAGGTGGTTGACCAGAACGGCGCATACACCTGTAAATTAACTCAGAGAAATCGTGATAATTAACTACCTAAGGCGCGAATGATAGCTTCCCCGGCAACGGCGCCAATTTGTTGTAGAAGGAAATCGAGTTTAAAATATAAAATATAGATCAAACCAGATTCTGCCCACGCAAATAATTACAAGACTTCCTCCCGATGCAGCAGTGGGAAGTCAGGATCAATCCACGAGGAAGCGTGTCAGCGGATCCTAGGCAGCGGAGAAACCTCACGGACAGAAGTCGACCACAGGTTGTCGATCTCGACTAGGGTTAGTCGACAGAAGATCGGACAAGTCGAACAGCGCAGCAGCAGTGACAGGGTTTAGTCGATCTCGACTAGTGCTACTTGAGATCGAGTAGGGTTGCTGATGTCGAGTTGGCTTGGTCGATCACCTGCACACAGAAGCTACAGTGATTCTGGAATCGAGGATCAGTAACTCGAGATCGACCAAAGTTGGTCGAGATCGAGTAAGACAGAAACTAAAACAAAACAAAAATAAAGGCAAAGGCTTTGGGACTCTCGAAAATAAACTATATGTAAAAGACTTCCATGATTGGGGTTTGCAAAAACAATAACCAAGCATACATAAGGCAGAAATAAACAGATAATCATGTAACTTGCATCAAAAGACTAAGCTTTTGCCTTTTCCAACAATTAGACAACTCTTTCAAGAAACCCTAATTGTCTCTACCGATTTTATGTTTACAATCCAAGTTGTTAGCATGGACCTCCATTAGATGGGTAATAAACGCATAACAAGTAGTAGATGCTCAAAATATGATAAAAGGCGGTCCTTTACCTCAAACATGCATGGCTATCATCGGGCTCGCCCCAACCCTAGAAGTGGGTGGACTACTCGCGCTTCATCGCAATCTCAGACATTGATTGAAAGGAAATAACAACTTGCATTAAACTAAATTCAAAGCCTTTACAATCCCGGCAATCCAACTCTCGTTGAACGCCAAAACCCTAAAACCTTCGAACTTCTAAAACTTCTCTGTGAACTACTTCTCTAACTGGTGAATTGAATGATCCCTAAAATCAGCCCTATGAGCTTTATTTATAGCCTTCTACTCCTTGCTATTCAAGGATAGAATATCTTTATCTATATCTAAATCTATATCTAAAAGCTTAATGATAAATAAATGCAATAAACGAATTAAATCCATAAAGGGAAATTATATCTAAAATCCTAAAATATCTTCAAGTTGGAATAATCTTCTCTTCTATGATGTGTCTTGATAAAATCGGATAGAACTCGGCAATCCTCGGCTCCAAGGAATCCCAATCCGAGTAGGACAGCTCAAACCGCGTTACGCGCTCCCGGACAGCTTTCGTCGATCTCGAGTAAATCTACTCGATCTCGAGTAACTCGGACATGGACTTCGGCTTGGCTCAGCATCTCGGGCAGCTGGTCCTCGACATTGCTCGGACACTAGCTCTCAGGTATCCTCGATCTCGAGTATCGTACTCGATCTCGGGTAGTGGCGTCGATCATGGCTTGGCCTGGTGTTGTTGAGAAGCTTCTCTTCGATATGGCTCGGGGAGTGTGCGTCTGGGCTTGTCCATATCGAGGACTTTCCTCGATATCGAGTTAGTGTTGCTCAAGCTCCGGGTTGTCTGGTCAGGTCGGGTAACTCTCCTCGGCATCCTCGATCAGGCTCTCCTCGACTCCGGGCATGTTCTTCACTTCTTGTCGATCTCGAGGAACTTACTTGATCTCGAGTAAAGCCTCGGAAGTCGGGTTGGCTCGTCTTCAACTTCTCGACATGGTGCTCCTCAATCATGCTATGCCCGGACATCTTTAGTCGATATCGACAAAAACTAGCCGATATCGAGCAGCTTTCAGCTTCTGTCTTCACTTCTTGGTTTTCTGCCGAAATGGTTCCATATTCTGCAATATCAATTAGAAACTTAGGTAGATATCCATTTCTGGCAAATAAGCACATACTACATAAATTCGACATATTCCCAACCCGAAATATGCAAAGTGTATAGAATATGGAACTAAAATATGCATAAAAACATGGCTACTTTAGAGACATCAATCCACGGTCTAAGATAACCACCCACCTCTTAGATCACGCCATTCGCGGACAAGAAAAGGGGCCATGTGCCCTACATGCCCACACCCCACGAAGGAGACATGTGTCAATCAAAGATCAACACGTGGCGGAGGTCAGAAGACTCCCTGTCAACTACAAAAGGGAAAAACATATCCATTGAAAGGGGACTTTTTGCCGAGAGAGAGAGAGAGAGAGAGAGAGAGAGAGAGAGAGAGAGAGAGAGAGAGAGAGTAGAGCAGATAAGAAAGTGTATTTTCTCCACGACGAGACGTTAAAATAGAGAGACAGCAGAAAAGGAGAAAGACCGCTCCACGGATGAAATTAGGCCACATCCGCGTGTAATTAAAAGGGTCAGCATCACAAGCCATTAGTCTGAGGTGAGGATCGAGAAAATCGTGACCGTCTCCTCCTATTGAACGGTGAACGACAGGTAAACGACCGGTCCACATTTCGTTGATGAAGTCTCCTAATAGATGAAGCCTTGTAGGGTTCAGAACCTCCCGCGGCACAGGTTGGGCCGCGCCGAATTTCTCGGTGCGGGTCAGGTAAGCCCGTTGGGAGCGCCTTGTGTCCCACGGGGTTCACCCCCGGTTCCCATCGAAAGTAGAAACCTGAAATTCGAGCTTCGTCATAACGAACCTGATTTCTGGAGGTGGAAGAGGAAGAGCTTCGCCTAGAGGATGAGAAAGCGACATTGGAGGAGAAGGGGGCTAGAGAATAAGTGACGGTGAAGGAGAGAGAAGAAGTTGTAGGTAGTGTTCCAATTAGAAGGTGCTTTGACAGAGAATGATAAAAATTGTAGACGTTGAAAGAAGAGGCAACGTGACTTAGAGGGGGAGAAAGTGGCACTGGAGGAGGTTAGGGTTGAGAAGTCGGGGCTGCAACAAGTGAGTGCCATCGTCGTTAAAGCTCGAAGGAGGCGAGAGAGTAAGTGAAGAAGATCGCTCCTTCACAACTGCTCCAAAAGAGGAGGAGAGAGAATGAGAGAAGTAGAAATGTGGGCTAGAGATTAGAGAAAGAGAGGGCAAAAAGGAAAAAAATATTCTAAGGCTATCCACATGAATAGCCTCTCTACTCTCCAAAAGCTTGAGCTTTAAGGTAACGAAGATTATTTATAATTTAACTAGTCTTATTACTCGCCCGTTGTGCGGTTTTTAAATAAATTTTATTATATAAAACATATTTGAATTAATATAAATTGTTGTGAAATTTCAACTTTTGAATAAAAATTAAAAGCAATAATTAGAAGAAAAAAATCATATAAAATAGTATTCCAATAACGTATCGACTACATACATTTTTTTTTATATTCATATAAAGTGGTACATATATATTTTATATAGGATTAGGCATGGTACATTTTTTTTAATGGTTGACGGGATGCATATATATTCATCAAAATTTACCGGCATGAATAATATTAGATAGATTTATCTAAAACTATAAGTTTTCTACCTAATTAAGATATAATGTTAAATGTTTATAAAAAAAAGCTAATTAAGATATAATGTTATATCGGATAGATCATTTGATCTAAAAAGATAAGTTTCTAACTAATTAAAATATAAGGTTGAATATTTATAAAAATAAGTGGGACCATTAATTAAGATGACAAAATTATATTGGCTTATTAATTAACATGGCTAAAAACATAATAACATATTAACCCAAAATATGACACATATGAAAAAATAATACTGTTTTAATCCAGAATTTGACACGTATGCAAATCGCACCAGAAGCCGTTTCAGGCCTCTGTTTTAGTATATCACTAGCACAGTACCCGTGCGTAATGCACGGGATTTGTAAAGTATATTATACTATGTAGAAGATATAATCACAATTTATCTAAATTATATACATATTTATTATAATATTTAGATTAAATATGAAAAAGTCTATAGCGAAATACTATTATAATATTTATCTAAATTATATTTATTATCTAAATTATATACATATTTATTATAATATAATATTTATCTAAATTATATTTATCTAAATTATATACATATTTATTATAATATACATATGAAAAAGTCTATAGCGAAATACTATTAAATCGAAACATCCAAATAATCCTAAAAATAAATCAAATCAAAACATCCAAATGATAAATCTAATAAACTGGTTCCGCTAACTCGATTCACATATTCGGTAGAAGCATAGATAGTGGGGTACCAAACAGGACTCGAAACAGTGAGAGCGGATGCTCTTCGACCCTTGCTAACATGCCTAAATGTTTTGGGTGGTACGGTTGACGGAGTCAGAATCATCAGGGGTTTGAATTATGGAAGAGTTATTCCGGCAAGACAGGAATTCCAATGACATAAGAACAAAGTAATCTCCCGCTATCCCGTTTGCACAGTTATTCAATACAGGATTCAAGTCAAGGCATACTGATTAGTTTTCTATCCTAAGCACAATAGCACTCAGCATGGAAGCAATCAATGAGATTAATATGATCTCCTTCGAGGAGGATTGCCCTCGAGCCCAATTGGATATAATGCATATAATTGCAGAAACGATATATGCCGTCCTTCGAGGGACGGCCGACCAGAGGGGCGAATACCTCACGGCATCCTAACCCATGTCACTCCAACCTTCGGGTTCCTTGGAGTCTTCGAGTCCACTATCCACCTGTAGAAGAACAAGCTATATTTTACCCACCCGTTCCCAACTACATCCAACAGGGATGGTCTAGCGCCTTTACTACCCCTTCGTTTCCTTTTGTCTGATTACCGGATTTGTTGAGTCAAGTTCATATTTAGTCCAATTGAGTTAGCCATATTAAATTCATTTTTCCCTTTCTAAACCATTTTGAAAACCCATTTAAAAACCTTGAGCCATTTTCAAAACCACTTCAACCTATCATACTCGGTTTGCAAAATCTCGCTCTGATACCAACTTTGTAACGGCCCGGGATTATGATTCCCGGGTTACGTTTCGAGGGATGAAACCCCTCGTTAGGATCTTACGCCTCGAATACAGGTTGAAGGTTTGAAATTCTATTCTGAATATTTTCAAGTGGGATTTCATACCCAAAATTCGAAGGAATCGTTGGAATCCCCGGGGAAGTCCCCTTAACCTGTCGTAAGTCTAAGCGTAGAAAACCAACAGTCATGCAAATAGCGGAATCAAGATGTAATACAAGAGGGTGCCACGGCAGAGCCGAGTCAAAACCAAATCGATAAGTGTATTTATCGAAATCTAATAGGCGATATTAGTGAGGTTAGACCATTTCCTTGCAATCGCCCAAGAGAGTTCCCACGCCACGGAAGCAAGGAACAATCATGCTGCAAAATAAACCTAAAAAAATATGTATGCGGGGCGGTGTCAGATCGAAGCCCTACGCAATATAATCCCAAACAAGCAGACTCATACACGCTAGTCCTAATAAAGATGCTTCTAGATGCAATGCGGAATATTAACAAGCTAACATGCTTCTAAGATCAAATGCATAAATATAATAAGGCCTTAGCACCGAATACCAAGTGGTATATCCCTCTCCTACCTTCACTCCCTTCCGATAGGGCGGAGACTGGCCAGCTCGTGAATGCATTCAATAATAATCGTGCGGCACGCATGCCCAACCCGCCCCCACAAGAAAAATAAAGCTCGCATGCAGCTTTCGCAATCATCCTCATAATATAAGTAAAGGAAGTTCCATATGACTTGTTGTGAGCCTAATTCGCCATGTTTTACAGTTACTTTTATATCGATTTCTGCATACATTTCATGCATTTGGGTTAGAATAATACAGAATCCAATCACCTCAGGAGATAAAGGTAGATTGACCCTGCTCGTTGAGATAATAGTTTGGCGAGATGGGACACATTGTGAGGAGTCCAAAGCACTAAATATCCGGGGCCATTCATGACACCCATGTTTGCGACTCGCGAGAAGGCAGTGCTGAGGTTAGAGAGGTAAAAGCATTATTATTGATAAAAGCATTATGAAAGGTGATGAATCGTATGAAGAAGGAGTGTGGTATGAAAAGTTTGGAAATACTCCATTTCCCCGGATCATTAGCACCACATTGCCAAAAAAAATTGCCCACCTTTAGCCCTTTCCCAATCTATTCCTTATTGAGCTTAAATTAAAGTCCTCTTGATTATTAATGCTTTGTCACTTATGAATTGTTTTGCATAACCCTCCTTTTATGAGTAGATGTTGCTTTTTAATTGCACATGCATGGATTTGTGACATTAGTACCTTTTCGAGGATGGTAATTGATTGCAGGGACATATAAGAATGAGTCTAATATGTTGAGAGTTTTGATTTCTTCCCCTGTATGACAAATAAAAGTATTGCTTGAGGACAAGCAAGCTTAAGTATGGGGTGTTTGTTGTGAGCCTAATTCGCCATGTTTTACAGTTACTTTTATATCGATTCTGCATACATTTCATGCATTTGGGTTAGAATAATACAGAATCTATGTAGTTTACACTTATTTTCCAAATTATGGAGTCTACACAAGTTTTTGTTATATTTCGCAGAAATCGGAGGCACTTTGGCGCTTAAAGGAAAGTCATGAAGAAGCTAAGGATGGTGCAGCTGGAGAAAAGGGAATTTTTCACCATTCATCATTCTCAATCAAGCTTTGATGTCTTCATGAAAATCGTAGCCCTCGAAAAGAGCTTTCCAACGCATGGTCATATGCGTCAATCCGACAAACGATGACTCGGGAAAGTGCGTTTCAAGAACAGAGCAGGATGCTGAGAAGACTGGTCGATATCGACCAAGCACACTCAATATCGACCAGATTTAGGTCGAAATTCTCCAAATCGACTCGGAGTTGGCTAGAATCAACTAAGGAAGAAAGGAAGAGGTCGATATCGACTTAACCAAGTCAATATCGAGTGCCCCATATCGAGTCAACGTCCTGGAATCGAGTCAAGAAAGCTGGAGCTGAGACATGCTAGTCAATATCGAGTAACTCAACTCGATATCGAGTACAAATCAACTCGATTTTCATCTCTGGAGTCAATATCGACCAGCTGAAGAGAAACCGAGGAAGCACAGGTCAATATCGACTTAACCAAGTCAATATCGACTGGACCCACGACGGCGGATTCCGAGCTTAACCGACTTTTTGTTAAGTTTCTATCCTGAATCCAATGGAGATATTTTCGAGACCAAATTCTATCCACATCTATCAAGATCTATCAAGTCCAAGGAAGATTTATCCACTTTAGATATAATCGTAGTTGATTTAATTCTTTTATTCCATGTTTTATCTTTATGTTATAAGATAAAGTAGATATAGATATAGATAGACTTTCTTACCTTGATTAGCAAGGGTTGGAAGCCTATAAATAAAGCCTTAGGGGCTGGATTTTATTCATTCAATTTCAGAGACAATTAGTCACAAAGAGAGAAGGAGAAGAGATTGTAAGTCTGAGTTTATTAATGCAAGTTAGTTCTTTTTCATCAAAGATGTCTGCTATTGCGATGAAGAGCTAGTAGTCCACCCACTATTGGGGCTGGGGTGAGCCCGACGGTGGCCATGTAAGGTGATGCGGCAAAGGTACAATCTTTTTATGCAATTCGTCTTCTATCCCTATTAAAGCAAAAGTGATCTTAATGCAACTTGGATTAATTATGTGAAAAAGGGTTGGTAACAATTAGGGTTTATGCGAAAGCCTCTATCTTCCTATTTGTTAATAACGAAAGTTATTTGATGGAAAGCATGATGTTTTATGACTTTATGTGTTAATTTGCATGGTTATCGTTGTGGTGTTGATACCCTGGCTTTGGAAGTCTTTTAGTATATTGATTTATTTCGTTGGAAATCTGAGTTCTGTCTTCGAAGGTTTGCAATTTAAAGTTTCTGTGTTTGCTTTATTTTCTGCTTTTATTTGTTATTTCTGTCTTTCCTTCTGTCTTTCTACTATTCTGTGAGATTTACAGCTACCTGAGATCCGCTGACACGCTTCCTCGAGGATCGATCCTGACTTCCCACTACTGCATAGGGAGAGAGTCTTGTAATTATTTGCAATGGACGAAATCTGGTTTGCTTTGATTTATTTATATTTTATTACAAGTCTCAATTTCCTCCTACAACAAATTGGCGTCGTTGCCGGGGAAGCAATCATTCGCGCCTTAGGTAGTCAGATCTCACTTTTCGTTTGAGTTACTCTGCAGGTGTATGCGCCGTTCTGGTCAGCCACCTGAGTTTGACATCTTAGATGATCCGGAACGTTTCCTACACATCCATTCTAAATTGAAAAGAGCCATGGCGGCCGCAAAAACACAAGAACGGCTGATTGAGAGGCTTCAGAGGGAACTAGCCGCCAAGGATACTGCTCTCGCCACTGATAGAGCACGCACTGCGTGGGAAACAGAACACAGAAGGTAGGCAGAAGCTAAGCTTGTGTTGCGTAGATGGGAACATTACGCTAAATCGCCCAAATCAACAATGACAAGTTGGTTCGACAACGTCCCCTTCTATGATGCAGTCGACATCGACTACCTGGACTCGACATATACACATTCTGGAGGAACTGATCCAGAAACACTAGCCGAAATCGACTGTACCACAGAAATCCAGGTAGGTCCTTCCTCTATTTCGATGTCGCTATCTATCTTTGAAGAATCTTTGGAAGGATCCCAAGAAGAAGAAGAGCCACCAACGCAAAATCCGGACGTCGTTGCCCATGGTGCTTCAAGGTCGCTTTTACCCTATAAGGTGAAGGCCATTCCTGACAATTTTGAGCAATCGATGTTTGTGTTCAAGTATGGGGTCCTAGCAAAGTGGCATGAAGCTCCGCATGATGAGGTGGAAATATCTCTTCCCACTCCACCGTGTTGCTATGGTGGAGACGCGCAAACAAATCAACATATGAAGCGGAAAAGGTATGATGATGAGGTATGTATATTGTCATTATATCTTCCTTTATGCATGCCAGCTGGAGCCCAGGAAGATGAATGGGTGAAGACATGGAGCGTTTACTCGGGGAAGTTTAAGCTTCTTCATACAATGCCCCCGGATGACATTCCACGCTTCTCGCCACCGGAGGAACCCCCAGATCCACCTATACCTCCGGACAAAGAGGAGCCAGGCTGATACTTAATGGAGAAAGTCGGCCTAGCGACTATAAAATCTAGAGCTTGTAAATAGACATTTATTTTTGGACTTTTGGACATTGCTGCTTTTTGTTTGTTTTTGGTTTTGAACACTTTTAGTTTTTCTATTGTGGGTATTTCTCTTCTACATTTTTCAGGTCCATGGGGATAGAAGCAAGCTAAAAACGGACTCGGCCCAGCAGCATAGCACTCGATTAGGACACCGGTCTAGTGAGTTTCTTTCTCTACCCTTGTTTTTATACAGTGAAGACACTGTAATGTTTAAGTATGGGGTGGGGGAAGGGCTTACTTTGTGCATATTTGGCTTTATTTGACCATTATTTGTGCATTATTTCTTGAATTGCTTATACATGGCTATTTTGGAATTCATTATTGATCTATGGGCTTATATGTATGTTTTCCAAAAGTTTGAAAAATGACCCCCATTGAAAATTTTGATAAATGTCATGGAAGCTTATATTGAACTCGACGATGCAAAATTGGATTCATTAGAGATATAGTATGAAATTGCCTAGTAAAGGGAAGTCACAACGAAGTGCATATTTGGATGAAAACCATGAAAGGAGGTAAAACTTGATGTTGCTTTTGACATGTTGCATGATAAGAGGATGGAGGACTTTATATTTCCATATAATGCTCATGTTGTTATATCCTAGCCTTACCTATGCTTATGCATCACAAAAGCCATAATATGCCTTATTTCATATTTGCTCCACATGATCTAAATATTTTTCCATTCTTTACCTTATTTCCTATCCGGGGATTATGTTGAGAATGATGTTACACTATGGAGATTATCATATGGTGGTTGTGTTGTTATTATCATTATTGGAGTTTGGTAGGAGAATGTTCGAAATATATGGAAAATTTAATGAGTGAGAAAAAAATCCAATCACCTCAGGAGATAAAGGTAGATTGACCCTGCTCGCTGAGATAATAGTTTGGCGAGATGGGACACATTGTGAGGAGTCCAAAGCACTAAGTATCCGGGGCCATTCATGACACCCATGTTTGCGACTCGCGAGAAGGCAGTGCTGAGGTTAGAGAGGTAAAAGCATTATTATTGATAAAAGCATTATGAAAGGTGATGAATCGTATGAAAAAAGGAGTGTGGTATGAAAAGTTTGGAAATACTCCATTTCCCCGGATCATTAGCACCACATTGCCAAAAAAATTGCCCACCTTTAGCCCTTTACCAATCTATTCCTTATTGAGCTTAAATTAAAGTCCTCTTGATTATTAATGCTTTGTCACTTATTGAAGGTTCGATAATATAAAACAAGGTAATATAGAAATACTCTAGAAGGGGGGTTGAATAGAGTATGCCCGTTTTTCGCAGAAAGTCTCAAGACTTTTGGAGCTCGTATAAAACCCTTTGAGATTAAACCTGAATCACAAAGTTAGTCAATCGAACCAAGTGCGGAAATAAGGTAAAGCAATAAAGTAAAGGACTCGATGAGTTGTTAACAAGGTTCGGCATGAACTTGGCCTACGTCCCCGCCTAGGGTTCTTCCACAACCCTAGGATTCAAAAGGCTTTATTGATTCGCTTAGCTTAGGATCCTAATAGCTCACCAAGAAGCCTCTCTCCTATACAATCGCAATCTAGTCAACTCACGTTCCCTTGGAGTCCTAGACCAATCTAGAAGAGCCCCACCTATCTCAGCTATCTAGTACAATCCTCTTACTCTCACAAATCAATAGCCTAGTGCAACTTCCCGAGTTACAAACTCTCGAGTAACACTATAAATGAATATATCCTATAAGCTCACAGTGTAACTCTCAAAGGCTTTGAAAAGAAATAACAGACTCTTGAGCACTAGCAGAGAGTACACTTGGAAGACAGATCTTGCTTGAATGAATGAAGGCTTGTGTTCAATGAATCAAGCTTTGATGTCTTCATGAAAGTCGTAGCCCTAGAAAAGAGCTTTCCAACGCATGGTCATATGCGTCAATCCGACAAATGATGACTCGGGAAAGTGCGTTTCAAGAACAGAGCAGGATGCTGAGAAGACTGGTCGATATTGACCAAGCACACTCAATATCGACCAGATTTAGGTCGAAATTCTCCAAATCGACTCAGAGTTGGCTAGAATCGACTAAGGAAGAAAGGAAGAGGTCGATATCGACTTAACCAAGTCAATATCGAGTGCCCCATATCGAGTCAATGCTAGTCAATATCGAGTAACTCAACTCGATATCGAGTACAAATCAACTCGATTTTCATCTCTGGAGTCAATATCAACCAGCTGAAGAGAAACCGAGGAAGCACAGGTCAATATCGACTTAACCAAGTCAATATCGACTGGACCCACGGCGGCGGATTCCGAGCTTAACCGACTTCTTGTTAAGTTTCTATCCCGAATCCAATGGAGATATTTTCGAGACCAAATTCTATCCACATCTATCAAGTCCAAGGAAGATTTATCCACTTTAGATATAATCGTAGTTGATTTAATTCTTTTATTCCATGTTTTATCTTTATGTTATAAGATAAAGTAGATATAGATATAGATAGACTTTCTTACCTTGATTAGCAAGGGTTGGAAGCCTATAAATAAAGCCTTAGGGGCTGGATTTTATTCATTCAATTTCAGAGACAATTAGTCACATAGAGAGAGAAGGAGAAGAGATTGTAAGTTTGAGTTTATTAATGCAAGTTAGTTCTTTTTCATCAAAGATGTCTGCTATTGCGATGAAGAGCTAGTAGTCCACCCACTTCTAGGGCTGGGGTGAGCCCGAAGGTGGCCATGTAAGGTGATGCGGTAAAGGTACAATCTTTTTATGCAATTCGTCTTCTATCCCTATGAGCATGATTCTTTTGCGAAAGTTGAAGGTGATCCTTGTTTGTGTTATTGAAGCGAAAGTGATCTTAATGCAACTTGGATTAATTATGTGAAAAAGGGTTAGTAACAATTAGGGTTTATGCGAAAGCCTCTATCTTCCTATTTGTTAATAACGAAAGTTATTTGATGGAAAGCATGATCTTTTATGACTTTATGTGTTAATTTGCATGGTTATCGTTGTGGTGTTGATACCCTGGCTTTGGAAGTCTTTTAGTATAATGATTTATTTCGTTGGAAATCTGAGTTCTGTCTTCGAAGGTTTGCAATTTAAAGTTTCTGTGTTTGCTTTATTTTCTGCTTTTATTTGTTATTTCTGTCTTTCCTTCTGTCTTTCTACTATTCTGTGAGATTTACAGCTACCTGAGATCCGCTGACACGCTTCCTCGAGGATCGATCCTGACTTCCCACTACTGCATAGGGAGAGAGTCTTGTAATTATTTGCAATGGACGAAATCTGGTTTGCTTCGATTTATTTATATTTTATTGCAAGTCTCAATTTCCTCCTACAACATGACTCGATTGACCCAGGACGGGACCCGATGGGACTGGGCGATCCTATGACCCTAGCAAAGACTCTAGTTACATCATAGATAACGGTCGTTCTATTTGCAAAAGCAATGAATAAACGAATGCTCAACCATGATTGTAATCCTAGCATGATACTACATGGCATGCTTAATTATGAATGGAAGCACCTAGTATGCACATGGCTACAAGCAGGGAGATCTCTTTTTCGAATCTGAGTGAGCTCATATAGGAACTCACCTGGCTATGCAGAACAGTATAATAGAAGATCCGGTATACATCATTCATAATCACAAAGTATCACCTAGATACATATCAGAACATATATGAATAAGTCTACGTCTAATCATCCAAGCACTTAAGCATATCATTCAACAAGAATAGCAACCATATTGCAATCATCATTCCGTCAAGTTCAACCATTCATCATATTACCACATTCCACGAGACCATATCATTCTCATCATTCCATTCATCCACATTCATGTATTCGCCACAATATATCCGCAATAATAATCCGCAAGACACATATATCAAGAGATCATCACATTCTTCATATTCATAATCATATATCAACATATCACATGACTCGAGTTCATCATATCATCATTTATAAGTTATAAGACAAACGATATATAACTTAACATCCCATCGTGCTATTAGTCAACCAATCATGCCATTTGTCCACACAAAACATGTTATTTGTCAATCAATCATATCATCATGCTAGTTAGTCATTGATCACATAATTTCCAAGTTAGTCACGAAAACCAAGTTAACTAGATAGAAATTTCGACCTTGGGAAATGTTCGTCATACTCCTTTTTCGATTTAAATCCGACAATACCCTTTTAAATCTCCATGTCTCATAATATTATATTTTCTTTTAATCACCATAATATTCTATCTTAAATCTTGAAATAATATTTTATATTTTAAATCTCACATAATGTTATATAATGTTTTAATTAGCATTTATAGAACACTTCCATAAATACTACCAAATCCCTTAAAAATTCCCAACCGTTTTATTTTTATAAAATCCAAACCTTATTTAAATTACCAAGACTAAGCCCTTTATTTGTAAAACTCAAAACCACAATATTCTAGCCAATTGAATAGGCCCAAAAAGCCATTCCAATCTCCCATCTTTTTCATCTGGAATCCGAATAGGAAGAAAGAAAAGAGGGGCCCAGGGAGATGATGTGGTGGCTGAGGTGGCAAGTGGGAGCGGTTCCCACGACAAAGGGAGAGGCTATTGTTCATTGCCTTCCCGAACAGCTCGCCGGATTCCAAAATTGGAGAACGGAAGGGGACAGGAAGAAGCTACTGGACGGCGACACCAGGCTCGGCTTCCGACTACTCATACCAAAGGCCAGAAAGCAAGCAAGAAAGGGAAGGAGGAGGAGGAGTGCTCACCGAGGCGTCGACTCGCCGGAAAACCTCGTAGGTGCACGATTGGGCCTCGCCGGAGACGAATTGCTTCCCTCTTTCCCTAGGTCGAGGGGCAAGTGATTAAAGGCAGGACCTTTACAAGGTTTCCAATCGAAAGATGGAAGAGGAAGGCTTACCGTGGCATTCGAACCTGAGCAGGGGAGGCTCGGTGTTCTCGGGCGACTCAGTGCCTGGGATTGTCGGAAAACAAGGGAACGACGGTGAGGGCTCAATGGCCTGCTGCTGCTGCTCGTCACGAGAGAAGGAGGAAGTGAAGGCCGCGGGTGGTGGTGATTGCTAACAGAACAGGGAGGCGAAAAGGAGGAGAATGGAGGTGTGGTGTTTGCTGGTTGCTCGACGGGGAGCGAAAGACGATCTTGTAGCTGTTGTGGCTACTACTTGACAGAAGTGAAGGAGGATTTAGGGAGGAAGTGTGGGGTGGCTTGGGATCTCTCGGCCAATAGGGGAGGGAGTTGGTGAATGATGGTGAATGAAGAAATGGTGGGAAGTGGGGTTTGAATTTGAAGGATATGGTGAAGTGAGGGTAGAGTGGGTAAGGGTGGAGTGTAAAATTGGTTAAACTAATACCCAGAAATAAATTCCGAATACGCGAATCTCGAACCTCGAAATTAGTTTTTGAATGTTAGTTTCTTGAATCCCGCTTTCTTGATCAATTAGATTTTTAAAATCGATAAGGATATCGTCATCCGATAATTATTTTGAATTTTCGAGGTAAAAGGACGGAAATCGTTCGTCAAATTTTATATTCCGGTAGGAATCTGGTAAACGAGCTTTTAATTCGATTTAAATTCATTTTTAATTTCCTATTTCCGAAAATTTAGGATTTGAAATTTCGAGCCTTTACATCATCCACCTCTAAAAACAAGTCTCGTCCCCGAGACTAAAATCATTTAAACAGGGGATAATGTTTGAAATTGGTGAGTCCAAGGATCATGTCATTGATCCTGTAAGCACCTCATAAGTGCCCCTATGAGATCCTCACAGTACCGTTGCAGTGGTCATAATATCTCCAATAGATCGTAGCAAGAATGTAATGTGGGCCCTTACCACATCCTTACCCCGATTTCTTGGTCATATCAAAACTCGAAAAGCATTTCAGTATCTCCACTAGGTATTAGAAAGCTGATGCCGCTCAATTATCAATGACTCCTGGTGACATTGAGGACAACATGAAGGTTCCATTTGATGGCCCTGTCACTCGTTCAAGGGCCAAGAAGATTCAAAATGCAACCAAGGCCTTTCTTGTCCATCACCATGGAACTTTAGAGCAAGGGTTCAGGCCACCCTGGATCACTTGGCTCAAGGTTACACCGCCAGCACAAGAAGTGAGCTTGCGTCCACACTCGGAGCTCATGAAGACTCGGCTACACCCGCCTTGATCAAGACTTGTCCGAATGGGCTTAATGCATGGGCCGAGTTTACCTTGTGCATGGGCCGAAAATTAAGTTATTTAATTAGTTTGTTATTTTATGCAAATTAGATAAATAAGGTGGAAATTAATTATATCTCTTCTAGATATATTACTTTCCCACCAAGTTATTATATTTCTATCTCTTAGGATTTATTTATCTTTAAGTTATTTCACTTATCATTAGATAGAATTAATCTATCCAAACCCCTTTCCTTTGCAAGGAAGGATTGGTTAGATTTCTCATTAGTTTACTATAAATTCATGTTATGCACTTTGAAATTAATCAGATTGAATTAGAATTGAAGAAACCCTTAACGGATCTAGGGTTCTTCGATTATCAATCCCAAAAGCTATCTTGCTCTTGTGTTTAATAATTTCGGCCAACACCAAATCATCACCATCACCTTGCTTGTCGACATCGAGCCACAGCCCGCAAACCCTAGTCGAGAGACCTGCGCACCCAAGGAAGATCAGGCTTGGCGTCATCCGCGGGCAAGCCGCTCCCGGCGAGCGCAGGCGTCCGAGCTTGGCGAGCGCCGGCATCCGAGCTCCCAGGCGTTCTCGTCCGCAGGCTCCTCCGCTGCCAGCGAAGCGCTCGCTCACCCGCGTTTCCTTCCGCACCTCGCTCCCGGGCACACCTCCGCAAGCCTTCTCGCTCCCAGCGAGAGATCCCGCGCGCATCACCCGCACACCCTGAGGCCGAAGGCCTGTGTGCCCAGCAGACGTGCAACCCAGCTCCGATCCCCATCGCTGATCTTCGTTCCCTACTTTCTGTCGCTATTTCAGATTCTTAATTTCTGGAATTTTACTAAGTTTAGTTCCGTCGCTAAATCAGAATTCTAATCACTTGTCTGAATTGTTCCAAATCAGGAGATATCAAAGAGCATTGCAAAATCGGAGCAAATATACGGCGTGGTTCTTGATCTGAAGCCCACAGGCGAAGGATCGGGTATCCCAAACGTATCAAGTGGTATCGGATTTTAGGTTAATGCAAGTTCTTTACTCTCTTGATTTCTATTTGAGTGATTTATTTTTCGTGCCTTATTTTTCACCATAGCCGCTGCATAAAAATTGAATCTTTATTATTTCACCCATCAAATTTGGCACTTTAGTTTTGTTATTCTTTGTTTGGATCTATAATTTGGAAGATATTGAGTTCTTGACTGCAAGTTGTGATCTTTTATTCCTAGTTGCTACATATCATGCCTATGACTGTGATTCTTGGATTAAAAGCATTATATAAACTTGCACCACAAAAGAACCCTAATTTTTCAAGTTTCTAGCCAATTTTCCCTATTTTCTTTATTTTTGCTTACTTTTAGATCATCGTAGCTTTTTATTTTATTTTTTCTCTTCAATTTCGGTTGCTCCCTCCACATTACAGCAACTTTTTCCCTTCAAAAAAAAAAAAAAAAAAAAAACAGAAAACCGAGAGCATCCATACAAAAAAAAAAAAAGAGAACATTCCTTCATTACATTGTTGAGTTAGTAACTCTTCTTTGTTAGTTCTTTGATTGCTACATGTTAGATGATCTAAACGGTTTAAAGCATTCCAAAAGAACCCTACTTGTGTGATTTTGTGCTGTGCCGACACTGGAGCCTTGGTCACACCCCTCTTTCTCTGAACCGTGTTGCAACCGTCAGATAATAGTTGACGGAGTGTGTGCACTTGATTGCCCTTGTGATTGCTATTATCGATTATTATACATTCATATTATTCAAGCATCACATTGTAGCTCTTATTTCTCCACATTAAGCCGCTCCCAGCGAGCGCAGGCGTCCGAGCTTGGCGAGCGCCGGCATCCGAGCTCCCAGGCGTTCTCGTCCGCAGGCTCCTCCGCTGCCAGCGAAGCGCTCGCTCACCCGCGTTTCCTTCCGCACCTCGCTCCCGCGCACACCTCCGCAAGCCTTCTCGCTCCCAGCGAGAGATCCCGCGCGCATCACCCGCACACCCTGAGGCCGAAGGCCTGTGTGCCCAGCAGACGCGCAACCCAGCTCCGCTCCCCATCGCTGATCTTCGTTCCCTACTTTCTGTCGCTATTTCAGATTCTTAATTTCTGGAATTTTTCTAAGTTTAGTTCCGTCGCTAAATCAGAATTCTAATCACTTGTCTGAATTGTTCCAAATCAGGAGATATCAAAGAGCATTGCAAGATCGGAGCAAATATACGGCGTGGTTCTTGATCTGAAGCCCACAGGCGAAGGATCGGGTGCTGCTGTTGGGGCCGCGGGCGCGGCTTCTGGGGCCGCGGGTGCGGCTGGTGCAGCCGAGCCTCCTTTGAGCTTCTCCATTCTTTCAGCTTCTCTTTCGGCGTTCCTTTGTTGCTGCTTGCGCACCTGGTCCTTCAGAATAAGTTGTGGCGATAAGGGTAGGAGAGTAACTCTCCTCCCGTCATAGGTGAAAGCATATGTATTTGCACGACCATCATGAAGGACATTACGATCATATAACCAAGGACGCCCTAACAATATATGACTACAATCCATGCGCGCAACATCACATAATATTTTATCATGATATGATCCAATAGACAGAGAAACTAAGCATTGTTTGGTGACCATTATATCAGATCCATCATCAGTGATACCATTCAATCCATAGTGAGTAGCACGAGGAGTAGTAGTTAAATGGAGGAAATCTACTACCTTTTCATTGATGAGATTGCAGCAACTCCCACCATCGATGATGAGGTTTAAGATAGCCTCGCGAACCACACATCTGGTGTGGAAGATGTTCTCCCTTTGATCAGCCATGGGAGACTCCTGAATGTGTAGGACCCGCCGGTTGACAAGACAGAGGACGTTGTCATATTCTGATGTGTCGATCTCCTCAATAAGTTCAGACGGTTGGTCCTCCTCCACTTCACTCGAAATTACATGGTCCTCAACAGTCTCCTCCTCATAGTAATGGTCTCCCAAATCATTGAGAAGAACCTTCTTTTTCTGAGGGCAATTGCGAGAGACATGCCCAGAACCTCCACAAGTGAAGCAGCGGATATCTTTGTTGCGATCTGTAGAAGGGGCAGCAACTCTTCTAGTTTCCACCTGATAACCCTGTTGAGGTGAGTTGGAAACTCCCTTTTGCTGCATAGAAGGGTTAGACGTAGAAGGCTTAGATGGACCAGAAGGGTTAAAGGGAACAAACCTGCGACCTTGGGAGGTCTAATCGAATCTGCTCCGTTGTTGCCGCAGTTGCTGCTGTTGTTGCTCATACAGAAGTTGTGCTTTATGAGTCAAAGTGTTAATATCTCTAATGGAATGGATAGCTAAAGGATTTTTAATAGAAATATTAAGACCAGCAAGAAATTGAGTACACAAAGCACGTTCAGTAAGATAAACATTAGCCTGATGGGAGAGTCGTTCAAGTTCATCCCTGAAGTCATTCGGCGAGCGAGTTCCTTGTTGGCAGGAAGCGAGCTGCATCCTCATAGACTCCGTGTATTCCTCAGGCACATGTCTCTTCTTTAGGAGATAGCGAAGTTGTGGCCAAGTTTCAACAGGCTGCTTGTCCTGACGGCGGCGCATCTCACGAGTGCGGAACCACCAGTTGCGAGCTTTACCTACTAAATGCAATATAACAACTTCCAATTTCTCCGTTTCCTCATAGCGTAAATGTTCAAGCAGATAGTCAGTATGATTTTCCCAGACAAGATAAGCTTCAGGATCAGTATTACCATCAAAAGTTTCTAATTTAAGCTTAACATCTCGTTTCTGAATAGCTTGAGCATTATCAAATCTAGGATGACCAAAATTAGGAAGGGGTAAATCATCAAAGTTAGGATTTACCTCATGGTAAGCATCCTCCAAATGTGGTGTCTCGTTCAGATCAGCATTGCTACGGCTATCATCCCAGTTAGCACGAGTATAGAACGGCTGTTGTGGACGCTGATTGGGTCGGCCCTGCTGCTGCCGTGGGTGATGGCGCTCAGGGCGATCCTGGTGGCCATTGAAGCCCGCTAAAGGATCGTTGTCATGCTCTCCAGGGAAAGGATTAGTAGTAGCAGATCTCAGCTGATAATGTAATTGACCAGAAGGAGGAGGGTGACCTGAATAAAAGGTGTTACCTGCAGGTTGCTGATTACCTGTAGGGGGCACAGTACCCGAAGGTGGTGTAGTAGCTGGGGGTGGTGGAGGCGGTTTTCCTCCAGAAGGAGGTGTAGATCCAGAAGCCTCCGCCCGTTTGGACTCCTCCCATTGCTGAGCAACTGCCTGTTTGATGATGTCCGATAACCGTAGGAGGTCCTCTTTGCGTTCGATAGCACGACGATTCTCAGCCTCTGCTAGTTCCTGTCGCGTCACCAGAGTAGACTTTTGGACAGCAGAGTCAATAATAAACTGCATAGCCTCAGCAGTAATGCCAGCAGGTGGGGTAGGGGAAGGGTTGGGGTCGCTATCGTTTGTCATGTTCCTACAATATCAGAAGAGCAACAAGTAAACGAAGCAAAGACCAGAAACCAAGTAATGCAAGCTCTAGTGATTCCTAAGAGTGATTCAAGTTTTAGAAATCAAAGAGCGAGAAAACAAGGCACAATATTCAAGCAATTCCCCTGGACACAGAATTTTGCAATATTGACGACAGCAAGTAATAATCCAAATTGCATTTTAAATCAGCCACACAGTCGGATATCAAGGATAGCAAGTATTTTGACGATATCTTAATCTACAGTAAGAATATGCATGATCATTTAAGTCACTTGAAATTGGTTTTTGATTGTCTTAGAAAAGAGAAATTATATGCCAATTTAAAGAAGTGTTCTTTTGCATCCGAGTCTACCATTTTTCTTGGTTTTGTAGTGACTGCATCTGGATTAAAGGTGGATGAGGAGAAGATTCGTGCTATTCAGGAGTGGGCTAGGCCGACTACACCCACCCATGTCCGCTCATTCTTGGGTCTTGCTGGCTTCTATCGACGTTTTGTCAAGGACTTCAGCTTGATTGCCGCCCCCCTACATGAGCTGACAAAGAAGGATGTGACATTTCGCTGGTCTGACTCACATCAAAAGGCTTTCGACGCTCTCAAGGATCGCCTGACACACGCCCCAGTGCTGCAGTTACCTGACTTTGCTCAACCTTTTGAGCTCGAGTGTGACGCTTCTGGCACTGGCATTGGAGGGGTCCTGTTGCAGAACAAGCGTCCCATCGCCTACTTCAGCGAAAAGTTGGGCGCCGCTGAGCTCAACTATTCTACCTACGACAAGGAGCTATTTGCACTGGTTCGCTGCCTACAGACTTGGCAACACTATCTCTGGCCTAAGGAGTTTGTGATTCATTCGGATCATGAAGCTCTTAAGTACCTCAAAGGACAAGCACTGCTCAGCAGGCGACTTGCTCGATGGGTGGAATTCATAGAGACCTTTTCCTATGTGGTTCACCACAAAAAGGGAAAGGATAATGTGGTAGCTGACGCGCTATCACGAAGGTATGTCCTCTTAAACCATATGGATGCACATGTTTTGGGTTTTGCTTTAATAAAGGAACTGTATGCTTCTGATAGTTTCTTTAAAACTATATATGCTCAATGTGTGTCCAAAGGTGAAGTAGATTCATTTTTTGTTGATAATGGGTATTTGTTCAAGATGGGCAAGCTTTGTATCCCATCTTCTTCTATTCGCCGATTGTTAACCCAAGAAATACATGAATCTAGGGGACATGGGGGTTTCGAAAAAACACTAGCTGGATTAAAGGAACATTACTTTTGGCCTAAAATGTCTAATTATGTGCTGAGATTTGTCAAAAGTTGTGTTACTTGTGCTAAAGCCAAATCGAAATCCAATGCTAATGGTCTATACCAACCTTTGCCAATTGCTAGTGCACCCTGGGAAGATGTTTCTATGGATTTTATTGTAGGATTACCAAGAACTTCTAAGGGTCATGATTCCATATTTGTTGTTGTAGACAGATTTTCCAAAATGGCTCACTTTATACCTTGTCATAAAACTGATGATGCTATTCATGTTGCTCATTTATTCTTCAAAGATGTTGTTCGCTTACATGGATTGCCATTGTCTATAGTTTCTGACCGTGATCCTAAATTCTTAAGCTCTTTTTGGAAAACTTTATGGTCTAAATTGGGTACAAAATTGCTATTTTCTACTTCTTGTCACCCACAAACTGATGGCCAAACTGAGGTCACAAATAGAACTCTTGGGGCTCTCCTTAGAGTCATGCTGCGAACTAACCTCCGGAGATGGGAAGACTGTCTACCATTTGTAGAATTTGCATATAATAGGTCTAGGCACTCTGCAACAAGGTTGACCCCCTTCGAGGTAGTATATGGCCGAAATCCATTGACTCCAGTGGACATGATGCCTCGGCCATATAAGGACAAGGAGAGCGTGGATGCAGCTAAGCAAGTGGACTTCATCAAAAGCTTGCATGAGCGTACCAAGGCGCAGCTGGAAAGGAAGACTGCGCAATACAAGGCCGCGAAGGACAAGCATCGCAAGGATGTGCAGTTCAACGTTGGTGATCTGGTCTGGCTGCATCTCAGGAAGGAAAGGTTTCCGCAACAACGGAAATCTAAGCTGGACCCCAAGGGAGATGGACCATTCAGAGTGGTTCAGAAGATGGGTCCTAATGCCTACAAGCTGGATCTCCCTGCCGATAAATACAGCGTCCATTCTACATTCAACGTCGCCGATCTATCCTTGTTCGTGCCTGACGATGACTCTGACGACGATTTGAGGACAAATCGAAGTAAAGTGGAGGAGAATGATGCCGCTCAATTATCGATGACTCCTGGTGACATTGAGGACAACATGAAGGTTCCATTTGATGGCCCTGTCACTCGTTCAAGGGCCAAGAAGATTCAAAATGCAACCAAGGTCTTTCTTGTCCGTCACCATGGAACTTTAGAGCAAGGGTTCAGGCCACCCTGGATCACTTGGCTCAAGGTTACACCGCCAGCACAAGAAGTGAGCTTGCGTCCACACTCGGAGCTCATGAAGACTCGGCTACACCCGCCTTGATCAAGACTTGGCCGAATGGGCTTAATGCATGGGCCGAGTTTACCTTGTGCATGGGCCGAAAATTAAGTTATTTAATTAGTTTGTTATTTTATGCAAATTAGATAAATAAGGTAGAAATTAATTATATCTCTTCTAGATATATTACTTTCCCACCAAGTTATTATATTTCTATCTCTTAGGATTTATTTATCTTTAAGTTATTTCACTTATCATTAGATAGAATTAATCTATCAAACCCCTTTCCTTTGCAAGGAAGGATTGGTTAGATTTCTCATTAGTTTACTATAAATTCATGTTATGCACTTTGAAATTAATCAGATTGAATTAGAATTGAAGAAACCCTTAACGGATCTAGGGTTCTTCGATTATCAATCCCAAAAGCTATCTTGCTCTTGTGTTTAATAATTTTGGCCAACACCAAATCATCACCATCACCTTGCTTGTCGACATCGAGCCACAGCCCGCAAACCCTAGTCGAGAGACCTGCACACCCAAGGAAGATCAGGCTTGGCGTCATCCGCGGGCAAGCCGCTCCCAGCGAGCGCAGGCGTCCGAGCTTGGCGAGCTCCGGCATCCGAGCTCCCAGGCGTTCTCGTCCGCAGGCTCCTCCGCTGCTAGCGAAGCGCTCGCTCACCTGCGTTTCCTTCCGCACCTCGCTCCCGCGCACACCTCCGCAAGCCATCTTGCTCCCAGCGAGAGATCCCGCGCGCATCACCCGCACACCCTGAGGCCGAAGGCCTGTGTGCCCAGCAGACGCGCAACCCAGCTCCGCTCCCCATCGCTGATCTTCGTTCCCTACTTTCTGTCGCTATTTCAGATTCTTAATTTCTGGAATTTTTCTAAGTTTAGTTCCGTCGCTAAATCAAAATTCTAATCACTTGTCTGAATTGTTCCAAATCAGGAGATATCAAAGAGCATTGCAAGATCGGAGCAAATATACGGCGTGGTTCTTGATCTGAAGCCCACAGGCGAAGGATCGGGTATCCCAAACGTATCAAAAGCAGTCTATAAGGGCCCCTATAAAATGTCTGTATCCACTTCATGGGGCGTTATAATGCAAGTTCGGTCAGAAAATTTCAAGAGGGTTCCTCAGTTTGAAAAGGTTTGGTTTCAAAATCATTGAAATTCTCAATTGCGTTAAATTTCCCAAAATCCAAGTTAGTTCCTTTTGACATCATTCAAAATCCCTTAACCCGATGTTAATTAAGCAAGCTTCAAATTTCAGGAGGTGGAATCATCCACCTCTAAGGCTAATCCCAATTTTCTTCCTAGGTTCGAAGTCTGAATCAAATTCATCAATTCTGTTCTATCATACTAGCAATTCCAATTCAAAGCATCATATATCATAACAATCATATCACACATTCATAATAAGGTCATAATCATGTCACCTATAGTCACATACACTACTAGAAAAATACATTTAGGCATCTGTTATGAACAGATGTCTTTAAAAAAAATTCCGATCTCTTTGTGCGTGTACTAAAAGATCAATTTTTCCACATCGGTTTTAAGTCGATGTCTTTTCTTGGCTAAAACATCTGTTTTATTTTGAATATAGATATAAATCAACCCCTCAAATTTATTTTTGACATGTTCACTGATTGGTAAAGCCTCGTTATTGTTCATTTATATGCTTTTAAAGATATCCACACCAAACCTAAATTTTACATTTACATCACTATTTTCAAAATAGTCAATGTATTAAAATACAATAGACATCTTTTTTATTACATTGATTGTGTGTATATTAATTTCATATATATATTGTGATTTTTTATTGTTTTAAAATAATCTATCATATGAAATACGTATACAACTGATGTATTAATATGATGTGGACATCATTTTAGATTTTAATAAAGATGTTGTTGTTAGCAATATATATCTATTTATATTAACATCATGATGTAAAAATACATGTTACGGACTAATTTAGATTATTTAGACGATGTCTATAATGATACTAGCATCCACTTTTATGTAATTGTTCGATTTCATAAATATTAAAGCACAACGCTTTTTATCTATAATTCGATGTTTTTTCGTGTGATACACAACACCCTTTGCTCATAAAATAAGATTTCGCAAATGATAGATACTTTAATGAGTACATTAAGATAAACACGAAATCAACATTTACTAATGTTTTACAAAGGATATATACTTGAAAATACAGTTTTACAAATGATGCACATGAGCAATGAAAGTCATTAGAATCATGTACACAAAACTCTAAAAACATACCCACAAAATTCTAAAAACATATCCAGAATACATTAAGATGACATATAATTTCAGATAAATCGACATCACCTCCACAGACATCCATTGCAAGTCTTTTGCCATCATGTTTACTGAGTTTTTATACAAGAAGGAACCCCAGAAACACATAAGAGCTACCAGGAGCAAGGCACCGATTGTTGCAGATGAACTGATCAGAAGTTTGCATGAGTTTTGTTCTTCCCATTTTGGCTTTTTGCTAAAAAAACGGCCAACATCAAATGAATTACTAAACACGTTTTCTGGTTCTCCAATGAATCGGGGAGAAAATCCATTCAAGGGCTCCCCTTATTCATCTTCTCCCTTGATTTTGTATTCTGCATTTTTGTTTGATTTGCGCTTGAACTGAGGAAAGTTAACACCAGCATCCTAATTTACTCAATCTCTAGATTGGAAAGGGTAAACTCAATTTCCAAAATCTATTCCATGTTTAGAGTTTGCATATGTCCATAACTATCAAATTAAAACCAGTGAATAGACACCGCAAAGACATTTTAGTTGGACAACCGACAATTGAGAAGAATGTTCTACACTCATAGGCCATAAGAGAGTATGAGGGAGGTAGGTCTAATTTTACTAAGCTACTACTGCATCTACAATTTCTTCCAAGTAGAATTATTTCAATGAATGAGCTCCTTGGTAATAGATTTGACACAAAAAAAAAGGGAAGAACAAACAAACTAATGCCAAACTATAGGGATTCGATTTTGCCAAGCACAACTTTAGAATAATACCTGGTGCAAGATAACCAAATATTCCCGACAGTGGTGGTGTGTGACTCCTCATCTTCCTCCAGTCCAAAATCAGAAACATCCGCCTCCAAGTTCCCATCAAGTAAAATGTTGCTTGATTTATGTCAGGTGTGTAATCCGATGGGAGCAATCATGATGCAAGTAGGTCAACAACCCTTTTGCTGCCTCCATTATGATATTCAAGCGTTCATCCCAATTTATTTGTTCAGCTCTCTTTGTACATAACACATATCATAATCATTAAACCATTTTTAGAAGAGCCAAATCTTGGCATCGAATGTTGCTTCAGAGGTGCGACAATAGATGCCCACATAATCAAGAAAAAGATAGTGGATAAATATAGAGTGAAAAACACGCCTAATCAGCCACGTGCTTGGCAACAAATGATTACGATTTATGGGTTGTTTAATGTAAATAAATCTGAACTAAGAGAATAATAACAAGAATTAAACTTCAACAACAACTCTATTTATGCACGAGGATTATCCAAACCTAATTTATAAAGGGCAGAAAATCATGTAATTAGCAAATATGGTGATTGAAATGAATATCTTGGTATGTAAATTCCAAATTCATTCAAGATAATTTCCAAGCAAACTCTCAACTCATCATTTACCCAATCCTATATAAGGGTTCATTTAATTTTCCATCAACAATCAACACATTCATAAAAGTGATAACTTGGTGTTCTGAAAGCCAAAAATAGAGGCAATTATCCCATTTTCCCTCTTTGGGAAAGGCTAGTAATTACCTATAATTCGCAGATCCAAGCATTCTCATGCTAAAAGATCTTTATCAAAATGACCAAGCTTTAGCCCTATGTTATGAGAAAATCATGACAAAACTGGCTAAAAGCTAAGAAGCAAGGGAGGTAGGTATGTATTTATACTAAGCACACTCTACTATACATTCAAGAGACAAGTTAAAAAATAGGATACTCACATGAATCTCAATTGGGAAAGCCTTCCCAGCGATTCGGGAATTGGACCTGAGAAACTACTCAAATATAGATCCAAGCTCGCCAAATTGATCAAAATACCCAGCTCATTGGGGATTGGACCACTGATGTTATTACTGTAAAGTTCCCTGCAATAAAGAAGAAGAATGCATTAACCATCTGTCAATTATAACAAAAAAATCCATGAAATTAAATCCTAATATTGTAATTGAAATTTAAAATGCTTGTATCCATGTGACTTGAGTAAAATAAAATTAAAGAACAATAAAAATCTTCTCGATATTTAATTTCAATTTAGCTTCTAATTAAAAATCATACATCAGAGCAAATATGAACTTACAAAAGCAATAATCTTCACAACATTATCCATATACTTTGAATAGAGTCAATAAAATTTTTGCCTGATCAGAATGAGTTTAAAAGGATTTAATCAAAACCTTATCATATTTAGATGAAATTGCCTCAAGCTGCTTCCTCCAATACAACTTCTTTCTTGCAATGTGAGAGACTTGCTAAGTTTCTCCTCCAGAGATGAAATGTCTTCCTTCTCTTTCAATGACATGGCATGTCATTAAGAACGATCGTAGTGTGAAGTCTATGAAAAGCTAATCTAACTTGACCTAGATAAACTAATCAAACATTCAGGTGTTAAGTAGCTCAGAAACTTCTCACTAAAAGCATATTGAAACATAAACAAGGGATCAAATACAATAAAGTAAATAAAAAATAAATAGATCCACCCACTCTCTACAACCATTCACAAATCACTGCACCTAACACGAATGTTCATGAATCTTAGATACATAAAACTATAAAAGAACCTTGATTTGCATAAATCAATATCAGGGATGAATCCCTCAATCAACACAATGTCTCCTTGTATGCAGTCAGAAGACAATTATTATGTTCATGAATCCCAGGCTTTGCTGACTGAATTAGTCAAGCAAAGCTACACTTTAACACTATAAAATATTTTAGCAGAAAAAGGTTGCACGTAAGAAAATAATCCAATTCACATTCCTACTAAACATCACCTAAGAAAGCCTAGTATTTCTTAAACAGAAACCCCACAAGGAATGTTACCTCTATAATTGCATATCAGTTGTCATCAAAGGAGGCTATTTTTCAGACAGACAGTCTTCTTCGAGTACTTTGCTAATAAAAGTTCATGAATCCTTGTGAGGTTGATATAGGTAGACAATAAAATAAGTAGAAGATAGTTTTATGGGCTTTTTACACTGTGATTTTATTCAACGACAAAAAGAAAAGTACCTTGCCTAAAGATGATCCCAAAAATGAGATAGAAATGTTGATAGGTTTTCACTGGCATCAAACTTAACGTTCGATTTAGGGTTTCGTTGGAACTTAATTTTGTGGGAATTTAAGGGTTTTGGGATATGAAATATGAGTTTTGGGTTTTGTAGTGAGTCATGGACAACTCGTGGTAGCTTGGTTTCAATCTTCATTCGACAGTTCTCATAGAAGGATAGCAAAAGTGGCCAGCAATAGAGTGCAAGGACAAAAACGAAAATGAAGATAAGTTCAACTTACTGATTGAAAATGAAACAACTAATAGGATAAC
The DNA here is from genome assembly GCA_963922045.1 of Persicaria maculosa. Classification (NCBI taxonomy): domain Eukaryota; kingdom Viridiplantae; phylum Streptophyta; class Magnoliopsida; order Caryophyllales; family Polygonaceae; genus Persicaria; species Persicaria maculosa. The sequence goes on along the minus strand of OY998253.1, from coordinate 38,094,124 downwards.
TGAATTACCTTTTTCTCAAGAGGAAACACCAGATTATGCCAACAAGCTTAGTTAGGGAAGATGCGATACTCACAAGCGACCACAAAATCAATTGGGCATAGATGGGAGTTGTTTGCACTGTCAAATGAAGAGACAACAAGTAGGGGAGACCCAATTTCAGAAAAGGAACAACCTATGTTAGGGATTGGGGTTTATCGCAAAAAAAAAAAAAACCTAAATTAAGAGTGATGATGGGTTTAGTACTGCTTACCAGTGCCAGTAGGGGAGATGATGACTGTCGAGGAGCCCGTCCCGTTCAATGAAGATGAAGCCCTCAATCCTAGCAGTATTGCGCGCAGTGATGGTGAGGGGAGAGCTTGGGTTCAGTGAGGCGAGGGGAGAGCAATGACGAGAGAGGACAAGGGAACACAGAGAGAGAGGAAGAAGAAAAGAGAAGAGGATGAGGAGTAGAGTAGAGAGCGAGTATCGGCGTGAAGGTTGTGAGAGAGCCGGAGGTGGTTGGGAGGCGGAGGACCGGAGCAGAGGCTAATGGTGAGAACGAGAAGGAGAGGAGAGGGTGAGCCAGATAGTTGGAAGAAAGGAGATAATGGACTCTTCAGTCTTCTCAATATGTTCACACAAAAAAGTCCGAGGAAATATGGGCGGGGGCTTAAAAAAAATTTTAAGTATGGGCGGGCGTTCAAATACTTCTAAAATTTTATCGGGCGCGCGATTTCATGTTTTTTAAATTAACTATTTAACATCTGTCAAAAAGTTTAACTGGTGTCTTAAGTTTTTTTAACATCACAAATTTATTATTTGATGTAATATATTAATTTAACACCGATTACTTTTTTGACCGACTTAAATCACATGATGTCTAATTGCAGTATTCTAGTAGTGATACCATAACATATCTAGCATAGTATCATTCAAAGTAGGATTCGTCACATCATATCAATCAGATAAGCACATCATACTTATGCCAACTACCGAGCATCATCACATTAGAGGCAAGCAAATACTTCCGCACGCTAGCATTTCATCGAGTTGAGGGGGGCAACTATGTTAGTACTAACAATTCACTATTGTTTATGGCAATTCATCAGGGAATCAACATCGTCTATTGTATAGAATTCGCACAACATCCAGCCCTAAGTAAAGCATACACTAAGTCACATCATCAAGAGAATATGCCTACAACTACCAACCATAAGCAGGCACGATCACTATTCCCTATCTCTCACATGAAGATCATCCTCACCTAGGTCTAACAACTCAATCCAATACTATTTCTAGGCACCATTGCATCCCGCTCATATACAACTCTCTAGCCTCATAACTGTCCGCAATCAAGGCCAAAAATCCGAACCAACTACTAGGTATCCCAACTCATACGCCATCAGGCCATCTAAGAATCAGTCTACTCCAATATCCCAACCTCAAATCCTACTCAACCACCTAAAACCATATCTCAGAGTTCCCAATCGCACAACTCCCTTACTCTGACAAGCTTAACACTCGACTCACTACCAAGACTCTCTATCAAGCATACCTCCATCCTAGGGGTCCTCTACTGAACCACTATCATGATCGATCTAGACGCTTCTTAACAATCTCACTTACTCTTCCTAGGCTCTCAAGACTCCGCATGACCATCATCTCCCAAACGGACATCTCAACTCATCTTGCTAACCTGGTCATACTCCTCGCGCCACTAGCCACTCCCACTAACCATCCACCTCTAAGAACCAACTCATACTGACCATCTCACACCTGACACTCCCATCCTTATCCTCGACATTACCAACAGAGTTCACCTCCTAAGCCCCCCTCGACAACTCTAATGCAGAAAGCCAATCTAGTACTACTCCCAATAATGAATCACAAGCTCTTCTTCACCCGCGTCTATCCTCAAAGACCAACCACAAATTCTACCTACTTATCCCATTCCGAATCTCACAAAGCATGTACCATTCACGACTCCTCAGCCGACCTATTCTAGATCCTCGTATCAGCATATCCCCAAATTTCCTTATTCCAAACCTTACTAAATCTTAACTATTCGAAATCCTCAAGTCGTCCTACCCCAGTTCCTCGTCTCTTCATATTCCTAAATTGCCTCAAGCTCCTACTTCTTAACCATGACACCTTATCGTCCCAAGGCCTCTTTTACCGATCATCATTTCCGCAGAATCACTAAATCGTCCTCATCCGAGTTTCCCAAGTACCGCCTTTTTGCCAACGTTCAAAAATCTTTCATCCTCTAACATTCCCAATACATTCCGCTCTGGCCAGTTCCCAACTACAAGATCCGAACCTCCCTATCTCAACCTCAAGCCCACAGTCTTACTAGAAATCTCAACGACATCCTTGCCTAGCTACCACCCTTTCCTCGAAGACTCATCCCACATCCTCAAATACTTCAATAGCCACAATAAACGCCACTCATAAATCCCGATTCATTTCTTATGCTAAAATCCTCCAACAACGCATCTAGAAATCATTTCCTCATGAATTCGCCAAGCAATTCCCAATCTTAACTAACTGCCCAAATACTCGCCACCCGTGCAATCCTGATATGCATAACCTAATATTCAAGATTGATAATCTTCCAAGCAACCTCATACTACTCTTCCTTAGCGATTCCTCAACCTCATCGTTTACCAAAACCACTCCCAATCGCCACACATACAACCTAGTCCCAATTTCTACGATTTCTTAAACATTCCTTAACCGATCATCATCAACGCCACCCACGATTCGCTCATAGACTATCTAGACACTCTCTCCTGGCACACTAACCCGTCTATCAACACATCCCTTCAAGAATCCTCCCAATCTACCCCTAGCTCACTCATCCACCTCTAGGACTACACTACCCGCAACTGCTATTGCCCCACACTACCTCTAATGAAGACCTCTCCCTCGAAATCTCACCATACTAACTCTACTCCTTACCTAAGACGTACCTGGAAGCTCTACTATACTTGTTGACTACTATCTCCGACAAATCCCAACTCACTCGGCGCTACTGTTGCTGACGCATCTTTCCTGTACCCCATCTCATACGACCAATGACCCAACTCGATGACCTCAAACTACCTGCCACTTTCTAATTTGCCTCACCAAGGAATCACTCGATTCATGACCAAGAAGAAAACACCACCATATATATTACCCATAACCAACTTACAAGCAGGTCAGTACACTCAAGCATCAAGAAACATCATCGCAAACACAAGTTAGTCAGGCAATCATTTACTACTAGTTCGGCATATTCGTCACCACCAATCCCGTTATGTCAGTTCTAAGTCTATTGCGCAACATTAATTCCGATTACTATAGAAGGATCTGCGATTGGAATTAAGAATGGTCTTCCTCGAGTTAGCTGGGAGAATCCTGTTCACGACTACCGTCTTTGAAGCATATCCGTCATTTTTGCCATTGGTGACGTCGTCCTTGGAGTCTATGGGTCATGGACCCACCACGTTTCCACTGTGTCGCTCCGGTGCCACTTGGTCGTCAGTTCCTTCTTTCATGTCGGCGCTCATCGAAGGATCGCAAGGATTAGGAGTTACGGAGATAGGGGAGAGACAAGGGTGGACAACACGACTTCCTTAAGGATTCAGACACGGACCAAGACTAGGGACGACGAGACCAAAGATAAAATCCCAACCCGCGGATTACAACGATGCCCTTAGGGTATTCCATGAGGTTATAATTGTGGCACACAACACATAATAATCATGAATATCATAACATCATTCCACATTAACATGCACCTATCTCAAGGAGTAGCGATCTATGCATTCCTAACATGTTTATATCATCAACTTTGCATGTACGTATAATAAGCTAGTAACCTATCATTTCATTCATTAATCATGCTTAGCAGACTCAGAACATGTATGCACAAACTAACATGGGAATATATGACATAAGTTATGCAAGACCTAACAAATATCACAGTATATCACATGCACGATTTATCACTCATTCAGGTACACACATGCGCAGGTCATAAGATTGCAGGGTCAAGGCAAGCATGCTAAGGTGTGCCCTAAAACCATGCTAATGGTATGGTCAGATCATACAAGGATGGTATAGCAACTATCATATCATATACAGTCATATTCACATAGTAAGACAAGGACGACATATAATCATACGAGGGTATATAATATGTCCTACGTGATTCTAGCAATACTCATTAAACACGTACATAGTCAACGGGTTCCAATTATGTCAATTTAGCATGCTAAGACATTCATCTCACATATTAAACACACAATAAGGATCGACCACACTATCGTGGACCTAATTCATAGGGAGACAATAATCATGAGAATCCCATATACACTGCACGTACATCCTCTCATAAGTGCAACCATGCTAAAATACATCAATATACTATGTCATGCAATCACAAGAATGGCTACTACTATAACCGACAGAATTCTCCAAAGGCATTCACCAACTCATCCCCCAGTTTCCCCATGGGACACTAGTATGACTCGCTCGGTAGGACACAAGGACATTCACGCTGTTCTCGAGAGGTGAGGGTAGAAATCGTGTTTAGACTCTTGTGGAAAGAAGACATGGTTGACCATTACGAGGATCAAAGGGGTGACTCCATGAGACAACTCACTCCTAACTCGAAACTACTTTGGTCATCACTCCCACTAACATACTCAAGTAACCCTCACATCCGACACGATTTTCTAAGGTAATTAGTTAACCAACCCAAATTTCCCGTGGAAGACACCAACCTCCGGTACAAGACTCGATAGAAGCATAGATAGTGGGGTACCACACAAGACTCGAAACGGGGAGAGCGGATGCTCTTCGACCCTTGCTAACATGTCTAAATGTTTTGGGTGGTACGGTTGACGGAGTGAGAATCATCAGGGGTTTGAATTATGGAAGAGCTATTCCGGCAAGACATGAATTCCAATGACATAAGAACAAGGTAATCTCCCGCTATCCCGTTTGCACAGTTATTCAATACATGATTCAAGTCAAGGCACACTGATTAGTTTTCTATCCTAAGCACAATAGCACTCAGCATGGAAGCAATCAACGAGATTAATATGATCCCCTTCGAGGAGGATTGCCCTCGAGCCTAATTTGATATAATGCATAGAATTACAGAAACAATCTATGCCGTCCTTCGAGGGACGGCCGACCGGAGGGGCGAATACCTCGCGGCCTCCTAACCCATGTCACTCCAACCTTCGGGTTCCTTGGAGTCTTCGAGTCCACTATCCACCAGTAAAAGAACAAGCTATATTTTGCCTACCCGTTCCCAACTACATCCAATAGGGACGGTCTAGCACCTTTACTACACCTTCGTTTCCCTTTGTCTGATTACCGGATTTGTTGAGTCAAGTCTATATTTAGTCCAATTGAGTTAGCCATATTAAATTCATTTTGCCCTTTCTAAACCATTTTGAAAAACCATTTGAAAACCTTGTGCCATTTTCAAAACCACTTCAACCTATCATACTCGGTTTGCAAAACCTCGCTCTGATACCAACTTTGTAATGGCCCGGGATTATGATTAACGACTTACGTTTCGAGGGATGAAGCCCCTCGTTAGGATCTTGCACCCCGAGTACAGATTGAAGGTTTGAAATTTTATTCTGAATATTTTCAAGTGGGATTTGATACCCAAAATTCGAAAGAATCGTTGGAATCCCCAGGGAAGTCCCTGTACCTATCGTAAGTCTAAGCGTAGAAAACCAGCAGTCATGCAAATTGCGGAATCAAGGTGTAATACAAGAGGGTGCCACGGCAGAGCCGAGTCAAAACCAAATCGATAAGTGTATTTATCGAAATCTAATAGGCGATATTAGTGAGGTTAGACCATTTCTTTGCAATCACCCAAGAGAGTTCCCACGCCACGGAAGCAAGGAACAATCATGCTGCAAAACAAACCTAAAAAAATATGTATGTGGGGCGGTGTCAGATCGAATCCCTATGCAATATAATCCCAAACAAGCAGACATATACACACGCTAGTCCTAATAAAGATGCTTCTAGATGCAATGCGGAATATTAACACGCTAACATGCTTCTAAGATCAAGTGCATAAATATAATAAGGCTTTAGCACCGAATACCAAGTGGTATATCCCTTTCTTACCTCCACCCCTTTCCGATAGGGTGGAGACTGGCCAGCTCGTGAATGCTTTCCATAATAATCAGGCGGCACGCATGCCCAACCCGCCCCACAAGAAAAATAAAGCCCGCATGCAGCTTTTGCAATCATGCTCATAATATAAGTAAAGGAAGTTCCATATGACTCGATTGACCCAGGACGGGACCCGATGGGTCTGGGCCGTCCTATGACCCTAGCAAAGACTCTAGTTACTTCATAGATAACGGCCGTTTTATTTACAAAAGCAATGAGTAAACGAATTCTCAATCATAAGTGCAATCCTAGCAGGATACTACATGGCATGCTTTATTATGAATGCAAGCACCCAGTATGCAGATGGCTACAAGCAGGGAGATCTCTTTTTCGAATCTGAGTGAGCTCATATAGGAACTCACCTGGCTATGCAGAACAATATAATAGAAGATCCGGCATACATCATTCATAATCACAAAGTATCACCTAGATACACATCATAACATATATGTATAAGTATACGTCTAATCATCCAAGCACTTAAGCATATCATTCAACAAGAATAGCAACCATATCGCAATCATCATTTCGTCAAGTTCAACCATTCATCATATTACCACATTCTACGAGACCATATCATTCTCATCATTCCATTCAGCCACATTCATGTATTTGCCACAATATATCAGCAATAATAATCCGCAAGTCACATATATCAAGAGATCATCACATTCTTCATATTCATAATCATATATCAACATATCACATAACTCGAGTTCATCATATCATCATAGTTCATAAGCTATAAGACAAACGATATATAACTTTACATCCCATCATGCTATTAGTCAACCAATCATGCCATTTGTCCACACAAAACATGTTATTTGTCAATCAATCATATCATCATGCTAGTTAGTCATCGATCACATAATTCCCAAGTTAGTCACGAAAACCGAGTTAACTAGATAGAAATTTCGACCTTGGGAATTGTTCGTCAAACTCCTTTTTCGATTTAAATCCGACAATACCCTTTTAAATCTCCAAGTCTCATAATATTATATTTTCTTTTAATCACCGTAATATTATATCTTAAAACTTAAAATAATATTTTATATTTTAAATCTTACAAAATGTTATATAATATTTTAATTACCATTTATAGAACACTTCCATAAATACTACCAAATCCCTTAAAAATTCCCAACCGTTTTATTTTTATAAAATCCAAACCTTGTTCAAATTACCATGACTAAGCCCTTTATTTGTAAAACCCAAAACTGTAATATACATTTAACCCAAAAATCATTTTTGTTTTGAAAGAAATTAGGCCCAAGACTTTGATTTTGTTTCCTTTAATTCAAGCCCATGGAATATGCCCAAAAAGCCATTCCAATCTCCCATCTTTTTCATATGGAATCCGAATAGTAAGAAAGAAAAGAGGGGCCCAGGGAGATGATGTGGTGGCTGAGGTGGCAAGTGGGAGCGGGTCCCACGACTAAGGGAGAGGCTACTGTTCATTGCCTTCTCGAACAGCTCGCCGGATTCCAAAATTGGACAACGGAAAGGGAAAGGAAGAAGCTACCGCCGGCGACACCGGGCTCGGCTTCCGACTACTCATACCGACACCAAGGCCATAAAGCAAGCAAGAAAGGGAAGGAGGAGGAGGAGGAGTGCTTACTAAGGCGTCGACTCGCCGGAAAACCTCGTCGATGCGCGATTGGGCCTCTCCGGAGACGAAGTGCTTCCCTCTATCCTTAGGACGAGTGGCAAGTGATTAAAGGCGGGACCTTTATAAGGTTTCCAATCAAAAGATGGAAGAGGAAGGCTTACCGGGGCGTTCGAACCTAAGCAGGGGAGGCTCGGTGTTCTCGGGCGGCTCGTTACGACGGTGAGGGCTCAATGGCCTGCTGCTTCTGCTCGTCACGAGAGAAGGAGGAAGGGAAGGTCACGGGTGGTGGTGATTGCCAGCAGAACAGGGAGGAGAATGGAGGTGTGATGTTTGCTGGTTGCTCGATGGGGAGGGAAAGACGATCTTGTAGCTGCTGTTGCTACTACTTGACAGAAGAGAAGGAGGAAGTGTGGCATGGGGTCGCTTGGGATCTCTCGGCAAACAGGGGAGGGATTTGGTGAATGATGGTGAATGAAGAAATGACGGGGAGTGAGGTTTGAATTTGAAGGGTATGGTGAAGTGAGGGTAGAGTGGGTAAGGGTGGAGTGTGAAATTGGTTAAACTAATACCCGGAAATAAATTCCGAATACACGAATCTCGAATCTCGAAATTAGTTTTTGAATGTTAGTTTGAATCCCGCTTTCTCGATCAATTAGATTTTTAAAATCGACAAAGATATCGTCATCCGATAATTATTTTGAATTTTCGAGGTAAAAGGGCGGAAATCGTTCGTCAAATTTTATATTCCGGTTGGAATCCGCTAAACGAGCTTTATGGATTTCTTTAGAATTTCATTTTACAATCGACTTTTACAAAGATTCATACATTTGTCTGAACGTTTTGTATTTCGTGAAACCCGATAGAACATGGAGTGGATTGAACATTAATTCCACGATATGGCGGAGATGGTGCAGAGTTGGACGGGTACACAGGGAGTGCGGGCAAGTGATACTTCAAAGAATTTGATTCTTCTTTTTTAATTATTTGCATTTATATGATATACATTTCCAATTAACATGGAGGAGAGATAGGAGAAACTTTATGGAAGATAACAAATAATTAACAACGTAAAGCATAAGAAAATTGGGACAAATAAATAGACAAAATAATTTCCAAGCCTAACAAAACAAAGAGAAACAATAATCAAATGACAATGTCTTGATCGAATAATGTCAATAAAGGAATAAGTAAATCAAAATAATCCTTGGAGTTGAAAGCATAATGGACAAATTTCCAACATCTCCCTTCTTCTAATCCTTTTCAATCTTGACAACTTGTTTCTTTGTGGAAAGTGTAAAATCAGCGACCTCATCTTCCCCAAGTTGATCAACGTCGATAGTATCACGTAGTCGTTTTAATGTAGCCTCTGTTTGCTGCAAGCCTTTCTTGAATTCAGTGATTATAACTTGATCATTTGTCACCCTGTACACACTAAATCCAGAATTGGAATTCTCATTATTGTAGTCCTTCACATCAATTATGAACAAAAAGGTTTTGTTCAAAAAGACATGAAGATCTGCTGAAATTGATTGAACATCAACATCCTACAATTGACATGAGAAATGAGAAATAATTAGTTAGGTGAAAGTTAATTGTTCTTGGCTTGGGAAATAGGACGGATATGTTCACCTTACTCAAGGAGCTTAGTATAAAGGATACAGACTTCCCCACGATTTGTTCAACATCCGAATCAAAGATAGTAAATGACTTGATGCTCGATCCATCATTCACCATGACTTCGACTTTAAACCTAACATAAACAAATTACATGTCGAAATTAGGAATTTACAAAAAATATTAAGGAACAATTATGATAAAACATACTGAGTATATAATAATTAAGCTATTTACCTTAGAAATGCAAATTTGATAGTGTGTTTACACTTGGGACATCAAAAGCATCCTCCCTCGGGGAGGAGGGATTTTTCGCAAGGTTTACATGAATTATAGTACCATCCATTTTTATCTTCAATATCCTCAATGGTAGCCATGGTGACATATCTACCCACCTAAATTCATAAAAAATTTAATATTAGGATAAATGTGTAATTTTTTGGTTAAATAAAAGAGATAAACATTGGTTAATTGGTTAATTAAGTAATATTTGATGGAACTTAAAAAAAATTAACAAAAATGAACATCAACTGAAAATGCTTATATTATATCGTTTTAATACTATTTAACTCACTCTTGAGGTCCGAGTTAGTGTTCTCCAAATCAAACAGCTACTGGAAATGCAACAGAAATCAATTAACCAAAAAATTAATAACTGGTGGAACTTCAAAACAAAAAGTAATAGAATGGTTTGTAACTAGTTCAAAACTTTCTGCAAACCTGTAAAGTTTAATTATTTTAAGTAAAACGAATTAAACTAAATTTAAAATATCTCTGTAGATATGAAATTAGGATAAATGTGTAATCTTATGGTTAAATAAAAGAGATAAACATTGGTTAATTGATTAATTGAAGTAATATTTAATGGAACATAAAAAAAATAACAGAAGTGAAACAGCTACTAGAAATGCTTATTATATCGTTTTAATATTATTTAACTCACTCTTAAGGTCCGAGTTAGTGCAATTAATTTGCATGATATAATATACATAATAAGATATTATTAAATAGTGCCCCTCAGTTATAACCATAAGCTCATCCCACGTCTTTCTTTCATAAAGTGATAAAAATTGATCTGGGATTGAATGTGTCGGTTGACTCGATAGTTGTGTTATCTTTTGAGGTTGAAATTATCCATCGGAATCCAAAATGCTATAAGTTTACAAACGTGATCAATTAAATATTTGCATAAATAATAAGTACATGGTAAACTAAAGAGAATTAAGAATGATAAAATATAATTTGATAAGAATTAAAATATGAAACTAGTTTTGAAATCAATTATCTCTTAACGCGAGTGCTTCCCTTGACATTGTTGGCAAGTTTGTGTACACTTAAATAAAAAAAAATTAAATTTAAATCTAACACCATCCAAAGGAATATAGATTGAAATGATGGAAAAAAGCAAATAATTACTTCTGTTGGGATCGATTCTTACAAATTGGATAATGACTATGACCCTGTCTTCCAATACAACATCGATGTAAGGGGCAAATTGATCGGCATAGGTATCCCACAAAGTACAGATGATGACATCATTCCTACAAATTGGATAGAATGAACGAAATGAATTTATTCATAATATAAATCGTATATTGTATATATAAATTGTAATATATTGAAATTCAAAATTTAACAATGAACATTACCTAGTGTTTTGGATATGGATTTCAAGTCTTTTGTGCAGTTTATCGTCATAACTGACATTGCACTCAATAATGTTTCCTATCTTAACCAAGTTACCAATCACATCTAAAAAAAACCAAAGCGAGTTAGATCATAGTTTATCACAATAAATAAGAAAATATTTTATCACGATAAATAACAACTTACCAACCAAGCAGGTTAGATCAATATCTTTACTTAAAATGTCATCAAATTCAACGAATTCAAACCCAAATCGAGAGAATGAAGCTTCGACAACTTCTTTCAAGATTGTGTTCATGGAGAAGGCACCTTGTGAGGGTGAGAGCAGTGACGATATTGGTCAAGTTACTTGATTAAACCGAAGTTTGATATTGAGTAAATTCCATACTCAGATATACAATCAAATTGTTTGATGAGTGATTTCTTAATTGACATGTGATCCTTGTTACCCTGAGAACAAATAGAGTAAACAATATTTGTTTGAATACGTATGCTAAGAGGATATAAAATGAAGAAATTATGAAGGACAAACACCTTTTCATCGACACAGATTAGGTCCTTTGAAATCAGCTCTTGTCATTTGTGAAAATTGATGTTGTCGAACATGCACACAACTCAAACTCGGATATTGCCTTTGATGTTTTTTGGATTAAGCTCGTCGACGTATGTGACATTGTTCAGTTTTGCCTATCTAAAATAGGAAAGAAGAATAGATGATCAAAAGCCTGCAATGTATAAGGTTTAAACATTAGTAGTATTCGAAAAAAACAAACATAAAAGATAGATGGTTGACAGAGAGGGGGAAATAGATAGGAACCGGTGGAAGAGGAAGGAGGAGAAGTGAGTTATCTGTTATATTCGATTCTGATTATATATAGAGTAGTGTTGTCAGTTAGGCTAGGGTGAAATAGAGTATAACGGTTTAAACAAATCTCTACAAATCTGAAATCAATACCGGATCGAACTTAAAAAATAAAGTAATATCGAATGATTTTTAATAATTTAAAAAAACTTTGCAAATCTGAAATTAGGATAAATGTGTAATTTTTTGGATAAATAAAAGAGGTAAAGATTGGGGGCATTTGCAAAACTAACCCAAAAACCCGGACCCCTTTGCACCCCCTATCCACTATCCAAAAAAATTGCAAAACTAACCCTCCCCTCCCCCCCCCCCCCCTCAAAATTTCCGGTTTCCTCACTTGTTGCAACTAGTGGAGAGAGAAAGAAAAGCAACAGGGCATTTATTGCACATCACTATCACCCATCTAAAATCCTTTCTCTCTATACCTCTCTTCACATCTCTCCATTGAAGAGCTCCATTGAAGAAATTTTTTATTCTTTGATTTATGTCTTCTATCTCTCTACCTACGAGGGTGACAGGATCTCCATGGGAGCTCGAATTCGACTTGCGCCGTTGGTGTGAATCGTCGTCGGAGCACCGTTTTGGTGCCTTCGTCCTTCACCTTCAATGTGATCGCTTTTCCATGTCAATTTGAGGCGAGTGGAGGCTGGATTTGGAGTAGAGGAGGTGGAATCGAAGTGGAGTAGCCCTCGCAGAGGCTTGGTGAACCGCTTTTTTTTATTGATGAATGAACAATATACCAACTTTCCACTCTATGGTTTCTTACTAGACATCCTTTGGTACTCTACTGGACACCCAATGATTTCCTACTGGACACCTTATGGTTGTTTCATGTCTTGCGTGTTGTTCAATGTTTCCCTTGTTCTATTGTCGCCCTCCCCCTAAGCCTAGATGGTAAAAAGAGAAAGGGGAACTAGTGCATTAAATGAGGGAAGAGAGAGATAAGTATGTGTGTGTGTGTGATGTGAGGATTGGGAGAGAGAGAGAGAGAGAGAGAGAGAGTGTGTGTGTGTGAAAAAGCAATAGTAAAGTCACAGAGAAGAGAGGACAGAGGGAATAAGTTTGCTTTCGATAAAAAAATCAGAGAGAGAGAGAGAGAGAGAGAGTCTGCAGAGGTGAGAGAAAGTCTATAGAGGAGAGAGATGACAGGAGAGAGAGAGAGAGATGAGTGAAAAAGAAAAGTAAAGTTGCAGAGGAGAGAGAAATTAGTGAGGATAGAACACCCAAAGCAAAATGACATGACACATATTGGAATCGGTTGGATAAGAGTTATCGGAGAAACAGATTCACCATCGACTTCAGATGGAAAATGGGTAAATTTGCTTCAGATTTGAGGGAGACACCTTTTGCTTAACCTTTATCAAAAATAAACTTTTCCCTTTTCTATTCGAAGTCGATGGTGAATCTGTTTCTCCGATAACTCTTGTCCAGTCGATTCCAATATGTGTCATGTTGTTTTGCTTTGGGTGTCTAGTTAAAACTAACTGCTTACACGTTAACCTGCAAAAAAAACCTCGTCCAATTGCTTCTTCTACGATGATTTTTATCTGAAACCCCGCCCCCCTCACCGTCACTCTTCCATCTCTCTCTGTTCTATCCTCACTAATCTCTCTCTAACCCCCCCTCTGCAACTTTACTTTTCTTTTTCATTAATCTCTCTCTCATGTCATCTCTTTCCTCTGTAGACTCCCTCTCTCCTATGTAGACTTTCTCTTGCTTTCTCTCTCTGTCTCTCTCTCTTTGACTTTGTCCAGCTCTCGAGCAGTGGAACCCCAAACCCCCCTCACTTACCTGCTACCGGCGGACCCCTTTACCCTCATATCCGGTTTTGCCCAATTTCAAACCGGATTGGGTTAACCTTGCAAATAAACCGGTTTTTTAGGTTACTTGGTGCATCTCCCTCTAAAGATTGTTTAATTGGGTAATTGAAGTAATAACGGATTGAACTTAAAAAAAAAACAGTAACAAACTGGTTTGTAATTGGTTAAAAAATCTCTGCAGATCTGAAAATTTTAAATATTTTAACAAAAAGTAACATAATTGGTTTAAAAATCTCTACAGATCTATAAAGTTTAATTATTTTAATTAAAACGGTTTAAACTAAACTTAAGAAATCATTGCAGATCTGAAATTAGGATAAATGTGTAATCTTTTGGTTAAATAAAAGAGATAAAGATTGGTTAATTGGGTAATTGAAGTAATAATGGATGGAACTTAAAAAAAAGTTACAGCGAATGGTTTGTAATTGATTAAAAATCTCTGCAGATCTGAAAATTTTAATTATTTTAATTAAAACGATTTTATTTAGCTAGATATGCAATCGTTTAGTTAAGAAAGCGATAAGTGTTTCATAATTCAAATGGTTTAAACAAAATTTTAGAGGATAAATTATAGAGGATAATCGATTCTGAATATATATATAAAGTCGATTCTAAATATGGGGATATATATTAAATAAGAGAAATTCAGAGACCTCGATAGATATGAAATTGTGTAATCTTTTGGTTAAACAAAATCTCAGTATATCTTAAATAAGAGAAATTTTAGAGGATAAATGTGTAATCTTTTGGTTAAAAAAAATTATTTGAACTTTTATTTATTATTTATTATTTATGGTTGCATATAGAAGATTCATCTTTGCAGATCCGAGTTTGCTTTTTTGTTTTGCTTTATTTTGGCGATTCATCTTCTCAAGTTTAAATTTCTTATGACTCAATTCAGAATGTTCGCGTGCAGAAGGTGAGGAAGATTTGATTCCCCATTTAGATGAGTATTCACCTACAACAGCAACAAATTATGAATTTGCAAAAGGAGATGGAGAAAGAGATTTAGAAGTTTCAGGATAAGGAGGAAAAGATTAAGAAAGAGATTCAGGAGTTGTGGGATAAGGATGAAAAGATTAAGAAAGAAATTCAGAAATCGCAGGATGAGGAGGAAAAGTTGAAACTGATAAGTTTTTCCAGGGTCATTTTTAGCTTGAACACAATCACTTTGTTGGTTTGAGATTGGGGTGAATTGATCGGCAAACTTTTGTTTAGCGATCGATAATTTTGTGTTTGAGCTGCTGCATTCATTCACTTTTAGTATCCATCATGATCAAGTGGATTCAGGTGCAATGCCAAGATGCAGCTTTGCAAAAAAAAAATTAATGTCATAAATAAGAGAAGATTTTTAAACAATTGGAGAAGCAATTGGGGATTTATCCTAAATTTCTAACTTTAAATGTATGGCCGCCACGTGTCCCATTTTGTAAGTGTTTTAGTATTATATTAGATATTAGATAGTAGATATTAGATATAGATTTTTTTTTCACCTAAACTCTGATTTAGGTGTAAATAGAAGTTAATATTAATATTATTTTGGATTGATATTTAAATTATAAAATTGTAAAATTATTTATAATTTATTTTTTAAAAAATGAATCTTTTTTCTTTGTGAAAATAATGAAATAAACTAAGAGAGTGAAGAATGTTTCAAGCATAGACTCAATTAATAAATAATTATATATGGGATGGTGAAGGAAAAACTATAATCAAGATGGAAAAGATAATGATAATACAAACAAATTCAATTCATAGACCATGGCATTGAATCACTTTGGCTGAATAAACTCTAGATCTCGCATAAGCACTCTTTTAGTAGAATGCATATATAAATCTAACATTTGCATAGCAAAGCACAACAATTTCAGCATAGCAAAGCATAGAAGAATAAACAAAGCAATATAGTATAGAGCACAAAAGAGATATCATGATGTATGAGCAATTCAATTTAAAAATTTACCTTAGCAATGATTTCAATTGTTTCCTTGAAATCCACACATCTAGACACATTGGATTTTTCTGGGAACTCATCAAGTAGCCAAATCCCAATGTCATTGCATGCAATGTCCCGTAATTCTCAGCTCGTTAGTAGTCATCCTCTGAGAATTCCAATCTTCTGCTCAAACATGATTATCATAGATGGTTACATTTTTCTAGTTCAAGTGTATAATGTGGCAGTCATATACTTGGTAACTATCTGGTTGTAAATATACATTTTAGATTGTCTAATTTTTACTATATAGAATGGGAAAATGAAACATTAACTCAGAATGGGAAAATGTGAAGTGTGAACTATTATTATTCATCACCTGGCCCAGTTAAGGGATAAATGACATGGCGTCTAAAGATGCTACTCCACGATTGTTGCTTGATAAGCATGTTAGCTTCTAGTGGTGGCTCCTTAAATTTCCCTTAATAAGCTGATCTTGAACAAAACTTGTGCCTCCTACTTCTTTCCAGTCAAATTGAACCTTTTTATATGGCAAAGAATTTACTAATATAGTCCACTATATTTGGTCATTTATTGTTCAATATTTACAACAACCAAGATGATTCACCAACCTATTTTAACTCAAACACCTAAGAATACTAATGAACAACACTTTTTCTTGTTACAATCGATCATCTAGACAATCAATTACCCAATCCATCACTTCTATTTCCCCACTAATAATAACCTTATGCACTACATAAACATCACCACATGCAAAGAATAACTTAAACTTTAGTTGTTGTGGCCTAATATTGACCTTTGCCTTATGACTAATACCTCTGCTTTCTATATAGAATTGAGGCAATTAGTTCCATCAAGTACCACACAAGAGCATAAGCTGATAAGCTGTCAGTGGCTGAGATGAGAATGTTGCGCTGGATGAGTGGACACACAAGACTGGAAAAAATCAGAAACGAGGACATCAGGAGCAAGGTAGGAGTGGCGAGTATAGTGGACAAGTTGCGGGAGGGCAGATTGCGTTGGTTTGGGGACGTGTGCAGGAGACCGTCTTCGGCCCCGGTTCGCAGGTGTGAGAGTTTGGATCTCGGAATTATCCGTAGAGAGAGAGGTAGGCCTAGGAAGAGCTGGTTGGAGGTTATTCGTAAGGATCTTAACCTTCTAAACCTGTCGGAAGATCTCACTTCAGACAGGGACCACTGGAGGCGGTGCATTCGGGTTGCGGAGGGATAGTGTTTCGTGTTGTTATGTTCTGTCCTTTTGCCCTTGCGTCTTTCTACCATTCCCTTGCTTCGTCTATGTTTGGGCTTCCTTTTTTTGAGTCTTGCTCGCCCATAATTCTAGTTTTCTATTATTCAGGGTCTTTCGGAAACACTCTCTCGACTTGTTCGGGGAATGAGTGCGTTCATCCTGACCCCCCAGACCCTGCTTTGGCGGGATATACTGGGTAGTAGTTGTTGTTAGTTCCATCAAGTACCAAAGTATTTAGATTCATACATTTTAGAATACAATCATGCACACATATATACTTTAATATGGGTCCTTGCACCTCACACATGCTCTTCTTAATTAGTTAATCTATTAACTACCCATGGTTGCTTGGTTTGTTTCAACATTTTTCATGACAGAATAATAACCAAACTAACTCAACTTACTAATTTTGTCTTCTTTTGCCCCCTAGCTTCAAGTGAGTCTATGGAGGGAGTCATTTCGCATTCACTAAAGTTGGTTGCAGAGTGTGCTGCATTGTAGGAGATGGTGCACCGACCGTACTGATAAAGGAGCAAAAGAAAAAAAAAGACGGAAAAAGGGATGATAAGGAGTTTATGATCTAAAAAAAGGAAAGTAATAAACTCACTCTGAATCAACAACTAAAAGTAAAGAAGTTTAGGGGAAGAAAAGAACCAAAACAGTACTATCATTGTGCTCTGATTCAATGTACTTACACAGCATGTGATTCTTCTATCCAAAAACCATATCTTTCACTTATTGAACTAATTAAATGCAGAGATTGCAGATGAAGATTACAAGAGTCAAGTGCATTGAATCGGAGGATAAATCAAATTATATACTTAGACACCGTATACTGAGCTCCTAATTTGGGTCAACCTGACTGCTATCACAATGCACTACATGAAATAAATTAATGTATTCGTGCAATCAATATTGATTGTTAAACGGATACAAGCTAGGTTATATAACATTTTCAGACACCCGAAAAAGATAACTCCAGTTGACTTGAATAGAAAGTGCCTACAAATGAGCTTATGCTCATTCAAAGCATATATCATAAAACTCGACTGGATTCTTCGTTTCTCACTATTTCATCAATCTAAAGAGAAGGTTAGGTTTCATTATAGGGTTTTCAATTGGTGAGGCTTGCAACCATTTGATATTAGTTTTGCAAAAACCTCAAAACTGAAATCTAACAACCTCAAATTCAAATCCAAGTTAGTGATTAAATAATAAAAACTGTGATAATATGACATCTCTAAACCTTCAAAAAATGTAATGTCAAAAATATCAATGAGCAATGCATAACAAAGCCATTCAAACAATTTATATTCATATCACAAATTACAAAATCACAAAGATGAGTAAAAATCACTTGCACATCAAAATTTGGTGACAACTGACAAGAACAGGTACAACTCATAAACCTTATCACTTGGGAATTTGAGAGACACTAAAACCTTGTATGTTGTAAGCCTAAGTTAAGTTCCCTGCCAAACCAAAATCACTTACACATCGAAAAGATCTTACACCTCAACCTTAATTTCACATTCAATTCGAAAATCATGGAAATTCAAACAATCAGATCTTACCTATCCGCTGAATCGACTCCAGTTGAAGATAATTTATAGGGTTTACCAAAAATTGCTTTTGTAAATCGACACCAATTGAAGACACGTACCACCTTGTTCCCTCACCGTCGCCGCCTCCTCATTGCACCACCTCTTCACCTCTCCCTCCTTCTTTGATCGCCGGACCTTCCCTCTTGCACCACCGGCTTCCACAGCCCTCATCACCTCCCCTCTTTCCCCTATACCAGATCCCCTCTTGCGGTCGCCCTAACCTTCACAATCAATAGAAAAGATGAACAAATTGGAGGTTCTTACTTGGAGATTAAATTTTTAAACCAAACCCGGGCAGATCCACCATGAAGAGAGACATAATAAAAGGTCAAAGGAATGGAGGGAAGAGGAGTGGCAAGGAAAGCCAGATCTCAAAGAGGTAAGCGAAGGAAACCGGAAAAGGAAGGACGACCAGAGATCTGAGAGAGAGAGAGAGGGGGGTGAGCGCCTGAGCGGAGGAAACCGGAAAGAATAATAGAAGGGAAAAAATAGAAGGGAAAAAAAGGAAAGAAAAAAAATTCTCACGATCCGCCTCCGCCACGTGGATAGACTCAGATGGCTGGAAAAGTTATGACTTTAAGTTGTAGGTGGAATCAATTAATCTCACAAGGGCGTTTTGATAAAGTAAATACCAAAATATCTATACCAATATGTTTTTCTATACAAAATTAATACTTTAAAATGATATATTTTGCCGAACGGAGTTACAAATTACATTGCATTTGTCAGACGCTTCATCTTTCATCTTTGGTGGCCTCTTGATTCATGGAGTGTCATTTGATCTCATGTTCGTCACCACTCGAGCAATTGTGCTGCTCATTATTTGAAACATCGAATCTTGTAAGACCTTCGAAGACTATTTCTACTAGGGGTGGGCACAAATCCCGCAAATCTCGGGTTCGTTCCGGTCCCGTCCCGATCCCGGTGGGATTTGAAAAAAAAATAGTGAATCCCGTCCCGGTCCCGTCCCGCAAAAATTATGCGGGACGGGACGCGGGACGAGCATTCCTTATCCCGCAAATCTCGTCCCGTCCCGCATATATATTTATAATATATAAAATATATAATATAATATATATAATTATATATATACACACCGTATACTATATATATAAACACATTGTATACAAATTAAAGTATACATGCAATGCAATGTGTCCGTATATATACAAATGTATAAACAGTGTTTATATATAACACAGACACTGTGTACAATGACTATTCATACTGTATAGTGTATTATATGTAAATATTTTGTATAATTGTATGTATAGTGTTTTCGGTGTGTATATATATAAGGAAAACTGTAAAATTTAAAAAATATTATAAATTTATATATGTTACGTCTTTAAAAACCGCAAAATATATAGGAATTTTAGATTTTTTTACATTGTTTTTTATTTGATGGACAAGACCCGTCCCGTGAGGGACAAGGCCCGTGCAGAATTGAAAAAAAAAGAGTGAATCTCGTCCCGAAAAATTACGCGGGCGACCCCGTCCCGCGCCCACCTCTAATTTCTACTACTAATGTTCTTTGTTTCTTTCTCATTTAAAAAAAAAACAAAAAGACAGGATGACCCAAACTATTTGATTATTGATGTGAATCATACGGTCTGGGGTCCCCG
Organism: Persicaria maculosa; assembly: GCA_963922045.1. Taxonomy (NCBI): domain Eukaryota; kingdom Viridiplantae; phylum Streptophyta; class Magnoliopsida; order Caryophyllales; family Polygonaceae; genus Persicaria; species Persicaria maculosa. The sequence goes on along the minus strand of OY998253.1, from coordinate 38,073,961 downwards.
TTTTATACGGCCAAAGACAGCACAACACTAGTGCGGGGCGGATGGTTACGAATCAATGACCACGGATTTCCCTCCTTATCTCCTCCCACTCCCTGCCCTTCATTGCTGAAACAGAAAGGGGAAAAAAAGGGTAGGAGAGAGCAGGTTCACCATGCTTTCTTCATTGAGCTCGGGTTTTCGGGTTCCAGCCTCCACCAGATCATCTCCGACGATCCACCCTGAAACACCCAACCGACTAAGACACGTCCATTACTCATCGCTACCACACCCGTCTTTATCTCCACTGCTTCAGAAGTCCCTTCTCCCTCTCGTTGCCTCCACCGCCATCCTCCTCTGCCCCGGCCCAGGTATCATAGTTTCCCCTGCCCTGCCTCTTTCCTGCATTTCTTCAGAAGTGATTGATAGTGTAGCTTGTGTGGTTGTTGATTTGGGTGCAGCTGAAGCTGGATTCATGTCCGGAATCACTGGCCTAGAGTCCATCCCGGGGCCTGAACTTCCCAGATTTGACTCCCTCACCCGCTTTAACGGTAACAAAACAATGATTCTAGGTTTATAAGCCTTTGCATCTCATTCTATATGATAGTCCCCAAACTTTTTAAACATCCCAATTCAGTCTCCGATTTTATCCAAAACGTTTCAAACATAGTTTATATGAGTGAAATTGACTTCCGTGTTTCGTTAATTAGACTGATATAAACTATGTTTGAGTGTGTTGGATGCAGAAGAAAACCAGAAGAAGTATGCCGAGAACGACGAGAGGTTCAAGTCGTCTCCGATCATCAAAGAGTTGTTAGAGAAATCGAAACAGAACAAGGAGAAGTAAGAAAAAGAAATTAAAATGCAGCAACAACTCTTGATCAGCAATTGTGCTAAATGCAGTTGTTCTTGATGAATGAGCTATTAATTAAGCTTATGAATAAATTATTTTGTTATATTTGATTTGAAAATGCAGGAACAAGAAAGAGATACAGGACAAGTACTGCATAAGAGGGGCGGAGTGGGGAGTAGGAGATTGTTCAACTGCTGGAATGACTCCCCAGGAGAAAGATGATTTCATCGCCATGCTTAAAAAGAAGGCTGATTCACCCAATTGATCAATTTGCTACTCGTTTCTAGGAAATTTAGAAGATCAATTTTGTTAAAAAAAAAAATCCCAAATCGATTGAAGGGCTCGTGATCTTAATCCGATTCGATTCGAAGTGATATTCTGTGTCAGATTGTTTGAGCGGTTTCATCCTAACTTTTTTTTTTTAACAAGAAAGGGATTCAAAATAATAGATAATGCATAATAAATCGAGAGGTCAAAACAATGATAAATAGACTAATCATCATGAAAACAATAAAAAAACACACACAGGATATTAATTTTTAGTGAATTCAAATTTATGATTGAACTTTAGGATTATTAGAATGGAATTTAGGAATTAAACTAGTGTAATATCTAGAAATTTGATCCAATTCAATTTGAACATATTTTATATATATATATATATATATATATATATATATATATATATATATATATATATATATAGGGTTTGCTTCAAATGTAAAAACTCCTTAACGTGTAAAATTTGCTTATCGTGTAAAATTTAGTATTTTAATCTTATCACACACGCGCTTCAATTAAAAATAAAAGTCAATTTGGCCCAGGAAGGCTCCTCTGTTCCTCGCCCAGCAGAGCCCTCCCGAAGGCGAAGGAAGACGCCGGCCATGGCTGCCCCTCCGTTCCTCTCTCACTCTCCTCTGCACCATCGATGCCGGTTAGTTGTTCCTCACCCTCTTCAAATCCGGCGACGACGCCGACCTCGGAGCTCCTCTCACCTGGCACGCACCTCGCTCTCAGACCACTCCCTCTCGATCACCATCGCCGCCGGTCCACTTCCGAAATCCTAAACCGCATTCACCGCCGCCACCACTGCTTCCGGTCACTCCCACCGTCCACCGGCGCCGCCCAGCCACTTTCTCGATTCGCCGATGTCTCTCACCTTCGATCGCTCGATCCCTCTCCAAATTGATTATATTGCTTTATCCGTCTCCTACTTTTCTCTTGTTTGTAATTTGATTTGCTCTCTGATCTGAGCAGGAAACACAAATTTCATTCTTGATTTGCTCTCTGATCTGAGGATTGAGGAGCTGCTCGACCGCCGGAATCGGTCCAATCTCGATGAGTCTCCAAAGCCTCTCAATTTTATTCTTGTGTTCTCATTAGGCTGATGGTTTCAGCATTGATGGAAGGTCAAATTAAACGAATCAAAAAGACTGAATGAAACTATGATACAGCGCCTGCACCATAGCTTGTGAAACTATGATACATCTGTGATGCAGCAGCTGTTGCTCTTCGTGTGTGTTGCTCATAAGGTGTTTGTTAAAATGACTGAATGAAACTATAATACATTTTTTATTTGTTCATCAGTTATAGCATTTGATTGAAACTATGATGCTTGCTGCACCAAAGTTCTCTTAAAATCTTCACAGTTCATCAGTTCTAGCCTTTGCCTTTTGTTGATGCTAATTAGTGGTTTTTTAAGTAAAGGATATATAGATTGGAGGATTATGGATTGCAATTTTAGTAACCTTTTGTCAGATGTTTGTGCTCCTTTTGATTTCAGATGGAGGTACTGTACAAGAAGCTCTACGAAAAGTACAACAACTTGAAGGTTTGATTTTCCTTTCCCGCATTCCATGATCAATTTCAGTTTTCATTTTCTGTGACTGTCTGGTTTCGGAGCTGAAGATGGATGCCTTGGATTTTGATGAAAGCTAGTATGTATCTTGGCATGTGATGTGGCATTATAGCGTAATTTCAGCTGATTTATAAAAACAAATTGATTGTCTTTTGAAAATGTTTTCAGTGCTGCTGACCTTTATACTGATGGTTCTTTGTACATATTGTAATAGGTGCACTTCAGGCTGATCTTACATCCTTCATGAAGGAGTGAAGTTCATCTTTTTTAGGATTGCACTTGATCATAGTCAAGGACCCTGACCTCAAGGAGGAGCTTAGAATGCTAGAAGGATTTGATGAAACCAGCCCTAGCTTTTGCCTTGAAACCCTCGACATTTGTTGTTGTTGCTATGGCTATGAAAGTTTATGTTGTTGCATTTCAGGTACTTCAATTCGTTGGGAAGCATTCATCTATAAAGAGAGATCTTAAACCTAGTGATTTCGATCCTTGATGCTCATAAATCCCCAGTATTGTGTCCCCACCTGGATGTTACAGATCTGTTTGGTTGGTAAACGAGGATTTAGATATAAGTTCTTTTCCAAATTGTTCTACTTCAGCCTTTTCAAGTTTTTGCACTAAAGCCTATTAGCTCAAAATGGTAGAGCATTGTGCCTACGCACAAAGATGCGGGTTCAAACCCCGCATAGGCTATATATGTTTATCGCTTATAAGTACGATGTTTCTCTTCATGAATAAGAGTATAAAGTGCAAAAATAAAATCGTAATGTGCAAATATAAGAACATAAAGTGCAACTGTGAAGTGCATTTGTGCAACTATATATGTTTATCGCTTAGAAGTTTGATGTTTCTCTTCATGAATAAGAGTATAAAGTGCAAAAATAAAATCGTAATGTGCAAATATAAGAACATAAAGTGAAACTGTGTAGTGCATTTGTGCAACTGTCAAGTGGATTTGTGCAACTGTGTAGTGCATTTGTGCAACTGTTAAGTGCATTTGTGCAACTTTAAAGTGCATTTGTGCAATTTTAAAGTGCTTTTGTGCAACTTTCAAGTGCAAATATAAGAACACAAAGTGTGAAAATAAAATTGTAATGTGCACATTTAGAATACAAGTGTGCAAAAGTAGGATACAATTGTGCAAATTTAAACTACAATTGTGCAAAAGTAAGATACAATTGTGCAAAAGTAAGATAGAATTGTGCAAAAGTAGGATACAATTGTGCATAACTAAGATTATAATGTGCATGATTAACAGTTTGCGATTGTTGCACTCTTATCTATTATGTAACCTATGTGGGATTTGAACCCACATCTTTGTGCAAATGCACATTGCTCTACCAATTGAGCTAATAGGCTAAATTATGATTTTCATGCTAAAATAGAAGAACCTAATCAACCTAAAGCATATCGCAATAAAATTCTAAAATCCAGTTAGCTCATGATTCACAAACAATTTGACAATGCTATGAACATGAAATTAGCTCCAAATCAACCCAACAACACAACCATATCATCAATTTCAGTCAATTTGGCTTTTGACAAAAAGCCCCAATTTCCACTCTTAAATCAAACCTTAGGTTTTCAGATATAAATCAAAACAATGGCTTGCAAATTGGAAACAGATATAAATCAAAACCGCAATAAATCTTTGCAAATTAATCATCGATTAATTGATCTCGTCCATCGGCTCTAAGTCTACAAACAGTGGCTAATCCTTGCAAATTGGAAATAGATATAAATCATCTAGCTCTGTTCAACAATAATACATCTAGCTCTGTTCAATTTCTCTTCCAGCTACAAATGTATATAGCAGCAAATGCATTTACATCAAGCTGAAAACCTAAAATTAATTTAGGGGGAAAAGGGAAAGATGTGTAAAAACCTTCACGACGAGCTTAGGATCCAAGATTTCATCAAACACACGAGAATCAATAGAGGAGCGAAGCTTGCGAATGGCCAAATCGAGAGCGAGCGAGCGCTGGCGAAGAGAAGGAGATTGCGAGCAGAGAGGGAAGCAAGGGGAAGACAACATCAACGTCGGCGCTTGGGTCTAATTCGATTTCAGATCTCAGATATGGGAAGCAAGCGAGTGAGATTGCGAGTAGAGAGGGAAGCGAGAGTGCGATTGCGAGCGAATGAAGGCGAGTGCGGGCTCGAGCAACAGTGGACGGCAATGGGATGCGATGGGAGGCGCTGTCGGAACACCGCGAGTTTGGGCTCGAACAGCCCTGGACGGCGATGGGAATGAAAGTGGATGGCGATGGGAGGCGCTGGGAGTGGACGGCGGTGCTGGCTGTGGCTGGTGGTCGGCAGGAGTGCGGGATGGTGTTGCAAGTGCAGTGGCGGTCGGCAGCGGTGCGAGGAAGGACCTCCGGTGGCCATGGGAGAGGGAGATGGAGAGAGACGGATCTGGAATGGCGAGAGGCGGGTTCAATTTTTTTTTTTTAAATCAAGCCGTGCCCTATGATTAAAATATAAAATTTTACACGTTAAGCAAATTTTACACGTTAAGGATGTTTTATATTTTAAAGCTTCCCTATATATATATTAACAAATCTTACGGTGTTAAATGTTAACAAAACAATATTCGGCAAAATTTATCAAATATTCATCACAGTCACTCAATTATTCATCAAAGCTTTTGTTAAAATTAATAAACTATTATATTCATCACAATCACTAAATTATTCACAATTTCCCAAATATTCATCAATATTCGGCAACATTCAAGAAATATTCATCACAGTAACACAATTACGCGATTGGGGGTGGATACACACGCAAGGGTTTGAGTTTTTTGGGTGATAATTTTTTTTTTAATTGGCAATAATTATTAATTGAAAAGAATCTCTTCAATGTTTTCGAAAAGCTTTGATGAATAATTGAGTGACTGTGATGAATATTTGATAAAATTTACCGAATATTGATTTGTTAACATTTAACACAGTAAGAGCTGTTAACATTTGAACCGTATTCTATATATATATATATAGGGAAGCTTTAAAATGTAAAACATCCTTAACGTGTAAAATTTTCTTAAGGTGTAAAATTTTGTCTCTTAGTGAAAACCAGACCACGCCTCCTTTTTAAAAAAAAAACCGAACCGGTTTATAAAAAATTGAACCGCTTCTTCTCGATCTCCCTCTGCGCTCTGATTCAGAAACGGAAATGGCAGGAGGCGAGGCGGTGACGGCGATCGGAGCGTTGATGGCGCCTGCAACAAGCCTAACGTCGTCTTCCTCTCCAACGAATTCCACCAGCTAAGCCGAAATCGACCTACGCCAGCCTCGCATTCTCATCGTCGAGCCTCACCGGAGACAGGAGTCAGTCGAATTCGGCGTTCTCGAGCCAGAGCGGTCACCGGATGGCGTGGATCTGGCTTCTCCTCCTCGCAATCGCCGGAATCCTCCCCGGAATCGTCGGAATCAGAAACAATTCCCGCCTTGCCCAACAACATCGGTGCACCGATTCGCCGCCTTAGACCGCCGCCTTCCCGCCACCGAAGCCACCAGTGATTGCCACCAACGAACTCGCCCCGCAACCGCAGTCTCGTATCTGCCTCCCCCTTGCTCCGCCGTTCCCTACGCTGCCACCGGGAGTTTGCCGAAGTCCACCAGTACAACCGCCATTTGTAATCGGAGTTTTACAGTGGATGTGAGGAAGGGATGATGAAATTACAATGTTTGTCCCATACTTTCCCTTTCTTCCAAAATACGCCCTTATCTCAATTTAATAAATTACAAAATTATTCCATTGTTTATAAACGCACAACATAATATTATATTTGCACAACTTAAAATTATATTACAATTATTTAGATTGTTTGAATGATTTAGGTTGAGATTGAAAACCTAGGGTTTGATTTAGGAGCGGAATTCGGGGGTTTTTGCCAAAAGCCAAATTGATTGAAATTGATGATATGGTTGTGTTGTTGGGTTGATTTTGAGCTAATTTCATGTTCATATCATTGTCAAATTGTTTATAGATCATTAGCTAATTGGATTTTAGAATTTTATAGTGCGATATGCTTTAGAATTTGGGGTTTTTTTTGCCAAAAACCAAATTGACTGAAATTGATGATATGGTTGTGTTAGTGGGTTGATTTGGAGCTAATTTCATGTTTATAGGATTGTCAAATTATTTATGGATCATGATCTAATTGGATTTTAGAATTTTTTTGCGATATATTTTAGAATTTGGGTTTTTTTTACCACCATCCAGATTGATTGAAATTGATGATATGGTTGTGTTGTTGGGTTGATTTGGAGCTAATTTCATGTTCATAGCATTGTCAAATTGTTTGTGAATCATGAGCTAATTGGATTTTAGAATTTTATTGCGATATGCTTTAGGTTGATTTGGTTCTTCTATTTTAGCATGAAAATCATAATTTAGCCTATTAGCTCAATTGGTAGAGCAATGTGCATTTGCACAAAGATGTGGGTTCAAATCCCATATAGGTTACATAATAGACAAGAGCGCAACAATCGCAAATTGTTAATCATGCACATTATAATCTTAGTTATGCACAATTGTATCCTACTTTTGCACAATTCTATCTTACTTTTGCACAATTGTAGTTTAAATTTGCACAATTGTATCCTACTTTTGCACACTTGTATTCTAAATGTGCACATTACAATTTTATTTTCACACTTTATGTTCTTATATTTGCACTTTAAAGTTGCACAAATGCACTTTAAAGTTGCACAAATGCACTTCACAGTTGCACAAATGCACTTCACAGTTGCACAAATGCACTTCACAGTTGCAGAAATGCACACTATAATTTTATTTTTGCACCTTATACTAATCACGAAGAGAAACATAATAAGAGATACCACATAGATAGCCTATACGGGGTTTGAACCCGCATCTTTGTGCGTAGGCACATTGCTCTCCCATTTTGAGCTAATAGGCTTGTAATGACACATATGACACATTGGAAGCGAGGGAAATGGATGTAAGTAGTAAAAAACGAAGATAAAATAACAAGTAGCACCCTCCCGCGAATAGGAGTTGGGCATCTCAGCCCTCATAATCCCCTCAAACAAATAGACGATAAGTCCGCCCCTCGGACCCCCCAATGCGACGCCGATGAAAAATGAGTCAAAACACATTAACAATAACCTTAATTGTGCACTTCATATTATTACTCATACACATCGTGATTTTATTCTTCCACTTTATCATTTTATTTATACACTTTATATTTGCACAACAAAAGGTGTCGAAAATGGGAAAAAGTGCATTCACCCATAAAATTAGACATATTTACCAATTTACCCATAAATTAAACATATTTCAATTATAAATTTTTATGATTGAAATAGGCACATTTACCTATTTACCCCATAATCAAATTATTATGTCTGCACAAAATAAAGTTATATTTGCACAATAAATGTTATATATATGTGCACAAAAGCAAGTTATACTTGCACAGCAGAAAGTGTTAACACGAAAAAAAAATTCTGGAAAAAAAAAAATATCTGGCCTGAGAAGGGGGGCAAGGGGGCACACGCATGGGCAAGGGGGCAGCCATTCTACTAATTAAATTAGGCCCATTAATAATTAAATTAGTCCCATTAGTAATTAAATTAGGCCCAATAACAAATTTTACACTTTTAAGGACTTTTTACATTTTAAGCAAACCCTAATTATATATATAGAGGGAAGCGTTAAAATGTTAAACATTCTTAGGGTGTAAAATTATTTAAGATGTAAAATTTTATTTTTTTAATACAAACCGGACACGGGCCTGATTTTAAACAAACAAAAATAAAAAAACCCGGCCCAACTAATAGCCCTAACTCTCTTCTCCTCTCTCTCTCGTTCCTCTCCGCTTCACTGTCTGCTTCAGATCGATGAGACCTTCGACCAGCCGCTTTCGCAAAGAGAGGCCGAATGGCGAGGGAGATTGCGTTGGCCTACGACACGGCGGAGGAGGCTCGAACGGCGGCGAGAGGACGCCGGTACTGGCGCTGAAAAGCAAGTGCAAGAGAGGTCGGCGGCGAAAGGCAACAGGATCTCTTGCTTCTCTTTCGTCATGGATCCCCAAAGACGACCTCCTCCTTAAGAATTCGATTGAGGTACACCTTTTACTCTTAAATTATTCTCGATTTTCTCCTCCTCAAGAATTCAATTATTCGATTGACGGGGCTGGGGATCTCCATGGATTCTCTAGAGGCCACCGGGAAGAGGCTGTCGGACTTCGCGGATAAGCTAGGGCTGCTCTTCAAGTTCATCAGCGTGGTGAACAAGATCAGAAACCTAGGGGATCTGGATCTGGAGAGGCTGAGAATGAACAAGAGGGAGGCAGTTGCAGTTCATTGGTTGCAGCACTCGTTGTATGAGTAACTGGCTTTGATTCCATAAGGTTGCGCCTCCTACAAACGTAACTTCTCTCACTCTTCTCCTCCAATCCTTCATTGTGTTTTCAATTTCTCAACAAAATAGATTTAAATACATTGTAGAATCCTAGTTCGTTCAACTTCCATGATAGTAAGAAATGTTCAACTTCCATGATAGTAGGAAATATAAAGTTGTCAACACTTGTTTAGTATAGGATGTAGATGTTATGATTCAGTCCTTGGAGGTCTCAAATCCGGAAGATGACAGTCCTTGGGGATCATCTTCCGGATTTGATTTGATTGGTGTGTGGAATGTTGGAGGATGAAGCAAGTGGCTATGGTGAATGAAGCAATCTCAGCAATAACAGGAGGCATGCCACATGTAACTCTTGGTCTATGAAGTGAACACCTTGTGTGGTATGTCTCAAAAGCTAGATTTGGTCTTGAAAATGTACTCGATCAATCTTGTAGGATCTGGTTATCTTTTTGGATTTTTGTAAATTATTTAGTATATAGTATATAGATGCATACAGAATTAAGTTCGTCTAAACATCTCTTGAGATACTTGTGGACAGAAATGGCACAGTTGCACAACTGCACTTCATAGTTGCACAACTGCATTTCACACTTGTACAAATGCACTTCACAGATGCACAAATGCACTTTACAGTTGCACAAGTGTATCTTACTTTTGCACACTTGTATTCTAAATGTGCACATTTCAATTTTATTTTTGCACTTTATGTTCTTATATTTGCACATTACAATTTTATTTTTGCACTTTACACTCTTATTCATGAAGAGAAACATAGTACTTGTAAGCGATAAACATAGAGAGCCTATACGGGATTTGAACCCGCATCTTTGTGCGTAGGCACATTGCTCTTCCATTTTGAGCTAATAGGCTTATAATCAGACATCACGCATATTAATGCAATTTTAGAATACAATTGTACAATCTGAACTATATTAAGTGCAAAAATAAGATATATTAGTGCAATTGTAGATAACAATTGTGCAATATGAAATCAATAAGTAGTAGAAGCCAAATATTAAAGTGCAGGACTATCAGCAGCCTCATAGTGCAAACTCTTCATTTATTGGTGTTCAGGAGTGGCAGTAGAGTGCAGGACCGCAGGGCCCTCTTCCACCTTTCAATGGTGCTAATCAGGTAACTGCAATTACTCGTCAGCCCTTGCAAACTCTACAATCTACTAAAACACGCATGGTAAGCAAGCTGCAGATTCCAACAAATCCAAGAATTGCTTCAAATATAGCACTTGGTTTAGCAAAGTTCGATAAGGATACCTCTCCAGCTATTGCATCAGTTAAGCCTGCCTATGTTAGTGTCTCATTGCCAAAGCCAAGTGAGAAGACGCCATCTAGTCGAGAAAGAAATGCAAAAATAATTAGATATCACGCATATTAATGCAATTTTAAATGCAAAAATAAGCTAAAATTCATAATTATAGGCATTTTCAAACAAAGAACAAGTAATTTGGTGACATATTCTCTTATTTTGTGAATTTAGACATGATAAGAATGCCCAAAATGGGCATTTTTAAATAAAGAGAGAGTGTTTTGTTTAAAGAGAATAAACGATGAACTCTGAACTTTCAATCTTATTTAGTATTTCTTGCTCAACCAACCAATAAACTCAACCCAAAAGAGAATAAACAATGAACTCTTAACTTTTTACAACTAGTTATCAACAAAGCATCATGCCACAACCGACTCAAACATCAAAGATATTAATCTGAGCAAACACATGTTTTTGCAAGTGACGCCATACAAGCTTAATGTTCAAAGTATAGAAATGCATCAAGTAATTGTATAAATGTCTATGCAAAAAATTCATCAGCATCATGTAATATCATAAAGGGAAAGTACCTCCCAAAGAACGTAGGCTGCGAAGCGCCAGCTGGAAATAAGCACTCTTGAAACCATCGCCCCAGTCATCAGCCTTGCCTTTGATGCTAGAGCTTGTGTCATATCACACATTCACACTCAGGCTGATCCAGTTTCAATCTAGACCAGTCATAAACTTGGAAAATACAGTAATATTTTCTATTCCAATTCACTCTAGTAAGGAAATTTTTTGATCTTATACTGAAGCAAATCAAACTTAATAGCCCACCAAAAAAAAAACCAAACTTAATACCCTTAGCCAGACTAGACGATTATATAAGGTCCAATCTCAATCCGAACCGGATTATGTGCACGTAAGCACGATAGTCCCAAGTCTTGATAAGATATGACATGTAAAGCATACTATAATCATGTTTAGACACTCAAGGTTCTCAACATGGACCTCCCAGCTCAAACCTCTTAAAAACACATTGTAGGATAAGATTCAATAAAGGTCAGGATCTGGATCTTCAGATTGGGTCAAATAGTTAGATAGGGCTTCAAGGAGGAAGCGAAAGGCTCGAGAAGTTCATTGTTCACTATATCGACAAAGAAAGGGCTGATTCAAGGAGGATGTGACCTTATAGAAAGATGAAGGTGCAGCTTGGAGCGGAGAGAGAGTAGATGCAAGGTAATGAATAATTCAGGAAAGGGAAAGCCGAACTTCTAAAAGGATGTGACAACAATGAAATAAATGGGTTCGAACAAAAAAAGCAAAGGGGAGTTGAATGACATGGTCTTACCAAGATTATCCTTTTTTACAAAGAGATAACTTACATGCTTATGGACCCCTGCATAGATTACATGTCAAGATGCAACAGAAAAAAATACTCAAAACAATGGTAGCATATTGCAGACTCCCACACGGAATTCTCAATTAAAGATTGTGTATTGCAAAACATGGTTAGAAATCAATACAACACACCATTCAAATAAAAAATGGTACTCATGAACAAAGCTTATAAGCACAGAGATTTCCTCCTGGCAAACAGTATAATGTGCAATATATCCACATAATCAAGGTCTAGATACCATTTTCTTCTTAAAAAGAATGAATTTGTGCAAATACCTAGATTTGGGCCAGCTTTGTTTAACTTCATTTAATAATCTATAAGAGCAAAACATACCTTTTCAGCAACTAATGTGTAAAAAATATTCAACCAGCTCAAGGCCCATATTTAAATTTCAATGTCATAAACATATGAGCCTCTCAGACAGAACAAAATTTCTAGAAATTCAACGCATATAAAGCCTGTAATGAAAGAGATTCATTTAGTTATTTGATATATCCTTGGATCACATCAATTTGCATCTTTGTATACTTAGTAGACAATACAAACAAAGGTAAAGAGAGGCCATCTCAATTGCTGTTTTTGGAGCCATACTTCGCTTAGTCATTTCTACAAACAGATTGTGTGCGTACTTGGGACTCAAAATTTCAGAAAATTCAAGATCAAATCTATCGTGCTCAATCTTCAAATCCATAAACAACTTACTAGACTCCGAACATAAATCCTAGAGGGTGAGTGTCATCCCCAAGAACAACACATTAGTTGGGATCGTCTAATACTCTAATCATTATATACTTGTAAATGGACCAAGATCTAAATCAGGCAACTAATTGGCAAAAAATAGATACAAGGAAGCACAAATTGAATTCAATAACTCAATTTCGAACTTGAAATCAAATAACGTGAAGGTGGATTGAATTAGAAAGGAGGGAGCTTGGAGAATACCTAAAATCACGAGCGCCAATCGCAGGTCGAGGGTCGGACTCCTGCATCGATATCCCTAGATCCGATCGCCAGGGGTGAGGCGGCGTCTTCGTGCATCCTCCTCCGCTTCCTCTTCATCCCGATTTGGAGGTCACGAGCGGCGGCAAGGAGGGCGAGGAACAGATTATTTCGGTAGGAGAGGAACAGGTCACTAGAGGACGAAGATAGAACCAACTACATACCTGTCGACCGGAGGCGACTCCCGACGGCGAGGAGGGCAACGGGGAAGGGGCGGAAATGTCCATTGAAGCTGCTCCGATGATGAGCCAAGCAACCACCGATTTCGAGAGGGACTGAAGATGAAAGACGGGACGAGGAAGACGGAGGGACGAGGCTATGAAAATAGAGCAGGTTAACAACGAAACGTGGCCCGACCCATTAAAATTACTTATTTTGAACGCAAATTGTCCCTAAATGGAAATTTTACACCTTAAGCAAGTTTTACACCCTAAGGATATTTTACATTTGAACCATTCCCTAAATATATATATATATATATATATTAAATGATGTATAAAATGTATAAAATGTTTTTTTTTTGAATTGATAAATTAGTTGGAAAGAGATACAATACAATTTTTAAAAATGAGTTAATAAGGTCTAGTAGTAAAACAGTCAAATACATCATCTAATGTAATTTGAAATACATATATAATTAGTAACAATATAGGATAAACTAAAAAGGAAAATATAAGCTGTCATATAATGATTAAAAAAATCATAAGCATATGATTGATTGTGCAGATACTTTTGAAGTTATAAAAATATACATAATTTATTCATGATTTTCGTGAGAAAGGCAGCGAGAAAGAAGCGGAAATAAATAGTAAAAACAAAGGTAAGATGGTTTAAAAAAAAAGGTCCAAAAAGGAAAAAAATTAATTTAAAACACCTCATCTATGATGTAAAATAAGTAATGATTGTTAGTCATCAAATATTGTTTAATTTTCAATAGTCATTTCATATGTCTAAAATAAGTAAATTATAAAAAAAAAGTCTTATTTTTTGCTCAAATTGATTTTTGTAATTAAATTATGAAATCTAATATTCACAAGTTGATTATTTTTATTAACTTCAGAAATTTTTTTTGCAGGTCTTACAATGTTGAAATTTATTAAGGGCCATCTAGGATGTATAAGCTAAATATAGATGTACAATATTCATTTTGAGGATAAAACATTTTTTTCTTCAATATTGTAAGCGCTGCTAATACAACGTCGGATATGATGTTGTAGAAACATCGGATTACATGTTGCAACGTTGAATTCAACATTGTAATGTGTCATACACGACGTTGTGAATTGGAGGACGGTTGGGCGGGTCAGGCACTTGACAACGTCAAATCCGACGTTGCAAAGTGGGCCTGGTCGGGCCACATAGCAACATTAAATCGGACGTTGTGATATGAAAAAACTCCCAAAACAACGTTCAATCGGACGTTGGTAATTATGCCTCTATAAATACTGCAACACTTGTTCCCCGAGGCAAGTCAACTGATATACACGACACAAACATCATGAGATCAAGCCCAAATTTCTTTGTTAAATATGACATGTTCAATGATGGGACATGTTTTATTGTTGAAGTGGGGAGACACCGTTGTCCGCCTAAAGAGGATGCTTGCAACTGCAAGCACATGAACTATAATCATTTATTTAGATGCAATCTATTTTCTGTGCAGGTTTGCCGTATCTTGGAGATGTCAGCACAATTGCAGTTCGGGTGTAATGAGTGTGACAACGACCCTGCATCATACTATATACAGATGACTTAGCAGATGTAACCGGCTCCATGGAAGGAATGAAAATGTGGAATTGTTGTGTTGCATTTTTCAAATTCAGTCCTCATTCCCTTTTATAGGGGGCTGATTGGGGGAAATTTGGACGGCGTAACAATGTCAAATATGACGTTGCTAAGCCCGCCCATATTTTTCCTTGGGGTGATTTGGGCGTCATAATATGGGCGTCACAACAACGTCAAATCTGACGTCGTTGCAATGTTCAAATAGACGTTGCTAAGCCCGCCCATATTTTACCTTGGGGTGATTTGGGCGTCACAACAACATCAACCTGACGTCGTTGCAACGTTCAAATGGACGTTGCTAAGCCCGACGGAGCCCAAGCGGGCTCCAGGCTGCAACGTCAGATCCCTTCCTCTTGGGCAAAATTTACCACCATATACAACGTCAAACTGAACGTTGTAGCAACGTCTAATCCAACGTTGCTACAATATCTAATCCGACGAAGTATTTGTGGTGTATATAGGGAAAGAATCTGATTTAACCTAAAAAAAGGCCAACTAGGCCCAATTTCGTTCTCCTTGTTCACACATTAGAGTCGTCGCTCGCTTCCGGCTTCCCCTTCCTGTACATTCACATAATTGGAATCCCAAGTTGGAGCTCACCTTCAATGGCGGTGGCCGACATCCAAATCGACGGTCGACTCCGAACACCGGCTGAAGCTGCGAGAGGCGGTCCATGTAGACGTAATCCACTAGGAAGCAGCTCTCGCAGCAATTAACACACTTGAAGATCCTCTCCAGGTAGCTTCCGATCGATATCGCCGGCCTCGTCACCCCATGGAACGTCGTCGCCCTACGCCTCCGCCCGTCGTTCGACTATGCTACCCACTCCAGCAGCGCCCAGCGCCGACAGCAAACCGATTAGCATCACGGGGCTCCCGGGGCTCAACCAAGAGGAGTTCGACTCCCTCCTTTCATGCTCAATATGCCACTTCTCCTGTGCAATCTAATCCGCTTCTTCGCCTTCGACCGCCACCTTGCCGCCACTGAAGCCACCAACGATCGCCACCAACGGACTCGCCGCGCCACCACGGTCCCGTATCTGCCCCCCCTGCGCCGCCATGCTCTATGTTGCCACCGGAAGGTTGCCGAAGTCTGTCTGTGCAATCGCCCTTTCCATGGACAGAGCTAGAAAGTTTTGAGCGGGGGTCACCATAGATGTCGACAATATGATCGAGAAAAAAATCGTAAAACACAACGTTTTCGATAGTACAAACTAGTGTCAACCTATGGTTTCAAAAACACTACAAATATATAAAGCGAAAATAAGGATAAAAACCGAAAAATAAAGATATAAAACGCAATAAATAAATACGTAGTATTGCATTATTAACATGTAATAATGTATAACTAGATAAAAAAATTTAAACTTGCGTAACTTCTTGCCATATTCTCAAAATAAGTAATATAACCTATGGTTTCGAAGCTCTCGAGATGAATTATAATATTTGAATGTCAATTTAAGTAAAATATTAAAGTATTATAGTGTAATGATATGTGTTTACTTTCCTAATCTTTTATTTGGCATGTAATATTGTTTTATGTATGTATGGACATGTATGTGTGTATGATGATTATACAGATGATATATAGTATATAGACATATAGTATACGTATATGATGCACTATTAGATTTAATCTCGACTGAGTAGTATTGAGCTTGGTAAGCTTGATCCTCTAACGAGATTAATTCTATAGTGGGGTTAACACATATGTGTAACGTATATTATATATATATATATATATATATATATAGGGTGGTTCATGGGTACTCATCCCTTATTGTGTAACATGAGAACACATCTGAACCGTTGATTGAATGAAATGGAAGACTGAGATTAATAGGCAATTTTGGCTTTTTTTAAATTAAAAAACAGTGGGATCCACGTCGTTTTTTTGCCCACTTGCTGAATGGGGGCGTGTGTGGTGCACTCTCTTCAAATTATCCGACAATATATCTAGATTATTCAATCGTATCGTCTGATTATGAAATGGTATCGACGGATTATGCGATGGTATCGATGGATTATTCTAAGAGGCTACCACCTTGAAAACATCCTGAACTTTTAACTAATAATTATTCGATAATATCGCTTGATTATTTTGTTGACATCGCTTGATTATTCGATGGTATAGCTTAATTATTCGATGGTGTTACAATATTATTCGATTACTTATCTCATTTTAACAAATAACTAAATATTATTCGATGGTATCGCTGGATTATTCGATAGTATCACATGCTTATTCAATAGTATAGATGCATTTTTCCTTTATATGACCGCACATTTAAAAAAAACTCATCTCCGTAAACACAAAATCGGTTCATACACGTGAATAATTCGGTTCATACCCCTAAATAATTGGGTTTTTCTCTCGAATACCTCTGAGATTGAATAATGGACTTGCAAAACTATCTAGAATGCATAGAACATTCATGAATGGACCTGCAAAGCTATCAAAAACCAACAATTTTGCACCGAAACAAACAATTGAGATAACTTGCTGATAAAAAGCCATTAAAATTGATAAAAGTCATTCCCAATGAATAATTGGGAGCATTAAGCTATGCACCTTTCAATAAACAGAGAAAATTGCATAGAGCCTCCATGTACGCACACTATATTCATTAATTTGTTGTTCAAATCATTTCAATTGTGCAAAATCAATTACCGATATACAATTGCATCTGTGAAAACCCTCTTGGAATAATCCAGAACAGGCCTATTGTCAACATTCACACACGCCTCACTTTCTTCTGCATCCGAATCGCCCGAATATGTCCGGAACCCATCACCTCTTCGTTGGCCTTTGCCTCTCGCCGCCGGAAACAGCCTCGTCTCCGTCGATGTCGTCTTCGATCTACCAATCGCGCATCCAGGCGTCGTTCGCAACAGCCGAAATCGCCATCGATTCGCCCAGATCTGCACCTCTCATAACTAACCCTAATTCTCGTTTTGATAGGAGCCGCCGAGCCGCCCACCTTGGATCTCTCCTTTAGGGTTGAGCGTTCGATTGCCTTCGATTGCTGGATGTGGTCGCCTTCGATTGCTGGATGGACCATCATCGCCGCAGTTGCCGGACTCCCAAGCTCTCGAACAACCTCAGCCCTAGTCGGAACCCCTTTCGCTTGATCGGCGCTGCTCTTTCTCTTTCTCTTTCCTCTATGGTGAAAGGCACGATTGTGGGTGTTGGGGTGGGTGTGAATGTGATTACATGCGCATAATTATAGTAGTGTTGTTGGGGTTTTTTATTTTCCTTTTTCAATTAATTAATAGGAGGGAATAATCTCAGCCATCCGATTCTACTAAATCACTGGCTTAGATTTGTTCTCATGTTACTCAATAAGGCTTGTTCTCATATGATCTATACTCTATATATATATATATATATATATATATATATATATATATATATATATATATATATATATATATATATATATATATCATATGTATAAGGTATGATATAGGGAGAAGATTCTAACCGGATTGGGCCTTAGCCCATGATCTGGCCCAATGGTCTCGGCACTTGGATGAGCCCGGTGGCCCAGTGGAAACGTCGAGCTTACCTTACCTTGCCTTGCATTTGTGGAGCGCTGCGTTTTGGGAGCTCGAGCTTGACCTAGCTATATAAACTCCTTTCTAGCATTGGAGCTCTTCACTTCAGTCTTCGTCTTTCTCTCTCCTCACAAACACTCTGCTAGGGTTTTCTAGGGTTTGGAGGTTTCCTACTCTTGCCATCGGCTCGTGAGCGCTCGGAGAAGAAAGGTTGTTGTAGGCGTCTCTGGGAAGGTGGAACGAGCTCCGGCGTCCTCCTGGGTGGCCACTCTCCATTCCTTATGAGATCTAGGGTTCTTGAAGATTGAATCCTTCTTTGATCTTCTA
This sequence comes from Persicaria maculosa, assembly GCA_963922045.1. NCBI lineage: Eukaryota > Viridiplantae > Streptophyta > Magnoliopsida > Caryophyllales > Polygonaceae > Persicaria > Persicaria maculosa. The sequence goes on along the minus strand of OY998253.1, from coordinate 38,055,548 downwards.
GTTTTTCCCATACAGGGGGGTTTTCTCTTCTTCCTTGTACCTCTTATTCACATGCATGTTAGATTTAGGGTTGTTTGCTATTGTTGCTTGTATCATCCCTTGTACGAACTCTCTATAGTGGATTCGGCCAACTCTTGAGGCCCCGTGGATGTATGCTTTTTGCCGAACCACGTAAAATCGCTTTGTTCGTGTTCTTGCATGTGATTTTTCTTGATTTGTCGATTATCGTTCTAGATCTTATTCGCTTCCGCTTCCAAAACCGATTTCTAATTTGGATCTTAGGTTTTAAAACGTGGTATCAGAGCTTAAGTGTCCCGATCTTGACTCCCTAGCTCATTCTTGAGTTCTAGGGATAGAGACCGGACGTATGTCCTCAGACGGACCTAAAAGACGACATCGCTGGTGCCAAACCCCCCATGTGTGACATACCACACCTTGCTTGCTAGTTCTAGGTGCTTCTGTGCTTAGTTCTTATGTTTCTGGTGCTTCTGTTCTTCAAGTTTTCCTGCTCTGTGCGTGGCTTGATAGGATCTGTAGTTGCACTGCTTGATTCAAGTTTTCTTGAATCATTTTTGTGTTCTTTACACATTTACTGATTGCTTGCTTGTTTTACAGGTACAAATTTATACTTATGGGTGATAAGGGCACATATCTTAAGCCCTTTAATGGCCACGCAGATTTGCAATGTGGCAACTGAAAATGAAAGCAATTCTCATCAAAGACAAATGTTGGATTGCAGTTACCAACAAATTTCCAGATGATACATCTAATGAAAAAATCCAAGAAATTGATCAGCAAGCCAACGGTGAGGTAATGCTTCGCTTGGGTGATGAAGTTGCACGTCAGGTATTAACTTTTGGTACTGCTAAGAAATTATGGGAAGGTTTGGAAAGCCTGTACATGGTAAAAACTCTCCCTTCTCGTGTCAACTTGTTTAATAAGCTATTTAATTTCAAAATGGATGTTTCCTGTCCTCTGTCTGAAAATCTTGATAAGTTTCTTACTATTATACAAGATTTGCAAAGATGTGGTGATAAAGTTGAGGAAACTCAGCAATGTGTGTTGTTGTTAAATTCGTTGCCTGCTCAATTTGGTACTTTTAAAGATGTTGTGCAGTACAATACTGATAAACTTGATAAGAAAGTTATTCTTGAGTCCATTATTCAGAAAACTGATGCTTTGAAAGTCTTTGAAAACAAATATGAGCTTAAATCTGACTATAAATATGATAATAAGAATGAAGTGCTTGTTGCTAGAGGTAGGTTCAAAGGCAATAAGAATAATAACAACAATAATAACAATAAGCCACCTGAAAAGGATTCCAGAAAAACTGAGTCTCATCAAAAATGGTAAACCTGATAAATCTCGCCTTATGTATACTTACTGCTCTAAATCTGGCCACATTGAGAAACACTGCTTTAAGAGGAAGAAAGTTGAAAGATTGGCTGGTAAAAGCCTAATGTCTCTGCTGTGCTTGAGTTCCATCCTTATTATACTCATGAAGGGCTTGCTTTGTTAAATTCTGGTGACTACAATGCCTGGATTTTAGATTCTGGATGTACTATGCATGCTATCTTTCATAAATCTTGGTTTTCTGAGCTTAAGTGTTATGATGTTGGTACTGTCATGCTTGGTGATCATTATGTGCTTTAAATAAAAGGTCTTGGCTATGTTGCTTTGAGAATGTTTGACAATGTCATTAGAGTTATAAAGGATGTTAAATGGGTGCCTGATTTAAGAAGAAATTTATTGTCTGAAAGTGCCCTTGAAGAATTGAATTATGATGTGTACAATTCTGATGGTGTGAGGAATGTTTCTAAGGATGGTAAACCTGTGATTAAATGCTTAAGGAAAGCTGGTTTATATGAACTTTTTGCTACTCTTGTTATCAATTTCTCAACTACTGCCTTTACTGCTGTTGATAAGCTTATGTCTATCCACGATACCATGTTATGGGATGTTAGGCTAGGCCACATTGGTAATAAAGGTCTTGAAAACTTGTATAAATCTAGTGTTATTCCTGCAAAACCATGCTTCATTGACTTGTGTGAAAACATTGTTTTAGGCAAACATACAAGGAAAAGTTTCAAATCATCTGTGCATATTTCTGCTGCTTCCCTTGATTATGTTCACTCTAATCTGTGGGGCCCTGCCCAAGTCTCTACTCTTGGTCTTAAGAGATTTTTTATGTCTTTAATTGATCATTTTAGTAGGGAGTTTGGGTTTATCTGCTGAAAACTAAAGATGAAGCTTTTGAAACATTTAAAACAGGAAAGTCTATGGTTGAAAAGGAATTTGGCCTAGTTGTTAAGTGTTTAAAAACTGATAATGGCCTTTAATTTGGAAATTCTCTGTTTGATGCATATTGTAAACAACATGGCATTAAAAGACACCTGACTGTCCCTGGAGCTCCCCAGCAAAATGGTAATGCTGAGAGGATGAACATGACTTTTCTTGAAAAGGCTATGTGCATGCTTATTTCCTCTGGTTAGAAGCATTGTTTGTGGGTTGATGTTGTTATGATTGCTGCTGATAGAGCATAATTAGTGTTGCATAATAGAGTGCATTTAGCATAGTTTAATTGTGAATATTGCATATATTTAGCCGCATTTACATAATCACTTGTTGAGTTAGAAGAGGCGGAATCTACATGATTTTATGGTTTATTTCAGGTATAGTAGATTGAAGGTGGAATGAATTGGAGAAGAGCAAAAATAAGCTAAAGAAGAGGTAGAGAAGTCGCGAAGTCACGGAAGAAGGAGCTCGGAAGAATCGTTGGCCGCCCCGCAGTTCTCCTAGCCACCCCGCGGTTGGAAGGCAGAACTGAAGGTTTTCGCTGATCATCGGCTGCCCTGCGGGCTGGCCTGGCCGCCCCGCGGCCCTCGCAGAAACACACCGTTCAGTGCCGAACTTTAATTAGGGTTTTAGTCTATTTCTTGGCCGACTCTTAGAGGCCTTTATGAGACGTTTCTAGTTTATTATTCCATTGACCTTATGCACTTTATTCAATTGTTGAGAGCGTCGTTGAGCATGAGCAACTAAACTCTCGAGGTTTCCCCTACAGTTTGCATCTTTGATTGTTGAATTGTGAGTTTCTTAATCTAGTTCTTATTCCTATTCCAATGTTTTGACTTCTTTGTGCTTAATTCCTTGAATGTGTTTTATTCTCTCTGACATGATCAACTAGTTAGAGTAGATTCATTCAATTGCCAGGGTTTTGCAAATTCCTCGTAGCGAACCTTAACCGAAGTGGCAGTCATATCCCTTTAGGACTCGTAGGACTAATTGGATGTGTAAGAAGTTGAATACATGTTGAATATCGACTCGTAGCTTGATATTATGTGTACCTTGGTTAATTCATACTTTTAATGCTATCTCTAGGTTGAATCTTAACCGTGTTAGGGTTATTTAGAGATAAGGGTTGCTAGGACTCGTAGGACTAGTAATCTACGTAAGATCTGGACAAGGACATTGATAGGAAAAGACAAGAACTAGAGGCTGAAACAAGGATCGAATTCATCAATCGAAGTGATAAATTGTGGGTGAACCTATTTCTCTCCATTGCATTCTACAAATCAATTTACTTTGTTTTCTTGCTTCCGCTTTGATAAAAGGCGAATATTTTTCTCACTAAAAACCCCCATATTCTCTATTAGCGATTAAACTTATACGTGAATTGAATAGATTTCCCTGTGGATCGACCTCTTGCTTACACACTATACTAGTTGTGAGTTTGAGTATTCTTTGGCAAAAACAACGACATATTTTCCTCTTGTCAAATTTGGCGCCATTGCCGGGGACTTCTTATTGAATTCTTGTGCTGTTTTTATCGCTAATCTTGGTGTGGCCCACCTATATGGTCCACACTCGTGCTACTAACTCATCTTTATTGTCTTTGGATTTAGAGATTGAGAGGACTCTCTCTAGATTGAGGCGAGAAGCTCGTGATCACTTTCGCGAGTTACCTTTCGATCAAGGAGAAGAAGAGTGTATAGAGATGGATGCTAACGAGGAAAATCGAACGTTGAAGGAGCTCACTACACCTGACTTGGCCCAACAACCATTGGCTATCGTGTTCCCTGCACTTGATGAAGGTATCAATTTTGAGCTAAAGTCTGGGGTGGTTCATCTCTTACCTAAATTTCATGGGTTGAGTGGTGAGGACCCCCAGAAGCACTTGTCTGAGTTCCATACTGTCGTGGTGGGAATGAAAACAGGCAATGTCACGGAGGTGCAAATCAAGTTGAGGGCATTCCCTTTCTCGCTTAAGGACACTGCCAATGAGTGGTTCTAATACTTGCCACCAGGTAGTGCAACAACATGGATTCAATTGAAGCATCTCTTTCTGGAGAAGTACTTTCCTGCAACCAAGTTAAACAGTCTGAAAAAGGATATCAGCAGCATTGACTAGCAGGCTACAGAGACAATATATGAGTACTTTGAGCGATTCAAGAAGCTTTGCTCTAGTTGCCCTCACCATGGTTTCTCAAAGAAAGATTTGGTGCTCTTTCTATTCAACGGATTGCTTGACGAGGAGCGCAAGACGGTGAACTCTGCCTGTAGAGGCAACATCAAGAACAAAACACCCAATGCTGCTTGGGAGGTGTTTTCAGAGCTTGCTGATGGCTCTAGACAATTCAGCAAGGGACTTCATGCTAGAGGGGTACTCTCCGTTGACTCCTCAACTTCAGCATTACATAGCGATGTGGCTGAATTGAAGGATATGATGAAAAGGTTCATGCTACAAGGAACCCCACAACAACTTAAGGCAGGTGGCATTTGCGCTGATCTATATCACCCGACGGACACTTGCCCAATGTTGTAGGAGCCAAGTGTAGAGTTGAACGCCATGGGGAACTTTGTTCCACAGCGACCCAGGTTTGGTAACTATGCTAATCCCAATCATTTCAATAACAATTTTAATGCAGGTTACCAGGGGTATGACTATGGTAATCACCAGGCCCCTTTCAATCCACAAGGAGGACCCCAATTCAGACCCCAGCAATAATTTGATGCCAGACAGAGAGGACCTCCACCAGCTACTGATCAATCTAATAAGGATCCTATCAAAGCTCTCACAAAGATCATCCTGAATCAAGCTGAGCACACCAAGAATTTGGAAAAGCAAATTAGCCAATTGGCTCAATCGATGAGCGAAATGCAGGTTCAGGACTCAGGAAAGCTACCATCTCAAACGGTGGTGAACCCCAAGGAGAACGTCAGCGCCGTGACACCAAGAAGTGGTAAGGAACTGATTACCACTCCCCATAATGATGTTGACATTAAAAACCTTGAACTAGGTGCAGACGCGGAGGAAAGAGAAGCCATCGTCGCTGAGCCGCCCCGCGACACCCTTGAGCCGCCCCGCGGCCAAGGCGATTCTGAATCTACAAAAATCGCCGGGCCGCCCCGCGGCCAATCCAGTGATTACTTAGACAGGTACGTCAGACCTGATTTTCCCCCTCTTAATTCTTTCAAACCTATTCCTCCCTTTCCTGAAGCACTCAGAGACACAAGAAGACCAAACAATGACAAAGATATCTTTGAGACGTTCAGTAAGTGCGAGGAAAACATCGCCTTACTCAATTAGATTAAAAGTATTCCTCGTTATACCAAATTTCTCAAGGAACTTTGCACAGTAAAGAGGAATCAAAAGTTGAAGGGGAAGCAGAAAATTAAGGTAAGCCAACATGTGTCTGCTGTGTTTCAAAAGCGTATGCCTAAGAAATGTAGCGACCCTGGCATGTTCACAATCCCATGTGTGATAGGTGAGACTAAGTTTGATAAAGCTTTGTTAGACTTAGGTGCATCTATTAATGTTTTACCTTATTCTCTGTATGAATCATTGAGTGTAGGACCTTTGCATGAGACTAGAGTGGTGATCCAACTAGCGGACCGATCAAATGCTTTTCCTAGAGGCATAGTTGAGGATGTTTTAGTCATGGTTGACAATTTGATCTTTCCGGATGACTTTTTTGTCTTAGACATGGAGCATGGTAATCAAGAGGCCCCTATTCTCCTAGGAAGACCCTTTTTAAAGACTGCTAGGACAAAAATCGATGTGTATTCTGGTTCTTTGACTATGGAATTCGATGGTGAGATGGTTGAATACAATATATATAATGCAATGAAATTCCGTTATGATGATCATTCCTTATGCTTTATGGATTCTATTGATACTTGTATGCAGGATACCTTTGATATGAATGGTGTAGATGACTTGCAGGTAGCTGTAGAAGCTCCTATTGAGGAGTTTTCATTGAACTATGTTTTGACTTCTAACCTGCAGGATACCATAAGAGACTTGTCTTCCCTCCCTGCGAAATCACAAAAAGATACCTTTATGGTGCTAACCATTCCAAATGAGAAGCTCTTACCTTCTATCATACAGGTACCTGATGATGAGCTCAAGCCTCTTCCCGAGCATCTAAAGTATGCATTTGTAGGAGAAGGTGACACCTTACCTGTCATCATCTCTAACAAGCTTACCAAAGAACAAGAAGATAGGTTGGTAGGAGTGCTCAAAGAGCATAAGACAGCTTTGGGATGGACCATAGCGGATATCAAGGGAATCAGCCCAGCTGCTTATATGCACAGGATCTTGTTGGAAGAGGGAGCCAAACCTTCCAGGCAACCTCAAAAGAGACTCAACCCGCCTATGATGGATGTAGTGAAGAAGGAGGTGCTCAAACTCCTTCAGGCAGGTATAATCTATCCCATCTCTGATAGTCAATGGGTTAGTCCAATCAAGAAGGTGAGTTGGTCCCTACCAGAGTCCAATCAGGCTGGAGAGTCTGCATCGATTATTGTAAGCTGAATGCGGTAACTCGAAAATATCACTTTCCCTTACTATTCATTGATCAAATGCTTGAAAGACTCACTAGTCGTCCATATTATTGCTATATAGATGGATATTCAGGGTACTTTCAGATAGCCATCGCACCGGAGGATCAAGAAAAGACAACATTCACTTGTCCGTTTGGCACTTTTGCATATCGCATGATGCCTTTTGGCTTGTGCAACGCTCCTGGGACATTCCAACGTTGTATGGTAAGTATCTTTTCTAAATATATAGAGCAATTCATTGAGGTTTTTATGGATGACTTTACAGTCCATGGGGATAGTTTTGATGCTTGCCTCAACCATTTGACACTTGTGCTTAGAAGATGTGTTGACACTAACTTAGTTCTCAATTCAGAAAACTATCACTTTATGGTTGAGGAAGGCATTGTTTTGGGTCACATTGTCTCCCATAAAGGGATTGAGCTTGATAAGGCAAAGATTGACATCATTCAATCATTGCCTTATCCTACTAATACGCGTGAAGTGCATTCCTTTTTAGGCCATGAAGGATTCTACCGCAGGTTCATTAAGGACTTCTCAAAGATCACCTCACCCTTGTGCGAACTGCTGAAGAAGGAGGTCACATTTGCTTTTGATGAGAAGTGTAGGATGGCGTTTGATGAGTTAAAGACTTGTCTTACTAGTGCACCAATTATACAAGCGCCAAATCGGTCTCAGCCGTTCGAATTGATGTGTGACGCTAGTGACTACGTTGTGGGAGCCTTGCTTGGACAAAAAGAAGAGAGGAGCTCTCATGTCATATATTATGCATCTATGACCCTGAATGGAGCCCAAAGAAATTACTCAACCACAGAGAAGGAACTTCTTGTTATAGTTTTTGCACTTGAGAAATTTAGATCCTATTTGCTTGGTACAAAAGTTATTGTTTATACTGATCATGCAGCACTTCGTTACCTTTTGACGAAGAAAGAGGCCAAGCCAAGACTTATTAGATGGATCTTGCTTTTAAGCGAGTTTTACATCGAAATCAGGGACAAAAAGGGTGTTGAGAACCTAGTTGCTAACCATCTAAGTCGTATTGTGCAGGGGGAAAATGGACAAGAAGACATAGTGGGGAGCTTTCCTGAAGAAGAGCTGTTTCAAGTCTTCGCAATCCCCAGACGCCCCGCGGCCACCCTAGGCCGCCCCGTGGCCAAGTCTTCGGAGAAGAATTCCTTCGCAATCTCCGGCCACCCCGCGGCTAGCCCTGGCCGCCCCGTGGCCTCTGCATAGGCTGAAATTGAATCTTTCCTCAAGGTGAGTTCTCTCCCACGTTTTTGGTTCGCTAACTTAGTCAACTTTTTAGTGTCGCAAGAGTTTCCACCCAACTTTTTGAAGGCTCAGAAGGACAAGATACGCCACGATGCTCCCTTCTACGTTTGGGATGACCCTTACCTATGGAAGCATTGCACAGATCAAGTGATACGTCAGTGTCTCCCCGATGACGAGGTACAATCTGTCCTTAATTTTTGTCATTTCCATGAATGTGGTGGACACTTTGGACCATAAAAGACAGCTAGAAAGGTACTTGATGCAGGATTCTTTTGGCCGCATATATTTCGTGATTCATATGCTTTTTCCAAATCCTGTGATCGTTGTCAAAGAGTTGGGAATCTTTCTAAGAGGAATGAGATGCCACAAACTCGCATGATATTTTGTGAGATTTTTGATGTTTGGGGCATTGACTTCATGGTACCATTCCCTAACTCCTTTTGAAACTTATATATTTTGCTTGCGGTGGACTACGTCTCCAAGTGGGTGGAGGCGAAGGCCAGCAGAACTGACGATTCAAAAGTAGTTGCAGGTTTCCTCAAGGAGCTATTCTCTAGATTTGGAGTTCCGAAAGCACTGATCAGTGATAAAGGGACCCACTTCTGCAATAAGACTGTGAGTGCGCTATTAAAGAAATATCATGTGACTCAGAGGGTGTCTACTGCATACCACCCCCAGACTAATGGGCAAGCTGAGGTGTCTAATCGCGAGATTAAGACTATCTTGGAGAAGACTGTTGCCCCAAACAGGAAGGATTGGAGTGTCAGACTTGATGATGCTCTGTGGGCTTATTGAACAGCTTACAAAACTCCCATTGGGATGTCTCCGTTTCGATTAGTCTATGGAAAGGCTTGCCATCTTCCTGTTGAGCTCGAACATAAAGCATATTGGGCGGTGAAGCAGTGCAACATGCAGATTGATGAAGTTGGGGAGTTCAGGAAACTACACCTGCAAGAGTTGGAAGAATTGAGATTGGATGCCTATGATAACTCCGTCACCTATAAGAAGAAGACAAAAGCATGGCACGACAAACACATCTTGCGAAAGGACCTCAAAGTTGGGGAAAAGGTCCTTCTATTTCAATCGCGCCTACAACTCTTCCCAGGTAAGCTTCGTTCTAGATGGACAGGGCCATATGTGATCACTAATGTCTTTTCTCATGGTGTAGTAGAGCTACTCTATGAGAGAAATGGAGACATATTCAAGGTAAATGGTCATAGAGTGAAACCATATTTTGAAAGCTTTGTCAAACAGGACGGTGATGAGTTGGTTCTCACTGAACCAAGTGGTGAGGATCATTAGGGAGTCATAACGTCGAGCCAACGACGGTAACCAAAGGCGCTGCTTGGGAGGCAACCCAAGGTAATAGTTTAGGTCTTATTTTCTTTCTACATTAAGTTTTTTTTAGTTTAGTTTTGGATTAGTTTGGCAAACTAACGTTGCAGGAAGGAAAAGAAGAAGGAAATGGACGAAGGAGCAGCTGGCCGCCCCGTCGCCAGCCATGCCGCCCCACGGCTAGGTCACAGTGAAATCTCTTCGCGAGAATCGCTGGCCGCCCCGTCGCTCCCCCTCGCCGCCCCACGGCCCCTACCGGATAGAAAATTTTAAAGGGGCCCGTGTAGGCCCCCACTTGCTACACCCCTTTGACCCTAACCACTCCTTTTTCTTTACCTTCTTTCACCTAGCCGCCCCCACGCCATATTCCTCTCCTTTCTTAATCCTCTTCAACCACCAAATCTTCCATTAACCCTCTTTCTCCAAGCTTTTTTACTTCCCCCCAAATCTCCACCAAAACACTCTTTTCTCATCTTCCTTCTTCATAAAAAAATCCACCATATCACCTCTATCTCTTAGATCTACACACACATCGCACATCCCAAAGTTTTCAAGAGGTTTTTTCGCATCTACCACAGAAAGTTAGAGTTGGGAACGTCGGAGAACAGATTCGACACCAGAAGTACCAGATCCGAAAATCTCCGGCCGCCTCGTCGCCAGACCAGCCGCCTCGCGGCCACTTCTGTCAGCAGCCGCCCCGTCACCCCCACCGGCTGCCCTGCGGCCACTGCAGAACCTGATATTCCGTGATTTTTTCTTGATTTCAACTCTTCTTGGGTGATTTTCTTAGCTCGAATTAGCAATGTCTAGACCCCATGGAATGAATAAAGGTCAGAAGGAGAAGTGGAATGCTCTAAACACTCGAAATTTCTTTGTAACCAATTTTTTTCATAAGCCTACACTTCGATTGTTAGAGATGGATGTATGTACTAGGCAATTGTTGGAGCATGGGGGATAGGAAATTTTATAGGGAAGAATGCTCCTACATATTTGAGCTTATGTAAAGAATTTCTAGCGACTTTGAGTGTGAGGCCTACATCTATTGAGTTTCGATTGCTTGGGAGGGATTTCACGATGCCGAATGAGAGATTGGGCTAGATTTTTGATTTTACTGCTGCACCTACTGCTGGATGGCTTGATGTCTGTAAGGGAGAAGGTCCTTTGGCTTTTTGGATGGAGTCTACTAGGGTGCCTTTTGAGGCCAAGAAGGGCCAGTACAACTCGAGTATTCGCCATCCTGCATTACGGCTGATCCACAAGGTTCTGGCGAACACATTTTTTGCCCAGGCTGAGTTCAACAAGATCTCACTTCGGGACATGTCATTTTTGTAGTGTCTGACGCCAGAGAGCCCTGTTATTCTAGGTTGGATGGATATGTTTTTGGTGAACTGCAAGGACATCATCGACAAGCGCAACAAGGCGACGATTAGTTTTGGGGGTCTTATCACCCTCATAGCTCGAGAGTGCATTGATCTGCGCCCTGTTCCCGATGTTCTGCATGGATCATTTCTTTATGATGAAGCCCAGCTGAGGAAAGCTGGCCACTTGGAGGGATAGTCGCCGATGTGGGTCTTGAGGGCAGGCCATCTGGGGAAGATTCATTTGAGATTGCCCCGACATCTCTCTTTTGGCCCTACTGTAGCTGATTTCTACATGAGTGATGAGATGGATGACGATGATGATGATGATGATGATAATGATGGAGGTGCTCCTGATGCTGAGCAGGAGGGTGATGATGATGTTCATGGAGTTCAGACGGATCTAGGAGGTAGTGGTGCTGGACCTTCTGGCACAGCTGGTGGTGCTAGTCCGCACTACTACGCGCTGGAGCAAAGGATGACAGAGATGTATATCCGTCAGGATACCATGTGGGAGCATCAGCAGATGATGTCTCGTCATCAGGACGCCATGTGGGAGCACCAGCAGCAGATGTCCCAGCGCCAGGATGTGATATGGGATCAGCAGCAGCAGCTGTATGTGGATGTTGGCGACATTCGTTGGGATGTCGGTGGCTTGACTTCTCACCTGGAGGATGTCTCTGAGAGCCAGGCAGCGATCCGACGGATGCAGGAGCAGATTTGGCAGAGGTAGGAGGACTTCTATCGATTTGTCTATCCCCGGTTTCCACCCTACCCGCCGCCACCACCTCATCAGTAAGCATGTTAGTTGTTTCTTTTTTTTTCCCTTTTCTTTTTATTTTGATGTTTTTGTTCTCATTTCTGCATTGAGGACAATGTCAGAATTAAGTGTGGGGGAGAAGACTTGCATGTCACGTTTGTATTTTTGTTTTAAGTTTGCACTGCATTATGACTATTAATTTGCATGGTTGTTTTTAATGGTTGTATGCATGTTAGTTAAAATAAATAAAAAATGAAAAAAGAAAAAAAAAGAGTTCAGTTCTTGCATTACTAGGATTAGGTCTTATTTTCCCATATGGATGTCGTTTGTCCTATAATCTATCTATTGAGATTTATGCCCCATGACGTGCTTGGATTGTTGAAGCCTTCGATATATGTTTTATATACTATTTGGTGAGCATGATTGATTAATGATTGAGCACATAAAATCTTGGAATTTCGGGTGATCTTTAAGTTCTAGACATGACCTTGTGAGTTTATTTTGGCCTATTCAAGACTGCACTTTATTTAGTCCTCTTGCTTGTTGAGTGTACTCTCTTCAATTGCTTCCTCTTTGACTTGCATTTAGATATCTTTTTCAAGGCTGCATATTATGATTTCTGCACATGACTTAAACATGATTGAGGCACCTTTATTAGCCTATTTGACTCTATTCTCACCTTACATATTATCCTCTGCTTGAAGCCAATTTGAGCCTATTGCCTATTCTTTTGTCGCTCCATAATATTTTTCCATAGCCAATGATAGCCTGACCCCATCCGGGAATTTAGGAATAGTTGGTGAATATCTATATTGTGGATGATGGTTTTTAGTGGTGGATTTGTATGTTTGAGGTGCATTTATGAGATGTTTGATATGAGATGTTTGATTCTTGCTAGTACATTCATTACTTGGGACCTAAGGAGAATAAAATTCACTTAGGGGCAAAAGTCAAGGAAAATCATTTGATATAGCATGAATGAAAAAAAAAGAAAAAAAAGAAAGAAAGTAAAAAAGAATAAAGGAATGAGTTGAGTACGGTTTGTAAAGTTATATGCTTGAGATTGGTGTTGTATGACATTATAAAGATATGGTATGAGGAGTTTATGAGTGGTTTTATGATTTGGTTGCTTCCTTAGTTCCCAGATTATGAGCACCACATGGCCTAAATTGTTCCATACCTTATATGTTCTACCTTGGCCCCAATACAACCCAATTAAAAGACCTCATGATTTTTGTTGTGTGTAGAGTCACTAGCGGTGGAGAATTAAAACACTGGTGCAAGACTATTGTATGCTAAGTTTTTGAAGATTGAGTTTTGAGCGTAAACATTTAACCTTAAACACTTGAGCGAGGGTGAAACACATATTCCCTGTGAGGTCTATAATGGATATGGTTGCCTGATTTCATTGAATATTGCAATTATGTGCTATGATGTTGTTAATCTATTGTGTTTGCTAGTTTTCATGCACTTAAAGAATATTGAGGTGTGGATACATGAATTGCTATTCTGTGGGGCTGCAGAGTTGAGTTTTCTATTGCTTGAGGACAAGCAAAGGTTCAAGTGTGGGGGAATTTGATAGAGCATAATTAGTGTTGCATAATAGAGTGCATTTAGCATAGTTTAGTTGTGAATATTGCATATATTTATCCGCATTTACATAATCACTTGTTGAGTTAGAAGAGGCGGAATCTACATGATTTTATGGTTTATTTCAGGTATAGTAGATTGAAGGTGAAATGAATTGGAGAAGAGCAAAAACAAGCTAAAGAAGAGGTAGAGAAGCTGCGAAGTCACGGAAGAAGGAGCTCGGAAGAATCGCTGGCCGCTCCGCGGTTTGAAGGCAGAACCGAAGGTTTTCGCTGATCGCGGGCCGCCCCGCGGCCCTCACAGAAACGCACCGTTCAGTGTCGAACATTAATTAGGGTTTTAGTCTATTTCTTGGCCGACTCTTAGAGGCCTTTATAAGACTTTTCTAGTTTATTATTCCATTGACCTTATGCACTTTATTCAATTGTTGAGAGTGTCGTTGAGCATGAGCAACTAAACTCTTGAGGTTTCGCCTACAGTTTGGATCTTTGATTGTTGAATTGTGAGTTTCTTAATCTAGTTCTTATTCCTATTCCAATGTTTTGACTTCTTTGTGCTTAATTCCTTGAATGTGTTTTATTCTCTCTTGCCTGATCAACTAGTTAGAGTAGATTCCTTCAATTGCTAGGGTGTTGCAGATTCCTCGTAGCGAACCTTAACCCAAGTGGCAGTCATATCCCTTTAGAACTCGTAGGACTAATTGGATGTGTATGAAGTTGAATACACGTTGAATATCGACTCGTAGCTTGATATTATGTATACCTTGGTTAATTCATACTCTTAATGTTATCTCTAGGTTGAATCTTAACCGTGTTAGTGTTATTTAGAGATAAGGGTTGCTAGGACTCGTAGGACTAGTAATCTACCTAAGATATGGAAAAGAACATTGATAGGAAAAGACAAGAACTAGAGGCTGAAACAAGGATCGAATTCATCAATCGAAGTGATAAATTGTAGTGAACCTATTTCTCTCTGTTGCATTCTACAAATCAATTTACTTTGTTTGCTTGCTTCCGCTTTGATAAAAGGCAGATCTTTTTCTCACCAAAAACCCCCATATTATCTATTAGCGATTAGACTTATACTTGAATTGAATAGATTTCCCTGTGGGTCAACCTCTTGCTTACACACTATACTAGTTGTAAGTTTGAGTATTCTTTGGCAAGAACAACAACATGTTTTCCTCTTGTCAGCTGCATATTTAATAAATAGAACCCTTTCTTCTATGATTGATTTTAAAACACCTTATGAATTGTGGTATAAAAGAAAAAGCCTAACCTTGATCACATTAAGCCATTTGGTTGCACTCTATATTCTTACATTAACAAAGGCAAATTGGATCCCAAGTCACAAAAATGTGTCCTTTTGGGATATCCTCAAGGTGTTAAAGGATATAAACTCTTGCTTGTTCAACCTGGTGCTTATAAAACTATTGTAAGTAGGAATGTCATCTTTAATGAAAATGAGTTTCACTTTAAAATGACTTTTGTTTCTACTATGCATGATACTAACCTGCAGGTACACAGTGGCGATCAGTTTCATGTTTCTCAGAATATTAATACTGAATCAGATGATGAGTTTGATATTGGTTATTCCCCCTCCCATCCTCTGACTCTTACTTATGTTACTCCTCTCTCTTCTGATTCTGTGACTGTGCAACCTCACCAATTGGGTGGGGGAGCTCATGAACCTGTTGTTGAATCTTCTGTGACTTCCTCTTCTGCTTCTCCTATTTATGTGAATGAGGATGCTCTTGCCGAGTTTGTACCCACTTCTGGTTCTGGTTCCTCTAGTTCTTCAGTTGCTGAAAGGCATGATCTCACTAATTGGTAGTTAACTAGGGATAGGAGTCCTAGAACTGTCATTCCTAATAAAAGGTTCTATAACACCATTGAGGAGTTTGCTTGTCTTGTTTATGATGTGGTTAAAAGCTTTACTCCTGAAACTTATGAACAAGCTTTAAGATGTGCTCACTATAAGAATTGGAAAAAGGCTATGGATGAAGAGACTGAGTCTATGAGAATTAACAAAACCCGGTCTTTAGTTGCTAAACCTGAAAATGCAAGACTTATTGATTGCAAATGGATTTTTAAGCTAAAAGATGGTGTGTCTAAATCTGATCCACCTAGATATAAAGCCAGGCTTGTTGCAAAAGGATTCACCCAAAGAGAGGGTGAAGACTATAATGAAATCTTTGCTCCAGTTGTTAAGTATAAGACTTTTAGGCGCTTACTTGCTATGACTGTAGGGCATGATTTTGAACTTGACCAAATGGATGTTAAAACTGCTTTCTTGCATGGTGACTTTGATGAGAGTATATACATGAGACAGCCTAAGGGCTTTGTTGATTATGTCCATCCTGACTATGCTTGCATGTTGAATAAGTCCATCTATGGTCTTAAACAGTCTCTACATCAGTGGAACATTAAGTTTGATAGATGTATAAGGTTCAATTTAGGTTTTAAAAGAAGTAAGTTTGATACATGCTTGTATTTCAAAGGTGTTAAGAAAAATGGTCCTGCTGCTTATGTTTTTTTTATATGTTGATGATATTCTGTTGATTTCTAAATCTAAAGAGTGCATCTTAGACATTAAAAGAACTTGCAGAAGCATTTTGACATGAAGGATTTGGGTATTGCCAAGAAAATTTTGGGGATGTCCATTCTTAGAGATAGACAACATAAAAGATTATGGTTGCATCAATGTGATTACATTCATAAAGGGCTTGATAGGTTTCATATTTCTGGTGATAAAGTGAATAACATTCCTTTAGGTCCTCATCTTGATTTGACTAAATCCAAGGATGTCTTGTTTGCTATTGAGATGAAAAATATGAAGTCTATTCCATATGATGCTGCAGTTAGGTCTGTTATGTACTCTATGATTTGCACCAGGCCTGATCTGGCTTTTGCTATAAGTACTCTGAGTAGATTCATGTCTAAACCTTCTGAGAAGCACTGGTTATCCATGAAATACCTGTTAAAATACTTGCTTGGCTCTGTGAATTTGTCATTGTTATATTCTGAGCATTCTTCTGCATCTGAATTACATGGCTTTGTTGATGCTGGCTATGCTAGTAACAAGGACACTAGGAAATCAATTACTTCCTATGTGTATACATGGGCATGTAATTGCATTTCCTGGAAGTCCCAACAATAGCCTATAGTTGCATTATCTTCCACTAAAGCATAGTATATTGCAGCTACAGAAGCCTGTAAAGAAGGTATGTGGCTGGAAGGTATTCTGAAAGAAGCGGAAATGAAACACTACACATCTGTATTGCATATAGATAGCCAGAGTGCTTTGTTTTTGTGTAGAGATCCTATGTACCATGAGCGTACTAAACATATTGATGTTAGATATCATTTCATTCGAGAAAAGGTTGAAGGTAACATTATACATGTTAAGAAAATTGATGGTAGAGTAAATCATGTAGATTTTGGCACTAAAATTGTTCCTTTTGAGAAATTTGTGTTTTGCAGGAACTTCCTCCATTTGGAGGAACTCCCGTGATCTCTGAGTGTGATGTGTGCTTGGGCTGAAGACGGACCTGACCATGAAGAATCCACTTATCAGTAGAGTCTGAGTATGCCCAATGCAAGACTTAGAAAAGTAGATGGGTGTTTGTAATGATATGTTTTTACTTTCCTAATCTTTTCTTTGGCATGTAATATTGTTTTATGTGTGTATGGACATGTATGTGTGTATGGTGATTATACAGATGATTTATAGTATATAGTATACGTATATGATGCACTATTAGATTTAATCTCGACTGAGTAATATTGAGCTTGGTAAGCTTGATCCTCTAACGGGATTAATTCTATAGTGGGGTTAACATATTATATATATATATATACATCATATGTATAAGGTATGATATAGGGAGAAGGTTCTAACCGGATCTGGCCTTAGCCCATGATCTGGTCCAATGGTCTCGGCACTTGGATGAGCCCAGTAGCCCAGTGAAAACGTCGAGCTTACCTTACCTTGCCTTGCATTTGTGGAGCACTGCGTTTTGGGAGCTCGGGCTTGACCTAGCTATATAAGCTCCTTTCAAGCGTTGGAGCTCTTCACTTCAGTCTTCGTCTTTCTCTCTCCCCACAAATGCTCTGCTAGGGTTTGGAGGTTTCCTGCTCTTACCGTCTGATAAGCTAAAAACCTACCCCGCAAGTGTACGGGTTAAGCTGTAGTAATCAAGCGTCGTATCCACAAGGACCGGATGAGTATCGACGGTAATTTCGAGCTAGTTCGACCAAGTTCAAAAGTAACAAGCAGATTTGAGAGTTTATCTTTAACCTAACAATGAAAACAGATCAAGTGTAGAGAAATATCAATGTGGAAAGTGTTCTAGGACAAGGGATTACCAACAATGCATCATCGATAAACCAAAAATATTTTCTTGCTCGAATGATATCTAATTCAAATGTGAAGGTAGGTCATCTAAGGTAATCGCAAAGCTCCTCTCAGAATCAAAGCGAGTGTGTCTAAATTGGTTAATGATCGCCTCTCGATCTCAACCAACCAATTTAGACCCTTTGCGTGGTTAGAATTCTAGGTAATAATCGTGCAAACATAACCATCTCGGTCTCAGTCGATACAATTATCACCTAAAATATCTATGACGATCTAGAGATCCACAAGAAGTTCAATTTCTCTTTCGATAAACTAAACTTCAGGATTAATCCTATGGTTCTAATGGTTCCAATAACCTCTCAGCCTAAATTCACCATCTAGGTTCCAATTCGGGGTCTTAGTCTCTCGATTTCAAACCCCAAAATCAGTTCTAATCGACTCTCGTCAACTAGGGCTGGCGCGATAGGATTAAATCACCAAATAGAATCAAATATCATTCAAACAATACTAAGCACAACTCTATCTTAGCATTGTCGGGATCACCCCAGCCCTAGAACAATGAAATCTAGCAACCCATAACAGGAACCATGCTTGAATCAATCAATTTCAACAAAACAACCATTGATAAAGTGGAAGAGTTACCGAAATTCGATAGATCCGATCCCGTTTTCGATTACAGATCTCAAAATCAACTCCACACTCATCGGTCCTATCCAACAATGTCATATTTTTGGCCCCAAAACTGATCTGAACTCCAACCTTTCGAATCCCCTCTAATGTTTAGAAAAGAAAACGAATTTAATTCGGAACACAGGAAACACTCGGTCGAGTGGTTTTTGCACTCGGTCGAGTGGACTCTGAAAAGCAATGCCTATAAAGCACTCGAACAGAGTGAATCTCGAGTGTTTCGAAACTCGGTCGAGTGGCTTCTGGCTTGTTTACCCTGACTTCACTCTGGCACCACTCGGCCGAGTGGTTTTTGGGGATTAAGTTTGGTCGAGCATGCTTCACTTCTTTTGGTATGTCTCCTCGATTCCATCCATGTAGCTCGTCTTTGACAATTTCTAGGCTTACCATAGAGCCTTGAATCATGTCTTTCTTCTTAAGCTCTCGAATCGGCATCAAAACCGCTCCGAAACACCTGAAATCATAACAAACGAGCGGTAGACACCGATTCCACCAAACTAAACCAAAAAAGGCCAAAAATTATATAATACTTAACTCAAAGGCCCCAAACCTGATGCAAAGATGCCCTAAAATCATCAATAAATAGATGCTATCACCGTCGGCGTGTGAGCGCTCGGAGAAGAAAGGTTGTTGTAGGCGTCTCTGGGAAGGTGGAACGAGCTCCGGCGTCCTCCTAGGTGGCCGCTCTCCGTGCCTTCTGAGATCTAGGGTTCTTGAAGATGGAATCCTTCCTCGATCTTCTGGTTTTTCTCATACAGGGGGTTTTCTCTTCTTCCCTGTACCTTTGATTCACATGCATGTTAGATTTAGGGTTGTTTGCTATTGTTGCTTGTATCATCCCTTGGACGAACTCTCTATAGTGGATTCGGCCAACTCTTGAGGCCCCGTGGATGTAGGCATTTTGCCGAATCACGTAAAATCGCTTTGTTCGTGTTTTTGCATATGATTTCTCTTGATCTGTCAATTATCGTTCTAGATCTTATTCGCTTCCGCCAAAACAGATTTCTAGTTTGGATTTTAGGTTTTACATATAGTATATTGAAATAAAACTAAAGTGTTTAATATTGCTGTAATTTTCAAACACCCATAACTTTTTACTCATATGTCAGATTATGGCGTATTATATATTAAAACGAAGCTATCGGCGAGAAGAATACACATAGGTAATTTGTCGGATTAGGGGGGGGTCACGTGACCCCCTAGGACCCCCTAGCTCCGCCTCTGACCCTTTCTAATGGCCGGTATATTACCATCGATTTGAGGAAGGAGATGATGAAATTACAAATTTTCACCCGTATTTTCCCTTTCTTCCCAAACACGCCTATAAATTATAGAATTATTCCATAGTTTATACACGCACAACATAATAGTATATTTGCACAACTTAAAGTTATATTTGCACCAAATAGTGTTATATGTGCACACCATAATGTTTAATGTGTACTTTATCATCTTATTTATGCACTTTATTATTTTATTATTGTATTTTATAATCTTATCCATGAACGGGCACATCACTTTATTATGTTTGCACAATAGGCTCATTTACCTATTTACCCATAACAAATTATTATGTTTTGCACAATATAAAATTATATTTGCACAACATTTTAATCTTATTTATGCACTTTAATTTGAAATTGTTATACCTAAAAAACATATAGATGATAAGTCCATTTAAAATAAATATTGCATACCATAAAGGCAAAGTGGCGCTGTCTCCCATTTACGGGGAGCTCCGCCCTCATAATATTATTCATACACATCGTCATTTTATTCTTGCACTTTATCATTTTATTTATACACTTTATATTTGCACAACAAAAAGTGTTGAAAACGAAAAAAAAAAGTGCATTTACTCATAAAATTAAGCCCATTTACCTATTTACCCATAAAACTATGCTCATTTACCCGTAAATTAAGCATATTTCAATTATAAATTTTTATAATTGAAATAGGCTCATTTACCTATTTACCCATAAAGAATTATTATGTTTGCACAACCTCAGTCATTTCCTTCCAACGTACCCCACGTCGCTGCATCAAGTACCCCTGGATTCAAGTGTTTGCTCGATCCTGCATATACATCGCCGCCAACTCCACTTTCTGGTGTTCTTGGATCCCAAAAAGAGAGAAGTACTTATCTCACTTGAGAACCCAGCTCCAGGGTTTCTTCCCGTCGAATTGAGGGAAATCGACTTTTGGAAATCGATTTTGGCCGGTGAACACTCCATCATTCCTCATCGGTGGTGGCCGATAAACATTCGTGTCCTCCTGAAATTCTCGATTCACCATTGGAGGAGTCTTCCCCGGTTGCTCGAATGCCATCCCAGCAAGATTCGCGTGAGGAATTGGTTTCTGCGTCAGAATTTTCATCCAATCCGCCATCTGTGCCACTGTTTGATTCAATATCGATTGGAACTCCTCCGACGATTTCTTATGATCCAGAATTGCTTGTTGCTGATCTTGAGAAACCTTGTACTAATCATCTTGCTTCTGAATTGCCTCCATCAATCGCTCGTGTGTGGAAGATGTGAACATTTGTAGCTGCTGAAGCCAAGAGTCCATCTTGTCAATGGTTCTCGCGCGAGTTCCGTCTGCCATTGCCGAGAATCTTCAAGCCACTGATACCAATTGTTAAGCCCTTAAGCCGTGTCTAACAGAGAGAGAGAGAGAGAGAGAGAGAGAGAGAGAGAGCTAACGAGAGAGTTTGTTATGAAACTGATTTTGATTATTTTCTGAATGAATGATTCTCAATGCAAAGGGTAGCTTATATCCTTGTCCTTACAGAAAGTACCTCTCCTTTTTGTACTCAACAATATATAATAATATGGCTGATATACCAAGCAAATACATCCATATCAACATCAATTTTTAATGAGCACAAGACACACTTAACAAGGTCGTGCCAATCATTTTGAGAACCTGTTCAAAATAAAAACTAATCATATCAATTAATTATAATTTTTTTTGCTAAGTTATAATTATTTATATTTCATTAAAATACTACTATTTTTTTTTATCAATTTTAGATTAAATTTATCATTTAAAAAAAAGATGGTCATTAATTTTTTTTTAAACACTTTTGTACCTAAAGAGGATTTAGGAGGTTCTTAAAAATATTATTGTATGGGGCAAATAATTTTGAGTTTATTTAGACAATTATTTATCTTTCTGAGAAAAATACATTCATAAAAACTTTTAAAATTTAAAGAGAAAAACTACTTTAATTCAATTAAAGGTAGATTATGGATTTGTTTGGATTTCAAATCCATTATGTTTATAAATATAAACACTTTTAAAGTGTTTGGTTAGGACAATTTATAATATATTTAAAATAAAATATCTTATAACTTGTGTTATTTAATTATACGGAAATTTCGCCAGGTACCCCTGGGGTATTGCAATTTTCGCGGGGTATACAACTTTTTTGCATATTTCGCGTGGTGCCCCTGAGTTTTAAAACATTTCACCTCGTGCCCTTTCCGGTTAAGTTTAACGGATTTGGCTTTCTACCGTTAGTATACAAATTAAAAAAAAAAAAAGAAAGAAAGAAAGGTCGGTCAGAGAGCGAAGAGGCGATACCCAGAGAGCGAAGAGAGAGCGAAGACGGTGCTCGGACCTGGGTTCGAAGAGAGAGCGAAGACACCATCCCTACTGCTCGGAATCGCTGCTCGGAACCGCTGCTCGGAACCGGGCTCGGACCTGCTCCAACCGTCTCTCGATTATAGCCAGGTGAGTATATGAACCTATAATTTAGGGTTTGGGTGGTTAGATTTGTGGTGTTCTTATTTTTAGATGTAGTACTAGGGTTTTAAATTAGGATTTGTAGATGTCTATGACTTTGTTTTCCGTTTTGCATCTCGCAAGTAATGGAACTTTTGATTCTGTCAACCAGTTGTTGATTTCTGAATCTGTTGTTCTTGTTTCTGTCTAAATTCGAATTCGAACGATAAGAAAATGTAACCTGTTGGCTATTAGCAAATATGAATGATACGATGCATTTGATTCTGTCAACCAGTTGTTGATTTCTGTAATTGGGGCTCTACATATGTTGTGTGTGCAGTTGGAATTGGGGATTTGGGGGTGATTCATAAAATTTTGATTGGAAGGTGCTTCCGCAGAGAAGGTGATTTTCGATTGCTTTTAGTTTGAATCTATGTGCAATTTCCGTTTGCTTTTAGTTTTGGGAATCTGTCTATTGATTTTCGATTTGAATTAGTTTTGGGAATTAGTTTTGGGAATCTGTTTGCATCAGGATTTGGGGGTCTGTCTGCTTGTTGTTTATGTGTGCATAGGGTCTATTTGCTTGTGGAATTGAATGGATTGATATGTTAAATTTAGGGTTGGAATTTTGGGAGATTTGTGATTTTAAAACTTCCAATTATTATAGGTGTTGCAGGTTCATAGCAGGCAAGTCTTCAAGTCTGGATTTTTGGCAAGTAGGCTGCATGAATCTGTATCCTTGTACAAGTGCCTTGAAGCATTCTTGAAGGAAGATCCCTTTGGACCTGAAGATATGTGGTCAGTTTTTGCAGTGGGGTTGTGTTTAAGTGTTTTGTTGGAAATGTTTAGATGCTGTGTTGATCCAGTGGTTGATATGTTCACCTTTTCATTCTAACAAAACATAAGATTTATAACAAAGAATGTCACAGGCTATTTTTCTTAACTTTTAACTAGTTTACTAAAGGAAAGGAGGTGCCCTTTGAAACATCACTTTTTAGTGAGCTATCAACTGGTTTTCTACATTCCTATGGCTTGGCTTTGCTTGTCTTTGTAGCTGTTATAGTTAGTTTGAGGATGGCCCAAAGTTCTAATCCTTCATTTTGTGTGGTTCATTATGTATGTATTTTTGGTGCATTTTTGCTTGCTTTTCTATTCATAAGTCTTTTCTTAATGCCTATATTCTTATGTTTTAGACATTGCTCTTTAATGCAGGTGTCCGTTATTTTTAAAGCTTATTCTGGATAATTATAGTATTTTTAGTCACATGAAAATCTTGGTTAGAATTTGAGAATTTGGATTAGCCATTTGGGGACATACAAACAATTTCTAAATACACTAGCTTAAATTAGCTTGTTAGCTCAAATGGTAGAGCAATGTGTTGTACACATCAATGTGGGTTCGAATCCCACACAAGCTACAAATCGTATATGTGATATCTTAAAATTTTCCTTTATTTGAAAATTGTAAATTCTCATAGCATTATTGAATCAACAATTAAAATTGTCATGAATTCCATGTTACTTGATTATTACCGACAATGCACCATTGCCATAAATCAGCAGTATTCAAATGAATTTTAGCTTCTGCATTCAGATTTTCTTTCGGTGTATGCAATGAGGATGTCAAAGTAGGTCTAATCCCATGGAAACACATATGTTACTTCTGATTTCAAAATCCTGAGCTATCTAATGTTAGTTTGAATATAAAATAAGAATACATTTTAGCCGATAAATACTGCGGTCCTGCAGGATTTTATTATTGTAAATCAATCTAAAGTATATCAAAGGACACTGAAGTGAAGGGTTCAGAAAGTAGATTTTGATGCATTTTATGAATTCTTATCAAGGATTGTGATTTATACTTCTGTAGGAGCACCTAGATTTGTCCAAATCCGACAAGAAAAAGTTATGTGGTCTGATGGATGTCAAGAGACTAACAATGGAAGCAACAGCACACGCAACACAAAACGAGCGTCTTCCTCTCCGAATTGTAGTCCAAGTCCTTTACTTCGAGCAGGTTAGATCAGCTGCTGCAGGGACCAGCAACAGCTCTTCCCACGGCATGTCAAATTCGACAGCAAGCGTTGATGAAGAATGGGACAACCACAACCATCACCTCCCTCCTGCTAGCAAAGCATCTTTACAGAACTGCAAGTCCCTGAGGAAACAAATGGACATGGTGAAGGTGAAAGATGAAGAAGACAGCACTAGAGATGGTTTCCAGAATAACAGCAAAAAGATCCCCAAAAAGGGTAACAAGAACAGCAGGAGTGGCATCCAGTTACTACGTCTCGTTCAAGGATAATCTTTTTTTTAAATAGTCGTTTTTTTAAATAAAACAACAATAATCCATCTGAAAACTCAGATGTAATGTGCACATTAATTAAGAGCTGAATTTCAATTTCTTAATACTCTACAGATTGACAATGGCAGCAACTCAATGTGTAGATCATTCAAGAATGTTAACAAACACACATCTTAAATAAAGTAAATAGGCTTAAACAAACACTTTCCGTAATATGTTATCTATATATAGCATATGTGAGATTCGAACTCACATCTTGTTCCTAGGCACATTGCTCTACCGGTTGAGCTAACAGGCTAACCACAAGTAGGCAAGTGAAGAAGTCACCAATGGCTGCCAAGTGCCACCATATGTAAAAGCGTGGATTAGACAATGTAACATTATACCCACCTAGTACATCAGACAGTAATTTGCAATAAAACAGAAGGAAATGTACTTGTAGATGGTAACACACAAGCTGAAGAATTTAAGCTCGAACAATTTAGCAACTAGTGTTATGTAAAATTAAAGCACTCAGTGTAGCCAATAGATCAGTAGAATATAATATCAAAGTGTGAAGCAATCAAGCATTGATGCTTGAAGGCACAAAGATTGTAGCAATACCTCGAAGTGATGCATTGTATGAGAAGAACATGCTGGTCATGAAAGGAGTTGCTCAAATACCTCGAAGCACTAGGGAGAAAGTTGTAGTAGATCCAAAATCACTCAAATTTTTTCACTCTAATTGAGCAACTGTCTTATTAAAAGCTAATCACTAATATTTTTTCCGCTGTCCAAAATCGTAGTAGATGCTAATCACTCCTATTTTTTTCACTGTCTAATTCAAAGCCCTAAATGTTGAAATCCCCAAATCCAAATCCAAAAACCCTATATTTCTGAATCTGAGATGATAAAACTCGAAAACATACCTTGCTTTATCGGCGGATTCGGAACCACCGTCTATGTCCAACCCTCATCGTCGTCTTCGATCACCAGCGCCGCCATCTCCGTCGACCCATTCCTTCGTCGGTCGAGTCCTTCCTGGTCATCAATTTCGTCGATTCTCCTCTACTCAATCCGACCTAGCGCAGCAGCAGCAGCTCCGACCGGCGGCGTTCTAAGCGGCGTCGTACTCCGACCGGGCGGCCGACCTTCGTTCTCTCTCTCTCGCGAGCTTCGTGGTCTCTCTCTGGCGCGAGCGTCGTGGCCTCTCTCTCCGCTCTCTCTTCGCTTCCTTCTTCCGTCCGTTCTTTTCTCTATTTTTTTTCTTTTTTTTTTTAATTTCAAAATTAACGACGTTCACAAAATCTGTTAAATATAACTGGGAAGGGCGCGAGGCGGAAAAGTTTAAAACCTTAGGGGCACCACGCGAAATATGCGAAAGAGTTGTATACCTCGTGAAAATTGCAATACCTCAAGGGTACCTCGCGAAATTTCCGTTAATTATATGAAGCTGAAAATGTAACACAATTTATAATAAACTTTACTTAATAGTCCAAATAGGGTTAACACAATTTATGATATTTCATTACAAATTCAAGATATTTTAAATATGGCATAAATAATGTTAAATAAACATTTTTAAAATATTTATATTTGTAATTGGTTATAAACCTAATCAATTGAAATCCATATAAAAAAGGAAGGAATTTTCCAAATAAACTAGGCCTCTGATTTCTAAATACGGAGTGGGTAGAAAAAGTAAAAATAAAAGAAATTGCCAAATACTGTACAACTTTGTAAATTCTGTGTGTGTGTGTGGAAATAAAAGGCAAAACTAATTAGAATAACCCAACCTTTAAGGGGGTGTTAAAAATATATTTCAACCTTTCAAATGTAAAATAAATATCCCGACCTTTATAAGAGATGGTAATATAATATCCTGACGATTTCTCTCCAATAAAATTCTTATTTTATGTATTGTATTACTCATGTATTTTCAATTCAAATAAAACATATAAAATAAAATTAGATGAGTTTAAAAGTTTATTTAATAAACTTTTGCAGTTTTAGATTTAATTTGTACCTAACTTTTTATATCTTTTTTAAAATCAATAATATCTATAACAAGCCAAATAAAAAAAATGTAAAGCAATATAGCATATTTTCAATTAGTAAATGACTAGCCAGTGATTTAACTTATCAAAACCGAAGAATATTTTGGCAATTATAAACTTTATGTTACTACGAAATTGAAATGAAAATTTAATTATTTAGATTATTCAATGGTGTTCATTTATATATAAGAAGTAAATTATTATTATTAAAATATATATAAAAGAATGTAAATTTTTTATTTTTATTAAATCCAAAATAAATAAAAAATTAAGATAAACTTAAAAACCAATCCAATTTAATCTAATAAACTTGAATGATATTTTTACATAATCAAGATATTGAAAATTATATTTTAAATATTTAATTGTTTTATTATAGTTTTTTTGATTAAATTTAATTATAATCTATATGTACGTGTTAAATCGAATAATTTAAATTAAATACATATTAAATTGAATGTTTAGGGGTGAAACTAATCATTTATGTGAGGGAGAAAATTTTGGGATATTATATTCCCATCACTTATAAAGGTCGGAATATTTATCTTATATTTGAAAGGTGGGGATAATTTTTAACACCCTCTTGGTTTTTTAATTAGTTTGGCCCGAAAAAAAAAAAAGTTGGCAGATAGCTCTCTTTGGGGAATTGAATCCGGGAGTGAATGGCTCATGCGCTTGCCGTGGCTTGTACCACCAGGCCACTATCTATTTGCAGTGTAGTTAATGAAAAACAGAATTTTAAACTGAAATACTGGTTTTCCGTGAATTATTAGACCCTAAAAATTTAGGACCATGTTCTATATATCCACCTGAATAGCCATGTTCCATAGATCCACCTGAATATGCCTGTTCCATAGATCCACCTGAATATGCTAATGCATGTGCTTGAATAGGAACATATTTTAATCCTTTTTACATTTAGAAGGAACCAAGTATGCTAATCATCAGGGGCGGATCCTGGACCACTTAGTAGGGGATGCTTCAAAGATCAAGTCAAATTTTCTAACTTGCAATGATGTAAGAAGATGCAACATATAACAACAAAAGTTAACCAGACTAAAATGTATACAATAGACTTGATAAACAAAAGAAAATTTTATATTAATCGAAATCAAAATGGATACACCTAGTCAGGGGGGAACATAGCGAGTCTTAACCCCTCAAATGGATACAATAAGGAACATTAAACTAACTAAATTTAACTCTACGAGTCGATAGTTCTTCAAACTCTTTTATGACGTCTTCATTCTCTATAGACTCGGCATACTCTTTCTCAATATGAAGAACCATACAGTCTCCAAGAAACTCATCTCCAATCTTATTTCTAAGTTTAGATTTGATAATGTTCATAGCAGAAAATGCCCTTTCAGTTGTTGCTTAGAAACAGGAATAACTAAAACTAAACAAATCAACCTATAAAGCATAGGATAAAACTCAATCTTTCTTGTTTGAACCAAAGTGTGGCATAAATCAGCAATGGACTCCAATTTTTGAAATACAATTGGGATTTGAGGTTGGGATGACAGCGTGCCTCAGCCTTACCCTTACCCTCCCTCTCCCACTTTCTCAAAATCAAGCACGTGAGCAACAAGTAAGTTATTTTCTTTGTTTTTTTTTAAATAATTAGGGGATGCTTTAATATAATAATATTAAATTTAACACTAATACTAAATTTTTTTTTTTAATTGGGGATGCTTGAGCATCCCACCTCTTTCAAGAGCATCCGCCCCTGCTAATCATGCAGCAAAACTTTCACTGATCAATACGGAATCTATTTGGTTCTACTCATTTGAGTGTTCTAGAAAGAAGGCTAAAATTTCGTTTGAACCACTGAGTGATCAAATCACAGTGATAGTGTAACAATTGCTGTGAGAATATCATTTTGTCAAGGAGGCAATACCATACTTGGTTCTTCTTATGCACCTTTTCTCTTCTTTTGAAGTTTCTGAAGCTTCTGCCATTTGAGGTAAATTTGATAGGAGAGCCCAGAAAATACCATGAAGACACTACACCACTGAACTCCAGAAAGAGGGTTTCCGCTTAGGAGGGAAGATACAACAATGCTAACGAATTTGCGAGTTGTGGTGATGGTCGTGTTAGTGAGGGAGCCAAACCGGCTGATGGTCAAGAAAATGAAGTTCTGGCCTACTGCACCACATAGGCAGTAGAAGAGGACATCCCATGCTGCCTCCGGATGCTGCTTGCAGAATTGTATGGCCTCATACCCACTTGCCTGAGGCCAACCGAACATGAGGACCAGATTGTATATGGTACCCCAGAGATTCATCCCAAACATGATATCCCATGCAGTCGTCTTGGGATGTCTGAAAAGTAATGTGAGCTTTATTGGATAATCACACCTTTAAAATTCTTCTCAAAAACACAGGGCTTATAACTGAAGAGTACAGGAAAGATGCAACTACAAGAATGAGAAGAGTTATACAAACCTTGCTGTTATTGAATCCTGAGTAGCATTTGTGAATCCATCAAATGCGAGGTTGAGGAAACAAAGCCCGTATCCAAGTGGGGCATTTGGGTGTGCCAATTTGCTTATGGTCTTTGAGCTAGTCTACAACCAGATACTCGAAAACAATAAACAATAAGGTGGAATGGACTACAACAAATTAAGGACTGTATATTCATTGCTTTGTCAGTATTTCAGAGTGTGCAATACATTCATTACCTTGGCAAGTGCAAATATAGATACACCTCCGGCAACAAGGATGGTGCAAATATATTCCGAAACTGAGTATCTGATTCCATACACTACAGTGCCCATAAGCATCACTGTGAAGAAAAGACAGAAATTTGAGAACACAACTAAAAAAATACCCCTGTAACATATTATAAAACTACTGAATGGTCAAATACGTTCTTATTCGCTTTCTTTCTCTTATAATTTAGGCCTATTTTTTAATTCACAAAATTACTCACGGTCGTGTCGAAAGCTATATCTTGCCTCTAGATATAGACAAGCTGATTTAAACGTTGAGCTCAGATGTAGTGTACAACAATCAACAAGTTAGTTTGCATAACGACAACACCAACATCATGTCTAACTAGATATATAGACAAGCTGATTTAAATGTCAAGCCATTTTTTAAATTGTCAGCAAAAATTCACATCCTAAACAAGCGAAGATGCATGATATTGACATATTGTTCTACATAGCAATAACAAACAATGAAAAGGCAACAATATATCACCTGGAATCATTTTCGATGATTTTGCTAAGACCTGCACAAATAAATTTTAAAAAGATGGCTGTTAATATGAAATGTGACAAAATGTTCAAAGGCAACTAAAGGACTACCAATCATAAAAGAACAGAACGAAAACACAATCCAGCTATCCAAGATTTTAAGAACTGCAAGCTTCGAATTCCAATATTTGCAAATCAATTGACATGAACATAAAACAGAATCTGAACGTGCCTGGCCAGGGTAGCTAATGTACTTCAATGCTTCAATTCCCATGGCTGGACCAACAGTGTTGGTAAT
Organism: Persicaria maculosa; assembly: GCA_963922045.1. NCBI lineage: Eukaryota > Viridiplantae > Streptophyta > Magnoliopsida > Caryophyllales > Polygonaceae > Persicaria > Persicaria maculosa. Next base: position 38,025,781 of record OY998253.1, on the reverse strand, counting down.
GCCAACACTCCAGAAGCTCCACCACGGAGCTCCTCCACCTCCACTCCGGCGCCAAATCTTTATCACTGACCATCAACAACGCATATCATACTATTAGCCGCTGTGACACATTACAATAACATTCCACACATAGATCTAAGCAATATTTCACTGAAACACTAACAGATAAAATAGCTATTAGAGACAATTCAAGAAGCTTACTCATATACGACCAGAACAAACACACAACATTTTGCGCCAAGTTGAGAAATGCAAGGTGCTGAAATCTCTTCTTGTCAGGACCAAAACGCTTAGTAGACCTGGATATTCGCAAATGTTTACCATACAATTGTCCAATTATTGAGCAGCATTCAAATTGACACTAAAACAGATGATGAAAAAGGATCCGCGATCTAATAACAGTAACCCAAGAAAAGAACAATTGGAAAATGAAATCCTGCAAGTTACAAAGCGATAATGACGAAACAACTTTCGGACCAGAACAAAAGGGAAGATCTACATAAAATTGAGCAGCTGAGAGAGTGGGGGAATATACAGATTTTCCTGAAGAACACCCTGAGAAATGTAAGCAGTCCAGATACCGGCGACGCAGAAGCTGAGGAGGAGGACACGGCGGAGGCCGGAGGTGCGGGCTTCCATCTTCAGCGGTAGCGGCAGCGGAAATCGCTGGCGGGGGAGGAGACGGTTAATGCAGAACAAATTCCCAATTCGATTAAATAAATATTTGGGAAAATTATGGGGTTTTTGGGTGCCGAGTACGGTCTTCCTCCTCCTGCGTGTTAACGGGGGAACGGAAGAAGAAAGTATAATGCTTACGTTTTGTTTCCACGTGTCCTGTTATTATTGGTTGGGATTATGGGTGCTTCTCTCCTATTGGATGCTTTGACGCGGACTCCTCTCGAAGGTTGGAAACCTTCTTCCATGAATGAAAGGGTCCATACATTACGAAAAGAAAAAATTTGCAAAACAGACACTTTATTTGAACGTATTTGCAAAATAGTCATGGGTTTGGACAATTTAACAAAATAGCCGCTATTTATACCTATTCTCGCTTGTACGGACATTATTTTCTGTTTTTCCAAAATCCGAACTCTCTCTCTGCTACCAAACTCTCTCTTTGCGCTCTCCAACTGACCGCCTTCGCCGCCTCGGTCTGACCGCCTTCGCCGATATTCATCGTCTCACCGCGTTCGCCCTGTCTATCCGCCTTCGCGCACCTTCCTCCTCTGTTAAGTGGCTCTCTATCTCAAGCTCTAATCTCACCGACTCTCTCCTCCGGCCACCGCTCTAATCTCTCATCTCTCAATTGCAGATGCTCGAGTAACTGTCGTTGAGTCGCAGCTCTCGCCGAGTCTCTCCTCCTTCGCTATGTCACGCTCCTCGTCTCGCCTAAGTATACACTGAACCTCACCTTCTTCGATCCCTTCCAGTACTTGTTTCTTCGATCTGTTTTCTTCCAGATTTCCTTGTTGATGCGTGGAGTTCTTGTTCCCTTCCAGATTAGAGTAGAAAATATTAGGCGTTTCTCGTTTGTTTCCCCAATTTCTATCTTTCTATGCCTCAATTGAGTTTTTGATTTACTGTTTTTTCGTTGGTTTGTTGATTTTATGTCGTTTGGATTCCAGAATGCCATTTTTTGCTGTTTATAATTTCATCTCTCATCCCGCCCCTTAATCTCTTTATTTGCCTATTTTGATCAATTCGTTTGACTCCCCTTGGTGCATTGTGCAATCTGTAGGTGGTGTATTACAACCTGAAATCTGCAAATCCAGATGTAAGTATTCATGAAATTTCTTGTAGGGTATGAATTTATGTTGCATTTTTGGATTTTCTTGGAGTTGAATATCTTGCTGATTGCCGCTAAGTTCATGCTAGAGTCTTGTAATAGATCTTGACAATGATACTATTGATGCTGAGATTCTGAACTCCATGGCTATTACCAATGAACACTTCTCAATTGCTCTAGGAGAAAGCAATCCTTCTGCACTTCGTGAAACTTTGAGTTGATTTGTTTGATTTCGTTGGCAGTTCCTTTATGTTTCATTCATTTTCATCTTTTTGAAATTGACATTCTGTTTTCAGGTTGTGGAAGTGCCCAACGTTTCATGGAATGATATTGGTGGCCTTGAAAATATTAAGAGGGAGCTTCAAGAGGTAACTATACTAGCATCTCTTTTTAGGATTACATACTCTTTCATTCTTTAAATTCATGAACATCCAATTTTATTTTTCTCTATGTGCTGTTTTATAGACTGTTCAATATCCTATGGAGCATCCGGAGAAATTTGAGAACTTTGGAATGTCACCTGCAAAGGGATTTCTCTTCTATGGCCCCCCTGGATGTGGTAAAACTTTACTCGCTAAGGCCATTGCCAATGAATGCCAGGCAAACTTCATTAGTATCAAGGGACCTGAACTGTTGACAATGTGGTTTGGAGAAAGTGAAGCTAATGTGAGAGAGATATTTGACAAGGCCCGTCAATCAGCTCCTTGTGTCCTATTCTTTGATGAGCTTGCCTCCATTGCCACACAGGTATCTACTGATCCTTCTTTCTTTGGGAAATTATGATTGGACTTCAGTTTCACTTGTCTAATGTTGAGCAATATATCTCCTTTTTAAAGTAGTAAATTCTCAGAAAGTACTGAAATTGGGAAATCATTAGCATAAATGTTCCAATCCACTTTAGAAGCTGCAGGATCCTGGACCTCAATAGAAAAAATAGGCCATTTAGTTTGCATATTCTGGTTGGGAAGGTGGGATTTACCTATTTGTTAAGTAGTTTATCTTCTTGGTCATTGCTGTTGCCATTATCACTTCAAATCTTCGATCATAAAGGTAAAATCTTGCCATACCAATCCTGAGATCTTGCCTTTCTGGAAATTGCAATTTCAGTTGGTTATGAATCAAGTAGGTGATTTATCTAACATTGCTTTTCTATGTTTTGAAAAAATGCTCATCCTACTTGATGAAAGAAATACCAGGACGATTTTCATTTATGCGGAAAATATCAAGAAACCAATTGTAAACTAACCAACTCTGGATGATGTGGGATGTGAGACACTGCGAATGATAGTAGCATTTTCTTTGATTTATATAGGGTTTAATATCTTCAGCTCATAAAGTAACTGAACTCAACTTTTGCACGTAATTAGATTTTAGAAAATAATTACCATGATTTTCTCTTGATTCAAAATATATCTAGCCACTAGGTTGGTGAATCTAGGACTGAACATAACAGCCATCAAATTCAGCTCCCATCGCCCTTTGATTCAGCATTTCATAACTTCATGGAGCCCATTGCTTGTCCCAGTGGAAGCCATGGTTTAGCATCACCTTCTTGGCCATTTGTTGATAGACAGAAGACAACTCATTATGATGTAACGTCTCAATATCTTGCGGAGGGTGGATGTGCTTCTGTGGTTGGGATGCAAGCTGTTACTGGAGCTTCTAATTTCCCAGGAATTTTACTTGTTGATACTTGAAGGACATATAAGGGTGGATTTTTGGCTGCTTCTTTTCAAACTGATCTTTTGGATGCCAACATGCTTGATGGCTTCCAATATCAAGATTTATTAAGAAGAGCATTATGATTTGTCTTGGCTAGTTTTTAAATAAAAAATCTTGTTTGTTTTTTATTCTTGCAAGTTTAGTGCTTCAGATGAATTAGTTATTGCAAGTTTGTTTATCAAGCAACTGCATGTTGATTACAATTCCCTATCAAGCCAGATTCTGACTTTTATCTATTCCAATGACTTCCCTGGAGCAGCTGACAATATGTGGAAACAACTTCACCAGCAATTTTAGCGAGGACATCAGTAAGTTTTCTGGTCTTAAAGTCTTAATTGTTGCTAGCAATAAACTTTCTGGTCATCTTCCAAATGTATTTGATAGCCTCACACTCCTGGAGCATTTATCTGCACATTCAAACTTTCTGGCCTTAAAGTCTTGATTGTTGGAGTCAATCACCCTTCTATTTTAGGTACTTATGGCATTGAAGATGCTACAAGATCATTCCTATAACATTTTTCAATTAATTTAAATTCAGTTGTTCTTCCAAATTGAAGATAATACCTGGGTTCATTTGCATTTTTGGTATAAAAGGTGAATAGCTTACCGTTTTATGGCAGCAAACTGCACTAAGGACTATAGGAATGATCTTGTTCATAAATGAGATGACAAAAGAGGTCAGCGAAATCAAACAAAATCTCTTTGAGAACCAATAGCAGCAGCTTGAGGCTAATGTTGAGAAGCTGTCAATGTGCTTGGAGGAGCCATTTAACACCTTCGATGAGGATAAGCTCGTGGAAATAAGGATGCGGATAATTACTATGTCTGATATCGTTGACAACCTGTGCAAAATAATGTATGTTCTTGTTTACATTTTCTCGCACTTCATGCTCTATAAAAGCCTATGCAAAGGGACTTTGTTGATCAAGCTTTTGCATTTTCTCATTTGAAACTTTGGTTCTACACAGGTACGAGTGCATAGAGAATGACCTATTGGGTTCTCTCCAGAATACCATTAACAACATAGCTCCTTACCAGTCAAAGGGCGTCGAGAAAGGAACAGAACTTTGTGCACAAAATGCTGACAGATATTCCAGCTCAACTGGTACGTATCAAACAACTCTTACTGCTTTACACCATGACAAACCTTTGGATTTCACTAATAGTACTAAAAGAGAGTTACTGACTCATAAGCATATATAGGAATAGGGGTAACAGGATCTCATGAACCTTCATCTAGCATGGAGAACCAAAATGACACTGGCTACTCTACTCGGAAACGCGCTAGGTCTGAAGAATCCCTTGGGGAAAGATTCTTTTATTTGAATTTACCCACAGATGCAATCAACAACAATTGATGTCTCTGTGATCTCGGCTGCATCACCTACTAACTCTGGCTGGCTGTATAAGGGTGAGAATCACCCTTCAGAATGTTGGCCACTTTGGATACTTCATTGTTAATTTTGCAATTTTTCCCGAATGATGGTATTTAATTCCTGTTACTCTGTTTTCTAGTCTACACAACGCCTAGGGAAAACAGAAGAAGCTTTACATGATTCATTGGCTAAGCTCCAGGAGGCTGAAAATCTGCTTGGATTACTGCACAATGAGTTGATTGCAACCCAAGGCAAGTTGGAGAGCGTTGAGAATGATCTCAAAGCTGCTGGATTCGCTGAAATTGAGATCAGGGAGAAACTAGAATCTGCTGAATTTCAACTACAACAGCAAGGAAGAGTCTTGGAAGAAGCTACTGGGAAAACAGCTGAGTTGGAATCCATCAATGCTATCCTCATGAAAGATGCTGAACTGAAATTCCAAGAACTGATGGAGAAGTTTGCGAACAAACACTCTGAGGCGAGATCTTTGTATGAGAAGCTGTAGATTCTCGAGGATCAAATAAAGGATTATGAAGACCAGGCAGCTGAAGCAGGTTTTAAAGTTGCAGCTATGACAGAAGAGTTGAATCATAGCTCTAAGGCTGAGTGTTTCCGCAGACATATATATGTGGTCTGTCAGTTTGTAATATTATGAAATATTGAATCTAGAAATAACCTTGAAACAGTAAATCCATCAGAGTGTCATATGGTTGTTCCCTGAATTTTCATCTGCTGGAAAATGGTCTTTCAGTTTGTAATATTATGAAATATTGAATCTAGAAATAACCTTGTGTCTACAAAGCTTCATTGCAAGTTGGTTTAGTGATCATTTTGACTGATTGAAGTACTAATTGGGTGGGGTTTGAGTTCATTATCTTTTGGATGACATGTTTTGGGTAGTGTGAGAGGTAAATTGTGGAAACTACAACCTGAAAGCGACTCAAGTTGTGCTTAATCTGATTTGTGTTATGACCCAAAACTGAGCTATTTGAATACGGGCTGGATGGCTAAAAGAAAGCCATGAAAAATATAGTGAACAAATGGACAAATGACTGTCATAGAGCGCAAAACTTATTTAATAAACTAACAAAGTTGTTGTCACTCCTAATAATGGTGTCAGCACTAACGGTATCACCCCTGATAGCGGTGTCAGCACTAACGGTGTCAACACTAATATATCTTATTTTTTCACTTTTTTTTAATGCTATAGGATATGTTACAAGTATTAGATTTCTATCTCTCGTCTAGTACTTATTTAGCTTTTAAAAAAGCCTCTTAGCTCAATGGTATATGTGCACAACATTATGTTATATTTGCACAATATAGTGTTATATGTGCACAACATCAAGTTATATTTGCACAACAAAAAGCGCTGACACGAAAAGTGGAATTTTAGTTTGAATGTGCAATTTTAGTTGAGATTGGTTTAGATGAGAAAATTAGGCAAGAAAGTTGCACGACTCTGTGTTAAGAGTTGCACGACTCTGTTTTAAGAGTTGCACGACTCTGTTTTAAGAGTTGCACGACTATGTTGTAAGAGTTGCACGACTCTGTTGTAAAACTAGACTTGGATCATTTTTGCGCAACTTACGGTTAAATTTGCACAACGTCCTCTTATATTTGCACGACAAAATGTTAAAAAAAATAATAAAAAAATAGAATGGGGTCATATTTGCACAACTTACTCTTATTTTTGCTCAACAATAGGTTATTTTTTGCAAAACGATCGAGATTTGTGAAATATTTCTCAACATGATTTTATTTTCTCTCAATATTATTTTAAGAATTGCACGACTCTGTTGTAAGAGTTGCACGACTATGTTGGAAGAGTTGCACGACTATGTTGCAAGAGTTGCACGACTCTGTTTTAAGAGTTGCACGACTATGTTTAAGAGTTGCACGACTCTGTTTTAATAGTTGCACGACTTTGTTGTAAGAGTTGCACGACTCTTGTTTTAAGAGTTGCACGACTCTCTTGTAAGAGTTGCACGCCTCTGTTTTAAGAGTTGCACGCCTCTGTTTTAAGAGTTGCATGACTCAGTTTTAAGAGTTGCATGACTCGATTTTAAGAGTTGTACGACTCTTGTGCTTAAGAGTTGCACGGCTCTGTTGTAAGGATTGCACGACTTTGTTTTTAAGAGTTGTACGACTCTTGTTTTAAGAGTTGCACGACTCTCTTGTAAGAGTTGCACGCCTTTGTTTTAAGAGTTGCACACCTCTGTTTTAAGAGTTGCATGATTCAGTTTTAAGAGTTGCACGACTCGATTTTAAGAGTTGTACGACTGTTGTGTTTAAGAGTTGCACGGCTCTGTTGTAAGGATTGCACGACTTTGTTTTTAAGAGTTGTACGACTCTTGTGTTTAAGAGTTGCACGGCTCTGTTGTAAGGATTGCACGACTTTGTTTTAAGAGTTGCACGACAATCGGGACTTGTGAATTTATTCTCAACATGATCTTATTTTATCTCAATATAATTTCATACTTTCTCAATAAATTGTAAACGATTCAGAATAAATTGAAGTAAGTCTAGTTTTATTTTTTTATTTTTTTTAACATTTTGTCATGCAAATATAAACCGTAAATTGTGCAAATATAATCGTATGTTGTGCAAATATAACATTTTGTTGTGCAAAAATAAAAATAAAAATATAGATTATGGATCACATAATAAAATATAGATAATTTTTTTAATTTCTCATATTTGTAGGGTGATTTTTGTAATTTAGTCAAAAGTATTTCTTCTTCCTCAGATTTCTGCGAAGAGGAACCCCGCTCCGCGCTCGACGCCACCGGCTCCGCCTCCGGCTCGCTCGACCTCGCTCGGCCGTTGCTCGACTTCGCTCCGGCATTCTCGCTCTCCGGCGCTCTCGATCTCCATCTCGAGCACTCTCGGTCGCTGACACTCACGCCTCTCCTCCCGTCGCTCCGGCATTCTCGCTCTCAGAAACAATTAATCGAATTCCAGATTTGGAATTCAGATCTGGAATCAATTAATCAATTAATCGAATTCGATTTCAGAATCAATTGGATATAAGGTGCGAGGCGGCACTCCGACTTCAGATCTGGCCGGGGGAGGGTGCGAGGCGGCGCGAGGCGGAGCGGCTGCGGCAGCGACAAGGAGGAAAGGAGGAAGATGGACGGAATTGCTTCAGATCCGGCGCCGAAGCCATAGATCTCGGCCTCGCTCACAATCGCCATCCAAAGAAACAAAGAGCGCGCGGAGAGAGAGAGGTCGGAGGAGAGAGAAAGGAAACAAAGGGACGGGGGTTTTATTTAGGACATTTTGCAAAAATGTCCCAAAACGCGGATATTTTGCAAAATTAGTCCATTTTCGTGGCTATTTTGCAAAACCGCCCTCACGAAAAATAACCCAAATTCCTTACTTAAAAGTTTAAGAAAATTTGGTGTTTTGTACTAGGGCCGTCCAATGAATTTTGGAGGTTCGGGTCATAAATTTGCTACTGGTATTTTTCAATAAAATTAATATTAATGAATTTTTTTTATCGTAGTATATCATATGTACTAAATTATTTGTATTACTCCGTATATTTTTTGTATTTGAAGTAGCAAACTTTAAGTTATTAGCACATTTGTTTTAACTAGTTATGGATAAATTATTTTTATCTTCTATTTTAGAAAAACGAGTTTTAGTTTTGAAAAATATAAATTAGACGCAATTTTGAATAATTATTGTGAAATTAAATGTATGGGTGAAAAACGGAAGGGTGTTTTGACAAAAATTGCATAAATTTTTTTCATATTTATGAAATACATTATTAATCTAGGTGGTTCAATTTATTTCAAAATATTATATAAGATGGTTTTATAAAAGAAAATTTATAAAAGATGGTTGGTTAAATCTAAAAGGGATTTTAAAGAAATAAACCTAAATTTTATAATTTAATCATCTCTTGTTAGAAAATTTATATTAGTTTTATTAACATTTGATTAATTTACTACATTTTTTTTGGGAGAATTTACTACATTTTTTTTAACAATCATTAAAGTAGAAATGGAAAGATTCAACTAACTACATTAATGAGTAACTAGTACGATCCTCGCGCCATGATGCGATTTTTTTTATAAATAATATCTTACTAATATATTAAATTAATATTATAACATAATTGTAAAAGTTTAGATAATTAAATATTTTGAATTAAACTCATGGGTTGAGAAACCGATTAAAGTAGTATATATATAGATATAGATTACTAATATTAATTTTATGCTTTCTTATTATTAATTTTATGTTTTGAATTAATCTCATTGTTTTTTTAGAAAAAAAACTACTAAAATTATAATTTTGAGATCAATGTTTTAAATTAAGCCCAATAGTTAGTAAATTAAATCATAAAGAGAATTAAAGGAAAAAGAAGAAAAAAAAAATTAGAATTAAAGAAAATAAAAAAAATGGCAAAAAAATGATTGGTCAACACTCCTCAAATTCCTCTAAACTTGACACATCATCCTAAACTCTTCTAAATTAAGAGTTTATATAGATACTCGGTAAGTGTATATTGGTGGAAGAAAATGAAAGCGCTCCTATCCTCCCAGCCAACCAGCGTGGCAAATAAGATAATTTGTCACTTTGTAAACATTTTATAATATATACTAACATTAATGAAATGAGGCCCTATAAAATCAGAGGCTATGGGCAAGCGCCCACTTCGCCTTTGCCTAGGGCCGGTCCTGTTTGTACTTTGTACCTCTTTAAATATTTAATTGGATAATTTGCACCAATATACCAATTCACACCTAACTTTGCAAAAATAACCATGGGGTAGATTATTTGCATGGGAATGACAAAATGTCATTTTTGCACAATTTTTGGGCACCTTCCCAACAGGTTGAAGGTAACCAGGGGGAGAGACAGAAGGAGAGAGGGAGACCCACTTTAATTGTTTTAAACTAATTTTTATCCATTTTTATTTGTTAAAATTAAAAAATAAATTTATTTTTGAACTTAATTTAATTTTATCTATCTATAGACACCCACTTTATACATGTTTATGAAAAAAAATATTTTGAAGTAATGTTAGGTCTACATCGTATCTTAATCTCAATTTACGATTTACGCTTACTAGCCAGTAACCACTGTTGCCTAGCCAGTAACTACTCTTGCCTAGCCACTGACTACGATCTCTTAGCCAATATAAGACTAACCCCTGTTCAACCCTCTGCTTCACCTTGGCGTCCGATGAGGCAAAGAGCTGTCGTGGCCGGAGTGAACCCCCTCCATCCATCTCTACCACCCTTCCTCCACAAATCTCCCTCCATCTCCACAAATCCGACCGACCTCTACACATTTCCATTATCCCTTTCACAAAATCGAAAAAAAAAGAGAAAGAGAAGAGGAAGAGCCACCACGACTGCCGCCCTCCACCCCGCCGTCGTCAGCCTCTGGCCTCCACTTCCCCTTCTTCCTTCTCCTGTTCGGCTGTTGTGAACCCTCTCTCTCTCTCTCTCTCCCTCACTCTCTCTCATTTGCTTCGTCTTAAATCCGGCTCAAACACACCTCCAAAATTTCAAACTCCCGCAAAAAAAAAGTTACGATTTACGCTTACTAGCCAGTAACTACTTTTCCCTAGCCAGTAACTACAATCTCTTAGCCAATTTAAGACTAACCCCTGTTCAATCCTCCATTGTTCAACCATCCGCTTCATCTTGGTGTCCGGCGAGGCAAAGAGTCGTCGTGGCCGGAGTGAACTCCATCCTTTCATCTCTACCACCATTTCTTCACAAATCTCCATCCATCTCCACAAATCCGACCGACTTTCACACATTTCCATTTCCCCTTTCACAAAATCTCAAAAAAAAAGAGGAGAGGAAGAGCCACCACGACCGTCGCCCTCCACCCCGCCGCCGTCAGCCTCAGGCCTCCACTTCCCCTTCTTCCTTCTCCTGTGCAGCTGTTGTGAACTCTCTCTCTCCCTCCCGTTCCCTCCTTTGCTTTGCCATAAATCCCGCCCAAACAACCTCCAAAATTTCAAACTCCCTCCAAAAATTTTAACCCACTATAATGGGTAAGGGTGACTTATTATTTTTGCAAATAAAAGTTACTTTTTGACATTTAACTGATTTTTTATGGGGGAGAGACATTTTTACAAAGGGGAGGATAAAGTTGTATATTGGCTAAAATTTTCTCTATTTAATTAGCTAATTAACCCATTTCAATTTTTTTTAGACGTCCTATACCCTATGGAATGTTTTTTTAGCCCCCGCCCCTTCCTTCCTTCTCCAATCAGATCGATTATCCTCCTTCTTCATCCGTCGATGCTCTATCCGCCATCATCATTTTCGGTATCAACCAAATCCTTCTCTCCATCCTCGTTGTCAGCCTCATGGTGGTGGTTCAAGCGCGATAGGCTCGATGTCTCCTCTGCAGACCCCGACAAAAGGGGCTTGTGATGCCACCTCTTATGATTTGCTCCACGCGGCGGCGACCGAGGTGGTTAAAATGAGATTAAGAATCGAACAACCACAAAAAGGGACTGGAGTGCCACTTTTGGAGTGCTGTTTGAGGCTACAAAATCATTCAAGAGGTGAGAGCTGTCAAACTTGTTTTGTTGGTTTATTGATTCAATGTAGGACTAGGCTGATGTCCCAGTTCCAATTGCAGTGTCTATTGAGGCGCCAAGCCTAAATGTTGTCGCGGTAAACACTTGTCCAACACCTCCTTCAATACGCTGTAAGCCCAAAGCAAGGGAGACTTGGTTGTCTACCCTATAGGTGCCTAATTCATGGACTTGATACGCCACAAGACCGTTATGGTCTTACGGATAAAACGCGTGGTTGTCCAGACAGGGTTGGTGATGGTGGTTGTCTTGCGGTTTCATTTCAATCATTTGATAGTTAACATTGGCGTTGGACTTGTCATGGCTTGGACTTGAATGCCCACTTTCGGCCATGGATGCCAAGCTTTCTTATAGCTCATCTCTCTTGTCGTCGGATGCCCAAGACTTTTCCCCTCCCGCTTCAGATGCTTGTCGGCATAATTGATTCAACTCCTATTCAATTTTAGTATGTGTCTTGCTTGATCCCACATGTTTGAAACTTTACTATTTAGATACAATTGGTTGGAATTTTTCCTCAGGCTTACTCTCCTCATCTGATAAAAGTTCTGTTACTGATAATGCATATTTTAGATAAGCATTATAGATAGGTTTTATTGCATTCAAGTATTCATATTGCATATGTTTTGTCTTATTTATATTGTCTTGCATTCGGTGTATCCGAGTTCGGAATCTACGCTATTTTGTGTTTATTCTGTAGTTTTATAATCCGAGCTTGAAAGGACGCTTGAGAGATCTAGAAGAGCTGGTTTTGGAGCATAAAAGAGGCTAAAGAAGGATCATTAAGGGAGCTAAGGAGCATAACGTTGAAGTAAGAGAAGAATCGCAGGCCTAAATAGCGGCGCCCGCCGCTCTAATACCGGTGCTTGCTGGTCTAGCAGTGTTCAGCGATTGCGATTTCGTCTGAAGATTCTCTTATTATTTTATTATTATTATTATTATTATTATTATTATTATTATTATTTGCCCTAGTTTTGGCACGACTCTATTTAGGTTAATTCTATTCATTTTCAGTCATGTGTGTATGTGTGTGTGATGATAGAGATACGTAAGTTCATTATTGCAGAAAATTAAAACACAAGCCTGCTAATCAGGATATATATAATACTAATACTAATAAGGGAAATTATTAGTAAATACCCTACTTTGATAATTGGTTTGTAAAAATACCTAGGTTTGAAAACAATTGCATCAATATATGAAAATTTGCAAAAATACCTTATTTAATTATCAAAACTACCCAGCGCCCCAAAAATTCAGTAAAAAAAAAAGATTAAATATTTTTGGTATTTATCATTTTTCTTATATTTTTAAACTATATTGAATAATTAAATAATAAAAAAGTTCTAGAATAAAAAAAAACCCAATCTCATGATTTAGGTCAAAATCGTATCTTTACTAAATCTCTCGCCGATTATTGATCAAATCCTGTCAATGTTCATATTTGGGATTGTCAAGAACGATATTCATCCTATCAATGTCATAATATTATGGTTTCAATATATATTGACAATCCTTTTGTAAATATGGTTAATAATCCTAAAGATATTATTCACCGTATCCTTAGTGATTCTATCCCGATTATAGCTTCAATCCTGTCGAAAAAAAACCTACAACATTGTCACTATGAACATTACTTAATAATCTAGTGATTACGATTTAGGTCAAAATCATATCTTTACTCAATCTCCCGTCGACTATTGATCAAATCCTGTCAATGTTCGTATTTGGGATTGTCAAGAACGATATTCATCCTGTCAATGTGATAATATTATGGTTTCAAGATATATTGACAATCTTTTTGTAAATATGGTTAATAATCCTGAAGATATGATTTACCGTATCTTCAGTGATTCTCTCCACGATTATAGCTTCAATCCCGTCGAAAAAAAACCTACAACCTTTTCACTATGAACATTACTTCTATCATTGTGAACTGTCATCTTGGTCAAGCCTTTAATTTCTAGTTATGGTATGGATAAAATCGTATCTTTATTCTCTTCCCTATTATAGACTTCATCCTGTCAGTATTAATTACCAGCTTTATCATAAAAAACTTATATCCTGTCATTTTTTTTATTCCTGTCAGTATTAATTCTCTTAATAAGGCAATGTTTTTCATCCGGTTAGTTTTATTATTTTTAAATTTTTGAAAAAAATAAAATTAAAAGCATTACTTTAATATATATATTTCATTTTTTAAATATTTTTTTACTTTTCTATTAATTTATAATTCCCCTTTTTAAAATATTTTCATTTAAATTTAGAAGATATTTGGCTAAATGTCCATTTTGGCAACCCCTTTTTACAAAATGTCCACTTAAAATCAGTTGTTGCTTAATGTCCTGACGCGCAGGAAGAGGGAGCGTCTCGCAGTAGTTGCTCGTCTTCCTCTCCTCTCAAATCGACCTTCCTCTCCTCTGGAGAGCGTCCGACGTAATCGACGCGGACCGTGACGGCCTTCTTCTCCTTCGGCGAGCGTCCGTCGAACAGATCTGCGCGACGAGGAACAGATCTGAGCGATGATCATGGTGGCCGAATCGGACGGCGACGACCGCATTGATTTCAAGGAGATCGAGCGGATGGATTTGAGGATGGAAGGCGGTAGGAGGAATAGAGGAGTTGTGGGGGAGGCGTCAAGCTAATCGATACCGACGGCGACGGGAGGCTCAGACACGGAGATCTCTTCTAGATTTGACGATTCCGATGAGGATGTGAGTGGTGGGATTGGCCGGCGGGTATGGACTTGTCTCCTTTGACGAATTCCTCATCGTCTTGGCTGTTTATGTATGAACTGCCGTAAATCACTATTGAGGTTCGATTTGGATTTCGATTGATCTCTATCACCAATATATTATCAAAAACAGAAATGATTCTTGATCAATTTTGCTACTGTTTTACCAATTTTATGTCAATAGAGCTTTGTGCTGGATTGATCGTTGCCAACTAAATAAACAACTGCAATTTTACTGTCATTCCTATTTGTTAGAATCTCTTCGCATCGACTCTCTTCTCTTTGCATTGATGTGCTAGATTAATTGCATTTTTCTCTTTATTAAAATTATCAGGTACAGACCTAGAATGAATGTTTAGCTTTATGCTTGTTTTGCTCCAATTGTGGACATGAAGAGCTGAAATCTTAATTTCAGTTTGTGATCGATTGACTCGAGGTTTGCTGTTGATTTACTCCTCAGAGGCCAAAACTAGGGAAACATGTTTGAATTGATATTGTATCAGCTTTGTACTGCAAGAGGGAACAGTACGAGTACATTTCCCACCTCTATATAAGTTTCCTATTACCTACTGTCATTGGAATTATTTTTAGAATGCAACCTCCTCCCTCAAACCTTTATTCTTTACCATTTGGTCATATTGTGTTTTGATGACACTATATGTCGGTGATATTATATCTATTTATTGTGATTCCACAACTTGGTGAATTTTTATAATTATTTGTGACATGCACTATTTTGGTAACAATAGTGGTGAACGTGTTTTTTTTGTTGATGACGCCATTATTTACACTTTACAAACAAAGTTGTCACCAAAAGAAGTTGTTAGTGATAAAGGTGACGATAGCGATAAGAGTGGTGACAGTGATAGGGTGGTGACAACGATAGGGTGGTGACAGTGATAGGTTGGTGACAGCGATAAGGGTGGTGACAGCGATAGAGGTGGTGACAGCAATATGGGTGGTGGTGACAACGATATGGGTGGTGGTGACAGCGATAGGGGTGGTGGTGACAGCGATAGGGGTGGTGGTGACAGTGATAGGGTGGTGACAGCGATAGAGGCAGTGACAACGATACGGGTGGTGACAGCGATAATAAGAGTGGTGACAACGATCGGGGTGGTGACATCGATAATAAGAGTGGTGACAGCAATAGGGTGGTGACATCGATAATAAGAGTGGTGACAATGATAGGGTGGTGACAACGATAGAGATGGTGACATCGATATGTGTGATGACAACGATAGGGTGGTGGTGACAACGATAATTAGAGTGGTGACAGTGATAGGGGTGGTGGTGACATCGATAGGAGTGGTGGTGACAGTGATAGGGCGGTGACAACGATAGAGGTGTTGACATCAATAAGGGTGGTGACAACGATAGGAGTGGTGGTGACAACGATAGGAGTGGTGATAATAATAGGGAGGTGACAACGATAGAGGTGGTGACAACAATAAGGGTGGTGACAATGATAGGGGTGGTGGTGACAGCGATAGGAGTGGTGGTGACAACGATAGGAGTGGTGACATTGATAGGGCGGTGACAGCGATAGAGGTGGTGACAGCAATAAGGGTGGTGACAACAATATGGGTGGTGATGACAGTGATAGAGGTGGTTGTGACAGCGATAGGAGTGGTGACAGCGATAGGGTGGTGACAGCGATAGAGGTGATGACCGCAATAAGGGTGGTGACAGCAATATGGGTGATGGTGACAGTGATATGGGTGGTGATGACAACGATAGGGCGGTGACACTAATCTCGTTAAATAAAAATCACCAAAAAATTTGGTTATCATCATACATGTGTCACCAAAGTTGTGTCATCAAAGTCATTGACCGGTGTCACCACTTATAAAGGTGGTGACACTAATCTCGTAAAAAAAAACTATCACCAAATTATTTTTTTGTGTCATCAAAATTGTGCCACCAAATTCATTGACTTTGACCGGTCAATGGTTAAAATAAAAATGGGAAGGAAGGAAGGGAATTAATTAAAAATGGGAAGGAGGGGGAAAAGTGTAATATTAGGACATTTTGCAAAAGGGAATATAAAAGTGGACATTTTGCAAAATGCCTTGTTAGAAATGGACACTTAGCTGAAAAGTCCTTAAATTTAAAGGTAAAATCAATCATTATTTTTTAGCACAAATGACCTATTTTTTAGCACAAATGACCCACCTATCATATTTTTGCTATTCTCACAAAACGGGTATACCTTTGCAAACAAAACACCAATTTGGTGTATTTATGCAAATTGGCCTACTAATAATATGCAGAAATGCGGTAATTGGCCTAATGAATGTCAAGTGGCATATCCTTCTCCTACACCCACACCCATTCTTGTTAGTGCAAGAACCGATCACGTTCAATTCTCAAACAACATATCATAATATTATTTCATTTCCGTTCTTAATTGCCATCTCATTTCTCATTCTATCGCGTTCATTTTCATGCTCATATTCTTTTCTTTCTCATTTCTTTTTTCATATTGTAATCATAATTTCTCATTCTATTGCGTTCATTTTCATGCTCATATTCTTTTCTTTCTCATTTCTTTTTTCATATTGTAATCATAATGGCTCGATGAGGTACGAACCCGATGAGATTGGGTCGTCCTATGACCCTAGCAAAAAGACTCAAGGACTCACAATTAACGGTCGTTGTAACATACGGAACGAGAAGCCAAATGCTCAAACAGTTGTGCAAAGCCTAAGAATGCTATTACATGATATGCAAGATGCAACACCTAACATACTACATGACACCCAGGCATGTGTGGTCCGTATCTTGAGTAAGTCCCGGAGAACTTACCTGGAGAAGAGCAAAATCTAAGCAATCACAACAATATACAAGCAGATCAAGCAGGTCACAGATCACCTAACGTGTAATACATAACATGCATAAGTCTATGTTCTAAAGCACACAATGGTCATGACTTAGATAGACAGAAATGACTCAATCTCATAACATCATCGATCATCATCATTATCTCAACCATCTCATATTGTCACATATCATCTCGGACCATCATATCTCATTATATAGCGTTATATATCGTCTCATCATTTTCCATAAGCATTTCCATAAATTAATTCAAGAGTTCATATATCAAAGCTCGCAACTCATATACATATTCAAGACATAACTCACATAAGTTCGAATGGGAAACGTTTTCTTTTTTCTTTTCTATTTTTTTTAATTGATACTCCATACTGTAAAAGCTATTATTTGCAACGGTATCACTTTGTCGTGGCAAAGTTAGATAAAAATTTATCAACACAGCCAACGCCGTCACACAACCGTGTCAAAAGAACCTATATTTGCGGCGGTAAATCATTCCTGTTGCTAGATCCGGTAGCAAAAGCAATTTTTTTTTTAGTGATTTCATCAAGTCAAACCAAAGTAAACTGGTTCCAAAGTTTCTCAAAAGCCATTAAATCTCAAAGAAGTCAATTCAATCTCTCAACAATTCCTTTAAAACCATACTTAGTCAAATCCGATGATAAAACATTAAACCTTCCAACCCAAACTTAGAATCTCATTTTATCAAACATTTCAGCATAGTTAGAACGTTCTAAAACCGTCTTTCAAATAGTTAAATCAACATCCGACCTTTGAAAACTTTTCCCCCCAAATACCCTTTTAAATCTCAAGTTCAATACTTTTTAAAACCTTAAATATCATAAATATCACATAATATATAATCATATCAATAGTATCTAAATAAACACACACACATAACATTTAAACATCAAATAAACATTTAAACATTTAAATGATCAAACCCAAACCCAGTTTAAACAAAGGGAGAACCCCGATTTTAATAAACAGGGAGTAACCCCGTTTAAATATAAGGAGCTTCTCGCGACTGCGACAGGGGTCTTTCGCTGCAGCGAAACCAAGTTTCGTCGTGGCGAAAGACGAGTCTCAGCTCCTCGCAAGCAGGTGGCTTTCGCAACCGCAAGTGAGGTTTCGCCATGGTGAGGACCGTCTCTTCCCCCCTCCAGTCCAATCCTCGTTCACCGCGGTGAAATAGCGGGCTGGTTTTCTCGTCGAAAACTTGCCCATTTCTAACCCAAGCTTTCCCCAATCTTCCCGACACCCTTCCCTAACAATTTTGAGCATAAAAGGAACAAAACGAAACTACAAGAGAGGGAGATAGGGCTATGCTCAACATGGGGACTCGAAATGTGTCGCTAGAAAGTGCTCGGGGCTATTTTGCCTTTGTCGGTGTCAGATTGACGTTTTTCTTGGCCTAAGATGAAGGTAGATGGTTTAAAGGTGGTGCTTTATGATGGTTTGAAGCAAAAGAAAGTTAAAGAATGACTTACCAAGCTGATGGTGGAAAACAGAGAAAATGGAAGGAGAAGGGCGTGGTGCTCGGCTGTGGGATACTCCGGCAGCTCCTGGTGGCTCATGGGTAGTCGACGGAGGTGGTGAGCTAGTGGTGGTGGATATGAGAACAGTGGAAAAGGAAGCTTCTTTGTGGGTTTTGTGGTTGCAAGAGGAAGGAGGGAAGGGAGTGTTTGAGGTGTATGTGTTTAGGGTTGTTTGTGAATGGTTTGAAGGTTGCTTGATGCCACAATATAAAGAGAGATGAGTGTGGGTTGTGGCTGCCGATCAAATCACATGAGGGAGGGTGTGTACGCTTGACATTTTTCCCAAAAGGAGTGTACAACCTTGAGGGAGAGAGGGTATGTTTTGCAACAAATGTATATGAGGAAAGTGAAGGTTTTGTGGGTGTGTTGTTGCAACCGAGTATAAGGAGGGATGAAGGAGGATTTGTGCTGAAATTTGGTGAAGGAAAGGGGAAGAAGACAAGTCTTAAGTGGTCCCAAAAGGTAATTCAAAAATACTCAAAAATTAAATCCCGAAACCCTCTCTCTCGACATTATCCCGACTAAACCCGAAATAAATTTTAGCATTCGAAATCGTAATGAAATCTTAAAAAATTTCCAAGTCTCGAACAAAGAAGCGAAATAAAAATCCGTTTTGAAACCCAATTTAAAATGATGCCGGAATTCGCTTCGAAAGAATTAGAATAATTAAATTGCTTGAGGACGGAGATTTTCAAAATTTTCCAAATCTTAGAAATTAAATAGAATCCGAATCAATTTAATTAGGAATTAAATTGTATTTAGAAAATAATATTTTTAAAATTCGGAGTCTTTAAATCATCCACCTCTAAAAACAAGTCTTGTCTTCGAGACTAAAATCCTTTTTAAAACAACAAAACCTATCCAAAAACTCAAGGCAGATCTTCCTATGTCAGTCAATCAGATTTTCAAATCTCAAGAAGCATTTAATCCACCTCTAAGGGCTAATCCCAAATTCCACTTCCTAGATGCATTCCTTAAGATCAATTCTAAAATCAACTCGGAATATAAACTACTCAAAGTAGCATCATAGCAAAATTCATCAGCATATCAGACCTCAACATTCCAAGCTCAAGATATAAACCGATTCAAAATACCACATATCAACATATCAACATAACCAATATCACCCCATCAAAATATCACATAACATAATTTATCATAACAAAAATATCATTTCATCAAAATTGCAACATATTAACACATCAAATCTCATCATCAACAGATCACATCATCAATAGATCATAAATTTGGGAAATCTACATATTGTCACCAATCAGAACAGAATGCAACCATCATACTCACACATCACCATCAAGCTCCCGAAGTCAGTGTAAAGTCTAAGCTGGGTTCACCAACTCAAATCATGTTATAATCCCCAAATACAACCGCGTCTTTCCTTCCTTGGAACCAAAACCCATGGGTATCTTCTTCAATTTCTTTCACAAAAGTCTAAAGGTCAAAGCCTACTCAAAATTCATCCAATATATACCTCAATGTTCAGGTCAACAAGTTCTCCAACAATCAACTTACACAAGATCTCAAGCTCACGATCCCAACTTCCCATCCAACCAACTAAAGCTCATATATCTGAATTTTTAACTTTTCAAGTAATCATAGACCAAGTCCAATATTCTAAAACCTCTATCAAGTGCATGATCAATTAGGCGCCTTACCGAATTCATTCATTCCACCAATGTCCTTAAGAATCCATACTATCATTATCTCTAAGAGAGAACACCCAAATTGATTCAATACTCCTAATCTACTTCCCATGTTATTAAATACACTTATTGCTAATCCACCTCTAAAGAACCAAATCCTATTACTAACCTTACATAAAAACATTCTCACACCTCGTATCCTTAATATTACCACAAGCAAAGGTTCATTTCTTAAGCTATTTATGCATCCCAAAATGACACAAGCACCTCGCTCAGCTATGCCAGAAAGTCCTAATAATACCCAACAGTCCTCACTCGTCAGATTTTAAGTCGGAGCCAACTAGGGTTAAACCCATAATCATGAACCACCAAGTCTTCTCAACCGCACCTATACCCAAGTGGTCAATGTACATGTTTTACCCAAGCTAACTAATTAGAACACCTCTAAACCAAATCGTATCTCTTCACTTCCCAAAAGGTCATAGCATTTCCACTTACCGACAATACTAATTGACCATTCAAAATTCCACTATTTCCCCAAACAATCACAATCTCACAAGTCGTCCTATTCCAGTTCCTAATTGTCGCATACTCCTAATTCGCCTTAGACTACAATCCTCAAACAACGACATTACCTTTTAGTGACCTTTATCACCAACCATTTTCCCAGAGAATTTCTATCTCATCCTTATCCGAATTTACCCAAGGTATCACAATTCATTTGAATTCCCATAATTCCACGACCATTAGTACTCCCATATCCTCCACCTGAACTAGTTCCCACATTCGTCATTCAAAATCTTCCTACCTCCATACCCAATCAATCAAACTCATGATCAACCTTTATGATATCCTTTACTTAGCTATATGCCTTTCATAAAATCTCATTTTTCTTTCCTAAAATCTCAACATTCAAATCACCGCCACACATACCAATTACGATTTCTTCCTGTTCTAAAAATCATCCACTCACGCCTCTAGAAATTCTCCAATTACAACTCTAGCAATTATCCTCAATATTCACACGAGCAATACACAAGTACAGATCTCACATCCTGTCCCCTATTGTGCGAACAACCTAAATCCCAAGATCTACCAATTTTCAAGTAGTCCTAGTCACTCAAACCTTAATGTCATCCATAATTCGTTCTTCAACAACATCGTATTTACTCATAGTACAAATAACCTATCCATAATCACATCCTCCCTACAATAATCCTTAATCATTCACATCTTGTTCACTCATATCTGCCTCATCGGTACCTAAACGGATTGATCCTATCCCTCAATTACATCCAGATTACTCACCTATACTACAACCTTATTTTATGAAATCTCACCCTTCTCATCCCATGACCTACCTAAGGCTCACCTAGAAGGTCCATCTAGAAATTCCCAAGCAACTATCTCCTATCATCCCTAGAAACCCACTCAACCTATCTAAGCCAAGATCTTCTTCCTATGACTCTATCTTACACCATCATCGATCGAAATCTAAGACTTCTAATTCTCCTATCACTCTCCAGACTATTCCACAAAAGAAACCTTGATCCTCATGAAGAAGAAAAGAAAATAAAAAGAAAAGAAAAGGAAAAGAGAGAAAGGGAAAGAAAAGAAAAAGAAAGAAAAGGAAAGAAAAGGGACGAAAAGAAAAGAAAATCATCACGCATACACACTACATTATAACTCTCTAGCACTTCAACAACCATTAAATCATTAACATCAATAACCGTGAAATTAGTAGCATCACTAACCACCAAATCATTAGCATTAATAACCCACATCTCATAGGTAAAAGCAACCAGGCAATACTCACCACTAGTTTAAAATGTCAACATATCGAAACACCCACATATCGAAATTGATCATCATATCAATTCTAGGCCTATCGCACAACATCATTATCAATCATCAAATAAAAGATTAGTTGCTCGAATGCAGGATGCCCCTTTTCCCAATGCATATCTATGAATCAAATCCAACGATCACGACTTTTGAAATGTACTTGTCCTTCAATGCCGTCGATGAAGTCAGCTCTAGGGCATCTGGATTATGGGCCCACCACGCTTCTGCTGCACTACTTTAGTGATATCCAATTAGTCGTTATCCCTTCCATGCCGACATTCATTTTCTGGAGAAAACCCATGAGTTCTAAGTTAACGAAGATAGGGGAGAGACAAAAGTCAACAACCCGGATCCCTTAGGGAGTCAAATACAGATCATGAATAAAGATGACAAGACTAAAGGCAAGGTCCTAACCGAAGAATGACAACAATACCTTTATGGAAATCTATGAGGTTATAATCGTAGTAAGCACATGACATATCAACATAAAGTATACCAGTTGCATCAATTGAAAATAACTTGTACCTATCTCAATGAATAACGACAACATATATTCGTAAAAAGGAAACATGATCAAGTTCTACACTGGTGTACATACGAGACAGTCTAACAACTTATCATTTCTTATATAATTAGATATGCCTGGCATTTCAAAAATAAGGTATGCATGAATGAGCAATAAGCATGCATGGTACAAAGCCAATTAGGATCTAGTAAGCGCTACTGGGCACTACATACGTAAACAATTCCTCAAGTAAAGTACACTCATAGACAGGTCATAACGATATAGAGTTCGATATGACGATTGTTGAGACATATCATATCAATTAGAGTACAATACTATGAAAAGGAACTTAGAAAAGTGGTAAAACTTATTATATCCTAAGATGATACCGTTCACATAATAAGACAAGTACAACATGTAATCATATGGTGAGTGGTATTCGAAGGCATATGTCCTACATGATACTAGTAGTTCATGACAAAGAATAGGTATAAACAAAGATGATATTCAAGAGATAAGTTTTGATAAATCCACTCCCTTGATGAAAATCGGAATTAGTTTCAAAGGCTTTGACAAACAGTCTGTGTCAAAGGTCTTGAAGCTACAACTATGTTGATCAAACACAAAACCTGTACTTTATTATATTATATGTTATTATATGCTTCCAGATATTATTATATATACACTAACATTTCAGGAAGCTTTTTGAATAATATCTCCTTCCTTGAGCTGAATAACATGGAGAATAAAATCGGAGATCACGGCTTCAGAGTTTCCAAGAATAGAAGATCGTGAAGAATCCCTCTCAAGCCATGATCTGCTCTAGCCGTTGGTGAAGATCCTTAGGCGCCGATTTGTTCAATATAAAGAAAAGGAAGAAGGGAAGACAGACATACATTCGTTGAACACAAGCATTCATACACTCAAGCCTTCAAGTAAAAGCTGTCTTCTTCGTGTGCTCTCTGCTAAGTTCTTAAGAGTCATTTATTTTGTTTCAAAGCATTTGAGAGTTACACAGTGAGCTTATAGGATATATTTTGAGTGAGTGTTATACTCGAGAGTTTGTAACTCAGGAAGTGGACACTAGACGATTGATTCACTAAGTGTAAGAGGATTGTACTAGATAGCTGAGAGAGGTGGGGCTCTTCTAGATTGGTCTAGGACTCCAAGGGAACGTGAGTTGACTAGATTGCAATTGTATAGGAGAGAGGCTTCTCGGTGAGCTATTAGGATCCTAAGTCTTGTGAATCAATAAAAGCCGGCTGAATCCTAGGGTTGTGGAAGAACCCTAGGCGGGGACGTAGGCCAAGTTCGTGTCGAACCTCGTAAATAATTCATTGCGTCCTTTACTTACTGCTTTACCATATTTCCGCACTTGTTTCGAACTGTATAACTCTGTTGTAATTCAGGTTTGCCAGAAGAAAGAATTACGTCTAATCTCAAAGGGTTTTGCAAAAGCTTCAAAAGTCTTGATCTAACAATCTTGTGAGTTTTGATCATGTCTGGTGAAGCAAGCGGAGGATTTGCACAAGGAAGGTCCACCAGTAGACCACCGCTCTTTGTAGGAAACAACTTCGTCCACTGGAGATCCTTGATAAAAATGTTCATTATAGATCAAGATCTGGAACTTTGGATTATTATAGAGAATGGTTCGAAGGTTCCAGAGAAAGACGCTCCAAATGGAACCAAAGTTGCAAAGACTGAGGCTGAATACATCCAAGCGGATCTTGAACTCGTCTCCAAAAACTACAGGGCTATTAACTTACTATACTCTGGTCTCGATAAGAACATAAAAAAAGGCTATTATTATAACCAAACAAAAATCAGTATATGTTTGCGTAGGACATCTATTTAACAAAATAATATATCAAGTCATGTAATCAAGATGAGGCTATTATTATAACCAAACAAAAATCTCCAAGGGCAACATCGACTTACTGACTCAATAGCCCATTTCCCGTGGGATTCTCGTATGACTCATTGATAAAGTAGAAGAGTACTCAAATTACTTCCCGAGAGAGGATGGTTGAGTTTTGTGTAGGATCTCGTGGCAAGAAGACACTAGTTTACTCTTACAAGAATTGAGAAGGATGACTCTTCACAATAACTCACTCTATAGGCTCAAAATTACGTTGAGAATCTTAGATCATTCAAGGCTCGATATTCTAGTACATTAATCAACTTCTGGCAAGACCTATGGTGTAAAGTACCATACTCAAGTAATCAACGCACCCGAACATATAAATCCCGAATACGGTTAGATTTCCAACCCAAATTCCCGTGAAAGACGCTGATACCATAAAAAAGGACTCGATAAGAACATCTATGGAAGAAGATAAAAGAAAAGAAAAGAAAAGAATCTATAAGACATCATCTAGAGATATGGAAGAAGATAGGAGAAGAGAAGAGCGGAACAAAAAGAATAGACACCCCTCAACAATTATCAACCTCAACTAGAAATTCGTTGAACAGAAGGTGGAATGAAAAGAAAATATCTCAGACAATTGAATGATGGAAAAGACTGCTCCACAAGAACAAAAATCCTAACCATATAATAAGGAAGTGCTCCCCCGCTATCCCGTTCACACAGAGATGCAATCTATAGTCCAAATATATCAAACAGATTTCTTGCTCAAGAAAAACAGAACTCAACATCTAAATAATCAACAATAATTCATCTGATCCCCTTCGAGGGGGATGGCCCTCGAGCCTAATTTATATAATCACACAAGCTACCTAGAAACTGCCCTTCAAAGGGCAATTGACCTACCAGTCTCTATTTTCTACCCCGCTGCTCCAACCACCACGGTGCAAACTCCTTGGAGTCTTC
Source organism: Persicaria maculosa (assembly GCA_963922045.1). Classification (NCBI taxonomy): domain Eukaryota; kingdom Viridiplantae; phylum Streptophyta; class Magnoliopsida; order Caryophyllales; family Polygonaceae; genus Persicaria; species Persicaria maculosa. The sequence goes on along the minus strand of OY998253.1, from coordinate 38,000,372 downwards.
CAGGCCCCCTGTAAAGTATAAAGCTAGGGTTAGTCTACCGATTCTCGTGTCTACGTTGATGTGCACTCAATTTCCCATGTTTTTTTGCTTATATCTATTTCGATTTCTGTTCATATTTTATATTTCTAGGCTGGGAAAGCATGCGATTTTTGTAGTTTATGTTTATTTGTCATATATAGAGATCTACACAAGTTCTTGTTTAATTTTGTAGAAATCGAAGCATTTCTGGAGCAATTCGGAGAAAAAGAAAAGAAGTTGTAAAAGCACTCGACATCTACTAGAGTCTACTCAACGTCTACTGACTGACTCGATGTCGAGTGAAAGCAAGCCAACATATCGAGCCAGAAGCAAATGAGGCAACACCATTCGACATGAGGAGTCGATATCGAGTCTTTGACTCAATATCGAGTGAAGACCACTCGACACCCTACATAGGAGAGCCAACTTCAAGTGAAGCACAACTCGAGACACAAGACATGACTCGACGTCAAGTCCAAGACTCGATGTCGAGTGACATTACAGAGCTGATCCGTCGCTGAACCGAGTCCGAATCCGAGTGTGATTACTTAGCTTTGAAGGAAGAGATCTTTTATCAACTTGGATACTTTTTATCCTTTATGGTGAATTCATAATTTACCTAGGGATTTTTATTTCTTTCCATTTATTTTAATCAAGGAACCTTCATCCATAGATAGATTTAGATATAGATAGATAGATTGCTCTCCTTGGGTAACAAGGATTGAGCCCTATAAATAAAGCCCTAGGGGCTGAGTTTTATGCATTCCATTATTACATTCTTCATCACACAACTAGTAGGCAATAGAGAGAGAGAGTGAGAGAGAGAGAGAGAGAGCGAGAGCAATTTGGATATGTTCGGTTTGTAATCTTTCGGAGTTTATTTCAATTCAAGCAAAGTTTCTTTTCATGTCAAAGATGATGTCTTCCGTTATGAGGCGCGAGTAGTTTCCCTACTTCTAGGGTCGCGGTGAGCCTGATGATAGCCATGTAAGTTTGTCAAAATATGATCTTTTCAAGCGATTTCATCTTCTATTCCTAGTTGCATGATTCTTCTACGAAACTAGTAGGTGATCCTTATTTGTATTATTAAAGCGAAAGTAATCTTAATATGAATTTGGATTACTTATCAAAAAGGGTAGTAACAATTAGGGTTTATGCGAGAGCCTCTATCCACCTAATTGTTAATAACGAAAGTTATTTGATGAAATGCTTATTCCTTTCATGAATTTTGCATAATACTTGTATGGTTATTATTGTGGTAAATTCCCCGGCTTTGGAAGTCTTTTAGTTTATTGATATCAACAACAACCTGCGAATATTTTTGTCCATCGTTCTTATTCATCCTTAATCTCTTCGAACGTTCTTTTCCGACAAAAACTGTTACTTTTTCAGTTTCTGCAGAAGACTCAACATCGACTCCCTGAGTCGACATCGAGTGACCTACTGACCCGATATTGAGTCTATACTCGACGTCGAGTGTCCTTCTGTTGTTTTGAAGGAATTGACCCGACATCAACTGCTCCCTGACTCGACGTCGACTGACCTAGTCGATATCGAGTGAGCCCTAAGACGATTGAGAACGGGATTTGCTTCGCTGCTTAGGATCCGCTGACCTGCTTCCTCATGGATTCAATCCTGATTCCCTTCCACTACAACAGGAGGACATCTTGTAATTTTTTTGCGTGGTTCAGGGATTGGTTTGCATTTATTTTATAATTGTCTTATCAATTCTTCCTCCTAACATATGTCCATAAGGGATGGTCTATTGCATTTCTACCCGTGCGGTTATCCCATCTTGTTTCCTTACTTTAAGGGTTAGATTTATTAAATTCATTTTGCCTATTTTGAAATTCATTTACAACCTTTTGAAATCATTGGACGATTTTATAAAATCATTTTTCAATCCATTTGTACTTGAATAACGCAACCTCGCTCTGATACCACCTTTGTAACGGCCCGAGTTATAGAAACCGGGTTACGTTTCGAAGGAATGAATACATTCGTTCGGATCTTACAATTCAAGTACGGGTTAATATAAAACAAAAGGGGTTAAGTTTTGAAAGTAGGGATTTCAAACTGGTAATGCATATCTTAGATAGGTATTATAGGCATTTTTAGGTTAGTAGGTTGCATTTGGTGCATGATATGTAGTTAATTTGCATCTTATGATTAATTTTGGAAGAGTTCGGATTCTGCGCTAATTTGTGTTTATTTTGCAGAGTTGGATTTGAACGTCATAATGGGATGCAATGATCTTGGAATGGTGATACAAATAGCAAGGATTGAAGATTGAAGAAAGACAAGATGATGGAGGAGTTGATCAGATGCGTTGGGCACAAAGAGCAGCCGCGACATTGAGATGCAACAGCTGCCCCCTCTATGCAGCGGTCGCCGCATTGGTCGTTAGTGAGACACAACGTTTTCATTAATTCTAAACCTAGTTTGCATTGAGACTTTTTGCTGATTTTTTAGTTTATGAGGATGAAATTTACCTCAGTTATATCATCTTCTATTCTATTCTACGTTCATAAGACAATTAGAGAGATTGAGCGACGTTTTCCATGAGGACCTAAACTCCATTGTTCTATCTACAATCCGAAGCTTTATTTGGATTAATTGTGAGTTTCTGAGTCTTAGCGGACTTAGAACAAACATGATTATTTCTTTATATTTTAACATATAACACATATCAATAATTTATATAATGTAATAATAATCTATAATATCACTTATAAACCCAAATTTGTGGTGCTTAGCTAACACTAAAGTAAATAAACGCAAAAATATGTGTCTAACTTGCGTCTCTAAGCCTCCTAAAATCCAAAAGCATAGATTCGACTCAAAAGAAAATACATCCCGACTTATGGGATAAAAAACCCTAAGTCAACTAATCACATGTCTAGAAGCTAAAAGTGAATAATTGCTGGGATAGGCGTGATAAGGTGGGGTCTAGGCGGAATTAGGCGGGCTCTAGGCGGCGTATAGACGAAACAAGGGAGTGTCTAGGCAGAAATCCGCCTAGAGGCCCGCCTAGGAGTAAAAATTCCTAGGTGGCATCCCACCTAGCACCGGCGCCTAGGCGCGATTTTTAGAACACTAATTTAAATAGGAGACACAACGATTTCCCCCTGTCAAATTTTGGCGCCGTTGCCAAGGAAATTTATTGATTCTTGTGTGTTTTTGTTGCTAATTTTTGTATGGACCGTCTTATATGGTCCATACCCTTGATACTAATCCATCTTTTTTTCCATTTGATTCAGAGATCGAAAAAACCGTTTATGCCTTAAGGCGAGAAACTCGTTATCGCTTTCGCGAGTTACCTTTCAACCAAGGAGAGAGCACTGCAGAGATGTCTGACAACACAAATCTTACTCTGAAGGAGCTTACTGCTCCTGATCTAGCACAGCAACCCTTGGCAATCTTATTCTCTACACTCGGGGAATGAGTGAATTTTGAGCTGAAATCTGGGGTAGTTCATCTGTTACCCAAGTTCCATAGGTTGAGTGGGGAGGACCCCTACAAGCATCCATCTGAATTTCATACTGTGGTGGTTGGAATGATATCGGAGGACATTACTGAAGAGCAGATTAAGCTGAGAGCCTTTTCTTTTTCTCTAAAGGATGAGGTGAATGAGTGTTTCTTCTATCTACCACCTAGGAGTATAGCTACTTGGGCTGAGATGAAGAGAGTATGGATGAGGAAATCGAGATATTGGACAAAGAAGCTAAGGACGCCAACTGCTTAGTGCAACGACCGCTACCGGTTGGCAATACACCCGAGCAGCGGCCGCTGCATACAAGCAGCGGCCGCGACATTGTTCCAGACACCTTTTCAGGTACTCCTCCACCTTCCTCTTCTTTGCCTTTGGATACTTCGATGCCGATTCCACCTTTTTCATAGGCCTTGAAAGACACACGAAGCTTTGAGAATGATAAGGAAATCTTCAAAACATTTAGCAAGTGCGAGGTAAACATTCCTTTACTCAAATTGATTAAAAGCATTCCTAGATATGCTAAATTTTTAAAGGAACTTTGCACTATCAAAAGAAACCAGAAGCTCAAAGGTAAGCAAAAGGTTAAAGTAAGTTAACATGTCATTGTTTTATTTGAAAAGCGTTTGTCTGAGAAGTGTAGTGATCCTGGCATGTTTGCAATTCCATGTGTGATAGGTGATACTAAATTTGACAAGGCCATGTTAGATTTAGGTGCATCTATTAATGGTTTACCTTCTCATGTCTATCAAACTTTGGGATTAGGACCTCTGAATGGTACTAGGGTAGTAATTCAGCTTGCCGATCGCTCCACTTTTTACTTGAAAGGGATTGTTGAGGATGTCTTAGTCATGGTAGACAGTTTCATATTCCTTGTTGAATTTTTTGTGATTGATATGGGTCCTGGCAACAATGAAGGCCCTATTATTTTGGGCCGACCTTTCTTGAAAACTTCTAGGACCAAGATAGATATTTATTCAGGGTCACTTACTATGGAGAGTGATGGCAGAAGTGTTGAGTATAATATCTATGATTCTATGAAAATTCCATCTGATGATCCTTCTTTGTGCTTTATGGATGTCATTTATACTATGGCTTAAGATTAATTTGATTTGGAGTGTATTGATGAGTTAGAGGTTGCTCTATAGGCCCCTTTAGATGAAATTTCTAGAGATTATTCTTTGTCATCTACTCAACAGGAAGCTATATTAGCTAGCATTAGACAGTCGACCTTGCACTTATGTGCCACCAAGGGAAGAACGCATTGAGCTAACGATGCCAAGCGAAAAGCTTCTTCCCTCTATTATCCAGGCGCCTGAAATCGAGTTGAAACAACTCCATGGTCACCTTAAGTATGCTTTTCTTGGTGAGAATGATAATTTACCTATCATTATTTCTAACAAACTCACCTTAGAGTAGGAAGAACGATTGGTGACTGTTTCGAGGGAGAACAAAGAAGCATTAAGGTGGACAATTGCAGACAATAAGGGAATAAGTCCCACTCTATACATGCACAAAATACTTCTGGAGGATGATGCTAAGCCATCTTGGCAACCTCAGCGGATACTCAACCCTCCAATGATGGAGGTGGTCAAGAAGAAGGTGTTGAAGCTTCTACAAGCATGTATGATCTTTCCTATCTCTAACAGTAAATGGGTGATTCCTACACAGGTTGTCCCTAATAAAAGGGGTATCACCATCGTTGAGAAGTAGGATGGTGATTTGGTCTCTAGTAGGGTCCAAACAAGACGGAGGGTTTGTATTGATTATCGCAAGCTGAATGCGGTAACTCACAAAGATCACTTTCCTTTACCTTTTATTGATCAAATGCTTGAGCTCCTTACTGGTCGCTCTTCCTATTGCTTCTTAGATGGCTATTCGGGTTATTATTAGGTACCTATAGCACAGGAGGATCAAGAAAAGATGACATTTACATGCCTGTTTGGCACTTTTGCGTATCGCAGAATGCCTTTTGGGTTATGTAACGCACCTGGGACCTTCCAACGGTGTATGGTGAGCATATTTTCTGAGTATGTGGAGTACTTTATTGAGGTATTCATGGATGATTTCACTGTACATGGAGAAGATTTTGATACTTGCTTGCATCAGTTGTCACTTGTGCTTAAACGTTGTGTAGATACTAATTTAGTTCTCAATTAAGAAAAGTGTCATTTTATGGTTGAGCATGGTATTGTTTTAGGTCATATTGTTTCTAGTAGGGGTCTTGAGGTAGATAAGAAAAAGATTGATGTCATTCAGTCTTTGTCCTACTGATAAGATGCATTTAGGTAGTGTTAACATATTGCATTTACATAGATTTAGATATAATAAAATGCATGAGTTTAGAGTAGTTTTCATGTTTTCATTATGTTTCAATTAGAGTCGGAATCTACAAGTTTTGTGCATGATTTCAGGTGATTGTGGAAAGGTGGAGCTGAGCTCGTATAAATGATAGAAGATGAGACGGAAATCAGAGCCTGGAGCAAGAGAGCTGAAGAGTCGAAGAGAGGAGTCTTGTGTTAGAAGAGGTTTTTTGGGGTACGTAGTTTTCAATTCTTATTTTGCTAATTTATCGATTATGAACCACTAAACCTCTTTGCTTGGGGAAATTAATCGAAGCTTCAGGTTTTCTATTTCATTGTGAGATTTCCGTTCTTAATACTTCTTTTTGAATATTATCAATTCTTTGCGCTGATTGTTTAGGGTTTTCGTGAATTTTCATTAGCTTGATCAACTGATGCCTTTTCATGATAATCTATAGCTAGATATAGGTAATTTCTGGTTGAATTATCTATATTCTTGAGTAGCAAAGTATAAATCCCTGAAACTGGTTGATTGAGGGATTTGTATAAAGAATTGATTTGCAATTGACGCAATAACTGGTTGTGCGCGTCGATTGTCTTTGTTGATTTCCTTTAAGCTTAATCGATTATTGAATTGAATCTTGATAGTTTCAAGATTGTTTGATAATTAGGGTTTTCACGATCTGGTTGTCATGTTAACTAGATTCGATAAGGAATTGGATTCACAAGACCTAAGCTATTTTTCTTATATTCATTTCCTCAAGCTTTTTAGTTTGTTACTTTTATTTACTTTTATTTCTTAATTAGTTAGTTCAAACCATCAAAATCCCCCTTCTTTGTTTCATGCTCTTGTTGACACACTTGATTTGCATACAAATCGTTGACTCTCTGTGAGATCGACCCGTACTTGCCAAACTATATTAGTTAGGTTAGTCGGATTTATTTGATAGGATTTAAGGCGAATGAAAATCCCTTATCAAATTTGGCGTCGTTGCCGGGGAATCAAGTTGTTATTTGTGTGCTTGTTTTTGTGTGTTAATTTAGCTACTAACTTTTTTTGTGAACCTATCTTACGGTTCACAACACATATGCTACTAACAGTTTAACATGTTGAGATTATCGCAGTTCGAAGGTGAGAACTTTCACCTATATCTGACTAGGTTTGCAGAGGTGTGTGGACATCCGCAATGAGCGGGGTTTCCATGATAGTTTGCGAGATATGGTTGTCTGCGTTGTAGAGGGGATGACTGCTGAGACAAAGGCGAGTGCTATATACATGAGCGGATGAAGTCTAGCACAGTTAGGTTTGGCGGGAATTTGGGATCTTATATGCTACATGGGTCACGAGGCCTTGAAGAAAGTGTCCTTTGCACTGGAACCTCAACCAATGGATTACTTCGATGCATCTTTGGAGGATCTGTCAAAGGCCTCCTACGAGGAGAATGAGCAATTGTGTCAGCAGATCGTTGAACTAGATGAACGAGTGCACCGAATGGTCCAAGTGGGGATTGATATTCCAACATGTGAAGAGGGTGAACTACCGCCTCAACCGGTGGTTAAACCGATAGAGAGCCTCACCACGAACACCCTAGGGAGTGGCAAGGACCTGTTTGTCACACCCGAGGGAAGCTCAAAAAGTCATGAAGATGTAGGTGAGTGTGTGCTTCCTATTCCTCCCTCATTGAGTTCATCCGAGTCTACTCCGCTACCTCTCCTATCTTTGAGCTATGAGCATGATAATGTTTTGGCAGAGGAGGACATGTTCGCGGATGATGACAATTTCTTCAGCGATGAAGAGGAGAGTACACTACTTCCTGACATGGAGTGTCATGAGTCGACGCATGACATTCCATGTGATTTATTGCCTCCTTCATTCGATGAGATTGTCCCGAGCTCGCCTATCAAGGAACCAAGTCCGGAGCTGATTCATGTGGCTCCTGAGCAAAGAATTGATATCCTCTTCAATGATGAGAAGGTTGGTGATTATGTTGACTTTTGGGCTCATTACTCCGACATACCACCAATGGAACTGAATTGGTGGTTCTACATACCTGCGGCGGAGAGTCATGCTCGGACATATGAGGAGTTGAGAACATATTTGGACTTTAACTTATTCGTATGTAGTGCCCGCCTCCCTAGATGGTGTGCACAAGAATTTGATTTGTTGTTGAGGGCACTGACGATGTCCGAATAGGTCTTAAATGGACAACCAAAACGTCGAGCTAACGACCATAACCAAACGCTTTTTGGGAAGCAACCCAAGGTGAGTAGATTAGTTTTGCATATTTCATAATTTTTTTTAGGTTCTGAAATTCCCTTTCAATTTCAAAAAAAAAAAGTTTGTCAAAAAAGGGCCAAAATCAAGAGAATTACAGTAGGCTACTCGGGTAAAGAGCTCGGTCGAGTTTTTTTTGTCACACCGGAGTTATTTAGCGTCCCACATAAAAAAAAAGAAAAAGAAAAAAAAGTAGACGCGACGCTGAACATGTCCCTCTCGTCTCTCTCCCGAGTTCCTTTGCTCTCCCCTCCGGCCGCCAGCAGCCGTTTCCCACAGCGCCGCCTCTCACCCGACCTCGTTCAACCACTCCCGGGACTCCCGTCCGTAGTCCTTTCGAGCAGCCACTGTCTCCCCCCTCTCCCCAGTTCCTTCTCTCCCTCTCACAGCCGCCAGCGGCCATCTCTTCTCTCCAGCCGCCAGCGCCTCTTTCCCGCCCCTGCTGCCACCAGACCGCCGCCGACTCTGCCCAGCCACGCCGGTGAAACCTCCGAGCACCATCCCCGGTCAGTCTCTCCTCCTCCTTTCCTCCATTGAATAAGTAAGTTTAATAAACCCGAAAATTTTAAGTTTTGTTAAATTTATGAAATTCATGAATGGATTGGGTGAATTAGGAACTTGTTGATGAGGAATTTGTGGATGAATTGGATTGATTGAGGTTTGTGATTTGGATTTGAGATTTGGGTGCCTAATTGTTACTTTGCGATTGCAAATTTGAGAATTTTCGAGTATTGACCGTTTGAATTGATCTTGCTGTTTGATATTAAACTTGATAAGAGTTTCTTGTTGAGTTTATTGATTTTAGTTTTGATCAATTTATGCTTAATTGTTATCGATTTGCATAGTATTGATGTTTGTGGTTTTGCTTGATTGTTGTTGTGAGTGACATGGCACGATTGATTATTATTGTGAGTTGTCCTTGCCGGGACAACAAATATTTCTTTGTTGCCGGGACAACAAATATTTCTTTGTTGGTGTTGCCTTGTCTCTTGTTTATAGAGATTAGGTTGCGGTGTCTCATTGAGGTCGAAACGAGAAAGAACAATGGCTCATCACACTCTTGTGCTTGAATTCATCACCTCCTCTTGATATGTAGATGACTCCGTAAGTATTCTTCTCCTTCTATTTTATTTTTCACATTGACGACAATGTGTGAATTAAGTGTGGGGGAGGGAAAATTTACATGTTTGCATTTAGGTTGCATTGTATATATTTCTTTGTTGTTTTTGCATTTCATGGTTATTATTCTTAGTCTTGCATATTATAAAAGACAAAAATTGAAAAAAAAAACAGAAAAATCATATAAAAAGAAAAAAAATCAGCATGCATGGCATTCTAGATTTAGAATCTTTCATATAACCCCATCTATACCACTTGTCTGATGTTTATTTATTCTTGATCCGATTACAAGTCCCATGATATGCTTGAATTGTTGATCCTCGTCTAGTTTGTTTGATTTATTGGAGCATGAGATAATGGATTGATTGAGCATGTATAACTCTTATCTTTTAGGTGGCATTACAATCCAAAAAAAATTTACATTGTGAGTTTATTTTGGCCTTATTGGGACTATGCTTTATTGATGTCCTTTTGCTTCTTGTGTGTGATACTCTCCAATGTGACTACCTCTGAGAATTGATATTGATAGCTATTTCAAGGCCGTATATTTTGATTATTACTTGTGATTTTCATATGATTGAGGCAATATGTTGTTAGCCATACCTTACTCTGTATCTACCTCTATATTGTATTCTCTGCTTGAAGCCAAATTTGAGCCTTTTAGCCCATTTTGCTAGCCCCACAAAATGTCTTTTAGCCAATTTTAGCCTTACCCTATCCGGGAATTAGGGAGAAGATTGGTCAAAATGTGTATTAGTGGCGTATTTTGAGCATTTGGAAATTATGTATGGGTGATGTATTCTCTTTGAGCTTCATATGGATGATTATTGTGCTTAATACTTGGGGCCTAAGGAGGATAAAATTCACTTAGGAGTAAAAGTCGAGGAAAAATCGTAAAAGGAAAAAAAATCAAGAAAAGAGAAGAAGAAAAATCATTGAAAAATCAAGAGAGAAAAGAATTAACAAAGAGTGAGTTGGTTAACAAGAGTTGTGCTGAAGTTTTCATTTGTGGATGGAGTTAAAGTTTGAATTCTTTTGGTTAAAGAAATGTTTGGCTTTGAGTGTTTTTCCGGTTATAGTTGAGATCTCTTTTTCCCGGATTTTTAGCACTACAAAGCCTAAATCTTTCCATACCTTGATGTTCTTACCCGAGCCCCATTACAACCCTTACAAGACCTCATGATGATTATTGTTTATAATGTCACTCACGGTGGAGATTGTGATGTGGATTTCAATTTTTACGTAGCTTAGATGCATTGGATTGAGTTTGAGCGGAATTGAATTAGCCTAAACACAAGAGCAATGAATGAAACACTTTATTTACCCGGTGAGGTTGGATTGAAATGTGCCTAAGCCTTTGAGTTGATCAAATACGTGTGAGGATGTTGATTATTGTCTTGTGCTTCCTACTTGGTTTGGATTGTGTTTTGACGAGGTGAATGCATGAAGAGTGTATTTGTGGGATATTTGATTGGATTGGTTTTGTTTTCTTGAGGACAAGAAAAGTTTAAGTGTGGGGGAGTTTGATAAGACGCATTTAGGTAGTGTTAACATATTGCATTTAGATAGATTTAGATATAATAAAATGCATGAGTTTAGAGTAGTTTTCATGTTTTCATTATGTTTCAATTAGAGTCGGAATCTACAAGTTTTGTGCATGATTTGAGGTGATTGTGGAAAGGTGGAGCTTAGCTCGTATAAATGATAGACGATGAGATGGAAATCGGAGCCTGGAGCAAGAGAGCTGAAGAGTCGAAGAGAGGAGCTGAACATATGTGCAAAGGAGTGGAACTCTCAAGAACTCGGGCCAAAATGCAAGGAAACTCGGCCGAGTTTTGTGAAGGAAACCGAGCTCGTGGATTCAGAGGAACTCGGGTGGAGCAAGAGGAAACTCGGCCGAGTTTGTTGGCACACCCGAGTTTTATTCTATCTTCAAGAAACAGCTGTTATTTTATTTTTAATCTTAATTTCAATTAGGGGAAGGACATGAAACGTTGGCCGAAGAGACGAACAGTAGGAGTCTTGTGTTAGAAAAGGTTTTTTGGGGTACGTAGTTTTCAATTCTTATTTTGCTAATTTATCGATTATGAACCATTAAACCTCTTTGCTTGGGGAAATTAATCGAAGCTTCAGGTTTTCTATTTCATTGTGAGATTTCCGTTCTTAATACACTTCTTTGAATATTATCAATTCTTTGCGCTGATTGTTTAGGGTTTTCGTGAATTTTCATTAGCTTGATCAACTGATGCCTTTTCATGATAATCTATAGCTAGATATAGGTAATTTCTGGTTGAATTATCTATATTCTTGAGTAGCAAAGTATAAATCCATGTAACTGGTTGATTGAGGGATTTGTATAAAGAAGTGATTTGCAATTGACGCAATAACTGGTTGTGCGCGTCCATTGTCTTTTTTGATTTCCTTTAAGCTTAATCGATTATTGAATTGAATCTTGATAGTTTCAAGATTGTTTAATAATTAGGGTTTTCAGGGTCTGGTTGTCCTGTTAAGTAGATTCGATAAGGAATTGGATTCAAAAGACCTAGTCTTTCCACAACAAAGTATTCAAAAGGAAGTTATCTATTCGATTTCGATGATCAATGAACAAACCCGATTGCTGAGATTGGTTGACCTAAGCTATTTTTCTTATATTCATTTCCTCAAGCTGTTTAGTTTGTTACCTTTATTTACTTTTATTTCTTAATTGGTTAGTTCAAACCATCAAAATCCCCCCTCTTTGTTTCATGCTCTTGTTGACACACTTGATTTGCATACAAATCGTTGACTCTCTGTGGGATCGACCCGTACTTGCCAAACTACATTAGTTAGGTTAGTCGGATTTATTTGATAGGATTTAAGGCGACTGAAAATCCCTTATCACCTACCCCACTAATATGTGTGAGATACGCTTCTTTTTAGGTCATGCGGGTTCTATCGTGGGTTTATTAAGGATTTTTCTAAGATTTCTGCACCTCTTTGCCACTTACTCAAGAAAGAAGTAGTTTTTGATTTTGATGGCAGGTGTAAGGTAGCCTTCGATTAGCTCAAATGTCACTTGACAAGCGCCAACATCATTCAGGCACCCATATGGTCTCAACCCTTTGAGATTATGTGTTATGCCAATGATTATGCAGTGGGTGCAGTCTTGGGACAAAAGGAAGGAAGGAGCTCTCATGTCATCTATTATGCTTCCATGACTATGAATGGAGCATAAAGGAACAACTCAACCATAGAGAAAGAGCTTCTGGCCGTGGTCTTTGCACTGGAGAAGTTTCACTCCAATTTCCTAGGAGCTAAGGTAATTGTCTTCACTGATCACGCTGCTCTTCGTTATTTATTAACTAAAAAGGAAGCAAAGCCTAGATTGATTCGATGGATCTTGCTCTTGAGCGAGTTTGACATCTAAATCAAAGATAAGAAAGGTGCAGAGAACTTAGTGGCGGATCACCTCAGCAGACTTGTCCAAGGAGAGGACAAACCGGACGATCAAAGACCCATCCATGGTGAGTTTCCCGATGACACCCTATTTTCATTATCTAGTACAACGTGTTCGCAACAACAGAGTGCAGCGGCCGCAACATCAGATGTGGCGGCCGTCGCCTGCTATGAACTAGATACAGCGGCTGCGGCACAGAGGCAGCGGTCGCCGCTTATTGACAGTTCGGCTCCGTTGGATTTTGCTAATGTGGGGAGCCCTAATGCCTCTGAATTGTTGATGGGTGTCCATACTCCTCAACCTTGGTATGCCAATATGGTGCATTTCATGGTCACTGGAGAGTTTCCACCCACCTTCACAAAAGCTCAAAAGGACAAGGTACGTCATGATTCTTGCTTCTATCACTACAAGAATTATGCAATTAGACATCACGTCTTTTAAGTCTGTTAAGAAAACACCCGTTGTTAATTTATCTTGTTACATCACTTATTAAATTTGTGATGTTGAAAAATGTTTAGACATCTGTCAAATTTTTGGAGAGATGTGAAATTACTCATTCTTAAAAAAATCCAAATGCGCCCGAGTTTAAATTTTCTAAGTTAAACGAGCGGGATTGAGTTGAGTGTAGAAAAAATTGGAGGGCCTTTCAAATTTTAGGAACTACCTAACACTTAGAAAAATTGAAAGGGCTTACCAATATTTCCTCTCTCCACATTTTCAATCCCCCTTCAGAACACGACCCCTTGAGCTCTCTCCTCCGACAGTCAAATCTGAGTATCCGATCCAACCCTCCCATGGCTTCCCCCTCTCAGTCTCAGTCCGATGCTTCTCCTCCTAATTCCGAAACTGCCCAGGCGCCGCCTCCAGCAAGACTCTCCCTCTCCTCCTCCACCCGACGTCCGCGGATAAACCCCCCAGTCTCAGATCCCTCGAATCCGACACTGCCTCCCTCCGTCCTTGTTCTATGCCCCTCTTTCTCTCTCAGATCCCTCGAATATGGACCCCAAATCGAAGAAAGAGGTCGATAATTTTCCTCCCGACTCCGACACTACCCAGGCGCCGCCTCCAACAGCACTCTCCCTCTCTGCCTCCTCCATGAACGCCACTAAGAGCCAACGATGGTTAGTTCTCCTCCATTGATGCTTCATATCTAGGTTTAGGGTTCTTTGGTTCAGATCTAGGTTTTCAATTTTGGTAAAGAATTTTTGATCTAGAGTTTCAATTTGTGTAAAATCTGCTCTTGCACAGGTCGAAGCGGTTAGGGTTTTTCGATTTTCAAATTCGTTTCACCATGTCCTCAAGGTGTGGATGCACAACAACAAGCAGACCCTTGGTAAGTGAAACCCTAGCCCTACCTAGATATCTTTTTAACCCCTAAATTAGCTAGCTAGCTAGATGACATTGTTTTGGCTCAGTGCATGGGTTAATTATGGATTCAACCCTCTATTGTTTGTTGTATAAGTTAGTATCAATTCAACTAGTTTGTTGAATTCACTTAGTGCATATATAAAACCAAAATCTTTGTAAATTGATTCTAAAAGCATATGCGACAGTTTCTCTATTACAGGGAAAATATTTAAAATCTTCTGTAAATTGGAGAATGATGTGCTGGTATGTCTTCCAGATTTGGGAGGATTAGAATATGTGAGTAATTTCTTTTTATCAAATGAACTATTTAATATCTTAAAGAGAAGTGCACATCAACCATTAAATTGTTGGTTCATCTTGCATTAGGTTCTACACCATTTTGTACCTATGTCTGCAATTTGCATTAACATATGCTATGGTTATGAGAAGACAGATTCATACATTCTTAGTTCTGATCTCGGAGACAACCACACCATTGATCAACTTGAGATGGTAATTCCTATTGGGCATTTTTAAGACTGTATTTTAGGGAATCTGTTGGTGATTATAAATGTGTTTGTGACTTTTGACATATTGAGCTGGCTTTAAAACATTTGTCCTTTTGCCTTTGTGTTTTCAAATGAAAAAAGTACACTTTGATAGTTCATTTTTTTCCAGGAGCAATTTCAGCACATGTTCTATGTTAAAGGTCACCAGTTCACCACCTAGTGACTCAAAAAAAAATCTAAAATTACAATGATGTATTTGTAATAAGGTTTTTTTAACTTACATCACTTAATTGGTGGTATGATTATAGGAATCTACTAGTTGTACTTATGTGAGATGAATAAATTGATCAACCCGGTGAATGGTGGATGTTTGGTCAACTTTCAGTAGATGTTTTCAGGCTGCTTGCAGAGAAAAATAATTAGTACTCAAGGTTTGCTTGCAGTAAAAAAAAAGAAGTTTAGTGCAGCATATATGTTGAGATTTCCGCCCATTCTTTCCTTCTGCTTTCTTATGCACCATTTCTTTTTCTAAATAAAGGATCAGATGAGTTTTATTCAAATACCAGCTGATATTTTTAGGTTGCTTTGAGGGGAAGGGGGGAATTAGTACCTAAGATTCAGCAAAAATAGGAAAGCATGTTCAGCAAATGTTGTGATTTCAGCTTGTTTTTTATTAGAATCAATTTTTTTAGAAGAATATAAGGGTTTCAAGTTTAAGCCAATTTCCAGAAGCAATGATAAGCCTACGTTTCGCTTATATCATGCGATTTGAGTTCTTTTGTTTACGCATATATTGATACCCTATTTTGTATGCACATTGAGTTTGACTCTGTTCTAATAGTACATCTTTCCTTTCGCAGTTGTAAACTTGACACTCGATCATAGATCTTCCTGGGATGACAAAAGTAGCTGTAGGTAATTTGCTGACTTTATATGCTCTGTTCAAGCATGCTGAACATGCATTTAGCCTGCATATGTTGGTTCACAACCAATAGCCCATTAGATACTTTTATTTGCATTTTCATTATGACATGCTTGAATTCATTAACTTAACATCTTAGTCACGCTCATCTGCTGAAGGACTGTCGGAAACTATTGTAGAACATATTGATAACATGGTTTGCTCGTATGTTGAGAAGGTAAAGACACCGATTCATTAATTTCGATTCCATGAAAACTGAAGAAAGAAAGATAACAGGAACGGAATAAAATGATAACAAGAAAGACTGATCATTTTGTGGACAATTCTTCAACCCCGCTAATGAGTTCAATTATTTTGCAGCCTAACTGTATTATCCTGGCTATTTCTCCTGCTAATCAAGATATTGCCGCTTTAGACGCCATATGACTTGCCAAAGAAGTTGATCCTACTGGTAATGCATGTTTGTTTATGTGTATAGTTTTTGTTCTTTATCCTTTGGCAAAATATTCATTCAGTCTGCTATTCTGTAGGTGAAAGAACATTTGGAGTGCTCACTGCTCACAAAACTTTACCTAATGGTCAAGGGCACCAATGTTGTGGATGTATGTAATGACATCTCTTTCCCAATTTCATGGATAATAATTATCAATCTCCTATATATATTTTTGTTCAATCAATACTTCTTAACCTCTCATCCTCTTTCTTTTATCAACTATACCTATGTCTAGCACCTCCTCTCTCCATGCAGTGCTATTATTTTATATTATTTATATTTAAACATTAAAACTAATATAAATATATAATGCTTGTAATCATGTAATTTAATCATTTAATGACATAAAGTCATCGCCATTTGCAAGCCCAGTTTTTATGGGTCATAACTCATAAGTCTAAGTAAAGTCAATTTTATATGCCATTGTTGATGCCTTTATATAAGAAAAAAAGGAATTTACTTATGCAGTTATACACAGTATTAATTAATACGTGTCAAGTTACACTGGATGTAATACTTTATCTATTTTGAATGTTAAAGGTTCTACAGGGAAGATCATATAAATTACAACATCCCTGGGTAGGTATCGTAAATCTTTCTCAAGCAACAGATATGATGGAGGCTCGTGAGAAGAAAAAAGAATATTTTGAAACCAACCCTGACTATGCACACTTAGCTTCAAGAATGGGATCTGTGCATCTTGCAAAATTCTTGTCTCAGGTCACGTATATATTTTTATTGCAATAGTTTCAGTTGAAGCTCCTATTGAGATTTTTGTTTGTCTCTTTTCTTCGTACAACATTTGGAGTTGGTTATTAGGTAGTGGATACCAAGTATACTTGCCCTAATCAATAAAGCAATTGACGAGATCAATGCTGAGTTAGATCGTATATTCGTATTGGCAGACCTATTGGGGTCGACGGATTACATACATCTACTCCTTACTTTCTCTTATCCATTTTTGTACCCTGCTCGCAATGTTGCATTTCTAAACATTTTGTTTTGCTTGATAACCTTCGAGACAATTTTTACGGATGATTTTGCCCAACATGCTCTGGAGGCAGGAAGTTGTTGAAAAAGTGGAGGAGGATTTTGGTAGGATATTGAGAAACAGTGGTTATCCTGCTTATTTGGCTACCCGATATGTACATATATTTTCTTTAGTTTGGTAGGATATTGAGAAACAGTGGTTATCCTGCTTATTTGGCTACTCGATATGTACATATATTTTCTTTTTGCTTGGATATTGAGAAGCTTGATATGTACATTAAAAAGGATGTTGTATCTCGTTAGGTGACTGCTGAAGTTGGTTGTATGTTAACGTACATATATTGTATGTTTTATAAGTTAATTAAAATATTAATCTTTTCGTTTCCATAAGAAAAATTGTCTATTATCGAGCAAGAGGTCAAAACATCCCATGTCTAACACGTGTTTTTACATTATATTGCCAATATAAACTGATACATATTGATAACAACAACATCGTCAAAAATAGCTAGAACAATGTTGAATAATGCAAACATATCATTTTTTAGAAATAAACCGATGTGAATAGGAATAACAACATCGGTTATGCACATATTTCATGTTGTATATTATCTGAAAACAATATAAAATCACAAAATATATATATGAAATTAATATACACGTAATCAATATAATAAAAAAGATGTCTATTTTGTTATAATACATTGGTTATTTTCAAAAATGTGATGTGAATGTCAAATTTTGGCTTGGTGCGAACATCTTTAAAAGCTTATAAATGAAAAATAACGAGGGTTTAATAACAATTGAACATGTAATAAACAAAATCGAAGGGTTGATTTATATCTATTTTAAAATAAAATAGATGTTTTAACTAAGAAAAGACATCTGTTAAAAACCGATGTGAAAAGTTTTGATCTTTTACTACACGCACATAGAGATCAGAAATTTTTTTGAAAGACATCTGTTGACAACAGATGTCTAATTGCATTTTTGTAATAGTGTATGTTTGGGATGGCCCCTATCTATGGAAACATTTTGCTGATCAGGTAATTAGGAGGTGTCTACCATAAAATGAGATACAATATGTCTTTACTTTTTGTAACACTCCTGAATGTGGAGGCCACTTTGGTCCTCAAAAGACTGCTAGGAAAGTTTTAGAAGTAGGTTTCTTTTGATCTCATTTATTTAGAGATGATCATGGTTTTTGCAAATCTTGTAATCGATGTCAAAGGTTTGGTAACATATCTAGGAGGAATGAAATGCCACAAACGCGTTTAATATTTTGTGAAATCTTTGATGTTTGGGGCATTGATTTTATGGGGCCATTCCCTAGTTCTTTTGGAACTATCCATATTTTGCTTGAAGTGGACTATGTCTCCAAGTGGGTGAAGGCAAAAGCGAGCAGAACTGACGATGCTAAAGTAGTTGCATGTTTCCTTAAGGGCATAATTTTTGCAAGGTTTAGGGTGCCAAAGACCTTGATTAGTGATAGGGGACACATTTCTGTAATAGGACGGTGAGTGCATTGTTAAAGAAATATCATGTCACACAGAGGGTGTGTTGTGGAGGGAAATCAATTATGAAATAAATTGAAATATAAAATCAAACTAACTCCCTGTCCCAACAAAAAAAATACAAGAAACCCTCCCGCTGTAGTGATAGGGTATTCAAGATCGTATCCACGAGGAAGCGTGTGAGCGCTCGCCTTTCTCGTTCTAAGATGCTCTCGAAATCGACCAGAAGGCTCCTCGACGTCGAGTAAAGTACTCGATATCGACAAGACCTATCAAGTAGACCTGCAAAACCGTGAAACGGAAGCGAAAACAGAGCAAGTCGAGTAGAACAGAGTACTCGACATCGACCAAAGTCCTCGACGTCGACTAGAACTGGTCGAGATCGAGTTGTGCAGAGTGTAAAACGTAACATTGTGAACGGAATAAAAACAGAAATAACACGCAATTTGTGGGATGTAATTCAATATTATAAAAGACTTCCAGAATTGGGGTATCAATGCCACAACGATAAGCATATAAGAATAATGCTAAATGTAATAAAAATCATGCCTTTCATCAAATAACTTTCGTTATTAACAAGTAGGAAAATAGAGGCTTTCGCATAAACCCTAATTGTTACTAACCCTTTTCACATAATTAAACCAAGTTGTATTAAGATCACTTTCACTTCAATAACACAAACAAGGATCGCCTTCGACTTTCGCAAAAGAATCATGCTCGTAGGGATAGAAGATGAAATCGCATTAAAAGTTGTACCTTTATCGCATGACCTTACATGGCTACCGTCGGGCTCACCCCGACCCTAGAAGTTGGGTGACTACCCGCTCTTCATCATAAAGAAACACATCAATAGTAAAAGGAAACTAACTTGCATTGAATCAAATAAAAACTTACAACCGATCGAAGCCAAATCCGCTCTCACTAGATACAACCTCTCTCGGCCAAAGCTCTCTAAAACTCTCTACTCACTATAAGGGAACACAAATGCTTGTGGCTTGGATTATTCCTAAAATCAGCCCCTAAGGCCTTATTTATAGTCTTCAATCCTCGCTATCCAAGGAAACAATATTTTATCTGTGAGTGCATAAATCTGCTCTCAATGATTGTTGATAGAGACCGATCTTGATGATGATCTCAACACGAACCCTAGCCTGTGAAACAAGAACAAACGAGGTCGAGGCGGGGCTTGTCTCCCCGGGCGGACCCTCCGACGCTCAAGTCAGTATTGTTCTGATTCATCTTTTCTGATGGAGGCATATTTTATGTTTTATAATCAAAATTAGGGTTTGAGGGTTACCGTAGGAAAGACAATAATGTCCTTGGGCCTTAATGGGCTCGCTTAGTTTTGCTCCCTCAATTGCCCCTCGGGCTTCTTTAGCACTTATCAGTGGTAAAGGAGGCCGATAATTTCCGGTCCTTGGGAATTTTTATGCTTACACTTGGATTTTCCCCTTTATCACTTAGTTGATCCTTGATCTCGTAGATGGGTACTTGGATAACAAGTTGCGTAAACTCTCTTGATCGCCCATGGTTGAAGAATATTGACCGTGATTGGTGCAGGGACTTTGGCCTACAAACGGCGACTATTGACCTCAATTGGTGTCCATTAGCTGGCCTGTAAATGGCGACTATTGGCCTTAAATGGCGTCCATCTTGATGGCCTGTGAGCGGCTACTATTGGCCTTAAATGGCGTCCATCTTGATGGCCTGTGAGCGGCTACTATTGGCCTTAAATGGCGTCCATCTTGATGGCCTATGAGCGGCTACTATTGGCCTTAAGTGGCGTAAGCAATCGGCCCCTAACGGTGACGGATTATAATTGGCCTTTGACGGCTTCTACGCATTTGGCCTGTGATTGGCTTTTCTTTTGGTCCTAATTGACGATCACCTAAATGGCCTATGAGTGGCGAGAATTGGCCTTAAGTGGCGAACTGTTGGCCTTGAGTGGCTATTTTCTGGCCTTTATTGGCTATCTGTTGGCCTTGATTGGCTATTTTCTGGCCTTGAATGGCGATCTGTTGGCCTTGATTGGCTGGCTCTTGGGTTATGAGCTTGACGCTTTGTTGTTGACCCATAATCGAATCCCTTGCTGCTATACTCTGGCAACTTTGATGGAAATTTCATATAATTTCTTTTAAGAAATCAATTCTAAGGTGCTAGTCGAATCGTAGATATAAGTATTGATTGCAGGCTACATGATATCAAAAGGGAGAAGAACTTATCCGATTATGAATCTAATGCGATCCGGCCGTAGAGGACACTATGAATACGACCGCTGCACTTGGCCTCGACGGTCCTTATGCCTCGCAACTCCTTGCTAGGTTGTGTCATATGAAAGATATTAACAAAAGTCATTAAGTAAATAAAACAAAAGTCATTAAGTAAATAAATGAATAATAAAGCCATGTTTGTTAAGGAGAAAGACAAAGGTCTTTGAGAACTTCCTGATCTTGACTTGGGGCTTTAATGCTATGCGGTCTTGCCCCTGGTAATCCTCTTATTGGAAACAGGAGTCTGCTAGGACAAAAATCTGCAACCTTGAAAGTCTGGACCGCTCGCTGTAATTACTTGGAAAGATCAGGCCAATTTTGCAAGTTGTGAGAATTCCGGGCCACTTTTGTAATTAACCCCAAATTTCTCATCTTCCTCGTTCAGAAGGGTAGATCGTTACTGTCGCCCCAGGCCACGAGATTCGGGGCCGAGATCTCGCTCGCTGATGCCGGAAGGGTTGTAACTATGGGAAATCTTCATCAAATCAGATCGCGTCTTCTTCGTTAGGTTTCATAGAGGGCGGCGGCGCTGGATTTCGAAGCGGCGTCCTCGGCCTTTAATTTGAATTTGAGAGGATGGAAGGCGACAACGGCGAACGTCGGCGGCGATTGAGCATCTCTACGATGCGAGTCGTGGCCACACTAATCGTCTGTGAAGGTGACGAGTCGAACCCGACGAGGGGTCCCAATGAGATCGCCCTCGTGCGTAGCCTGCAGAACGAGGCGGCGACTTGGTGCTGGTATCGTCCTCGTGCGAAGCCTGCAGAACGAGGCGGTGCGGTGGAACCACGCCATCGGAACGGCAACCTGCAGAACGCCCGCGAGTTGTAGCAATGACGATGTGGTTGACCGGCGCGGCGAAGGGCTCACCGTCTCACACCGGCTAATGCAGGCGGGCTGTCGAACCTTGGTGATGTCGAGCCAATCACCATGGATGGGGATGACGATCTTGCGGCAGAGGCTAGATCGGGAACTAGACGAAGAACGAAGGAGGGGTCCGGCATACCCCTGGCTGTGCACTTGACACTGGTAAGCACGAGCACCCTGATTGTGCCCTGAAACCCGGTGACGGTGGTAGGACCTTCGATCTTGTTGATTAGGGTTCCGATTTTAGGGCTTTTTGATCGGATCCCCACGGACGGCGCCAATTGTGAGTGCATAAATCTGCTCTCAATGATTGTTGATAGAGACCGATCTTGATGATGATTTCAACACGAACCCTAGCCTGTGAAACAAGAACAAACGAGGTCGAGGCGGGGCTTGTCTCCCCGGGCGGACCCTCTGACGCTCAAGTCAGTATTGTTCTGATTCATCCTTTCTGATGGAGGCATATTTTATGTTTTATAATCAAAATTAGGGTTTGAGGGTTACCGTAGGAAAGACAATAATGCCCTTGGGCCTTAATGGGCTCGCTTAGTTTTGCTCCCTCAATATCTATATCTATTTCTATCTTTCAAAAGCTTATGATTAAACTTGGAAATAAAACAAATAAATCTCTAAGGTAAGTAATACTAAGGTGGATAAATATCTTCAATCTTGATAAATCTTCACTTGACTTTATATAATCCCACGTGTCTAGGCTTGCAAGTAACCACAATTGCTCGTACTCCACTCGATTTCGCCTTGGATTCGTCACTGGGAGTACTCGACATCGACAAGAGTAGTCGACGTCGAGTAGGTGTGTTCTCCTCGGATTCGGACTTGAGCTCGGGTAGAATGGGGGACTCGACAAGTACTCGACATCGAGTAATCTACTCGAAGTCGAGTAGTTATGTGCTCTCGAGCGGTTTGCTGCTCGTCTCGTGCTCGACTTGGTGGATTTTGACCAAAAGTCCTCGATATCGACCAGAGTAGTCGATATCGACTAGTCCTTGTCGAGTGCTCTTTATCTTCTCTTCTGCTCAATGTGGCCTTGTTCAGCTCCTGCTTGATCTTAGACTTTCTGTATTGGATCTCGAGCTTTTCCATGATTTTCTTCCTTTCTTCGAGTTGCTGTAAAATGCCTCGATTTCTGCAAAATTAAACATAAACTAGTGTAGACTCCATAATTTGGAAAATAAGCACAAACTACATAGATTCTGTATAATTCTAACCCAATGATATGAAATGCAGGCAAAAATTGATTTAAAAGTTAATGTAAAACATGGCAAATTAGGCGCACAACAGGATGTCTATAGCATACCATCCCCAGACCAATGGTCAAGCGGAGATATCTAATAGGGAAATTAAGACTATTCTAGAAAAAAAGTGGCACCTAACAGGAATGATTGAAGTTTGAGACCGAATGATGCCCTGTGGACTTATCAGACAGCCTATAAAACTCCCATTGGAATGTCTCCTTATCGATTGGTTTTTGGAAAGGCATGTTATGTCCCTGTGGAACTCCAGCACAAGGCATACTGAGCTATAAAGAATTGCAACTTGAGAATTGATGAAGTTGGGGAATTCATGAAGCTTAGACTGCAAGAGCTTGAAGAGTTGTGCTTGGATGCTTACGATAATGCATTGATCTACAAAGAGAAGACAAAAGCCTGGCATGACAAGCATATCCTGCGAAAAGACCTTAAGGTGGGGGACAAACTCCTCCTATTTCAGTCTCGATTGCAACTCTTCCCTGGGAAGCTTCTGCCACGTTGGAAGGCCCCATATGTGATTACCAAAATTTTCTCTCATGGCGCAGTAAAACTCTACAATCCTAAGTTTCATGAGCTCTTTAAGATCAATGGTCATAGAGTTAAGCCATACTTCGAAGGATTCCCAGATGATGAAATGGATGAGTTGGTGCTTGCTGAACAAACCAATTAGGCATAATAAGGGCCATTACGTCGAGACAACGACGTGAAATAAAGATGCTGCTGGGAGGCAACCCGAGGTAAGTTTTCTTTTTATTTCATTTGAAATTCAGTTGAATTTCTTTGTTTAGATTTTAGTAGTTATTTTTCATTAAGTTTTGGGTTAGAATATGCACTAACAAGGCAGGAACAAGGGATGCATTGGACGTTAACAAAAATGAGCAGCTACTGGATAGTGCAGCGGCCGCTGCCAACATGCAACGACCGTCGCAGCAAAAATATAATGTAGCGGCCGCCGCATGTTTTATTTTCGATCCCTTTTAGTCCCGTTCTGGAGCCTTTATCAAACCCTATCCCCTTTTCTTTCTATACACCTCTCCCCGTCACTTTCAAACCCTCGTTTCCCATCGCCATCACCCTACTTCAACCTCGCAACCCCCAAACTCCCCCAAATTTCTCCAAATCCATTCCCCACCCTCAAATCCACCTTTACCTCGCTCCTCCAGTCCACCAATGTCATCCGCACCGACCACATTCCCACCATTAGACCCCTCTAGGTCTTGCCAATCGAAATCAACCCTTGGTAGCGGATCTGTGCGCTTGTGACGAAGAAGAAGAGGAGGAAGACGGCGACAATCCTTGCAGTGACCGTCGCATAAAGCAACGACCGTCACCTCTCTGATCGCTGCCGACTTCACCTGCCGCGGCCGGCCCATCTGAGCGGCGGCTACCGCATCCATCCCGCCCCCAGGTTTGCTGCTTATTTGGTGTTTTGGTTGCTAGGTTGTGTTTGATGCTCGGTGTGGGGTGTGTGAATTGAGAATTATGTTCGATTGTGGATTTGGTTGATTGCTACTTTTGCTGCTGAGATTCGATTGAATAGGGTTCGACAGTTGCGTAACTTATCTAGGAGTCAGAGGGCGGTTTGAGATGGATTTGAAGCGAAAAAGTTCATGCAAACGAAATTCTTTAACGTTCCGATGTTGAATAGGTTGGGGATGTTGGGTTGTACTTAGTAGATTTTGACACACGGGGGCTTAGGTGACTGTTGATAGGAAGGGGGAAATCGAGTATGCAAATTAAAATATAAATAAATCACAGCAAACCAGATTCCGTCCCTTGCAAATAATTACAAGACCTCCTCCTGAGGAAGCGTCTCAGCGGATCCTAGGCAGCGGAGAAATCTCACGAAAATCGACTACAGGGGTCCTAGATCTCGAGTACAGCAACTCGACAGAAGATCGGATAGTCGAACAACGCAGCAGCAAGCGCAGGGGTTGGTGGTTGATCTCGACAAGCCCTTACTCGAGATCGAGTTGGGTCTTAGTCGACTTCGGCTTGTCTTGGTCGAGTACCTGCACAAAGAAGCTACCACGATGCTGGATCGAAGATCAGTAACTCGAGGTCGAGTAGTGCAATTCGATCTCGAGGAAAACAGAGAATAAAACGAAAGAAAGTAAATGCAAAGGCTTTGGGATTTCAAACTAAACTGTATAAAAAAAGGACTTCCAAGATTGGGGTTTGCATCAACAATAACCAAGCATGCATAAGGCAAGAATAAACAGATAATCATGTGAATCGCATCAAGGACAAGCTTTCGCCTTTTCCAACAACTAGACAACTCTTTCAAGAAACCCTAATTGTCTCTACTGATTTTATGTTTACAATCCAAGTTGTTATCATGGATCTCCATTGGATGGGTAATAAACACATAACAAGTAGTAGATGCTCAAAACTTGATAAAAGTTGGATCTTTACCTCAATTATGCATGGCTATCGTTGGGCTCGCCCCAACCCTAGAAGTGGGTGGACTACTCGCGCTTCATCATAATTAAAGACATCAATAATAAAAGGAAATAAACTTGCATTAATGAAATAAAATAGAGCTTACAACCAAAGGAAGCCAATTCCGCTCTCGCTTCACCAACTCCTCTTGGCCACTCACTCTCTCTCTCTACTACTCCTACTAATTGCTGTGTGATTGAATGTTTAAAACTCAGCCCCATGGGCTTTATTTATAGGCTTCTAATCCTTGCTACTCAAGGATAGAGTATCTATATCTATATCTAAAACTATATCTAAAACTTTAAAGATAAATAAAAGATATAAAGAAATTAAATCTAAAATAGGGAATTATATCGAAATAGGTAAGTCTCTTCATGTTGATAGATCTTGTCTTCCATAGGTAGAACTTGATGGATCCCGGATAGACTCGGCTTCCTTCGTCTCCAAGTAATCCCAATCCGAGTAGGATAGAGCAAAACGCGTTACGCGGCTTCTGGAGGCTTCCTCGATCTCGAGTAAGACTACTCGATCTCGAGTAGAAGTGTCATCGATTGGCTGGCTCGGCGTCTCGGGTTGCTGGTGCTCGAAAGGCTAGGACTTGGCTCACCAATCTCGAGTACGGTTGTCGACATCGAGTTGAGATGACTCGTCGACTGGTGTGGCTTGGCTGGTCGGGCAATCCTTGTCGACATGCTCGGTCATGGCGCCTGGGCGTCGTCGATCTCGAGCAGTGGTCCTCGACATCGAGTTGGTGGCTCATCTTCTTTGGCCTTCTGGTGTTGTCGAGTGACCCTTCTCGACATGCTCGGACATGGTGTTCAGCTGCTTTGTCGACATCGAGGAAGGTCCTCGACATCGAGTTGCGGTGTCCGGGCTCCAGGTCGGTAATGCTCCTCGGTCTCCTCGGGTGGCCTTCTCCCTGACTCCGAGTATGGGCTTTGGTGCCTAGTCGACATCGATTTGGGTACTCGATCTCGAGGAAGGTTCGGGAGTCGGGTTCTCCGTCTTCAGCTTCTCGACATAGGCTCCTCGATCAGTGCAGGTGCCTAGGCATGGGTCGTCGAGATCGACTAGAGTTAGTCGATATAGAGTAGACTTGGGCCTCCGTCCTTGCTTCTTGATTTTCTCCCAAAATGGTTCCATATTCTGCAATATTAAACCGAAACTTATGTAGATCTCCATTTCTAACAAATAAGCATATACTACATAAATCCGACATATACCCAACCCGAAATATGCAAAATGTAAAGAATATGGAACTAAAATATGCATAAAGACATGGCTACTTTGGAGACATCAAATCACCCCATACTTAGACTTGCTTGTCCTCAAGCAATAACCAAACAATAACCAAGACCTACAACACATTCTTGAAGTCTTCGCCTTTGTCAAAAGCAACATCTCAAGTAGTAGCAATGTAAGACAAGTGACTTTAACGTCATCACACATATATGAGCGATCCATAGGCATAGGCAATATAAATCCAACCTCGCAGGGATAATGTGTTTACACTCAACTCTCAATGTGTTTAGGCTATGAAGATCAACTCTCAACTCGATTCCATATACAATCTCATAAACATTGTAATTTAAATCTAATCCACTTCGCAACCAATTATGAAAATGCAACAAGAATTATCAGGAGGACTTCGCTCAATAGAAGTCTTCAAAGAAGATTCCATTCGGCGGGGTTATAATGGGGCTTGGTAAGAAATATAAGGTATGGAATTATTTGGCCATGTGATGCTTAATAAAATTCGAGAATCAAGACTCCTAAATCTCCAACACAACTCAACCAAACCATAACTCTCAATCATATGCATCAACCAAACTCTCCAATTTATCTCAATGAAGTATGTAACCTTTCAAACTTCCTAAACCTCTCCAAAGTATGTATCTTGCGAAATAATGAAAGAACTAAGGTAAATTTGGCTCATGCACTTTATATATACTTTTTTTTTTCTTTCTTTTTTCGGATTTTTTTTTTTTGAAAACGAAAATAATACTTGTGCATTTATAGGGTGAGCCAAAAATCCTTTTACATAATATGCATAGCAAGATAAAAATTTAAAATAAAAATTTAAAACCAACCCATATCTCAATAAATTCCGAAAATCCTTCTTACTTGAAATCCAACATAAGCTCATTTCTTCCACAAACCATTATTCCAACCAACTCTAAGTCTTAATTCTCAAATGGGGGTCAGGCTCAATTTGGCTATGGATAATTTTGTGGAGTTTATAATAAAAGTCTCAGGCTAATGTTCTGGCTTCAAGCGGGGATAATGCAGGGTAGGTAAAGAGAGGATGAAATTGGCTTAAAAGGTGCCTCCATCATTTAATTCTCATTCACATAAACATATAAATGCATTGGCTTTGAATAACTATCACAACATTTAGAGATGCATAGGAAGAGTAAATACACTCAAGAAAGCAGATGGATTTTTAATGTTCTCCCTATAAGGCCAAAATTCTCACTAGGACAATTTTTGTTGGATTTTAACATTTAGCTTAGGATCATATGTGCTCAATTTCATCACAAGTTCACAATCCACATAAAAACAATTTCAGGGACTTAGGCTAAACCTTCCAAACATGCCATAGGATTTATATGATCAAGTCAGTCATTATTCATCATCATAGGACATCTAAGTTAGGGTATAAAAACAATACAAAAATTAAACATGCATTTTTTTTCTTTTTTCGACATTTTCTATTTTTTTATTATTTTTCCTTATGCAACTAAAAACAAAACTAAAGTATGGAAAAGACTAAAATGCATAAAATTTTAAACATGAATGCATGACATAAAATTTAAAATTTCACCATGTAAACCAAGAAGCAAGACTAAAACATATAGTAATGATAATGAGCCCTTCCCCCACCCCATACTTAAAATATACAGTGTCCCCACTGTATAAAATCAAATAAAAACAAGAGTAAAGGAAGGAACTCACAGGATAACATATCGAGGAGGACGATTCAGTGCATGTCGAGGAAAAGTTCTTGTCGATCTCGAGTACAGGGTACTCGATCTCGAGGAGCTTCGTCTGCGCCCAGTGGTTTCTGAAGTCGAGGAGCTTCTGGTGGCTTAGTCGATCTCGAGTTGGCCTACTCGACATCGACGAGTCTCTGGGCTGCTCCTCCTTGTCGTCGTCGACTTGGCCTTCGTCGATTCTGACTGTTTCTTAGGGACTTCTTCCTTCCACTTTTCGCGATCCTTATATGCTTGCTGACCTAAAAGTGTTAGATTGCACACAAAAACAAGACTATCCACATGAAGTATTCTAAGAGACATAAAACCAAAACCAAAAACCAAAAACCAAAACCAAAAAGTTCAAAAGTCCCAAAATTCATAAAGTTTTATATACATGCTCTAGATTTTAGAGTCGCTAGGCTGACTTCTCCGTTAAGCATTAGCCTGGCTCATCTTTGTCCGGAGGTATAGGTGGATCTGGTGGTTCCTCCGGTGGTGGGAAGCGTGGGATGTCATCCGGGGGCATCATGTGGAGAAGCTTAAACCTCCTCAAGTGAACGCTCCATGGCTTCACCCATTCATCTTCATGGGCTCCAGCTGGCATGCATAAAGGAAGATATAATGAAAATATACATACCTCATCATCATACCTCTTCCGCTTCATTGGTTGATTTGTTTGCTCGTCTCCACCACAGCAAAACGGTGGAGTGGGAAGAGATATTTCCACCTCATCATGCGGAGCTTCATGCCACTTTGCTAGGACCCCATACTTGAACACAAACATCGATTGCTCAAAATTGTCAGTAATGGCCTTCACCTTATAGGGTAAAAGCGACCTTGAAGCACCATGGGCAACGACGTCCGGATTTTGCGTTGGTGGCTCTTCTTCTTCTTGGGATCCTTCCAAAGATTCTTCAAAGATAGATAGCGAAATCGAAATAGAGGAAGGACCTACCTGGATTTCTGTGGTACAGTCGATTTTGGCTAGTGTTTCTGGATTAGTTCCTCTAGAATGTGTATATGTCGAGTCCAGGTAGTCGCTCTCGACTGGCTCATAGAAGGGGACATTGTCGAACCAACTTGTCATTGTTGATTTGGGCGATTTAGCCTAATGTTCCCATCTACGCAACACAAGCTTAGCTTCTGCCTGCCTCGCACGCTCAGCTTCCTGTTCCCTTCCAGCTCTCTCAGCGGCGATAGTAACATCTTTGGCGGCTAGTTCCATCCTTAGCCTCTGTATCAGCTGTTCTGGTGTTTCTGCGGCCGCCATGGCTCTTTTCAGTTTAGAATGGATGTGTAGGACGCGTTCCGGATCATCTAAGGTGTCAAACTCAGGTGGTTGACTAGAACGGCGTGTACACCTGCAAAGTAACTCAAAGTAGATGTGAGATTCAACTACCTATGGCGCGAATGATAGCTTCCCCGGCAACGGCGCCAATTTGTTGATAGGAAGGGGGAAATCGAGTATGCAAATTAAAATATAAATAAATCACAGCAAACCAGATTCCGTCCCTTGCAAATAATTACAAGACCTCCTCCTGATGTAGCAGCGGGAAGTCAGGATCGATCCACGAGGAAGCGTGTCAACGGATCCTAGGCAGCGGAGAAATCTCACGAAAGTCGACTACAGGGGTCCTAGATCTCGAGTACAGCAACTCGACATAAGATCGGACAGTCGAACAACGTAGCAGCAAGCGCAGGGGTTGGTGGTCGATCTCGACAAGCCCTTACTCGAGATCGAGTTGGGTCTTAGTCGACTTCGGCTTGTCTTGGTCGAGTACCTGCACACAAAAGCTACGGTGATGCTGGATCGAAGATCAGTAACTCGAGGTCGAGTAGTGCAATTCGATCTCGAGGAAAACAGAGAATAAAACGAAAGAAAGTAAATGCAAAGGCTTTGGGATTTCGAACTAAACTGTATAAAAAAATGACTTCCAAGATTGGGGTTTGCATCAACAATAACCAAGCATGCATTAGACAACTCTTTCAAGAAACCCTAATTGTCTCTACTGATTTTATGTTTACAATCCAAGTTATTATCATGGATCTCCATTGGATGGGTAATAAACACATAACAAGTAGTAGATGCTCAAAACTTGATAAAAGTCGGATCTTTACCTCAATTGTGCATGGCTATCGTCGGGCTCGCCCCAACCCTAGAAGTGGGTGGGCTACTCGCGCTTCATCATAATTAAAGACATCAATAATAAAAGGAAATAAACTTGCATTAATGAAATAAAATAGAGCTTACAACCAAAGGAAGCCAATTCCGCTCTCGCTTCACCAACTCCTCTTGGCCACTCACTCTCTCTCTCTACTACTCCTACTAATTGCTGTGTGATTGAATGTTTAAAACTAAGCCCCATGGGCTTTATTTATAGGCTTCTAGTCCTTACTACTCAAGGATAGAATATCTATATCTATATCTAAAACTATATCTAAAACTTTAAAGATAAATAAAAGCTAAAAAGAAATTAAATCTAAAATAGGGAATTATATCTAAATAGGTAACTCTCTTCATGTTGATAGATCTTGTCTTCCATAGATAGAACTTGATGGATCCCGGATAGACTCGGCTTCCTTCGTCTCCAAGTAATCCCAATCCGAGTAGGATAGAGAAAAACGCGTTACGCGACTTCTGGAGGCTTCCTCGATCTCGAGTAAGGCTACTCGATCTCGAGTAGAAGTGTCATCGATTGGCTGGCTCGGCGTCTCGGGTTGCTGGTGCTCGACAGGCTCGGACTTGGCTCACCAATCTCCTCGATCTCGAGTACGGTTGTTGACATCGAGTTGAGATGACTCGTTGACTGGTGTGGCTTGGCTGGTCGGGCAATCCTTGTCGACATGCTCGGTCATGGCGCCTGGGCGTCGTCGATCTCAAGCAGTGGTCCTCAACATCGAGTTGGTGGCTCATCTTCTTTGGCCTTCTGGTGTTGTCGAGTGACCCTTCTCGACATGCTCGGACATGGTGTTCAGCTGCTTGGTCGACATTGAGGAAGGTCCTCGACATCGAGTTGTGGTGTCCGGGCTCCAGGTCGAGTAATGCTCCTCGGTCTCCTCGGGTGGCCTTCTCCCTGACTCCGGGTATGGGCTTTGGTGCCTAGTCGACATCGAGTTGGGTACTCGATCTCGAGGAAGGTTCGGGAGTCGGGTTCTCCGTCTTCAGCTTCTCGACATAGGCTCCTCGATCAGTGCAGGTGCCTAGGCATGGGTCGTCGAGATCAACTAGAGTTAGTCGATATAGAGTAGACTTGGGCCTCCGTCCTTGCTTCTTGATTTTCTCCCGAAATGGTTCCATATTCTGCAATATTAAACAGAAACTTATGTAGATCTCCATTTCTAACAAATAAGCATATACTACATAAATCCGACATATTCCCAACCCGAAATATACAAAATGTAAAGAATATGGAACTAAAATATGCATAAAGACATGGCTACTTTGGAGACATCAGTGACTTTATCAATTTGAACGCCCCCACCTATCCTGAGTTAATGAGGGAGATTTTGTAGACTTTGGTAGTGTCTGATAATGAGAGTATTACATTCCATTTTCTTAATCATGTGTATTCCCTCACGTTTACTAAGTTGAGGGAGACCTTTGGTAATACTAAGGAGCCCACCAAGGATTGGGCCGAGCATAAAAATGATAAGATGACACATGACCTTTGGTTCGCGGCGACTGGTGAGGCTTTTGATAGACATAGGGGAGAGTGTAACTACAAGTTTGTCCATCCGTGTCTGTGCCTGATTCACAAGGTCTTGGCTATGGCTATCATTGGGCAGGGCGAGGTGAACAAGGTGTCAGCTGCTGATTGCGCAGGACGGGTTTCATTTGGAAGGCTGGACCTCAAGGGGTTCACAAATTCAGATTGCCTAGGGTCCTTTCTTATGATCCCACAGATTATGCCTTCTACATAGAGGACGATGAGAGTGATGATTCTGATGATGCCTCTGACGACGATGATGCCAATGATGAGGAGCAGGATATTGCACCTAAGCAGATTCCACCCATTGATCATTATATCCCTGACTACTAGAGTGGTGGCGCTCAGTTTGCTGTAGGCTCTTCTGCTGGGCCTAGTTCTTCTTATAATGAGTCTGCTTGGCGAGACAACATGTTTACACAGATGCGACACCTATCTGTGCGCAGGGACTCTATCCAGTTCGAGCTCAATGACATGGGTCGCAATATGTGTGAGATGGTAGCTAATTTGGAAGAGATGAGGAGGCAATAGGCCTACTATTATAGCACGGGGTGGTCATAGTTTTCGCCCTACCGGCCTTTTCCTCAGTGAGTGGTTAGTTTCTTTTTCCCTCACCTCGCGTTCATTTGGTTTAGTTTGTTGTCTTTGATGTTTCATTGAGGACAATAAAAGATTTGTGTGTGAGGGAGGGGAATTTAGTGTATAGAGTGCATTTAGTTAGATCATGTTTAAACTTATGCACAAATTTCATATTTAAGCATTTCATATTTATATTTTCTGTCTACTTATGCATTGGAAAAAAAAATGAAAAAATCAAAAATCGAAAAATATCATGTATTGCATACATATGTATTATTCAAATACCCATCTAGTTTAGTTTGTCCTTTAATTTATTTTCATCATGATCGTATAAACCTGATGTCCACTAAAGTAACCATGTTTTTATGCACATTTTAGCTCCTTATTCTAAGTACTTTGCATATTTCGGGTTGGGAATATGTTAAATTTGTGTAGTATAAGCTTATTTGTCAGAAATAGAGGTCTACACGAGTTTTGGTTGAACTTTGCAGGATTTGGAGCCAATCCGGGATGAATCCAAAAGGAGAAGACAAAAGCTGGATTCTCCTCGACGTCGACTACATCAGGAGAGCAAAACTGATCGAGGATGGAAGGCACACTCTACTCGAGTTTGACTTTCCTCGACATCGAGTACACCTCCTTGAGGTCGACCAAGCCAAAAACTCTGCCCGAGTTCGAGAAGAGAAAGCTGCTCGAGGAAACTCGAAGAGAAGCCGAGATCGATGAAATCTTCATCGATGTCGACCACAGCTCCTCGACGTCGACCAGACTATTTTCGGGCCGCGAGTCCATTGGCCCAATCCGAGGACGAGTGATCACTTGGGAATGAAGGAGGATCGATTCTAGCTGATTTCTATCAAGATCTATCCATGGAAAGAAGATTATTCACCACTTGAAGATATTTAGATATTTATCTTTTAGATTAATATTTTATTTTAGTTAAGTTTTATCTTTAAAAATAGATATAATTTGATTGTCTTGACTAGCAAGGATTAAAGCCTATAAATAAAGCCCATGAGGCTAGTTTTTCATTCATTGAATTCTGGAGAAGTTATTCCACACATAGTTTAGGAGTTCAAAGGTTTTAGGGTTTTGGCATTCTACGAAAGTGTGAGTGCCGGGATTGTAAAGACTTTGAATATAGTTTATGCAAGTTTCTTTTACATCAATGATGTCGATTGCTATGATGAGCCGTAAGTAGTCCATCTACTTCTAGGGTTGGGGTGAGCCCGACGATAGCCATGTTGGTGGATTAGCGAATTGCAAAAGAAGGTACTTTATCTTATTTATTCCATTCTTTGTGCTTCATCTTTGATTGAGAAATTAAAGAACTCATGTTGTGAAACTTGGGTAGTAATTAGGGTTTCTATTCGAAAGATTATAAATTCTAATTATGAAAAGGAATAGACACAATTAGGATTATCCATCGAAAGGTTTATATTCCTACTTGTTGGATGTGGTGAAAGCTTAGTCCTTTATCGATAAAGTTGCCATCTTTTGTGATTTATGATTCCGCTTTCATGGTTATTGTCATTGCAAACCCCGATCTTGGAAGTTTTTCGTTTAATTGTTTGAAATCTAAAATCTGTAAAATTGGTTATTTTCTGTCCACACTTCGATTCAACCCTCACACTCTTCGGCCGTCTTTCGCCAACGCAAAAAAGGTTGCTTTCTGTTTTTCTCCTCGACGTCGACCAGACTTAGTCGATGTCGACCACTGACTTTCGATCTAGGGTTTTCTCTCAAGATCACTGCTCGTCTTTGTCTCTGCAGGTACTCGACTCCGACCATCCTCCTCGACGTCGACCAGACCTAGTCGATGTCGACCAGACCTGCCGCCTGTAGTTTGTTGTTCTGTACTCGAAATCGACTATGCGCTACTCGATATCGACAAACTTCCTCGACATCGAGCAGATTCTTCGACATCAACCAACTTAGTAACGTTTTCTTCTCGGATTCGATTGTGCCCGGCCCCTGCCAACCACCCTTGGTCGAGGTCGAGTACTCCTGGAATCGAATTCTGTCCGTGAGATCCTTCCGCTACCTGAGATCCGCTGACAAGCTTCCTCGAGGATCGAACCTGACTTCCTGCTGCTACAACGGGAGGGAGTCTTGAACATTATTTTCTCGGAACGGAATTGGTTTGCTTATTTTATTTATATTCAATTTGCAATCTCGATTTCCTCTGTCAACAAAAGCCCATAGAGTTCAGGATGTTTTAGCCTTGTCTATATGCTTTGATTTTATGTGAAACACGAGCTAGCTAATATAACTGAGCATGTAAGATTGAGCTTGAGTATGAATGAAATCCTATAAAACATGACCCTGGTGAGATTGTTTTAGCCTTATTGGATTCATTTATATTCCTTTTGCTTAAATGTGTGGTTTACTCTCCTTATGTTTCTACCTCCTGATATTGACTTCATTATCTATTGTCAAGAACGACTCATATGTTTGTTGCTTGCAGAATTTATGATTTTATGTTTAGTATTTGGCTTTAGTTTGTGCATATTGAGTGAAATAAAGTAGCAATGGTTGATACACTTAGTAACCAGGTCTACGCTTGACACCCATGGGTATGATTTATGCAAAATGGTGTTGAAAACTATCCACTAAGAAAGGAAGCTTGATCATTGAGTAACCGGGTTCATTCATGACACCCATGTTTGCAACTCGCGTCAAAAGATGTTCAAGTGGACTTTATTCAAGTAAGTTGAGGTGTTGATAGACCGGGTCCATTCATGACACCCATATTTGCGACTCGCGTAAGAATACACCAATGCCAAAAGAAAAAAAAAGTAAGAGGAAACAAAAACAGAAACGAAGATGAAAAGAAAAAAAAAGAGAAAAAAAAAAAGAACAGTGAATTCTAGAGCCAAATAGCTTATTTTCTTTATTGTTTTCCGCAAGTAATGACATTTTGGTGGAGATGTTGTGATATTGTTGTCAATGTCTATGAGCTTAGTGCATTTTGGATTGAGTTGAGAGTTGAACCTTAAAGCCTAAACACATGAAAGCATGAGTGAAACACATATTCTTGGTGAGGTTGATGATTTCTACTTCTAAGCTTTGATCACTTAAATACATGCTAGGATGTTTGTTTGCTTGGTTTATGTTTGCACTTGCTATGATGTTGCTTTTTAATGAGGTTGAGACTTTAAAGGATTTTCGGTAGGGTACACTGATTCATATTTATTCTATCATTGCTTGAGGACAAGCAAAGGTTAAATGTAGGGGAATTTGATAATGCATATCTTAGATAGACATTATAGGCATTTTTAGGTTAGTAGGTTGCATTTGGTGCATGATTTGTAGTTAATTTGCATCTTAAGATTATTTTTGGAAGAATTCGAATTCTACGCGAATTTGTGTTTATTTTGCATAGTTGGATTCGAAAGTCATAAAAGGATGCAATGATCTTGGAATGGCGAAACGAAGAGCAAGGATGAAACATTAAAGAAAGACACAAAGAGGAGTTGCAACATTGGGATGCAGCAACCGCCCCCTCTGTGCAGCGGCCGCTGCAAGGCTTTCATGCCTTGGAGTTTCACACAGGCAGCAGCCGCAACATCTATTCCGCAGCCACCGCATTGGTTGTTAGCGAGACGCAATATTTGGATTAATTCTAAACCTAGTTTGTTATGAGACTATTTGCCGATTTTTAGTTTATGAAGACAATTTTTACCTTAGTTCTATCATCTTCTATTCCATTCTACGTTCATCAGACAATTAGAGAGATTAAGCAATGTTTTCCCTGATGAACTAAAATTCGTTGTTCTATCGACAATTTGAAGCTTTATTCGGATTGATTGTGAGTTTCTGAATCTCGTTCCTAAATTCCTATATTGAATGTTTCAACTTCTTTACGCTTAATGATTGATTGTTTTGTTCTATCTCGTCTGGCCAACTTCTTAGATCAATTCAATTACTAGGGTTTTGTAGATTCCTGGTTTTTGACCTTAACATAAGTAGAAAACTTATCCCTTTTGGGTTGGTTGAACTAATTGGATGGGTAGAAAGTTGGATATGTTGTTAAATCCCTCTTTAGGGACTACAAATACCTTGGTTAATCTATGAACTTAAAGCTGTTGATTGGGTTAAATCCTTCTTTGAGGGACTGTTCATGAGATAAGGGTCTCTAGGACTGGTTGGACTATACACTATATTAGGTTGGGACAAGGGCATTCGTAGGAAACCTAAAAGGACGAGAGGAAGTTACAATGATCGTTTCAACCAAATAAAGTGGATAATTGTAGGCAGAACTATTTCTCAATATTGTCTGAATCAAATTAATTTACTTTTGCTTTCATCATTCCGCTTTGATAAAAAGGCGGATCTTTTGCATTCTTAAAACCTCCTTTGGTTACTTGATTGTCATCCGAATCACACTTGAATAGCAAATTTCCATGTGGGATCGACCTCTTGCTCATTGCTATACTAGTTATAAGATTGAGTTATATTTTGATAGGAGACACAACGATTTCTTCCCGTCACAAACATTTTTTGCTATCAAGAAACCAACAACGGATTCATAGCATAGATGCAATTTCTAACATGGTGATCAAGAATAGAAAGGAATACAATTATATATCAATAAGAACAAGATGATAAATAAACTTATAAATAACTAATTGAAATCAAATCCTCACAATTCATCAAACCATGTTTTCGAATCAAAGGTGAAACTATGAGTTTAGCAACTCATAGTCAAAGTAACGCTCATCTCTCAATTGTTATGCAGTCTGTCTCTCTCTCGCTCTCTCTTTCTCTCTCTAACTCACAACACACACCCTAGAATAGAATGAAAATAACCTAAATAGAGTCGTGCAAAACCCTATGGAAATAATAATAATAATAATAATAATAATAATAATAATAATAATAATAATAATAATAATAATAATAATAATAATAATAATAATAATAATAATAATAATCATAATAATAATAATAATAATAATAATAATAATAATAATAATAATAATAATAATAATAATAATAGAATCTTCAGAGGAAATCAACAATTGCTGAATACGGGGCACTGGCGGGTGCCGCTCCTCTGGGTCCTCGATTCTTCCTTTTCTTCGACGTTGTGATCTC
This sequence comes from Persicaria maculosa, assembly GCA_963922045.1. Taxonomy (NCBI): domain Eukaryota; kingdom Viridiplantae; phylum Streptophyta; class Magnoliopsida; order Caryophyllales; family Polygonaceae; genus Persicaria; species Persicaria maculosa. Next base: position 37,962,748 of record OY998253.1, on the reverse strand, counting down.
TTGCTCCCTTGATGCTTCTTCCTAATCCTTCCTTATGCTCTAAAATTATCTCTAAGCTCTCCTAAGTCTCCCTTCAAGCTTGAATCACAAAACTGCAGAAGAAACATTAAAAAGGTGTAGATTTCGAACTCGAATACTTCACATGAAAGATAATAGAAATATAACAAAACATATGCAATATGACTACTTAAACGCAATAAGACCTACCTATATGCCTATCTAAAATATGCATTATCAACAATTATAAATGGTAGTTGATATGATGTAGGCCTTATGTGTAATGATTTCCATAATTGCTTCCTCTTTGAACATATGGGTGAGGTCCTTTGGTAAAATGGTCGGAGAGTGGTAAAGGGATTTGAGTTGTTAGGTTGATCGATGATGATATAAGGTAGAGTTGCAAGAAATGGATGTTAGCTTAGGTATGAACGAATGAGTTTTAGGACATATAGAAGACAATGCTTAGTGGTTTTCCTGTGAGCTTTCTAGGTGGGCCTTAGGCGGGAGTAGGGTTAGGATAAGAAGGTTGGGTGATGATCTAGGAATTCTTAATTGAGGAGGTGTTGTTAGCAGAGTATGTTGCTGGTGATGTCTTGAGTAGTATGGGAAGTGTAAGGAGTGGCCCTTGCGAGTGTTGAGAGCATAGTATGGGAGGGTACTCATGTAGAGGTTGGAGATAGGAGTTGGTTTCTTAGAATTTGATTGCTAGTGAGAGTGCTTGGCGGAATAAAAAGTGATATTGTAGTATCGAAGGGAATTAAGATTTCTTCTACGGGTTGTTATCTGATATGATGTTTGTGGGTCTAGATGAGGAGTGATCTTGACGTGAGAGTGGAGACGAGCGGGTGGTGATTGCATTTTACTATGACTGGTAATGATGTGAAGATTTTCTTGATTATGTGATTTGTTAATATTTACTGGCATGATATCAGATATCGACCATGATGAACCCGATATGGAATGACATTACATGTTCATATGCAATGCTGAAATCTAATTAGTAGTAACAGGTGTTATCGTGATATATTGATGCATTGCTACTCAGATATATTGATACACTGATATTTGTTGATTGATGTAATGGTATGATGCACTTTGATATTTTGTTGAACCTCTCCTTTTCGTTGAACCTTAATAGCATGACCTTGTTTGTATTGAGGTGTTGACAATGGGTTTTGGTTCGTTGACTCTATGATGAAAATTCCACTACGACTACTCTTACAATATCAATGTTTAATAAAATGATAGTAATATGATAAATCTTGTTATGACAATGCATGATGTAATTTGGATAGGTTGATGAGATGACTATGTAAAATTATGCGCTAATTAAATGAAAACCCCTATCATGACTGGTTCTACTATTATTGCGATATCGGTATGTGATAGTGAGATTTGACTTGTAGTGACGTACTGACTCCATGATACAAATCCGTTGATCTTTTGACATGTGTGCTTGCATGATTAGCTATGATGGTTCGATGATGCACTTGTTATCACTTTTAGTATAATGTAAGGATATCTATTGTGGCTTCTGGTATGATGTTAAGACATTGTTATGACTTTTAGTATGTCTTTGAGATGCACATTATGACTTCTTGATATGATGTAGAGATGTTTATGTGACCTTTTTGGCACTATGTTGGTAAATGTTTTGAGACTCGTCGTATGACGTACGGTTGGAGACGAACTGGTTTATGATATATGAGATTATGCATTTTTTGGCTATGATTCTTGTTTGAGATTGAGAATGATAGATTGACTGGACTCTAGAAACTAGGAAAAGAATATGGGATTAGCCCTTAGAGGTGGATACCTCCACCTCTCGAGTTCTAGATTTGATTGACTAACTCGGGATTTAAGGATTTTGAATAGGTTTTGAAAGGGACTAACTTGGATTTCCAAAGGAGTTGAATGGTTTTGAAAGTTAAGAAGCTTTGCTTGGTTTTGAAGGTTTTAGTCTTGGGGGCGAGACTTGTTTTTAGAGCTAGATGAATGTAAAGACCAAAAATTTAATTATTATTTAATTACCCATTTTGGAATGTTTTTGAAAATCCGTCCTTCAGCAACTTGTTATTTTTGAAATTCCTTGAAATGATTCTGACATACTTTTTCAATTGAGATTTGACGAGTTTTCATTCCGCTATCGAAATTCGAATTTGAAACATTAGTCTCGTTGGTCATTTTGAAACGATTTGAAATTTGGAGTTGGATTTTCAAAGAGTCAGGATTGGGTTGAATTGTCGGGATTCAAAGTCGGACCTCTCTCTCTCTCTCTCTCTCTCTCTCTCTCTCTCTCTCCCTCTCCCTCTCCCTCTCCCTCTCCCTCCCTCCATCCCTCCCTCACATTCTCTCCTTTACTCTTTGTCTTTTTCTCCATAAACCTTCATTACACCCGCACTTGTTGCCCTATAAATAGAAGGCTCCAATCCCAAGAGCCCCGAAATTCATTCTAGAAATCAGAGCCTCCAACACCCTAAACCATAATCTCTCTCTCCATTTGAAAATCCCAGACAAAACCCTAAAATACTTTATCCCTTTCTCCTCTTTCAATCTTCAAAGCCCAACTTTCAAACCCTTCTTTTGTGTTTCCTCCAGCTCAAGAACCCTCAAACACACCTCCTTTCCCTCCTTGAAGATCTAGCCATGAAGACGACGGTCGGACGTCGATTCAAGAAAAAACAGTAAGTTCTGGAAGATTTCGCCGTCGCGAGTTCTGACTCGCCGCCGTGAAACCAAGCCTAGAAACCCCTGTTCATCTTTTCTCGCGGTAATCTAGCTCATTCTCCCTCCTCTTGCTTCCTTTCCCTTCCAAATATTTTAAAGGCATACCTTTATTGAGTTTTCCACCTTCTAAGGTTGAATAGGAGTGGATCTAACCTCTGGAAATGTGGAATCGAGCCCTTTCTTTCCTCTTTCCCCTGTTTTTTGAAGATGAGCTAAATCTCTCTTATTCATACTCGTTTTGGTCTAAGTCTTTGTAAAAGAGGACATTACTCATTCTCTACCTTTCTTAGGCTTGATCATTCGCTTTCCTCATCAATTCAGAGCTCGAGAGGCCGCCATTGGAGCTTTTGGAAGTTTTCTTCGAAGACCTTGGTAATCCATCTCCTACTCTCCTTCTCTGATCCTCATTTGAGTCATTATGTGTTGTTTTTGGTTGGGTTTGGTTTTACTTTATTTTGGTGTTGGTTTGGCAAAGAACGGAGTTGATTCAAGGCAAAAACGAACCAAAACATTCGAATCTCGCCGCGGCGAAACCATGGTCACCACACGTGTTAGAACATGAACCATGGAATAAGAAGGCGGGATTCACGGCCGCGAGTGACCCTTTCGCCACGAAAAAAGATCCCTCTCATGACCAGCGAGTACCTCTTCTTGCGAGATCCCTGGGGCGAGTTTTGTCGCAGCGAAACTAGCTCAGAAGGCCTTGGTCAAGGCTACTCCCTTGATTCTTTGGATCCTTGGTTGGTTTTTGGGTTGAGGAATTCTGTGTCAGATTTCTTGTCAATTGTTGATTTTGAAATATAAGTTTTGAAAATATTATTTAAGGGATTATTTAAATGATTTAAAAATGATTTTAAATGGAATTTGAAAAGAGTTTAATCTTATCGATTGAGATGTTTCGAGGACACCTTTGAAAGAATTTGTGGTTCAAATGAAGATGTCGGCATTCCTTATAATAACTTTGATTGATCAACTGGACTTTATGATTTGATAACAACTTGATGTTTCAAGAACTATAATTAACAAATTGACCTAACTCGTCGGATTTTAAACTCTCTTAGTCGTATACGTTTGATTTGTAATATGCTTTGGATATGGATTGGAGATTGAATCGGATGTGAATAATGATAAGTATGAGAATGGATATGAATTGGTAATCTTTGAATATATCGACTTTCAGATGTTTTCTCGTATTTGAAATGGTTTTGAAATGGTTAAACTTATCGGATGGGTTTGAAAACGTTTTGGGAATGTGGTATCATAGTGTGTGAATTAGTAGCATTGTAGTTTATCGCATCCCTTATTATTTGTAATAGGTTCTTGTTGACCTTTTGGATTCCGCTACCTGCTTTTGCCTTGTTGTTCAGCTTTGCAGGTAA